>JAPZDY010000008.1:12768015-12791515 GCA_029783645.1 Ctenochaetus hawaiiensis | reverse complement strand
AGACACTGGAATGGAATTACCGTCATATATGTAGAGATGCTGATTTCTGAAAAATTTGCAGTGGTCTCTTAATTTTTCCAGAGCTGTATCTCACCATTCATGCTCATTTCCATCAGTGTGCACCATTAAGACACCATTAATGAGTGGTGTTACAACTGGGCTCCAAATGTTTCTAACCCAAAGAATGAGGCGGATGTATGGATGAGGAAAAAACGCAGGCTGCAGGATATTAAATGCACTTTGCAGTCCTGCTGATAAAGTGCCCACGGCTACATGTGCTACGCTTTGATGCTACCTGTTTGTAGCCATGAAAACTCTGCACAGGAAGAGGCTCACAGTGTGTAGCAGAGCAGTGTGTGCACTCAGTGCACTCTGCTTAATTATGAATAATGTTATGTTGCTGTTTATAGAGAACAAACTGCAGTACACAAGGACTGCATGCAAATACATGTTTGAAAATACATGTTTGAGAGTTTTAATTCAAGGTGCATCTTATTAAATAAAACACAGCCTGAATTTTAAGGCACACGACTGCTATTAATTTTTCATTCAAGAACGAAACGTCATTCATTCACAAACGGTCTCACAATAGTTTCTGACTTCAGTACTTTGTCAATGAAGCTGTTCTCATGCTGCTGCATTTTCTTGCCACTTTATATGCAAATCAGTGCCATTGTTGAATGGCAGTGATCAACTGGAATTCATGAATAAAATATTCCCCAGTGTGGCGCAGTACAATTAAATGTGGCACAGTCTTTTCAAACAATGCACAGGACACAATCCATATGCAATATGAGTGTTCTGACAAGATGGCAGGAGGGTAGTTAGCGCCTGGTGGGGGAAAAGCACATGCTAGGTATAATATGCATCATGTCAGTCCATCAGCTGGAACACTGTGACACAGTTCACCATTTAAAACACACCGGTGAGACGAAGATTTCACCCATGAGTTAAATGAGAGCTGCCAGAGCCTGATGAGGATCTTTGACTCATTCAGGAATTTAAAAAGTGAGTTTGAGTTCTGTTTGATAAATAGTTAGCTCCTTATCATGGCTGGGTGTATAATTAATTATTTATCTACAGTATTTCAACAACATCTGTGATTTAATGGAGGATTAAATCAGCAGCTTAAGACATGCTGATGCATAAATGGGCTTTTGTCTTGCTTTGCTGCTGGTCTGTTCAGGTCCTCACACCACAGCGGGCACTTCAGACCCCTCTGCCTGTGTTTAGTGCCTTGTGTCCTCCCCGGCCATGCAAAATGTATGACGGGATTAGTGACGAGCATGCATAAAGACACGCATTGAGTGGAAAACTTCCAATTCCAAAAATATGTCTGCGAGCTCAGATGTCCTTAACAAAGCTGAAACTTCAGGGAAGATCTGCATTCAACTCTCAATAGCCCACCAATGTACTAAATTATTTACTCCATCTGAAATAATTGATATTAAAGATCCCCTGATGTATGAAATTAAACTTAAGAGGGGCAACAGGGAACTTAAAAAGTTCTTGACTTGAAGGGGAATTAAGGGTAATGCTTTATGTAAACGACACAGATGTTTAAGTGATCACCCAGATTGTGTTTCACAAGTACACCAAAACAAAGTCCACGACAGCACTTCAATTTGACTTTGTAAAGTCAAGTTGAAGGCTGTCTTATGCTTTTTTTAAATCTACATTAAGGATCCAGCACTCTGTTCGAAATTAATAAGAAGCTGAGCTCATTCTTCCCCTTTTTTCTGAACAAGTACTTAAAAAACACCGTGAAACACTGAAACCCAGTAGATAAAAGCTATTTTTTTTACAGCCGCCCTTTGTGTTCCCCTTTTTTAATGTAAATATTACATGACACTGCAGGGGATAGTTAGTATTTGTTTGAGGAAAAAGACTAAAAATTGTGATGGTTCTGGTTCTTTTCATTAATGTAAATTCACTGAAGCAGCAAAAGGATTTTAAAAAAGATGCCAGCGGTCTTGATATCAAAATTTGCAGTCATCTAACAAAGAGCCCTAATAGCATAAATGATGCAATAAAATGCTGCTTCAATTTAGTCTCTATCCTAATCTTTGAATAGAAGTTAGAAACTAAAAGCATTTTTTGTTTTGTTTTGTTTTTTTTGTTTTGTTTGGCTGCACACATTATTTTTTTTACTGTGGTCAGTATCAGATTCTGGTGGGAGCTTGTCAAGGTCACATGATGTCATTGAGCACGCTGACGTACAGGAGTGAACATGGAGGCCTGACAGCAGCGGCCGAGTCATTAATTACAACATGCCTAGCTATGATGTCACACATCCAAAATAATGCTCAAAATGACATAATAGCAGCATATAGCAACTGTAGTCTGATATCTGTGACTTCTAACAATGGTGCGTTTGTCGGAAGTCACAGATCAGGGCTTGTACAGCATAACAGGAACAGATTTTGTCTGGAATTTCAGGAAATCAACAGGCTACTCTTAACTACAATTGTAATTGTGTCTCCATAAAAGTTTTGCTGCAAATCGACCAGTTCAGGCGAGCGTGTGACATAAAAGTCACATGAAGGATTGTTCAGACTCTGTTTTCATCGCAACAATTCAGATCTGTGTCTGATTTTGGACAAAATATGAAAGTCACACAAATCCAAACTGAATCTGAATTAAAAAAAGGGGATTTATGCTGTTCACACTGTCAAGTAAAAAAGAAAAAAAGTTAAATTTCAGCAGAAAAAGCCTCTGTGCCTGCAGCCTGATTTACATTTGTACATAATTTATAAACCATTAAGCTACAGTAAAGCACGTTACATTGTACACCAACAGTCACCTATGCAATTCTTATGCATCATTACCTTTAACAGGACGTCCACATATACATTATGCTGTGACATTATCTCTCTGATGTCCCATTTAACTCCAGTCATCAAGAGCAACATCTGTTCATAGTCGATGGCCTTGGCTGCAACAATCCAGTATATGGGTTTCCGTAGTTCACTGGCTGTAGACACCGTCTGAAATGGAAATGGAAATAATGGAAATATGGGGCCCTTTCGTACACCCGGCGCAAACGCGGTGCGCCAGTGGCGCAGGTGTCATTGCTATCTTACACCCGGCGTAAACGTCATTTTTGTCACAAGTGTAAGATAGCAAATCTACTTGCGCCAGGTCTGTGCGCCGAGGGGTGGAGGTCTGAGAATGAAGGCGGAATGGAGGCGTGTCCTGGCGCGTTTGATATGTACACCCGGCGCAATGAGGTCAAATGTGTACGATAGGGCCCATGTAATATTAACATATTCCTGCATGTAAACAGATGACACAGACAAGAAGTCAGGTCTCTGTAAATATCAACTTGTTGTGCAGGTAAGAAAAAAAAAGTTTAAGAGTTTAAACTTGATTGTAAAATACTTTCAAGAGTGAAATTATAGGACATGACATTCATTTAATGTTTGGGGAAAACAGACCTGTCTGTGTACCTGAACGTTTCAAATGTCAAGTGGACAGAGAGAAAAGAAAAGACTGGGACAGAAGTGCCTGGGTGGATGTGAGTGAAAGACAATTTTCTCCTTTGTTGATGGAGGACAAAACCGAACGCTGGAATGAAGTTACAAAGTTATTTGTCTCTTAGGAGAAAGATGCTTTTAAAGAAAACCAGAAGGCAGAAAAGTCCAATAACGGAGTGAAGCCAACTCGAAACAGCAGTGTGTTTCAATTACTGCACGATGACTTGAAAGATGTTTGTTGCTATCATTAGATAAAGTTATATTTTTGGTATTTGATAAAAATATATAAACACTGTCAGTATTTACAATTGCCTATAAATTATAATCTTATAGATTAAAACAAATTACAACTAAAGGGACTGGTGCCACTGCAGTCAGATGGTACAACTCTACCACACAGTGATGTCATGATTACCAGTTACTGTAATTATGTGGACTTTAGCCATGAGGTGCAAATGTACCTGGGAATAAAACTGCTGCAGGAAGGGCTTCTTGGCTGCAGGCATCATTGTGTCCAGGTGGGACTGGAGGGATTCAAACTGTTCAGCCAGAAAAACACTGAGGAAAAAAAAAGAAGAGAAACAATCATTCAATTCAGCACAGTGATGACAAAATCTGGCGCAGCACATAACGAAAGGCAAACTTACCATGCCTTATTTTTGTATTATTTAAGGGTGACAGACCTGTTTACTTCTATTTGCATTTTGATTTGAGGGCCTGAATTGAAATATAAAGCACATATAAACGAGTCTATATTCCATCTTTCTATCATTAAAGAAATTAAAGAAACACTAGCTTGAATGAAACACTGCTGCACTACTGCTGCACCCTGGAATTGTTAAATATATAGACGGATACATTTGTTTTTCAATTTCTTTATAAATAATAAGGAAATATAATTTACTTTCTTTTTCCTTTGCAATATTTCTTAGTAAACAGGCCTCAGATTGAATGTTATCTCATCTTATTATTCTTTTTTACAGTCACGTCTTTACTTCTACCAGCCCCGAACAGTTTTCAATTACAAACAGCTTTTCTCTTCTTTTTGCAGTCACTCATCATTTCATTTTTTAAGAAAAACTTCTTTTGAAGAAATACAACACCATGTAAATGAGATGTAATACAGTGTAACAAGTGCAATTAGATGTTTTAATCTTTTTTTTGGCTTTTCTTGTTTATTTTTTTGTCTCCTTCATCCTCAGTAATTTTTGTTGATAATGATTCTTGTTTGGAAACTTTGTTCACATTTGTCTGTGTGTTTGTTTCTCTGTCTGTTTATGATCTTGTTGCTCTCATGTATACTGCCCTGAGCCCAAATTCGGTTTGTTACTTTTATAAGCTCTTAGGGTTTTTTTCAATCCCTGTGAACTTTTTAACTAAGGTTTTATTGTGTTTTACTACTTTTTGTTTTATTTTGTGATACAAATAAATGAATAAAACCAAATGAGAGATGACCTTTTTCCAGACCATAACTTTAAATCATAACACCAGAGCAGCTCAAAAACACAGAGAATTTGATTCAGAAAACTTGTAATATTAAAGCTTGGCCTTTCTCTTCTGGCAGAAAAGACTTGACAGCACACAGAGATCACAAGGCAGAGTCTTTAAATCCTTCAGATGTTACCATTCAGTATCTTCTGTGAATTTCAGATTATGCACTTGTCCTTTGAGTGCACAATTAAGCTGCACCGTTCTTCCCCATTGCAGCAATCTCATTACAGTTAAATGTAATATCATCCAGCCCACATTATCTTTTCTACAAAAAGAACTTAAAGCTGCTCTCATCACAAAATAAATCTACATGATTCTGATCAGTTTCTTCTTGCAGCAGAAAACAATTGAATTTGGATGCATGTCATTACTTTTCTGAAACAGTTGTTTTAGGAATGATGAGTAAAAATTGAAAAGTGAGTCTTAGGTGTGTTTTTGATCTCTGCATGGTTGAATTATAAAAATACTACAGATATCTCATTCCAGGGTCGGCTCCCCATAAACAGACCATATCTCAAAAGCACCGAACTGCAGTGAACACTTGCAATCTCAACAGAAATCTTAACATTAAAAGCAAGAGGGAATATTAATAAGAGCTCTCTGGTCAACACTAAAATTGAAAGCAGTGCATTTTACACAGCCATACATGAGCCCAGTGGAGATTTGTTTTTGTATGTTGAGCAGAGAAAATCACATTACGGTTAGCTGGAACAGTTTGTGTTTACCTCGGCAGCATGGTACAGTGCGGAGGAAAAAAACACATCAGGCAGTTCATACTTATCTGATAATGTTGTACAAATAAGACAGCTGACCAGCAGCTACAAGAGAGAAAAACAGGGGGGAAACCTTACAGAACTTATTTGCTTTTTTTTTTTCGTTTAGGGTGATGTTTAAAATGGCTTAAGCTGAGGGAGACATCTGAGGTTCTCCCCGTACACACTGAGGTCAGCTGCCCTTTCTGATTACATCTTTTCAAACAGAAACTCTTCTCATGCAGTTCTGCTCAGACTAAAGTCAGACGTCCCTTAAGTGAATCTTTTCCTTTCAAATGTTACCTGAGAACACCTTCACCCACGCTATTCAGTTTTGTACTTTCAGATTTTTCTGAGTTTGTTGCCTCCAACACATGTAAAAACTTTGTGTAAGAGAGCAAAAGTGCATTCAGTGAGAACGTCTCGATGGTTCTTTGTTTACACACTTACTATAAAGCACATTTATACCGCAGAGTTTAAGAGCTGTCAGCACTGATGACAGCTGACCTAATTATGTAATATTACAGTACATGCATGCGATAGGCAAGAAAAAATAGGAGAAAACTTTCGTACACAGGCAGAGCAAGAAATTTTATTTAAGTGGAATCCCACCCGTCAATTTGAATAATCTATTTTTCTTATAGAGAATGTAAAAAAAAAAAAAAAAAAGCAATGGGGCACACAAACACACACTGCAGGCAGTTTAAATCTTTGATGGCCAGGCTGCGTAACACTGTCTAATGACATTATGAGCACCTTGAGGCGAGGCAGTGAGTCACATTCAGTTCCTTAACTTGATCAGTGTAAATTCTTTGATGAACATAACTGCCGAGTTACATCACGCCGCCAGGACACACGAGGGACGACATGAACCCTGCACTGCTGTCGTAAGCTTTTCCCTCATGTCAGAGGAATAAAGAGCGAAACTGCTGTGTGTTGTCCTTAAGTCTAATCATAATGTTTATTTAAGAGACACTTAAATTATTGCGTGGTTTTATGTTTATGCAGTGAGTCATTTTTTACTGCTAAAGCCATTATTCATGGTTGTAATGGAGTGTAGAGAGTACTCACAGAGACTCGGTGGCCACCACCCTCTGTGCTAGCCCGTATAGAGTCCCACTGTTGGTTAGGACCACCATTTGGCTTAGATGGGGACTGGGCACCTTCTCTTTCCTGTCCTCTGCTGGGCCGTGGACTCCTGCATTCTCCCCCACAGCCTCCTGGAAGACACGCAGGCAGACAGGCTACTTAGCAAACAGACTCAAAAATGTGTGTTCAGCATGTTCTCGTCTTTTCAGGTTTCCAGAAACACTTTTCAAGATGCAAAATAGTTCACCCTCAGTATTTAGTGGCCAGGAGTGCTTCACCCTTGTGACACGTTAGAAAATTTACTCATTATTGTGGTTCAGAGTAGCATATAAATGTGCAATAACAAGGGAACAAGTTGAATAAAATGATAATACTAGGAAATTATTATAATATTATATTGTTATAATATAATAATGTTCTCTGTAATAAACGCTGTTAACTGTAAAACTCTGTTAAGGTTTCTGAGGAGTGCTGCTGTGGAAGAACACCATCCTACTGTTACTTTAACAGCTATCCTGGCATAACAAATATTTCACTTGCAAAATGAAGACAAAATGTACACGTTTGCTGGTAGGTAAGCATAATCTGAAATTCAATCAACCTTGTGGAACTCAGGCACATCCAAAACACACACTCTCAAAATTCTGCTGACCATACACTCTTCAACAGCAAACATTTATCTTCCTTTTGATAGATTCTGCTGCGTCTCCCCATCCAGCAGTCCTTTTATCCCTTTATTTGAAAAACAAGTGAAATTGAAAAAGAAAGATTTTAACCTGCGTCCTCTCCATCAGTCACAAAAATCTATATCTGCATACAAAGTCAGTGAGATTCCATGCAGGAGGGCAGATAGTATTATTTTCCATCAGCCATGTCTGGGTGGCATGATGTATCACTTGGCATGTTGAGCTCTGCCGCTGCAAAGCCCACCAAAACTGCCTCTGGCAGATCAATAGCAATCACACAGGTAATGAATGGATGGGAGCTATTAATGCTGTAACACATCATGCACTTACATACTGCAATCCTGTGCAATCTGGCTCTGATATTTTATAGAGCACCATTATTCCACATGACCAGTGGAAGGCTGTTATTACTAAAACTGCACAAGCTATTTAAAAAAAAAAAAAGGAAGTGTGTAACTCGAAGCAAATGGTTACATCACATCACACTCATCTGAAAAGCTGATGGGGTTAATGTATAAAACATCAAAACTTGTGGTTAAAGGTCTTCATGCTGTTAATTTATCATTAGCGAAAAGTAGAGAGGAGGAAGAAGGACTGAAACTATCTGAGCTGAAGACGATCAAGTGTTGTAAGACAGGCGGTTTTGTGTGCTGTAGTAAGAAGATGACATTCAGCCATTCGCTGGCAAAAATAAGATATATAAAGGGCTCGGCAAACAGAACAAAAATGCACAGTATGCAGCCCTGCTGATAATTTATGGTTCAGACCTGCCAGACTGATACAGCTGCCGTCTCTGTCAAAACTACGTCTCCACTACCTCCACACTCTCTCTACGCATTCAATCAAAGCTTCAGTGCTGCAGAAACCATAATCAATCTGAAATAAAATTTTATCATACTGAGAAGATTAACGCTCAAATTATATTACTTTAACTGTGCAGGCAAGGTAATCTAATTGCAGTGTGCAATAAATCTCTCCCAAGAGCAACTTTCCGCAAATACATGAAACACAGGTGCTATTTAAAAGTTTGAAGCATGAAAAAATTGTAGTATAATTGGAATAAAACAATCCCCAGCTCAGCTGAAATAAAAAATTAAATATTATAAGTTAATTAGAGATGACCTATTCACAACATCGTATTACTTTAATGTTGTTTCTTTTCAGTAATAACAAACACACAAATAACAAAATGTTCCTTTTCTGATTCGCTGGCAGCAAACTTTCAGAATTAAGAGGACAGGACAAAAATTTTCGACTGATATTTTGTTCCCTGCAAACTTCCTCTCCTCTGATAAGCTGCAGAGCTTTTACCGCAGAACTTCTCATCGGCACCGAATAATTCAAACTCTGGCCTTCATGCAGCTGAACTTTCTGAAAGTGACTCAGGAAAACAACTTTGGACCCAGATCAAAAAATGCTCTTTGCTTCTTTTTTTTTTTATTTTTATTTATTTAATCACTGAGGTGTAAAGATATTTAATTGAGTGCTTTTTAAGATTCGCACATGCTGCTCATGTTTTAGAGTTTTCATTATTAATGTTTAGGGATTTGCACTAGAAAATATGCTGTGGCACAGTGTCAAACTGACAACGGCAAAAATATTCTAAAGCTTCGAACACCAAATCAGTATTATGTTCAAGACCAAAATAAAAAATAAATATGAATAATTGCAAGTTTTGTATTTTCTGTTCTCAAACAAAACATCAGAATAAAGTTTTATATCCTTTTTTTCTTTACTAATTAATGTGTTACCATCTTTAAATAAACAAGAAGTGCTCTGCTTTCGAGTAGAATCTAAACTGATTTCAGCTCCGAGGGGTTAAAGCCACTAAAAGAGGGATAATTCTCAACATTTATATTTATAACATGACAAACATGCAGTGTTTATGGACTTAATCCAGAAAGGCCATTAGTACTTTCATTCAATGTTGATGATTAATTAAAAATTTGGAATATGATAAAACCGGTTGAAAAGCAGCAGCTGGTGGCCATTTGCATGGCTGCTGTGCCAGACTTAGAAAAAGACTCACAAACACACAAATAAACATTATGTTGTAAAAAAAAAAAAGAAAAGAAAAGAAAAGAGGAGGTGGATAAATAAAAAATATTGCTGTTCTGTTTCAAGCTCTAGAATAGTTTGGTGACCCAACATTGAACATATCAGAGGAGTGTTGCAACAGTGCAACTGTGATCAAAACCTGCACCTTCACTTTTGTGTCTAATGTTGGTCCTTTTCCTTTCTGGAGGTTCACAACCTCTGGAATCTAAAAGTCGTGTCTTTGATCTGTCTCTCCTTTCAGATATGCTTCTGCTGAGGGGTGCTGAGTCTGCAGGAGGGTACAAAAGATGTTCCCAGAGGATTTTTGCTGAGAGAAATATCTGTTTATTTGCAACCAGGGCTCAAAATACAACACAGGGAAGAGTTTGATGTATAATAATTTGTGTATGATTGCTTTAAGCATTTGGACATTGGGTAAAAGTAAGTTTAACATCTCTGAATTTAAGAAATTCAAATAACTCATTGGTCACCAATTAATGCATATCAATCTCTTTCAAACTTTAGTGTATGACTTAATTGTGCTGTATTATACTGATATCTGTCATTGCAGCATTGTGAAAGTCATGCAGTCAGCTGCATTTCCTCCTTTAAATTAATCAAATAAATGAAACTTTTGTTGTATGAGTCTGACATCACAGCTGCTTTGGTCTATTTTTAATCGCTCCGCATGAGGCTTGACCTTTTATTGGCCGGTCCCCTGCAGCTTAAACACTTTATGCAAAAAAAAAAAAAAAAAAAAATGGAGAAGGCTCCTGAAAGACTGTCAGGAGAGAGGCTGTGTTTCTTTTCCAACTGGGTATAACTCTGTGGGTGTTCTTCAGGTAAAAGCCGTGGCTAAAAAAAAAGTCCATGACATTTAGGATTTTATGTATCAGCTTTTACACTTTACACAGGTCTAAACAATTTTAGACCTGCAGCTAACTTCTGAAGTTAAAAAAATAAAAAATCAAAAGGTTTGAACTTTTCACTTGTCTGGAGTGACATGCACACTGAATTTGATGCAGCAGATTAGCCCTGAGTGTCTACTTCATGTTTATTAGTTTATTAGATGCCTGATCTACTTTCATTATATGCTCAGAATGGCAAACATGATTAGATGGAATAGTATTACCATAATTTCCCGTTGTTGTTGCCCTTTGATGCCCTTGTATATTTAAATGATTTCTGGAGATAAACATGCAAATCACATCTGATGATAAGATATCTAGCATGTTAATATAATGGATACAAATACTTGCATACATAACATGGATGCTTTGGGCTGTTTTTATAGGCAAATCAATGTAAAAGAAGGCGATGAGGAAGCTATTTCTTCCCATTAATTAACATTCTTCTTACCACTGTTTTCTTAATCCTGTGACATTTATAAATCATTGTAATCTTTGTGGTTGTTGGCAAATGTGCACCAGAAAGCAGCTGCTGGAATCCTTAGATTTATCAGAAAACAGCCACAAATTTAACTTGATGATTCAAGCCGCTAAAAATAGCTTCGCCTATCGAGATATCAGCTCCTCAGTCATCATTATGGATCTATCGTAACCAGCTGTAGTGTAACTTGTTGGTTATTTGACATCCTCCAAGATTCGACTGCACAAACAATAATGATTTCACTTTTATGATGACACTCGATAAAAATGACAAACGATCGCAGCGAGATAAAAGTAAACGAACTCCATGCGCCTGCTGGGCTGCCAAGTACGTGCAGAAGAATGCCATATTGAACAAATTAAGAATCAGTGATAGATTTTTCAAAGTCATACAAGGGCCTGAAAAACGTTCCATATAGCATGACTTATAGTGAAGAGGTCATACATCATTTGATTTACATCCTGCAGCTGTTGAAGATATTTAGGAGGAGTTTTAACGTCAACAGCAGTTTCTCTGCTGTCCCACTGAGATAAATAGTGAAACTGTTTTTCCACAGTGGAGTGAAGTTTATTTGTTATAAAGACTGATGACTATTGTTCCGTGGTGATTTTCAATATTTGCTACAAGATAAAAACAGTTTGCATGACTACAAAAAAGAAATTCTGGCATGCACATGACATGCAAAAAGTAAAAATGCCTAAAATCAAATTAAAAAATGCCCAAATATGTATGTACGGTATAATTCTTTGGCCTTTAATGTGTATTGTTTAAGTGTAAACTTATTTTAAAAAAAATAATAAACCGATTCATCTTTTAACTTTAATGTTGCACAGAAAAATAAGAGGCAACTTTTTCATGTTTAATATTTTTAGTCATTTTTCAGGCAAAAGTGAAAGAAAATCATTATTCTCTGGGTTAAGCTTTTTTGTTTTTAAATCAAAGGATTTGCTGCTTTTCTTTGTTTTAAATCACTGTAAGCTGAACATCTTCGGGTTTTGGACTTTCAGTTGAACAAATAAAACAACTGAATATATTAGTTTTGGCTCTGTGAGGTGACAAATTGCATGTTTTTCACCACTGTTTGACATTTTAGAAACTAAATTAATTCAAAAAAGGGATTTGAAAAACAAGAAAGAAAGGATAGGTCAAAATGGAAAAGCCATGTTTGCTGCGGTCACAGAAAATATCCAGAAAACTGTCTTAAAGGCAGTAATTAAATCTTGTATATATTACCTACAATCCTGCTCAGATAAATACTCAAACTATTTGATATAACACTGACAAGCTGATATGAGCAAGTGATATTAAACACGCAAGATGCAACATTTCTGCATCTAAAATTCTAAATTCCGTTGGGCCTTAGTTAAGATTTATTTTGAGTTGAAAATTTACAAAATATTTACTTAAATATTTACAACAATGTTCAAATTTAGAAAAATCTCTCATTTATTCAAGGTAAGGTGTGTTTCATTTGGTTGTCTGTCACCAGTCAGAGAGCATGGAATGAATTTGACAAATCTGACTAAATATAACATTACTAAAACTTTAACAAATAATCTCTTCTGTGAACGTTTCTGTCTGAGTATGTCAAATAGATATTTTATCTGCAAAGGTGGCTGTTTAACCATGAAATGAACGAATCCCATGATCCCACGCTCCTTTAAGACGTCATCACACTATGTCTTTTGTTTTCATTGTTTTGATTGAGAGACCTCCAGCAGCAAAAAATTACATAATGTGCAATTAAAACCCAAATTATTATTGATAGCTTCACAATGAGAAGAAGAAGAAGAAAATAGAGGAAAAGAAATTAAAGTTTTGACAAATGTAAAATGAGCGTGAATCCGGTATTAGCGGTTGCGAGACTTTGCATTGAGTTCATTATTAGAACCATATGAATGATTTCCTCTGTGAACAAATGTGCATCCAAGCATGACAAAACAAATCTACAAGGAGATGCTCTCAAATTGCATTTGTTGCATTTCCCAGAGCCGTGTGAAAGTAAGAGCCAAAGGCTGAGCACACACACACTTTTCGCTCAGCAGATATTCATAAATCACACACCTTTTAAAAAAAAATTCTTTTAAATAGTCAGAGGCTGCTTCCTCTCTATACGCCCGACATCAGTTTGGCAGGTTATGGGAAGGAAAATATGCTTGTTTTCATTTCTCACTGTGAAGACATTCACACCGTGTACTTATGCAAATGATCATCAACTTCTGACTGAGTTTCACACAGACAGACAACCAGAGGCACTGAACGACCTCAGGAAAAAAATGCAAGAAATAAAGATAAAATGAAATCATCGCGCCTAAGCAGTGGAGTGAGCCATGGCAAACATTGAGAGAAAAATTACTGTATGGAGAGCAAAATATTCCCATAGTAAGTCTAGCTGGACCATTTTGTTTCTGTGACAACAGTATGCTCTTGGTCTACTATTAGGGTTATTATTATCACTCAGTGACTCATGTCTCACATACTGACTGTGTGTTGGAATATCAGTATTCTGAATAACATGATTACAGTATTGGGTAGCTTAAATCAAACCTGCTATCCACATGCACAGACCATTGTTTTGAAATATGAGTGTAATAAGATAAATAGCTACAGCTGATGAGGTTTTCTTCATTCTGTGGTGTCAGTAAAATGGCTGCAGCTGACTATTATTTTCATTATCAATTTATCAGCTCATTATTTTCGGTCAGTTCATAAAATGCCACAAATTATGAATAATGCTCAATGTAATTTTCCAAAGCCCCAAGGAATGTTGTTAAATTGCTTCTTTTTTCCCACACAATAGTCCAAAATTGAAAAACTATTTCCCTTCATAAATGACAGGAACTTAAACAGGCAAACACTCGGCTCCAATGTTTTTAAAATATCCTTAAGTATTAATCCTTTATCTAAACAGTAAGAAACTAACTTTCTTTCAATTAGCTAATTAATTAATCGACTAACAGTTGCAGCTCTCATCAGCAGCACTATTATCAAAATAATTAAAATAAGTCCAAAATAAACAACATACATGTATCATACATACATATACTGTGATGAAAGTCTTTGTACACAATTCCATTTTAGGAAAAACGTGCTTCAGGTAAAAAAGTGGTTTCTCTAAAGAAAATCTGCGGCATTTGCAAGTAAAGCCATGAGTTCATTTAAAGCCTTGCAGGTAATAAACGACGTTGGCATCCTCCAACAGCTTAGGGTGACAATTTGTTCGACACTGATGCAGAGGAACATAAAGCAGTTTACTGAAAAAAGATCCTGAATCAAGCTAATGACTGAAAACAGGCCGGGAGGTCCACTGAAACCTGCAACCTGTGAGTTGTTCTTGAAAAAATGTCCACAGGTGATCTCCCTTAATTACAAATTATAGGGTGTTTTCTCTGAAAACTTGTATTTACGACGATTTACGGCTCTATTAGAAAATAATTCAACATGCTTTCTTTTCAAGCCATTGAATCTACTGTTCAGGAGCACACAGATTTTAAATTAGTAGATGTGAAGTATTTTTATCGAAGAGTTTGGGAGTAATCTACACAATCAAACATCCTATACTACATTAGGACACTGAGGGCCATCGAGATGTTTTGGCTTTCCTTTTGAGGAGCTGCCATGTCGTCCATCTTTTGTCAATGGCTCTATCCATATGAACAGCTGATGTTCTCCATTTCAAGACACTACTTATAACTCATCATTATAGCCGATATGTAATTAATGTTGAGGTTTGAACAAAACATCTACTTCTGCCCATTTTGTTTGATAAAAGGAAATATCTGTGTGGGCGTCTGAAAGCTCAGTACATTCTGAATTGAAGTAACAGAATGGGGCCCAAAAAGCAGGACTGGAGCGAGAGAATAATTCTCTTCTTTGTGAGTTCAATGTGTTTTAATTATCTGTCTGGCACTTCAGCTCAGGCAAGTGGCCCTTTATTTAATAAACCATTTTCAGAACCTTTTTGCTAAACAATGTACAAAACTTATATAACATATAAGACAGTTGTTTTTGTTCCTTTTTAATAGGGACCTCTTTGCCTGTGAAAAACATCTGAAGTAATGCCTTAAAAAACAGATCTGAGCCAAGATATGGCTCATCTGTATGTGGACCTAAAGTGGCCCCCAAATGACACGGTAAATATGATCCACATCATTTACAGTAGTTTTGGCCACCTTTGGCAAACACACAGTACAGTTGGCACTAGATGATTTTGGCGTGATTCTGAAGCACCACACATCATACACACCAAATGCTGCCCAAATATTTTAAAATAAATTTGGACCCCTTTTGGCAAATGCACAGCACAGTAGGCACCAGCTAATCAGAGAGTGAGACTAAAGTGGTCCACATTTTACATTCCAGTCGCTAAAGGAGCTACTTTACATTTACACAAAGTGCCATTTAATTCCTTTTAATTCTTCTGTGCCACTGAGGCTCCCATCTGCGACAACACAGTGCTTACATTTTTTCTCCCAGCCAGTGTTTAGCAGTTGTTCTACATGGAAAAAACTACTATTCAAACTCAAGTCTAATTATGGCATGATAATAAAAACATTTATAATTGTTAACATTGCTCAAAACACTGAACAAACTACTTTTATTAGTGTAAGTTTTGTTTTCTCAATCTGTCCTGTAGAAAGAAGGAGACAGAAGAAGATGGTATCATCAGGTCATTAGAGGGACAGTTGTATCAGCATAAATATTAAGACATTCTTTGTTCAGGATACAATTGTCTTTGACGATGACAAGTGTGGACCATAATAACAGTTAACTGAGGCCCAATTTGGGTCAGTTCAGGTTTTTTTGGTTTGTCCTCGACTGACTTGTGGCCTGCTTGTGACCCACATCTGGCAAACAGAATCAGACCACCCAAGTGCCAATTTTTAGGTATAAGAAGATTTCAGTCCTCATTAAGGACATTTATTTTGACTCACACTGTTGTTAATGAACTCTGCTTCTTTTGGTGCGATAGTCAGCAGAAGTTAACTTGAAAAAAAAAGAAGCTATGATTAGGATTTACACTGTGTTTCAAATGTTGAAGAAAAAGAAATATGCTTCTCTACGGTAACTATAAATTACATGAAAAGAGCAAATTAATGGAAAACATATGAATCACATCAAAAGATCCAGTGGAAGATCCTTGCTTTAGACTTTGGCTTATCCTTATATATTATTTGCACAAGACACTTGACACACACTCAACACTCTAGACGAAACTTTGGCTTATGGTGTTATTAATACTGGCAAGAAACCCTCATTACAAACCAAATGCCTCTGTCTCAATATTTGAACTTATTTGAGAAATTTATTCATGCTTCTGGTCTTTTGCATGGTCTGTGTTTAATTTCTGACCAAAAATATCTTGCTTTCCGTCACTTAAGATTAAATTGTTCTCTTGCGGTCATTGTTTCTTTGTGATTTTTGGCGACAGTGTTGCAGATACAGCAGTTTCTCAGTCATGCTGGAGGGTCTGTGTCCTGACCACCGGGCACTGATAACATTTCAATGATCAATAATCAATGTAAACTGTACAAAACATAAGAGTGAGTCAGTATGTGGAAGAATGAGAAATGGCATTGTCAGTGACTTATAGAAGAGATATTCTGGTGTTCTAAAAAAAAAAAAAATGTATACGCCAAAAAACAAAAAAGATAGACAAAAATGAAAGAGGAATGTCAGTATTTACAAGGTTTTTCACTGCAGTTGCAGATATTTAAAGCAAAATTATGATTTGATTAGGAATATTTGGGAGGAGCATCACTCCAAAGCCTTCTGCAGGATTTCTTTACCTGACTCTGTCAACTTTACAACCATCTAGTAAATGCGTAAAACAGCTCGCCTAATGGTGCAAACATCAGCTTCATAGTCCTTGAGGAGCTCTGTGTTGTGTGGACAGGCAGAAAGGAAAAACAAGTCTTGTTTTAATCTGCAAAGCTCTGGTTCCAAAATGGTTTCCCCGTGCGAACATAAAGGATCGTTAAGTATGAAGACATCAAGCATCAAAGCCAAGAAGCCCGTCTACGCTTATGTAATGAAATTACAAACCCTGGAACTGAGAATTAAGCTCTGGAATAAAAAGAAAACGTATAAAAATGAATGTCCAGGGAGGGATTTGAACGCATGAGAGCAAAGCTGTGAGCAAGACTGAAAAAACAAGGAAATAGCTGTTACTTGATGACTGTAAATCTCTGCTGTTTTTCCTCAGATCAAAGAGAAGATGCTGCCATATTAACACATCTAGATAAATATTCTTAATGTGGGCAGGCCCAAGTCTGCTATATATTTATATGTATAATAATTTTCTGTATTATGACTCAAGTATAATGAGATTCAGATATGCTTTATGGTATTCTAATGGAACATGTAGTCTCTTTCTCATTTAGCACTAGGCAGTGGCACTAAACTTCTGCATCAATCTGAATGATTCTTTCATTTTCAACTTATCATTAATAACAACACATTTACAGTCGTGCATGGAGAAGCATTCTGAGCTGGAGTGCTGGCGATTATAATGAAAGGAAAAAAATAACATCTGAGTTTCTGTTTTGTTTGCATTCACTACTATACTACATGGTATAGAATGATTAACTGTCTTATATCTGACTTGTCGGGCTATTTTAGAGCTGCCATGGTGTAGCACAAACATGGCATCATGTTGCTGGCTTTGTCACAACTTTTACTCTGATTGATGTCAAGAATATCTCATGTTAGCAAAAAAAAAAAATTTAGATTCGACATGAAAACTTCTAGGAGTTTAAAATTCACATAATCCAGCTAAAGTAATTTTTTAAACTTAGCTTTATTCAAGCATCAGCATTTATCCAGGGCTAAAGCAATCAGCTGATGGATCAGCAGACAGAAAATTGCTGGCACTCTGCAAAACTTTTTGTAATTGATCATTTGAGACATATAACAATAAAAAAATCAGTAGTTTTACCTTCTCAAATGCTTGCTCGTCTTCTTAGTCTTTCTTTGTAGTAAATTTAATGCTTTTTCATTTTGGAGCCAAAAGTCAAGATGAAGGTAAAGGTACTTACTGACTTCTGCACCTTTCTAATAATAGCAAGGGATCTTTAATTATTTAATTAAGAACAACTCAAAGTATCGTGGCTTTTAAAAAAACTGTTTTTGCAGGCAACAACCTAAAAAGGCATGACAACTTACAAATCTATTCCTCGGTTCAGTGAAAAGAGACTTAATTTGTAAAGTTCAGTGAACTCTAAGAGCTTGATCATTCTGTAACCACCCTTGTCGTGAGGGAAGCCTCCACCTTGGAGAGTTGAAAAGTGATCTCTCAGTTAAAGTATCTCAATCAATTGTGATTGACTACTTACTCCTCTCCAGCCCGTTCCATAGAGAATTATGGCCAAGTTGAGTGTACTGGCTGCCAGGCAATTTCTGTCAAGTGGATCCTTGCACCTCTTTGTCACTCTAATATTAAAAATTCGGTTCTCATTAGATCAATGTCAAAAGGAATTAAGGACTTCATTTATTTTGTGTGACACTGCCTGGCACTTTTAAATCTATCTCTGGCAACTGCTGCTCTGCTCACCTGCCTCGGCCTGACAAAACACACAAGGACACTAGAAAAGAAGAACTTGAAATATGGGGGATTAACAAGAGAAACATGAAAAAACAAACTGAGGAGTAAGGAGGAGAATGCAG
The DNA here is from genome assembly GCA_029783645.1 of Ctenochaetus hawaiiensis. Taxonomy (NCBI): domain Eukaryota; kingdom Metazoa; phylum Chordata; class Actinopteri; order Acanthuriformes; family Acanthuridae; genus Ctenochaetus; species Ctenochaetus hawaiiensis. The sequence continues at coordinate 12,772,930 of JAPZDY010000008.1, read as the reverse complement.
GATATGAATTAAAGAATTTAAGCTCATAATTCTTCTCATCGTCACATTTATTAAACTCGGAGATGTGATGAGTCATCGGCAGAAGTTTAGGAGGAAGCAGGAGTTACAGTATCTGTGGGGAACGTCTGCCTCATTAAAGCTGAGGAATGTGACCCGAAGCTGAGCCTACCAGTGAATGTGTTTGTGTGCGTTCCAATGATATCCCCAAACAAAACATCAATACTTGTGATATCCTGACAACGACAGCATAAACAGTCACACTATGGAGCTTAATTATGATCTATAATCCCTGTCAAATGGCAAACCCCCTTGGCTAGTTGTAGCCAATCACAGAGGGAGACAAGGGGCCTCAACAAAGACAGTGGCCTGGACAGTGATTTGCCCTGAGAGACGACAAACTAATGACTGCGTTCAGTGTGCAGCATGGATGGAAATACAGAGAGTGTGTGTGTGACATTAGTCAGTGCCCCTCATGAGAGACAGTGTGCCAGCTTGTTAGCTGTGCCAAGCCAGTGCAGGGAAGCACAACCAAAACACATGCTTAGGGATTATCACCCTGCTACTGGGAGACAAACACGAAGATAGCGTGAAAAGTGTGTTGGAGAGCCAAAGTTCAATGTACTTTAATATCTAGTAGGACTGCAAACCTGCATGAATGTTTGACTGTCTTTAAAAGGTTGTGTTCTCTCGATATCTTTGTGTATATGCGTGTTTTACTGTCTGTCATTGTGTTTTGTTGTACAATGTCTCTTCAAGCATCCTTCACAGCCAGATTACTGGTGTCAACACAGAAATTACCCGGTTTCTTATTCTTGTTCCAGTGCAAGGTCAGAGAAGCCTGAGTCCCACTTTACACTAAAGCTGAGTATTGGCCCGTTCATGCACACACACATCGTTAGGCTCAAATCAAGAAGAAAAAAAAATAAATCAAACATAATTTCTAACCATATAATCTTATCATTATGTCTGGGCTGAAGATAAATGCTGAAATAAATACAGATGCAAACACACTGTCGTACATTTAGTCGGAAACCAATAAACTGGTAGGAAAAGCCACAAGCAGTTGTTTGTGCTGAAAGTCGAGAGGCATGTAATCACTGGCACACAGCTGCTAAAGAAAAGGAGGCGACAGGACAAACAGATAAAATGGAAGGAGGGGGGAATAATGAGACGAAGGAGAGAGAAAGAGCCAGAAAAACAAGTGAGAGAAATGGCTGACTGATTGAAAGAGTAAACACTGGCGGTTTGAGTGTTGAGAGAAGTAAACGGATGGTGAAACAGAGGTGGCCTTGCAATTCCTTGCTTGCGGCAGCTCTCTTCACGCTGTCGCCTGCAGCAACGGCTCTTAACAGCTGTCACAGCTGAACTTTCTGGCAGTAACAATATGGCCACAGATGAGGTTCATGGCATTATGCTGATAATGGTGCTGTCATCTAACCTGCCCCGAGCAATACCACCAGAGGATTAGGGTTTTTTTTTTTTTTAAACAGGGATTTTTTTAAGAAACTCATTATTATACATGACAGCTGATTCTTTTTCAGTGAAACAATTCAGTTCAAAGCTTCACATTCAGGTAAAGATGACGCATTTGAATTTGAAGCTGGAGTTGACGACGGCGCATGTGATTAGACATTATATACCGAGTGTTTTTGTGGGAAAAAAATCGCTGAAGGCAATTACGTCTCTGCCACTCTCAGAAGTTTCTCTCTAACCCTGCAACCTTCCAAACACTCTCAATGAAATATTCAAAGTCAAAAGTGAAAAATGAGAACTGTCACAGCCAGACGAGTGACTGAGGTTTCGGAGAGGTAATCAAGAATAACGGAGGCAGAGAAACGGAACGTAAATGAGGGGAGGAGCTTTTACTTTTTTTCCCAGTGGAGCTTCCAATTCAAGCTGAAGCCACTTGGTACCTGAGACGAGATGAGATGGAATCTCACTGCTGCTCATATGGGACTCAGAGTCATTACCTGCACATTGGTTTTCAGGATCAAACAGTTGCAACTGCAAATCAAGGGAAGAAAACCGTAAGGATTGGGCGGCTCAATTGAAATGCAGTGTGCAATTAACTTTATAATCTGTTTACAAATGAGGTCTACCCTGCTGCAGTCTCTGGAGTGTGGGGGGTGTGCACATTTGTATGCAGGTGGAAGGGGTGGGTTTGTGTACATGACGTAAATACATGCATATTCTCATTTTGGAATGAAGTTACCTATATTAAAAAAAGAGATTCATGAAACATATGCTCCCAGATCTAATGAAACCATGAAAAGTGAATATAAAATGCTAGAAATTCACATACAGCAACTTCCTTTTTTCCCAACAGGTACTTAAAAAACAGGTACTCAAAGTGTTTAAGCATTCACAATGCCTTCACACTTTTAATAGATGAGTGTGTGTCAGCGAGATTTATGTGTGCACATCATGATGTGAAACACAGAAGACTAGAAAGAGTGCGACAGAAAGGGAAAAAAAGGAAAAAAAATAGGGAGTGCTGTTTTAGTTTGGAAAATGAGGCATTTTTCCAACATTGAATGATTTATCGAGATAAGCTAAAATAGTTTTGCATATGAGAAAGGGCCGACTAAAAGCATTTGCCAATACATTAGAGAGAAGATGGCTGTAGTTAGAGTCTAAGGACAGCCAGTGACAGCCGCAAAGTGATATGATTACGCTCATCTGTGTGTGTGAGAGAGCATGCACATGTTGAAGACAAAAATCCACACTAGTCTCAGTCCATCACGTTCTCTGTCTTCGCCCAGTCCGTCCATTTGTCCGTCTGTGTCCATTTAGTTTTATTCAGAGGATAGAGGCATATTCTCTGCAGACGGCAGCTGAGCACCGAGCTCGTCTGACATTTGAAAATGGCTCAAAACTTTAGCCAGAAAATTACTGGGGTGTAAATAGTTGAAGTAGTGTCCTTAGAGGGAGGACAACATGTCCCTAGATCACACTGATTACAGGCATAAAATGTAACATTTCCACATAAAATGTCTGAAAATGACTAGATCTATATTTGTTGCGTACTTACATAACGCCAAATTTCTAATCCAACAATGTTAAAATCTAAAGAGAGCTGCAATTTTATTCAAGATAAATGTGTGTTACATCAAGTTGCCTTTCAACGGCAGCATATTCTCTTCGAAGTTGCCTAACTTTCAGGGAAACAACAAATAAGTCTTTAGACAGTGACAATAAAAAGCTGATCACCTAGCTAGCGAACCTCAAGTATTTACTGTTGCTTGTATTGCTCATTTGTGATGGAGCATAATTAAAAATTTGCATTAGCAAAGCTGGTTGTTAAGAATGAAAATAAGACCTCCATGACTCCACGCTACTTCACAATTTAATTGAACTCTGTCTTTTGTTATTGTTTTGATTGAGAGATCCCAAGTGGCAGAAATTACATTAAGCATTTAATAGAAGTTTTGATCATTTATTATTCAGTTTTTTGGCTTTCTGACTTTTGTTTTATTTCTTTCCTCTGCCTCCCTGCTTTATTTTGCTTTAGCTTTCTCCTCCTCATAAGTTTAAGCCATAAACATCACAGCCAGCGTTGCTAATAGAATGAAATGCCACTGTGCTGTCAAATAAATTCTTTGTTTTTACAAGATGCTTCAAAAGCTGTGTGAAAAAAAGTTGATGCTGGTTGAAAAACAAAATTCACTCTATTTGCCTTTCCTACTTTTCTGATGAGACAGACATTAAAAGGTGAGTCTGGTGTTGACTGTTGCCATGGCGGCTGTTTATTTGTTTGTTACTGGCATTAACAGTCACCTGACAAATTAAGTTCAAATGGTGATCAAATTAGTAGACACTTTTTTTCTTCAAGCTGAAAATACATTTCAGTCCCAGAGAAAAAAAAAACACACTAATTTCTCAGCTGGTTTGTGATGCAGCATGTGTACGCAGACAGGAAGCCTCACAAATTCTCCGAATATATAAAATGAAATAACATTATTCAGGATCTCCCTGTGGTAAAAGAATACATTTTCTTTTTCATTTTCCCGGCTGATGGAGTATTGTCAGTCACAATCTGTGACATATGATAAGAATCTAATTTCAGTTCGCATCGCCAATAATAGCCTCTTTATTTTCCAATACAGCAGCTCTGGGGTTTATTTATGTCTGGAATACAAGCTAAGCTAATGTCTGGTTTCCAGAGCTTTACAACTAGATATTTCTGAATAACAATGCACATAGAGACCACACTATGTTTTAATTACATTTTTAAATGAATAAAAGTTTAGCGGAAGTACATCTGAATGAAATGCTAGATCACTAAAAATAGAGCACAGTGAGACGTTTGCTCATACTTCTACCATAATTAGTCTTAAGGGACACACATAACTCGTTGTTTTTACTCACTAAACAACCAAAACATCAAGAGACTTTCATATTTGCCTGTAGGGCAGCACAACCTCAGTGGCACTGCAGATCAGGGCCGTATTAAAGTCCAAATATGGCTTCTTTAAGCAAACCTCAGAGACAGGCTGACAAAATGAAAGGCAGAAGCAAGCGATGAGACTTGTATGATCATGTAGCACAGGGGACAGACTGCAGATGGACACACTATCAGACAAAAGTGCAGACAGCCTGGACTGCACCAGGCTAATTGTCACTATGTAGTATTGCAGAAGGGAAGAGTGATTGAGGCTAATGGAATAACACTCACATCCACCTCGATGCGTCCACTTAAACAGAGGAAGGTGTGTGTACGTGTGAGTGACCACTGGCCAGATAATGATGACCCATAATGCATTTTGTGGCGACACAGGCTGTGGTTGCACATACGGTCGAGATAGATGGAGTGGAAGGGCAAAAAAATTTAGAGGCATAGAGGGGAGATAGGAATAGTGTGTGCGTGTGTGGTGGGGGGGGGGGGGGGGGGGTAATGTGGTGTGGGCAGGTGTGG
>JAPZDY010000008.1:12733281-12746149 GCA_029783645.1 Ctenochaetus hawaiiensis | reverse complement strand
TTCAATAGGTGCCCTCTTTTTGCTTTCTGATTCATGATAGAAGTGAGATTGTGTGTGTGTGTGTGTGTGTGTGTGTGTGTGTGTGATGGTGTGTGTGTGTGTGTGGGACAGAAAGGTGGGATCCTTGTGGGGTCTGACCTGTAGGACTCTGAAGTTAGATGGGGGTCAACACACAATACTCTGACAAATGAGACAAAGCCTGTACAATAATTCCCCACCACGTTGGACCCCCCTCCCCCAAACCCAGCCCACACATTAGGATAAAGAGAGAAAGGTGAGAGGCGGGACGAATCCCAGAACGGGGTCACCTTTACATAGAGAACAGAGGTGACAGCCAATCCAATAGCGAGATGATAGATAGACCTTGTGAAAGGAAATGTGGTGTGTGTCCTTTCCCCCGCGAGGAGGACAGCACCTGATGACGGATCCTAAGGACTCAGCATGTCACCTACCATCAGGACATCCTCGTGCTCTCATCCATTCCCCTAATGAATTCTGTACAGTGTAGCAAATGGAAATGAGCTACCTGTCAATAAGCAGTAAGAAGGTACCGGCTAATTTGACAGTTCTGTATTTGCACTTAATATTTAACAAAGTCTTTGGAAAGATAAATGACATAAATAGTGATGAGGTGAAAAGTGCTGTACACCAAATCCAGTATGGTTTCTTTCCTTGCACTGGTAAAAAAATTTAACTTCTGGTGTAGCTTACTGCTAAATCACAAAGTATGTACTGCCTTGAGAACTGAGCTTCTTGAGGCTTGATGTTTTCACATCTGGCTGACTGAAGGTAGGATGGAGAGAAGTAGCGACATGAGCAAGACTTCTCTTGTTGATCCAGACATAAGCTTTGGGTTTGGACAGATGTGATGTTCAGTCGTCTTGCTGCTCTTAATGGGCCATATCTGGAGTGCAGCTATACTGATTTTCCATGGTGGAAAAAATGTGTACTTTTTACTGTTACTGTGGTAAAATGTAACCAAACAAGCAAACTTGCTATTTCTTTCTAAAATGATTAAACCAATAGAATTTCTGGGATCTAAACAACTGATAATATCAAGGATGAATTAAACACAAGCCCATGTGCGGAAAGTCATAATTTTAACTAAAGATTACAGGCGGCGAGCGATCTGAAAACCGTAACATGATGTAGTAACAACAGCTGGATTTGAGAGCTGTGGTTGTATCAGCATGAGAGAAGACCACAGTCAAAGTCATGCATGACACATTTCCACAAGAACAACATAAATCATGCATGGATCATCACCCTTGCATATATTTATCCTTGAACCCATATGACTGGGTCGGATTAATTTGACAATGTAAACTCAACAACGTGCACATTTAATTTATATTCATGCAATTATGGCAGACTGACAAACTAATTTAAAAAATGTTAAGGTGAATTAATATAAACAAAACAATGCAACAGTATTTGTGTTGTTGTCAAGAGGTGTTTTATCAGGGATTATGATTAGTATTCTACTGCAGACTCATGTAATGACCTCAACACTGACAAAGAACTTAGTCAATGCTGAAACACTGACACCACTTCAGCACTGTTGCCACTACAATGTGTGCTGTACTAATGCACCAGCACAAATTCAATGCTGTTTACTCTTTTCAAGCACAAAGATTCAATCGTTTCTTTCTGTGAGCCATAAAGCTGATAAACCTACTGTATACTGAAGTCAAACTGCAAAGACTCCTGAAGGTGTGAAGAAAGCTGACCCCTCTCTCAAGTCTTTCAATCAGTGACTTCATTTTTCAGCTTGGTGTAAAAGGAACAGATTTGGTGCTTTATAGAAAATCTTGAATGAAAAAACTAGCAGTGAGAAAACAGAAGACAAAGAGAGAGTTTAGAAAGTTTAACTTAAAAAAAAGAAGGAAAGCTGGAGGCCCCAAATTTTAGCTTGTGCAAAACTGAAGGAGTACAATGGTGCTCCCTGGGGGATCTGAGACATTTGAGAGGGTCACTGCAGCTTTTACTTTTGAATTTGAAATCCAGGATAAGATGTTTCTACAGGGAACTGAGAACCTTTTTGCTACATTTTGTCAAGACAGAAAAAACAAAAGCAGCGCTACTAAAAATAAACAAATTCTGAAAAAAGGTCAGAAGTTTAAATAGGTATAGTCTCTTACCTGGAGTGGGTGTGGCCTCTTGTTTGTCATGCTCCTCATGCCACTGCATGGTGCGATGGTAGCTCACCATCACCTCCCATAATGCCTTGCAAAGGTCTGTCAGGCAGGGAATGTAGCTGTCCAAGGTGATATGCTGCCAGCAGAGAAAGAATAAAAACAAGGTCAATGATGCTGGTATCTACAGTATATGAATTCCTTGTCATATGCTGGATTTTATATATGTGTTTATATTTCATTTACATCAAAGATAAAATAAAATACTGATGGGTTTTTTAATCACAGTGTTGAACTACTTCAAAATGAATTACAAGATTCGGCAAGAGACCCAGACAAAAAAAATAATATGATCAGTTGTTGTTACATGTTACATCTAATTAAAGCCTGCTTATGCTCATCATTCAAGGACATTCTGCAGGAAAACATCTGTTTTCTGTGTCAAAAAGGAGCGCTTTCATCTTATGTAAGAGGTAATTAATGTAAGGACTGATTAAATGAAGGATGTCATTGAGATAGTGTCTAAATAATATCGCTGATGTGCACATTAAGCAGGCTAATACACCATATCATTCAACTTGAGTTCAAAAGTAATATGTACAATAAGTAACAAGCCCAGTATTACAGATATATGTCTATGCAAGCAGATAATCAGTTGCTGTCTGAGTAACAGAAGGTCATATATCAGCTGTTTAAAAAACTTGGCTCAAAGCCCAATGTGATCTAATGTTTTCATAAAATGGCAACTTTACAGTACCATTTCTTCACATTATGCACTGTTTCTTACAGTACATGGGAGTATTTTGTATCAATATTCCTATGTGAGAAAAGACTGAGTGACAGGGACATAATAATGATAATTCTGCGGGTAACATGGCTATTGATGTCTGTCGAGGGAATTTTAACTTTCACCTACATATTTATTAAGCTAAATAACAATCTACCTACCTACATGTTTGACAATATAACTTAAGTCATGGACAAACTGTAAGGGCCTCAATTGGACCAAATCAGGCATTGTGGCAAAATGCAAGTTATCCAGTAATTTTAATGTAGACAGTCTGATTAGGCTGCAGCAGCGCAGACCGTGAAGGGTTCAGAAAAAATTGGAGCAAAGTCAGCCTTTGGAGGAACACAACCCATCATCACGCTGTGGTGGCTAATCAGCCGATCAGCCAATCAAATCTAGTTGAGCTGAACAATCCTGCCACAAAGGACTTAATTTGCATTTACAAATTGGCCGACACCCCCATACTGTCATACAAACCTGTGATTACTGCCATGACGCTTGAAATTTTCTGGTCCTGCCATAACTCCTACGTTAAGCTTAAAGTTTTGTGAAATACTTCAGTGGCACTGAATCCGAAACAAGATAGCTGAAAAACTTTAAATAGTAAATACTCAGAGCACAATGCATGCTGTCGCAAGCACATGTTCACCAGATTAACATTTCTAGTTCTGAGGTTTTAGGAGAGCAGCCTGGAAAAATCCAGGTGTTAAATTAAAATTTGGCCCACCTAAGACAGGTACAGCTTGCACAATAGTAGCCACTGACACAGTTCAGAGCTCTACAGCACAGCTTGCTAATAGCATTCTGTCAACATGTTCAGAAACAAATGAATCACTGCCAGATTGAACAGTGCTGTTGACAGCCGCCACAGTTTACTTTCCTTAAATCATGATAATGAGCAACTGCAGTGGCTTCACACACTGTGAAGGTTGCTGAGAGAGAAAACTGTGCTCTGCATTCAGGACTCCAAGTGTACGGTAACTAACATGAGTAAAGTTTCACACCTTCATCTGACTTTTTCCTCAAGCACATCCAAGTTCCTGAGAGACAAACTAACGGCCAAGAAAATCACTAAACAGAACTTTTCTTATTGAGACATCTGAATTAGTGTCACGAGTCTAAGCAATCAGCACGACAGCGTCATGTAATGGCAGTTATCCTAAAAGATGTTAATAAAAGCGCTTTTGCCCAAGGCAGCTGCTGCACAACAGGCATGAAAGAACGGACATGCTGAGTGAAATGTTATTAATTTAACGATCTTTTCGCAGAAATGTAACCACTGTAATGAAGTTTCAAGGGTAATCAAAGACTTGTAGCTATGAAATTCAAGAGTGAAAAAAGGCAAAATTAGTGATGTTATAAAAATATAGAAGGTTGTAATATATCTGTTGTATAAAAAGCACAAAATATTCAAGGTACTGTGTTGTTTCATAAAGTTTTCACAAATAAAATACACATTAGGCTTTTAGCCAATCATTCTAAATGGCACATTAAAACAACATGGTCTGAAAAAACTCAAATAATGATAGTCAGTTTGCTCTGACAAATGCACTGGATCCTTATTCAAATCTGCCCTAACTGCACTCAAACTTGAGAGGCTTATAATCCCTTTTGCTGCAATGGACATTAGTCACCTTTTTCCTGCTGAGTGTTTTTTGTAAGCACACATGGTGCCAACTCATCTCTAAACTAACATCTGAACAACAAAATAAACCTCTAAATCACTATCACTGAGTAAACTGCTGAATAGTACACTTAACCATAGGAATTTCTAAAGTTTTCTTTTTTTTCTTTTAGCAAGACGTCTACAGCACCGAATGCAGTCATGTGTGTACAAAAATGAGTAGTGGGTCCTTTAATTTACACACATATACTGGCCATCGTTTGTGAGCTGGGTTGGCTGCAACAACTATGCCTCACCTGATATTGCTATTAAGCAGCCATTAGGGGAAAAAATTGGAACACATTTGCAAGTCATCCTTATTTTGCTCTCTGTTGGTTCAGCGCAGGGCTGAGCAGTTTTCTGTGCATGACAGTATATCTGTATGTATCCTGAGCCATAAATATGCAATATTAATTATGACACTGGGCTTTAGATTATTACACCAAAGCAACTTTGACACTTCAACATCAATAGTGCTCGTAAAGAATAACACAGTGGATGTGTCTGCAACCATACAACAAAATAACGATACTAACTAATGCAAAATAATGATAAAAGTACTGCTACTACGCAGTCTGCTTTCTACTACAGATGCTAAACTAGAATTATGATTTTCATCTAAGGTCAAAGAAAATAACTAAGCACCAGTGCTTGGGAGACCAACAAAAAATAAACTAACAGAGATAAACATAGCTGCAGATACAAACAGGCTCCAGCATCGCCAGTTAAATACTGCCAGTTCTGACAAAACAAGGTTTACATTTGACGTTCCATGTTCTCCACCAGCTAACCGTACCACAACAGCATGTTGCCTGGCAACTGGGGTGAGGGGAGACGATGCGTGGTAACAGGTGTGTGTGTGTGTGTGTGCGTGTTTGTGTGTGTGTGTGTGTGTGTGTGTGTGGGTGTGCTTCTGTGTGCATGTGACTTAAGATCTTCACCAGGTTTGGTGAAAAAGAGTAACTTCAGCAACCTCAATACAAGATTTTTGCTTGAGGCAGCCATTCATCTTACACCTTCTCAACAAGTGCAGTGATGAAAGCTTGGAGGAGGCAGGCTTGGAATCTATTTTGGAACAGCCATTTGGTTTTCTGAAGACAGTTACCTATCATTATGCACATAACACATGCCAAGCTGTGTCAGGGAGGTTTTGAAAAGCTGCAGCACTGAGGCCACTTTTTCCAATTGTGTGTGCAGATGTGTGTAGGAGTACGCATGAAAAGAAGTGCCACACATTTTACAAAAGAGATGAGGAGAGGAGAGTACAGGTACCCCTGATTTGGCTGATTCACTGTCTTTAGGAGGAGACCATCAGAGGCCCCCAATGTTCCATAGAGAATAAACAAACAGATTAATCTGCATAGATCAAAAACAGTCAGCAATCTGAAGACCTGCTGTGCCAGCAAAGAAACAAAGTACAGTGCAGTTTGCCTCAGAGGAAACTCTGACAAAAACAAAACAACTTAGAGAGACTTGTTTAACTTTGAGTCGACATATGTGACACAATTTCAACAACACATTCAGGCACAAAGATACTGATGGCTTCTATATAATCAAAAAATCACTTGAAATGACTTTGTGTAGAAAAATTTTATTTTCACTCTGTCTCTCTTCGATTTGATCTACTGGAAAGGAGATTTTATGTCTTTTTAAGGTTGAAGGCAAGTTTTTAGCCATTGTGTAGCATTTTTGATGGCACAAAATCAGTCTACAAGTTAATAAAGACCTCAGTAAAGGTAAATGGCATACAGTTTATATAATATTATCACCTGGTTACACGTTTTACTCGTGTTAAAAACTTGTGTGTAAGTAGGTTTATAGGACCCACTACAAAACCTTGTGGCACGCCCTCAAGGAGTTATGAAACTGGATTGCTTGAGTTCTGTTACTCAGTGAGACTCCAACCACTAACTGGTGCTGTTATTAAAGCCTATGCCCTTAATTTTTTTTTTTAAGGAAAAATAATGACAGTTGCTTTTAAAAATTCATTTGAAACTCTAACAATAACAAGGTGATAGTTGTTTTTTATCATATCAGTTTAGACAGTGTTATCAGAGCATGTATTTTCAATAATCTGCTCCCTCTTTCATGGTGTACTTTAGAATGCATCATCAAATATATATGAGAACTGAGGTAATGACACATAATAATAACACACAAAGGTGGCCTTGGATCAGAGCACTGTTTTACATGCAAATGCAACATGTATGCACCCACTCCACAGCCTTGCAAATGGTCCATCCTTTAGATCCACAGTACAACTGCATTAAAGGTCAATCTATTTCAAAATAATGGAACACTGCACAATTGAGAGTGAGATAGATCTCTGTGGGTTACTGATGAGTAGTTCTTTGACAATGTTTGTGTTCTTTCTCTTTCATCTGTGAATCTAATGGTTTTGTTTAACATAGATGAAAAACAATTCTAGGAGGCTGAAGCCATTAGCAGCTTCTAGCGGTGACTTGGTGGAACAATCAGAAACAAAGTTTCTGTTGATGTGTCATCATTAACTAATGTTTTTTTTAAGTCTATAAAGCTACCAGTTGGCTAGATGAACATCATTACTGTAACTATTGTTGTACACTCACATAAAGCATGAATATAAAGTTATATAAATTACCAAAGTGTTGGAATATACAGTCACCTTCTCTCCTATGAGAACTTGATTCTGGATGTGAACCGTCGTTTTTCCATCAGGAGAAAAGTCAGGCAGGATTGATAAGCAGTGAACATGGTCAATAATGATGAGAAGTTGATGCAAAATTAATAAGACCCCTTCACCAGCAGAAATGACCTCTCTAAGCGCTCCCATTCCCCATGAATTTTAAGTTGCATAACCAAAAGGCAAGTTCAGGGGGTCTAATGTTTTTCTAACATTTTTAACCTTTATTTATAAGGGGAGTAGCAGCTGAATAAGTTTGATCCTCTCTGCAAACACAAAGTTTCCTATTGATATGAGCTTCCCAAGCATGAACACATGAACATGTTCTCTGCTGTGCTGCTCCAGTGGAGCAGGTGAGTTTTCACTCCACTGCTTGAGAGAAAATCTACTTTATCTTTTGAAAGAGAGAAAGTATTGTTTAGCTGATTTTGCATTTTTTTAACCGGTCTGTTGATTTGTCTTGTCAAAGGTATATTTTTTATACTTGTCAGAGAGGTCTTGGAAACAAGTCAGTGAGGGTCTCCTTGCTGCAAAATCACAAAAAGACTCTGAGGAGGAAACTGAAAGACATTTCAAATATTAAAAATGTCAGAGTGAAAAAGTTCATGCCCATCTTCAGATTCTGAGCATCTCCTCAAATCATCCTCAGGCAGGTGTGTGAGCACTACGTAAGCTAGCAGTGTTTTTCACATGGGCTCTTTCATCATTTCAGCTTTGGATGTTTAATGTTCAAATGAAACTCCATAAGGGCCTTATGTATATATATTTAATGTAAGGAAAACAAGAGAGTAAAAAAACTTGATCTCTTCATAAAACTCTTGGCAGACAGTCGGAAAACGCTGTCAGCCCAGCGAGTGAACTGTTTGTGGGTGTTCACATACCTCTTCATTTGAGTGTGCAACTGTGTGAGCGTGTGCTGCTCTATCAATCATGATCACAGAGCCCAAAGTGTAACGACACATCCCATCAATCTTAAGTTGGTAAGAGTGTTTGTACAGTCTATGTGTGTGTGTGTGTTTGTGGTATGAGTGGGATCATCCAGGCAACACGGTGTGCTGACAGGGGATCTATCAAACACAGGAAAACATTAGGACGTGTCTGTAACTACTGTACAGTTCCATGCACACAGTCATTCAGGGCATCTATGACACAAATTTCCAGTAAGCCTAATAACATGGTACACTATATATTATATATATATATATATATATATATATATATATTTACACACAGACACAGACACACACACACACACACACACACACTTTTTCCATGACAACCTCTATCTATCCAACTAAACTCTACAGCTGAAATATTTTTGATATATTTTTTTATGGTGACCCAAAAAACTCCAACCCAGTTTGCAGAGGAACTGATATTTCCATCTTTTACTTAGCTTTTAAACTAAAAACATCTTGCCAGACAGCGTGAATGCAGGTTATCATCGACACCTCTGGATCTAAACCTGGGTGCAACCCACAAGAGGCCTTGACCTGAAAACTCCCTCTTGGGTCCAGCCTTTATTGATTGGCCATTGCTCCTTCCGGGCCACTTATCAACTGGGTAGGAAAACACACAGTAACAGAGAAAAGAAAAGCAGAAAGCAAGGACAGAAGAGATGATGAGGAGGAAAGGTAGCACAAAGGTAAGAAGACAAAGCACAGGGTATGACCCTTTTGCAATGACCCTTGTAAAAACTGAGTAGTCAAACAGCAAGGCCGAACATGGAGCTGAGGGGGCTGGGAGGAGAAAAACACGACAGCTGACATATTGGGAGAGACTGTAAAGAAACAAACTGCGCCCTCTGATCAGAGAGGGATAACCTTTACCTACATCTCTTTACCCTTTCAGACTGTAGGTCGGATTGTAACATGGCCTCTTGGGCAAGAAAACTCGCTCCATGCAAGTTGATGATGAATTGGCCAAGTTATGGCTTGCTGGCTATGAAAATGTGATTTACTAGGGGTGTGTAGGGCCAGTGTGGAGAGCCCGGTCAAAAAGTTGTTGCTACAGCGCTGTTGCTTCTGTTTGTGAGCAAGATTAATTATCTCATAGTGAGGGGCTATGATACACTTTATTTTTCCTGTTCTCTCAATCACTTTCTCCAAGTACTGCTCTCCTTCGGTTATGTTTATGATGGAGAATTGGTAAAATCTCTTGTCAAGAAATAGGACTTTTTTTCCGCTTAGCTACAGGGCAGAGAGAAAGCCAGAGAAGTAATGTGAGTAACAAAGTGTTTATTTGTGAGCCCAGCAGTTTGTCAGAGTCCTTTCAACACTTTGCAGGTGGTGTTTTTATTCAAATTTTCACCTAACTGACTGAAGGAGCGGTTAGTCATCACACTGCCATCCAACAGAGAGGACTGAACCGTTCTGGCCAAAAAGCTTTTTAATTACAGACAGAATGAAAAGAAAGCTGGTGAAATAATTTGGTCCACCACACACACTCATCTCCTTACCGTGCACAAGTCCTTGTACTGCATCTTCTGGAACTTGGTGTCAGCGTTGCCGGCGCACAGCTCCACATATCCCAGCACCACTTGGAACACTGTGTTGTGGATGGCCTGAGTGAAGTGCATGTGCAGCTGGTCCATGGCGGTCTGCAGGGAGAGCCGAACACACGGTTATGAAAATGATCTTGTATAAATGTCACTGACATCTGCCACTGTGGATTTGTAAGAAAGTGAGCAGCGGGGAAATTGGAAATCAAACTTCTTGGAGACACACGCTGTTCTGGATATTTTTGCACACATAATGTATTTTGTTAGTTTCACAAGATGGTATGATTGAAAATGAAATGTCTATCCTGGGAACTGCAGTGTTCAAATCCAAGTGAAAATGGGCAATTTTCTCTCCAGTTTCTATGATTCACATCCCTGAAAGCAGCTCAGCTTGCTGTGGGAAGTGTCATTAGAAGCCATACGGGTAAGGAAACAAACAGATAAACACAACCGCAGAGTCACATTAGTTACATGTATAGCATAGTAGCACAGCTAATGGCCTCCAGCTCTGTACACTTGTGGTACCAATCATCTCATGTGGAGTCATGTCAATAAAATGAGTCATTAGGAATACACCATGACTCACAGGAAAGTTATTCTTACACTGTTTAAATTTGGCATATGAAATACCACATAAAAATGACCCAACTTGCATCTTCCATTTCTACTTTGGCTTTGCTTTAATTTAACCAGTTTAAAGAACCAGTAAGAAGGATTCAT
The DNA here is from genome assembly GCA_029783645.1 of Ctenochaetus hawaiiensis. Lineage (NCBI taxonomy): Eukaryota > Metazoa > Chordata > Actinopteri > Acanthuriformes > Acanthuridae > Ctenochaetus > Ctenochaetus hawaiiensis. Next base: position 12,735,679 of record JAPZDY010000008.1, on the reverse strand, counting down.
TATTCAAGATGTGAGGTTAAACATTCCAACCAATTTAATGCACCTTGACTCACCACAAACATAGGAGTTAAGATCCAGTATACACAGTTAATATGAAAAAAAAAATTGAGGCACTTTTAAAAATACAACTTACTCCCAATAAAGCAGTATTTCTTCATTATCATTAATAATAGGGAATTTAGTTTCTCTATGCATTATACTCTGTTCAAGTCTGTTATCATTGTCCTCAACATCATTTTCTGTTCTGCAGCTCCCGCCCACAATTTCACTATGGGACTCCAGTTAATTGAGAACACCAATGGCACAGGAGACGTGGGAATAATATTAAGCGAAGTCCTACAGGTAATGCATGCAACAAAATTACATTTACTTGCAGCAAGCTAATGGCCATAAAGTGATGTTCCCCTCCTTTCTGACTGCCTTCTGCCACAAAAGCAAGTCTCCTTCTCTTCTGAGGGACTTTTATTTCATTTGTTCGAAAAACACTAGAAAAAAAAAAGGTGGCAGTAAAATGCATCTTTGTCAGCAAAACTGACAAATAACTGTCACAATCTTCAGCCACCTTTCATTAGACATAATTGTTTATCTACTGCAAAAGTAAACAGGTTCATTCTTCTTTCTTCTGCAACTACTTTTACCAAACAAGTAGATGTTTAACCCAGACAAATGTTGGAATGGCAAACTGGGTGTCAGGCTAATTAGGCTATGAGCGACAAGTGCATCTGAGCCAAGTAATGAGAGTGACAGCCAAGAAACTGATGTAGGGAACTAGAAACAAATGCTCCAAGGTGGTATGCTACAGTATGTCAAGAGCACTGTAATGCTGATTATAGTACCTACTGGATACTGTTCACTCACGCCAAGAAAACTCTAAGAAAAGCTAATTCCACTCACACAAAGAATGTGACTAATTATGAGAGACAGATGTGGGGGGGTCGTGATAAACAGATCTACTGCTAACAAAAGAAAAAAGGTAAGAAGAGAAAAACCATAAGAACGTTTGCAATAAGTAATAAGCAACTCCTTTGTTAGTGTCTGAGTTTGAAAATGTTCATTATCACAGTCAGAGAAAAAACATTTTTCATTCTAAACGAGCCATGAAGACGCAGTCTCCACTTCAAGGATGTCTGTTAATGTCAAAAGGCACATATAGCATATTTATGAACACTGACTCACACCTTGAATAATAAATAATGTTCTGTTTGTTGTTGTATAGGTGCTGGGATGAGAAAAAGGCTCTTTTTTGGTTGCTCTGAGTATGCGACCATCAAAAACTACGCTTAAGTCTTCAAGTTTCACTGTATATACCCCCAACGCATTATGAGTGAAATATGGAGAAGATCATTAAACTGTACATTGGAATGACTCACCCATTAACTGACAAAATGCCGTGTTTGCAGAACGTTTCTTCACCCAGTACAACTCCATTTTACACTGCTGGTATCCTCACAACCACAGAGTCAATCCGGCCAAGCTTTGACATCCACCGTTAGCCTTGAGCACTGAGCCCTCACAGACTTTAATTACCACTACCAGTGGGTTCAGCGAAAATGTGTAAGTGCAGGAGTCGCCAGGGTTCAAAATTCAAGATAAGGGATTGGAACAGCATTTGTGGACTCAGAGAGTCCATAAGAATTTAGCCAAACAGAGTCCTGAGTCATTCTTTTTTAAACATAGCCACCTCTTTATCGTTTAAAATGCTCATGCACTGCTGGACGGCTCCACATTTCAGCTGGTACCAGGCCACAAATTTTCCTACTTGTCATGGCAGGAACGAAACAAATATTTCAAGGATGACAAGCATAATGTGAGCACAAAGTTTATATTTCTCACTTACAACACAAGCTCTGACTAATTGCCCATACAGGAGAGCAATGGTACAGAGCAGCAGCCAGGAAGGTGGAAAGAAAAATGTAGTTACACACCTAAGCAGCAAGCATGAAGTGGGAGCAATGAGAGAGGGAAAAAGGAACATAAGCCAAGGCACAAAAAAAAGAGACAAGGGCCAATTGAGATGCTGAAGATAATGATGCACAGCACTGGTTATGAAAGAGAGAGGTCCTAGCATGATGCATTAATGCTTTTTTGCAGTGATTATGACTCAATGGGAATGGGACATGGGGAGCAGAGTATTAATGACAGGGAGCACGACAGAAAGATGCCATTAATAAAAGATATTATCATTTGAGATTATGGTGTCTTATGGTTCTCTTCAGGCATTTTTAACAGAATACACAACACTTTTTCTTGTTGTTCTCAAAAAGAAACGAACAGCAAAAAAATGTCATGTACAAATATGTTGTTTTTGCGACAGTATCATTTAGGCCAATCTGATGGTTTTTAGAGCTAATTTATACTACCCAAAGTTTTTTTGGAATACTGTGTTCCTTTTTGTGGC
>JAPZDY010000008.1:12704004-12723582 GCA_029783645.1 Ctenochaetus hawaiiensis | reverse complement strand
CTTTAAGTTCAGCAACTTTATCAGAACTAAAGGTTTTCACAGTGAGAGACGTGCAACTTTGCTTAAAGTTGGCAGCTGTGTTCAAAACATGCCAACAAAAAAATAAATGTCTTAAAAACAAAGGTAATGGAAGAAGGCTTACGCTTTCTGAAAACCAAGATAAAAGCCAGCTGATAGCGCTGGGGGATTGCAGACTTAAATAGAGAAAAAAATGCTTTGCCGTCATAGCCCCGTAGCAATAGCACAACCACACAGCAGTAAGAAAACAAGAGGAAATAAAAAGTCTCTCTATAAGACCAATCACATTTCACAGGGACATTAAAATTGATTTTAGTGATCATTTTTTTTGTTTTTTTGACCAAAGAGTGGACATCAAAGTACTTCAGACCACTTTTTCTCAGAATGATCATATTTGCGTTTTATTTGGAAGGTCAGAAATCTTTTCATACATCCATAGAAAATGAAGTCCATACCTGCTCCTATTTGGATCCAACTAAATATCACTCAGATCAATCTGTTTGCACTGTACCTGATGCAGCTGTAGTGTTTGAAGGTGCTGGCAGCCTTCTGACATTCCAGACAGAGCTGGATCGCACCTGGATAGTCCTCCTCCTAAAGGTAGAGAGCAGAGAAGGAATGTAAAAAAATACAATTAAAGTATGTTGCATGCACAGTACAGTGTGTGTGTGGTTCTAAATAAAATTGAAAAGATAACAAAATACCAGACACAGGGTAAAACTGAGTTTTTCTGATTTATAAAGAGTTTTGTGAGACTTTTGTCTGATCCAGTTTGATCTTCGTAAATATGGTGTTTACTGCAGATGCTGTGCAGACAGCCACGTTTACACCCTGCGGTAGTCAAATCCATCCCATGTGCTACAGCTGCCCTTTACTATAGATAGGCATTTGTCGGAGCGTCTTATGTTTGTGTGGGTTTGGCTTTCAATGCCGTATCCCTACTGATGTTTGACCTTTCAAGTCAATTATAAACATATCTCCTCATGTGTGTTGGTGTGTTTGTGGAGAGAGCGTTACCGTACCTCAAGCATCTCGCTGAGTCTTACATCAGTCCTTTGCTGTGAGAGGAGGAATAACAAGAGAAAGACATAAATAAAGACACAAATAACTAACAGGACAAAATACGAGGTGATAACAAGTTAAGCACAGGTTTTACAGTATGCTTTTCCTGCTAGAAATGTTTTAATGATTACAGCTGCAGCAAAGTATAAAAGCAAATAAGCAAATGATTTAAATTGTGTGTCTCTAATTCCCTTTCATCTGGACTTTAAACCATGTGTGGAGGAACAGTTGTGATGATCATTAAAGACTACACTGATTCATTTCACAACAGTGACATGACACACGGCATGTTCATGACCTTATTTCATTCAAAAACAGCTCAGGGTTAAGTCTGGCAGTAAGAAGGTCAGACTTTCAAGGGGATTAGAAAAAAATCACACCTGACATGCAAATTAAAAATAGTCTCCGGCACTACATTGAATATAATTATGATGCACGCCAGGAATATACATTAATCAACCATGACAGTACAAGGATAACTGTGCTGATCACCATGAGAAGTCAAGTTCTACACAAGTAATTCAAAGGATAGCTGCTAAATTCTATCCAGCTTTTATTTAATTAAACAGACATCATAGTGGACGCTGGAACAGTCAGAATCAGTCACGGCACTCAAGCTGGCAGGTGCTAATTTGGTCTTGAAAGTGAACTAAATAAGAATGACAATCCATTTAGGGCTCTAGCCCAAGGACTCAATAAGCCATGTCATTACTTGGATCTAAGGGAGACATTTTTTGAAGGTAGGGGAGAGGTCAAGCTTATCTATGGACCAGACTGTGCGTGCTCAGGCTGGTAAAGCTGCAAGCATAACTAATGGAGCATTTATGAGTCTTACTGCAAGATACTTTCTGTATCAAAACATTGGTCTCCCTCCCTAGATGCAGTTTTGAACAAAATACAATTTTTGCAAACTATGTGTATAAACTGTACCAGCGTCTTGATGGTCCTCAGTGACTTGAGAAGGCCTGTCAACAGCTGTCGTCTCCTCTGATTGGCCAGAAGACCAAGGCTGGCTTCTGTGAATCCCTCCTTTGCCACACTCAGTTGCCTTCACACACAACGTCACAGCACAGGTTGAATACGGACTCAATACAGACTTACACGAGTATGTACAACGTGGTGAGCTGTAGCTGTAGGACTCAGTACTAAGTACAGAATGGACTGTAGCTGATGTAACTGTACTCCTCATCTTCCTGTGCCTTTTTTTTTCCAAAATAAGCAAATCATTGATGCAAAAATATACTCTTAATATTTCAGGATAACCACAATGTGTATCTGTTGCATTTATCATAATATCTGGTCACTTGGCTTTGTTTTTTAAGGCAAACAAGACAGAATAGTGTCTCCTCGTGACCATATTACCGGGAGAAAATGCTATCAAGGCTTATGAGAAAAGCACTTAGTATGCAGATTCGTGTTTGAATGGCCCATTTCAGAAGCTGTTTGATTTAGTGAGTAGAGTGAGCGTAATAAAGAACTGTTACCTCCTCGCATTGGTGCAAATTACTGCTGCCAGCTGCAGGTTTGTCTGTAATGCTGTCACTCGCTCCAGTTCCTGTGAACAAGTAACAAGTGAAAAAAATTTTGGCAAAACATTTCAGAGTTTATCTTTTTTGGATTTCAGAACAGAAATATTTATTTTGTGCTAGGAAACAGCCCTATAACCTTAATCTATACTGCTGAGGGCCTGTAAAATCTGTGGTACACAAAGATGTTGATGGACAGGTTTACCTGCTGTGCTGTCAGTGAAGTATGCCTGTAATAATGCAATTAATCGAGCAAATCACTTCCTTACACTGAGTACTGCACGGCTGAACGGCAACTCACTCACACACACATTTACACACATGTATCAGAGCTCTGTTCGGTAAGATGCATCCTTCTGAGCATTTCCTGAAGATAGATCTTATAGATTATGTTGTTCATGTAAGGCATAAAGCAACAATGCCAATGTATAATGTAGTACAGGAGAACAACTATCAACACACGTACACAAAATGAGAAAAAACTTTGATGCTTGAGAGCTCTGACATTTAGAAAAGGATCAATATGCACTCTGCTCTCAGAGTTCACTTACCAGGCCACTTCAATGACCACTGTTGAGAACAAACCTTCCTCAGGCCAAAGTAAGACCGAGGGACAAACTCCTTTGCTGTAATATGTTTGATGTAACTCTTCCTCTTTTGGTTTTTTATTTTCTGAATCTGCCAGATGTCACGCATGAGGCCGAAAATGCTTGTTAAGTGATTATTCTTTTTAAGCTTTGAACCATTCCTCCATAAGAGGTTCAGTATTCACAAATATGTCCTCATCCTCAACACTGTCCAACATAAAACAACCTTTAACAACAGTCTGATAAAATTAATATGCAACAGTAAAAATGCTGTACTTTTTAAATGTAAAATACACTTTTAAGAGTATCAGAAGCCCCCAGTGTTTAGAGTTTTCTATTGAGCTGTATAACAACAGTAAAAACAACCACAACATTAATGTGGCACTTGAGCTGTGAGTACAAGAATAATGATCCCATTCAAATCAATCTGCCCTTGAATCAATCTTGAATGACAAAGACCTTGATAAGTCCTCAGAACAATTTGCAAGAGCTGATTGAATAGCCAGGGTTTTCTCTGTTTTCTCTGAGGGAACAAGCACAATGCGATTATTATGAGTTTCTGCTCAGAGCCCATGAAAACTACACAGTTAGCAACATCAGCATGCCATTATACCAGTTGTTATCCAGTTCATGATAGATTTTGATTTAAATTTGATTTAATTTAAATGTACTTAAAACAGTTGACACTTTACTTGCACAGAGATCAATTAAATGCCCTAAAGTTTTAGCTACTTTTTTAAGTTACAAATTGTTTTTTTCTCAATAAACTAACATTAACTTTGATTTTGTTCAAGATAAACATTAACATTTTAAGAAATAAATTTATTTCTTTTTTTTCATGAGTCAGATAAAAAGATCAACACCACTCTTATATCTGTATGCCAAATATGAGCAGTTTGTTAGCTTAGTTTAACTAAGCATTAAGATACAAGAATCAATACAAGCATGAAGTGAACATTATGAAACATCACCATCAAAATGCACTTTTATTGATAAAGTGAAAAACAACTTTATCATTTTGTAGATGTAATTGTATAACTCACTCACAATCCCTTTTAAAGAGGTTTATGGCCACTGTTCTGATCAGTATGTTAATGCATGAATGGGCCATGGTGGCCTTGGTGCAGTCCATTGTTCATTAAAATGTGTCTCTCAGGAAAATGCTCTTGGGTTCCTAGCAGCAGTAACTGGCTGGGACTGGGTTTGCTCCCCCAGGTCCCACTGAGGAATAAGTTAGAGAAAGAATCCAGCAAATTCATTAACATACTGACGGCAGTGCAGCTGTAACTGTAAATTCTAATATTTCTTGAACATAGACTGTAAAAAAACATGGATTTAATCCCCCTGACATGATCTACAGGTTTTAGCTAAGTAAATACTCATCCCCCATGCAGTAGTTAGGAGCAGGAAAGGTTAGTTAGTGAAATTTGGGGGTTTTAATAAGGGGGTTTGAGGAGATTGACATGCTTTTGGAGGCGCTGCTGTTTTTGGCAGTTCTGTGCCGGCTTTATTTTCTGCTTGGTCTAGACTTAGTAACACAGCGTAATTCACTAAAGCCAGGCTCATCAATAAATTCACAGCGAAGGGGATTAGCTGTGCTGGCATCTTTCTGAAAAAGCCAAACTTCTGACTACACCACTATCATGAGTAATGGGAAATCTAGGATGTACATCAAATTACTGATTGAAACATATGTCAAGTGATGGTCAAACACAGTCTCTGCAGCAAAAAAAGGTGGCAAATCCGGTCAAGGAAGGAGGATTTTTTCTCTTCTATGTTTCCTAAAACGAATCTTTTGCTTCACCAGACGAACACACACAGTCTGGCTCACACTCTATCCTTTGTTATGGCACACCCATTATCAACACACGGGTAATACTGCACTGTGCACTGCAGTTGTACAAATAGCCATTCCAAAATGAGATGCTGAAACACTAATGCATGCTGTTACGTGCACAAATCCACACGGGAAAATGTGCTGATCTGAATGCACACACGCAGCTTCGAACAGAATCACACACAGACACCTGCGGTCAACATGCAGAGAGATCACTATGTGGCCTGCCTCCCAGTTTGTTGTTATTCCACTGCTCTGAGCCCCCTATCCTGTCTGTAAGCCACAGTTCACTTTACTGACAGATCAATCAGCTAAGTTCATGTGGGGGGAAATTCAGTCACTGTGCACACTGGTGGACAGTTAGCTGATCATGTTTCAGTAGGTAGAGGAGGTTAAACAGCTGGTAATGACATATGCATCATGGAGATAAACTTTAAAACTTTCAACTTGAAATAACAGTAAATGTATTAAGTTCAAGTGAAGAGAGGCTTAATTCTAATATGCTGTATCACTCAAATGCTTTAATACAGCAGATCTATACTTTTGACAAACAAGAAAGGTAATCCCACTCAAATACAGTTAAACTATGTAAAACGACTCCTACAGTCTCTAAAAACACAGACTCTGGTGTGGGAAGTGAAGGTCATGAAGGAGACATTTAGTCGCATAGGAGATTTTTTTTTTCCAGGCTTCTTTATTCATATATTCATAAGAGGTCCTCCCAGCGACCCCCCGCACATTGACTATGCACTGGCTCCATGTCAGCCATCCTGCCTACACTGTGTAATGATGGTGCTGTTTGGAACCTGCCCCACTTGCTTTTTTTGTGTAAAGGTGAATGGAAAACAGCCTTGAATGACATTTAGGACACAAGACTGCTGTGATTCACAGCTAGATTTGACGGGGGGGTTTTTTGCCTCCACATTTCACACACAATTAACTAAAGGGTATGCCACCGTACCGATACATCTCTCCAGTTTTATCGAGAAGCCTGTTTCCTGTTGATCTCTTCTGATGAAACAGCCTTGAGACCACTGAGTAATTGACAGGTGTGACCACTAAAGGTTGAACAAATTAGCACTTTCTTTCAAAGGCAACAGGGGAACACAAACAAAAGAACCAGCAGTAAATGTAATGAATAAGCGTTTCCACTGGGAAATAATTGAACATCAGTCCAAGTCTATTTGTATCCAACGGGGTTGCATGACCCGGTCATGGCTACCTGGTTCACATTCATTACAACTCGGACTCCCACAAGGCGATCCTTCTTCTTGAAAAGTGTAAGGATCGTGAACTCTGGCCACTTATTTCTAAACTGGCAGCTCCTGGCAGTTATTTTAAATCATCTCAACACTGTAACTTCTTATTTATCCAGCAATTTAACTGGATCACGCCTTAAATTCATGGGACAAAAAAAGTCACCTGTCAACTTTAGAGTTCCAAACTCAAATGCAGAGTTTAAAAAAGTACAGTAAAATGTAAGTATTTGAAAAATAGCACTATAAATTAGTTATTACCAGTTGTAAATTATTAAATTGCTCTGGCCATTGTGTAGGCCTTATCACACCTTTGAAGACCCTTTACAAGTGCAGGTGGAAGTCACAAGTCACTAGAGGGCAGCAACAGTGATCAGACACTCAGAGGTTAGTCACATAGCTATGAATCACATTGCATGCTTGGCAGGCTGTCACTTCAAGCTCAGAGGCATTAGTGTACATGTTTGCAAAATTTGTGTGTCCACTGATGGGCTACACACTGCACGAGAGCACTGGGAAGAAGTGGCATTCTGCCCTGTGGCTGTGTTTGTGCAGCCGTATGTGTTTCTCTATGTACATGATAAAATATCACATAGCAGAAACAAGAAGACTTGGGGAAAAAAAATACTGTAGAGAAAATAATGGGAGGAAAAACAATGAAAAATCCCCACAAAGAAGCAGGTAGAGTACAGCCGACAGAGGAGCCTCAAAGATGTCCCCATTTTTCAACTGTTCTTCACAGCTGAAGGGCAGGATAAATCATAGTTGCCAAAGCTGCATACACAACATAACCCAGAAAATCAGACAAGCACTGAGGTCTTGGTTTCTTTTGGTCTCGAAGTCTTTCTGCATGCGAGGAACTGATGTAGTGAAACTCCGTCTTCCCTCTCATTGAGACATTAATGCAGTGGATGAAGAAGCTGAAGTGCTCTTTCGAACTCCACAGAGGGCATTGGTGAACCAAGTGAATCTGGGCTGAGGAGGGTCAATGGCAGTGCCCCAGAAATCCCTTGCAATGTCTACTAACGAGCCCTGCTGTCATTCTGACTCTGCACAGTCACATGGAGGGTCGCAGAAATAATGATCAATTTACTATTCACAGACTGACCTTCAGCTGGCTTAACTATGATGGTAATTTAACTGCAATTTCACTTGATAGCAAATTTGTTGAAGCTCTCAGTCATCTGCTGCGTCTTGCTGAGATTGCAGCTTTGCTGACTACACACACACACATCTGACTTCCTCCACTAAACTTCAATAGCAATATACTGTATTCATAGGACTAGTGATATTTGGTTGCTAAATCAAAGGACCAACAATATAATCAAACAGTCACCCAGAATATAAACATCTTGGCAGACACAGTTCTCACATCTACTGCCAAAAGTTTTTATCTTGAAGCCAACTCGATGCAGCCACAAATCACATAAAATGCACACAGAAATGTTTACTGAGTTATCTGACTTGGAGAGATATTGACGTTGGCTTCAGATGCTGCACCAGCATCGGTATAGAATTTCACTGGCTAATAAGAAATGATATCCAAGATTATTAAAGCTCTAAAAATAGAGTCATTTCTCTTCCTTTCTACGTGGCAGTGAGTTAAAAAAACAAAACAAAACACTGAGCTCGTGTTTTTTTAAAGTTCAAAGAGTCAAAAACGGTGCTTTTGCTGCAAGGTGCATTTCTTAACAGACTGAGATGAAATCGCTTTACTACCATGAAATAAATCAGATGAATAAAGATCAGTTAAAAGAATCATTCTGACTCATTGAGCAAATCTGGTCTCCTGTAATCTCTAGTCTCTCCTGGATCTGACCAAAAATAGACTGAAGATCTTTCGTCTGATGTAAAAAGATGAAGTCGTACAACCTGGTTCATTTCAGTTCACTGCATCACCACTAAGTGATCAAAGAAGGGATTTTATGGACTACGTTATGAATGAAAACAAGATCACTGCCGCCTTTTCCTTATCCATGGATGGAGACTAATTTCCTATTGCCATGGTTACGGAAATTCCATCTTATCCTGTTTGCGGTTGGCTGGCGACAAAGAAATACATCTATTGACACTGGGGGGGAATCGAAATAATTGAATGTCCAATCGTTACAAGTCATATGTTGAGAAAATATGTCATTAGAAAAAAAAAAACATTAAATGGTGAGTGTTAGGAATGGAGTATAATGAATAGTTCCTCTTCTTTTCCTTCTTTTCTTTTCTGTTCTGTAAAATGTTTTGGACTGGTTTTCAGTGGGTTATGCACTGGGTTAAGCTGTGGTGAATTGTCCGGCAGTCTTAAAGGCATCATGCCTGCAGTGTGCGTGGAGCGGGTGTCGTGTCACCTTAAAATGATGTCAAAAGACTCAGGTAGATGGCTGCCACCGCGAAGAGGACAAGACGCCAAATCGAACTGTTTGCGGATCTCCACACTTGACCCACACCCAACATCGTCAATGAAACCAGCAGTTATTTTTGAGTTAAAACCCCACCAAACAACTACTGAACACTAACGGAGCTTGGGCTCGCAAATCCCCGCCACACTGCGTAGGGAGCATCAGGCCGGAGTCTCGTCGGCGCACAGGTGAGCTACCCAGCTTGTGTTCCCATTAAGAAAACCAGTCCTACTTTCCATCTAACTGTCTCTTTTCTTTAGTGTTAGGTATTGGGACTATTAAATAATAACAGTGTCTACTTACCCGGGCTATATCGTAACAGTGAGTATGACTAATGTGTTATTTTGAATGAAATTTCTGCCGCTGAAATGTGTCTTTGAGACGAGCAGCTGGGGCAAGAAAACAACAGGAGCTGTTGTTTCATGTGATCGTAAGTTGACACTGGAAGCTTACCTTAACATAAGCAGGTTGTTTCTCCAGAATGAGATCAGCGACCTTTTTAGAAACCTACAGAGAGCAAGAGAAAAAGAGAAAGAGAGAGAGAGAGAGGGGAAAAAGATGAGAAGGGGAATATAAAAAGAGGTGTGAAAAGACATTTTGATGTTCTTCCCAAACCTTTCTTCACAAAAACATTTTGGGCAGTGTAATCTTGCTACTGGGGATGGAGCAAGAGTAACAATCTCAGATGTATCTGTATCTGAAGCGCAATACAGCCAAAGCCTTTTCTAAGAGTGTCTCCTTTTCTCAGTTTCATCTCATTCAATGTCTTTCTCAATAGTATTACTCAGAAGTCTCTGTTCTCTCTGTTCCTGTTGTGTTTTCTAATGTTCTCTCCCCTCCTTTGTGCCTTTTTACCAATTTGACTCACAGCTGAGGTAAAACTGCAATTACTAAAAGAGCATGTGCCCCGCTTATAGCATAAAGCAAAGTAAGCAGGGTAATGAGATCAGTATGACCCCCCTGCTGTGAGTGCTGCCCACCGCTGCTTTTAGTGGGGAAGGCAAAAGCTGAGAAACACTGAGGGTTAATGGAAATTGAATGAATCGTTGCCTTACTTTCACTGAATGACCACACAAACAAGGTTGCACAGAGTGGAGGTTAACTCCTACTGACGACTCTCATTTAATACTTACAATAAACTGACAAAAAGTTGATGAGCTGTGTGTGGGACTACTTTCTCCTACTCTGTTTCTGAAAATGAATAGAAATTTGTACTGGCACAGCTAAGTGGATAATCCCTTTCCTGTTTAAGTCCTGACAGTTGTGCTATTTACCAATAATCTTATTGCTAATACACATTAAATGTTCAGTCCAGTGATTTAGTAATGCACTTCATTACAGTGGGGGACTTGTAAGACACTTAAAAAAAAAAAAAAAAGACTGGGCAAAAAACAAGGCAGAAGCTGTTTCCATTTGAGTCAAGCTCCAATGAGCTGGAGCATTAATTTCCCATAATGCAATGCAATAATGTAATTTGAGTCTTCCTGACTAACACCACATCTTTCAACTACAAGCCCCCAGTTTGTTATAAATTTTTGGTCTTGAACCCCGAGATGAATTAAGCCTGATGACACTTTTATGACATCATTTGGGTTTTTTCTTTATATGGTGAAGGTTCCTTTTAAAACAAGATCTGCAATATTACAGGCAGGTGTATTTAATTGAAACTGACTTACTCATAGACATGTTTATTCAATGACAAGCATTTTAAAGAATTCAGGAGTTGTATCAATTACAGGAAAAACAATTAAATTCAAAACTGAAGTAAAGAATGAATCGAGCTAAAATGCTTTGAGTCTTATCATGTGTAGATGAGCTGTATATTAATGTACATGACAAGGACTCATCCATTTGATAAAACCAACCAACTCTCTATCTTCTCTTTATATTAAAGCCTCGCTCTTTTATTACTGTATAACAACACACACACAGTTGACACTTTATAGGAGGCAATAGTTTATTCAGAATAGTGAGGAGCTGTTCATATCTGCTAGTATGCAGTAGACCAGGCTAGGGGCGGGGATGACATTTCAACATGTGTTAAGTATGCATGGTGGTCGACTGGAGACGTGAACAGATGGCGAATGCAGCTCAGTTGAAACTGTTTATTTCACAGGGTTTGGGTGGCTCTCTTTTAACATTTCAAATGTATGAATCAGGTGGTCAAAAAGAGAAGAAATATTCAGTTCCTGGAAGACATACAAGACACTGGAAAGAGTAATGGTAGAGGGAGAAATAACAATGTGGAAATGTGTAAAAGCAGCTAAAGACAGAGCGTCAGACTTTAACAAAGCTGCTACAAAATGAGGCTCTAAAGCCACTTCTGTGCAAGCCTAACTAATACACACAACAGTAACCTTTTCAGTGCCCTGAAAGAGCTGAAACAAACATTATAATGGAAACTTAGCTGTGAGTCATTAGTTTTCAGCTTCCCCTCACATACACAATGCAGGATAACTGTGCTGTGGCTGAGTTGCAAAACAAGCACAGTGCATGTAATATTTCACAGAGGGGGTCATTGTTGTACAAGAATAGCGACTGGCAACAGACAATCATCAACTCAGACACAGAGAAAGACAACGAATGGATTTTTTTCTCTCCGGAGATGTTAACATGTGCCACAAGTGAGATAAAAATGGGGAATAATGATGGAAGTCACAGGAGACAGCAGATGCCTAATGCAGACTAAACCCTGCAGAGCACACACATCATCCATCAGAGGGACCACAAATATGAGCACTGATAACAGGGACTGAACATGTCTGGACATTTTATTAGGAACTCATTCTTTAGCAGGGAGGTTGCACACCACAGATAAATATGATAGACTTTATAAAAAAAGAAAAAAAAGTATCTAAATAAAAATCTTTTTGCTACTTTTGGAAACTGTTTACTGAGATGTATAAGGCAATTAAAGCTAAATTAGCTGGCACTAATTAGGACTGGTAGCAGTGAAAAGTATGTAGCAGCCAAGCAGTACTGAAGGTCAGTCTTTCTGATTAAAAGAGCAAAGGAGTGATCAAGAGTGAGGGTGTCCACTGGTAACACAGAACAACACAGAACAACATAACCCAGATTCACGTAGAAGCAGCAATCTAATGCACTGCTGCTGCACCTGAAACAGGAAGTCTGCTTTGTGATGCAAGAAAAAATACTTAATTGCCAAAATAAGTAAATAAATATTTAAAAATTGAAACAAAAAGTTCAAAGTCTTTTATGCCAACTGACCAACTTTTAAACACTGTGTCGTTACTCTGTGTGTGAGCGTGTGTCTTTCTCACTCAGTGATGTGATCCCTCACCCTCCATTTCTCACTCACACATCCTCCCTACCTGAAACTCCCTCTGCACAGCAGGATGCCGTTTCAGCCTGATTTAAGCACAGTCAGGCAGGGTTAAGGCTTTTACTAACTTGAAATAATAAAAAAAAAAAAAAAAAAAAAAAAAAAAAAAAAAAAAAAAAGCTGAGGGAGAGAATTCATTATTGCTGCAGGGGGGTTAGTCATCTCTAGCTTTCAAGTTTCATTAAAAATTGAAAATGTTCATGCACGTTATTAACGTCGCCTCCTCCGACATCTCTGCAGCCTACATGCCTGAAGAAAGCCACTTAGTGGATGGGAAATATAATGCAAAATGTCGTGATACTACTCATGAACTGTCCCTACAGAGGCATTAAGCACTATGCATGTGTATGCCGTATGTACTTATTATGGTTGTCTCGTGATCTGTTAAGTATTACTGGTAACAGTAGTCTGGGCTTCGAAAGAGGAAAGGGTTTAGATGACAAAACCAGTCCAATAAAGCCCTCAGAAGTATAATACAAGCGTGTGCTCACACTGACTAAGTCTTTCTAGCATCTGTGTATTTACATTATGGCAACAATAGACGACCAAATGTGTCTCTGAACCCTGAGATATTCTGTTTATGCCAAGGAGAAAAGAGTGCAGAGAAAAGAGGGAACTGTCTCTTATATCACAGAAAGTCTGATCTACCCTACAGCAGATGACTCAGGAAGGGGGAAGGAAAAGAAAAGTGAAGGAATATTTATGTCAACATGTGTCAGCACACCAGTTCATGCAAAACTCCCAGAGTACAGAAAGAATGGATAACAATACACACGCAGTACACACTCTCATGTACTCACACCTCTGCCAGCACAAACACACACACAGACCCATTCACACTCACACATACATACTCCTAAACTGAGCGACTCTACAACTTAATTAATGGTGTCACAGACAAAGTGTGGAGACCTTCCACATAACTTGGCACGAGGATATGCTATTACATAGCAGCCCAATGGTGAGAATCTGAGAGCAATATTATCATTCTTTCAGAGGGTCGTTTTATTGATGGCAGCAGGAGATCAGGAGGCACGAGTTTGGTGAGCCACAACAGGCATAAAAATCTCACACACTTTGATTTCACAACACAAAAAGACACTTTCAGAAATATATGCAAACCATTTTATGCAGCAAAATTTTCAAATGAATTCTGATTTCACCACATAAAAATTCAGCAGTCCCTTCAGGCCACGCTTCACTGGCATATTTCAGTCCTTCTCCTGTATCTCATCTGCTGTGCACAACACAGCATTGATTTTTTTTTTTTTTTTTTTTTTTTTTTTTACCAGAAATCAAGCCTCTGAACTTCAAACCAAAGCATTAATTCAGTCACATACATCCACTTAGCTTGAATTGTATGTGTATCTCTGCATTCCTTTCATCAACTTACTGTTGAAAAAAACAATCAGTTACGCAGGTTTCTTGTGTTTTGTTTATACACAACAAAATATTTTTTCTGAAAAAGTTTCACTTTTTTTTCAAGCTAGGTTACATGTACACAGCAGAGGGCTTTAAGTCAAGCAAAACACATCTGCTATGTGTAGGAGTTACGATTTTTGTTAAACATGTAAAGTGCAGAATAAAAGAAGAGCAAAAGTGAGAGTGATCTTCTCCTCCTGATAATTATTCTGAAAAGTTCTGACTGATGGATGAAACTTTCTGAGAGAAAGTGGAAAACAGATACCAACACAGTTAAAGTATGTTTCAGTAAATTTTTCTCTTGTTTTATAAGGTCAGTTATGCAATAAACACTTAAAGCTGCTGCATGTACTCTGTACATTTAATGCCTTTTTCTTAGCTCTTATGGTAATGGGAGTATGGAATTTATTATGTACTGCAGGAGAGAGAGGATTTGATCTTACATAACTTAAGAGACGTGATGAGGTTTGGCAGAGAAAAAAAAATATTAAGCTTGAAAAGGTTAAATATAAACAAATCCAAGGAGCTCGGGGCACTGAGGCAGACAAACAGGTACAGGGTTTGCTCAAACAGACTCAGGACTGCAGGTTTAAAGTGTGAGCTTTCTTAGAGACGCAGCTGCAGATTTTTTTTGCCTGACAACATAGTGGACTAATTAGAGTGGCTACTTCAACGAGCCAGAGAGGGAGAAAGAGACATTGAGAGAAAGTGTGGGTCAGAGTATGTTTGTGTTCTAACTTGTAAGTCTCATCATGCCACAAGTCACAGAGTCACAAATAAACAGACAGCTCTGTGGGCAACTGCCAAGAGAGTCAAAGGAAGGAACGATGTCATGTATGAAAAAGAGGAGGCATACAGGGAATCAATTAGAGCAGTGCCGATTAGTCACAACATTGACATTTAAATTCTTTATCAACATTCAAATGTGCAGGCTACCACGTAGATGGCAGGGCTTTGCTGAGTGCTGTGTGAGGGACAGGTGCTGGCAGACGGCTGCTAAAAGCCAGGGGCAGACTGGAGCTACTGGAGGAATAAAAACCTAAAGTCACACTGGATTCTGCTCTGATCTGGAGCCTTTTTGCCCAGGGAAGAAAACCCAGAGATTAAAAAGTGGATTTAGTGTATCTTAATCTTTAACTGTTGCGACAGCCAGCCATGGTGGTGCCAACCTGCACTGTAGTTAGTCTCTCTTTGTCGAATGCTTAGTGGAGGTGAAACGTTCTTCACTTCATGAACGTACAGAAAGGAGAGAGGTAAGAAGAAAGACTGACAGACAATAACTAAACGAACTGGAGTCTGGTGAGTGGTGAGTTTAGTCAGAGGCTGACCTGAAAACAAACACACAGAGACACTCAGACACTCAGAGCTGTGCATGCTAGCTTACAGCTAATATAAAGTATTCTGACGCAATGAAGCAATGGGAGGACAAAATTTTCTTTTTTATTTTTTTTTATTTTACAAAACTAGACCCAGGTGAGCGGTGAGGATGAACAGGTGCGTAAAAGTAAAGAAGCTCATCGGGGGAGAGGGTAAGTGTACTGTGGGGGATTGAGGGTGCAGAGGGGAAAAGAGCTGCTTTCTCGCCAATATGCTTCTATAAAAAGAACAATTTGTTTACAGGCCAGGTCTCCAGTCGAAACGCTGCAGTGTTTGACTCACCTCAGAGTGACAGCCACCGTGAAAACGGTCCTGCTCATGCCCGCAGGAGGGAAACACAGTCACTGATGTGACATGAGCCTGCCATCAGAGCTCAAGCACGAAGCACAAACTATGGCTAATTGGTGCAGGTCAGAATCATGTGTCTTTCCCCATATCTTTGCTTTTTGGCTTAAAAGAACCACCAAGTTGCCCCTTAACAAGAGATCATGCTTCATGCTTTTTAAGGGTTTTAATGTTCCTATCCAGCAACATGGCGTTATTGACTGGGTCAGAACACCAGATGTTGTCAGACTGGCGGGCAGGATCTTTGGGGACACAAGGCAAGTTGTTTCTATGAAGCAATGGAGCCAATGCAGGAATTTTAATCTTTCATCTAAATAAAAACAGGCTTTTAGAGTATTATTTTCCAGGAGAATTAGTGTTTCATACTGTATGACTGCAGCTTTCCCCGGTGTGTTTTCAGGGCACTTTTCATTACTTTTATTTAAAAAAGAGCTATGAAATGGTCCATAAGGTGAAACTGATTGTCAGCTGCAATTTTTAAGGTCAATAATGAACCACGAACCTCCAGTTTCTGTCTTACTTTGTGACCACAGCACTCCCACTATTATGTCATACTTTTGAAATTAGTAACTAATTACCACCTGAGTGATCTGTAACTAGTGTAAATTTGGTTATGTACAATACAGCTTAAAAAGTCCAGAAAAAGGTGACCTTGACTTTAGATTTGTGTGCATATGGCAGAAGGGAAGGTACATACTGCCGCCTGTTGTCTCTTTAGCTTGTCTCTGTACTCCTCCAGCTCCTGCAGGTTCAGCTCAGGTGGGAGTTTCTGTAAACACAGACACACACAAACAGACACAAACACAAAGCCCTTATTGTTTGTTTACAATACAATCCACCTACACAGGTTAAAGTGCCCGAGACCTTTGCAGACATATACGAGAAAGACAGTCTGCAAGTCCTTCTTCCTATTATACAGCTGCATTCTGCTTCCAAACACGTCTGCTGTTCAGTATAGTAAAAAGCTGCTGCAAGGTGTGTGTCAGGCTGACAAATATTCGAAGCAAAACTATGGGAATATCCAAGTTCTGGTGCCAAGGGCCATAGCAGGGATTTCATTTATCTTGAGAGAGCTAATCTTCACTCCTGAGCATCTTAATTTTTCAAAGATAACTCACTCTGCATTTTAAAGAGCTTAAGCCAGTTCAACCGGTGTGACTGAAGATAGCTGCGTCTCTTTCTCCATTCAAAAATAAAACAAAAAAACAAAACAGAATTTACTCAATAAATACACTTTGCCAGATCATAAGTCAGATTAGTCAAGAAAGCCGAGGACGTTATTTAGCAAACAGCAAACAAACTCTGCTTGAGAAAGAAGATATTACAAATCCATGGCCCAGAGGATGATAGGTAATTACTTTCCTCTTGACTGAGAGTCTCATTTCAGATGGTGTAGCAAAACCAAGATAAATCTAATGAGATTTCAAACCCTTCCTCTGTTGAGCGGATCATCCATCAATCCAGGTGTCAATGGCACGCATGCGGCTCAGCAGAAGTGTAAGAGACAGCGGCTCAGGTGAGTAAGAGTTTTAACTCTGCCAGTCAGAAGTGGTTTAAAGTGCAAGAAACCAAATTTATTCATATTAAAAAGGCAATATGTCTGTTATCAGAATTACTGAGATGTGGTGGGTTTGATGGAATTATTATTTTCTAGATGGCGCATGGGAACCTGGGGGATCATTCTACAAGTGAGTGGTGCTCGTTCAATCAATAGTATTTCTATACAGATAGTGTCTGACCTCTAGTTCGTGCTGCACCATGTCGAAGGAGTCGTTCGAGAAGTAGACCTCCTCGATGCTGTCGATGATCTCCTGCTCTGCCTGAGGGTCGATGGGCTGCTCTCTCAGCTCCCGCAACTCCTCCTGCAAGAGGGCGAGAGAGCCAGAGAGAGAGAGACAGAGAGACAAAAAAACAGAGGGGGAAAATTAAAAAGATGTCCTTGCAGTAGGCACTTAAAAAGTTCCAGACAAACTGGGACACAAACAGAAAAGGTCTAAAACAGAGTCTTACATCATTTCCCAAGTAATGAAAACAACAAACAAAATCTCTAATGTAAACGTCAAGAAAAATATATCAAAAAGAGGGAACAGAGAAATAGGGTAACACAGGAAAAATAGAGGAAAGAAGCCAGAGGACGGAATAATAAAGAGTGGAGAAAGAGCATTAGAAGAACAAGAGGCACAGAGGAGTTTGAGTACAAGGGCAAGGGTGAAGGACAAAGTAAAGGAAGGATGGAGGAAAGATGGGGAGAGAACAAACAGCAAGGAGAGTGAAAAAGGAGGTTTAATGGTAAAAAAAAAAGTGGCAAAGAGGAAAGTTAAATCTTGGATTTCGGGAGACGATTGCAACTTGCATTTTAGACTGCTTTATGTGGGACGTGACACAGTCGAAGAGAAAGGAATGATTGTGAAAATATAAAGGAAATTCCCCTTCAGAGCATCTCTGAGAAACATCAGAGCCTCATTGATTAACATGCTGCAGTGAGACTCTTAGATGAAGGATTTTAAACCCACATTCCTAATGAGCTGAACTACAGTCACAGGTCAATGAGGTGGCGAAACTGACTATGCAAGCAGTTCGAAACAAAGTTGTAAAACAATGCATTATAATGCAACGTGACTCAGGCTGTGTTCAGAATTACTCAGTTACTGCGTAGTGCACTGTATTTACCCTCCATCATTTTATTTTGGTGTCTAAACTCTCGCTCGATGCTCTATAAAACATTTTTGTACATTTTAAACCTACTTTCTACAAACAACGCAGTGCATCACATATTGTTTAAAAGCAAAAATTACATCACCCCATTACACTTGATTAGATCATTACATAAGTGATAACACAAAAGATTAAGATTCATGTGCCTGCAATCTCAATGTACAATTTAAAGACATGCTTGCTTCTAATGAGATTGTGTCTGTACACGGCAGTGCTTTGAGCTAAATGCTAACACAAGCATGCTTAAGTACACACAATCATAATGCTAACCTGTTATTTTAAAGCCAGCATGAGGTTTACCATGTTAACCATCTTATTTTGGCATAGGAGCATGCAAACATTAGCTATTAGGCACAAAACAGAAAGTACAGCTGATGCTGATAGGAATGCCATTTGTTTTAAAAGTAATTAGTCATGAACAAATTATGGGACAAATTTATATTTAGACCTTATATTTGGCACTAGGTGGCAAGCCAGGGACCATAAAAATTATTACAACTCATCCCAAGGGGAACAAGAATGTGTTTGCTTTATTTCAGAGCAATTTACTCAATAGTTTTTGAGATTTTGATCGAAACCACAAACATCAAACTCATGGTTGGACCAGAGGAAAAAAAGTCAGGGTTTCCACAACATTATCAGGATTCAACAGAACAGGAATGACTGTATGGCAATCCCATCAACATTTGAGATATTTCAGTTGGGAACAAAGTGGTGGACAAACCCACAAACCATCAGTGCTTTCTCTAGACACCTGAATCCAAAATATAACTAAGTTTTGCACTTAATCATAATACGATTCCAATATACAGAGAACACCTCATGCTACGGGGCTTTACTTGATGCACTGAGTGGAAATCTTTTATTTAAGATGATGCTGAGTCTAACAGCTCACTTGTGTGGGATAAATACACTAAGGCATCAGCACATTAAGCATTATGACACTAAAAATAGACCACCGAAGGAGGAGGCGATTCAAAAGGGATGTGGAATTAAATAAGCTAAATTACGAGATAAATTAAATTTTGACACCCCCATGCACCCGTATTCTATTAAATAAATGTATATGAATTTCTATTAAGATTATCACACATTATCCCATATAGACTTCATGAGATAGCAGACACTGATCCAGAAAACCTTGTTACACACCTGCCTAACCTCAAATATTTTCCCAGCTACTATCTGCAGGAAGCATGCAGCAAGGCGATGAAGTGTGCCACCCCTGTAACTGAATCTACTTCTGTGGATGAGTGTGTCTTGCTAAGTGACATTTATGAGGCTCTGAGTAATTTTAATGTTCACAGTCAAATATAGCCTCGTTAAATTCAATTAGACAAACAGAACCCCTTTATATACACCATATAAAAATTTTATATAAGGCAAATCTGAGAAGGAAATAAAGAACTAAACTGCTTGTATGTGTCTGTGCCTGTGTGTGTGTGTGTGTGTTTGTGTGTCTGCAATGCATGGACCCTCAGGCAAGTGTGCATGCTGCCATGTTTGGATCAGGTAAAGAAGTGAGCAGGAGCCCTGTGGGGAAATGTTTGGTTGAGTGCGTGAGATTGGAAAGGAGGGGGAGGAGAGAGGAGATCACGCTTCGCCGTCAAAATGGTGGGTGGGAAACGAGCTAAAATGAGAGGGAAAGGGAAAAGGGGAGGGAGGGTGTGAGGTGGATGACTCATTGATAGCGAAAG
>JAPZDY010000008.1:12682519-12697277 GCA_029783645.1 Ctenochaetus hawaiiensis | reverse complement strand
GATTTTGAGTACTTTCCCTATGTCTTAAAAGAAATTAAGAAACGGCAACAGACTTTCTCTGTTGTCAATAAAATTGCTAATAGAAGCATTTAGTTACAGAGGAATTAAAATGCAAATCTTTAAACATAGGACAGGTAGCTATTTACTAGTACTGCCATGAACACGTATAATCTGTAGTCAAATTAAACTTTTATTGGTACAGTTTGGAGCCCAAATGCACCAATCACAGCATCTCAGAAGTTTACCTTGCTCGGGATCCTCAGGTTCTCCACTGGACTGAGGTCTGCCATGCTCTCTTGAGGGCTCTTCAGACCCTGTCAAAATAAGACACACTGTGAGACCCACAAACAGTGAAGTGACACTAACGAGCGTTACAGCAACCTGTTCCCGTTGTCACACAGCTTGCTATTCATTAACACACGACTGCACTCAGCCAAAGGTGGAACCGACGCGCAGATTTTTGAAAGCGATATTCTCTATTGTGCCCACTGGTAAACCCATGAGTCTAAAATTACTGCAGTGAAAACTGAGAACTTCCCTACTATCGGCCCAGTTTCCATTGTTTGCTATGCTTATTTGCTTGTTTTATGGTAACCCGGGTAAGACTGCCCCCATATATGTTTGTACTTCATGTGGGGTACATGACTCGTGGCTCTGAAAAAGTCGTTAAAAAGCTGCTGTTAGTCGGGCTATGAAAGTCCCCTTTTAGCGAGACACACGACGAGCTGTCAAATTAGTCCATTAGCTTAGCTAGCTGTCATGCTAGCTACCTGCAGCTGTCAAAGACGAACGGCCAGCAGCTCATTTTCTGTCGGCCTGCTTTGCTCACCTGCCGGGCCATGAGAGACTTGATCTTCTGCATCCTCAACGCAACTTGTGTCAGTGAACCAATTAACGAATAAAGTTCCTGTTTTGTTTTGTTGTCATCGGTGAGCTTCCATCACTAGAAGAAGGAAGCCATAGTTGACAGTCACGTGACTGGTACGGCTACTGGTAAGATGATTCCAAAGCATTGTGGGAAAGGTAGTTTTATTTTGATACATTCATAGAATCTGTATTAAATCTGCAATACAAAAAAAATATTGAATAGAAATTATATGTATTTTGACATTAAAAAGTATGATATTTTAGTTAAAGGGGTGCAAAGCACTGACATTTTCATACTTGTATTGCTGTCTTACACCACTTGATGGTGGTAATTTAGCATCAAAGAATTTCAGTATTAGGCAGCCATGGTTATATTGCTTTTCTGAAAAATGTTAATATACTTCTCTGTTCTGTCAGTCACCTGTAGATGTCATACTACGAAAAAGGACCTGTGTAAATAATAAGACCAGTGTAAGTAATAATTTCTATTTTTCTGCTTTGATGACAGGGACCTGTTAGCTGCCTGCTGTTTTTGCTTGCCCACAGCAGGACACACTGTCATGGCTTGCCGGCCCACTTGAATAGAACAGATTGTTTGGATCAATGCTATCAACAACACCTGGCCTGATATGATAAGTCAAAATGTCTGCTGTGCAAAAGGCCTGTGATTACTGGCAGTTATGCTGAGGTGACTCAGATTTATTATTTATTCACAGCAATTTTGAAAACATATGACCATTTCAGGATCATCTTATGAAATATGATACATGGTTATACATTTTAGTTTTCAAAAGTTTATAAGTTTGACATTTAAATTTGACTGTTTTGCAACTGCCACAACAATAAAATGCTACTTATACAAAAATGCATCATGACAACAATATAGTAGGCCTCTTACATTATATAAGCAATAGTATAACACTGGCAGGGCTACTGTTCTCCATGAACAGTATTTTTACTTATGGTACTTGAGTTAAATTTTTATTTTATGATTATTTACTTTCAATGAAGTATTTTTACATTATGGTATTGCTACTTTTATTCTCTACCACTGTCTGTAGGTTTTTGTGTTTATAGCCTTCAGCCTATAAC
The DNA here is from genome assembly GCA_029783645.1 of Ctenochaetus hawaiiensis. Taxonomy (NCBI): domain Eukaryota; kingdom Metazoa; phylum Chordata; class Actinopteri; order Acanthuriformes; family Acanthuridae; genus Ctenochaetus; species Ctenochaetus hawaiiensis. Next base: position 12,695,318 of record JAPZDY010000008.1, on the reverse strand, counting down.
ATTTGGATGTCTACCCACAGTATTTACATTACAATTATACAAATTTAATATAATGTAAAACAGGTTAATGAATATGCTTATTATTGTTTTATGTGGCCTCATTATTAACCAACCCACTTTTCTTTTTGTGATAGAGAGTGATCACGTCATCATATAATGGCATCCGTGACTCAGTGCCATGTAGCTCCATCTCTGCCAAGGAATGAGTCCTGGCTCTGCATTGTAAACAGTTGAAAATAATTACAAAAACAGTGCATGCAGACCCATTCAGCTTGCTTTGTAATTGCCCCCTTGGGGGATATTTTGAGCTTGGTTAAAGGCAGGCAGCGTGCCGTAGACAGCAGGCACTGTGAGCTCTAGTTCCTGGTTAATGATGCCTCAGGCTATTTCCCAGTCAAATGAAGGTGAGGTCAATCTCCTTAGGTGAATCTCTTACTCCACTGTTGTTTGTTAGGCAGTCATCCACAGTGCGGAGCCTCCCTTAAAGCATACACTGAGACGGAACAGATGGCCACCCCTACCCGGAGATGCCACCACAAAGACAGTGCACACTGAGACGGTCATTTCATGAGCTATAATTAGAGATAGATTCAATAACCTGCTCGTTGTTATGCAAGGGAGCATCGTGATAAGCTGCACTTTGTAAGTATGAAGTTCAGATCCTGATAATTTTCTATCTTTAAAAACCCAATGTAATTATTTTTGTATATTGTAAAAAAATTATATAATCAAAGTTAGATTTTATTTAAAAAAAAACAAACAAATTCATTTTCAGTGTTTTCATTTTTAAAGTTTCAGTACTAAACCTGCTAGCTTGTGAATTTAAGCAGGTTTTGTTCTGCACCATTGAACATGAATTTGGATGGAAGCACTCAGCACACGTGTAACACAAAGGAGACAACACAACGTTCTGATAATAAACTGAGTCATAATCCTCATGACTGAATTAGCAGAAGGCAGACTGTTGCCCTTAAGGAAGACATTATTTCAAGTGAGAAAAATGACAGAAACTAAGTATGATAATCAATTTAGCTCATTTTAATCTCTATTTTACACAAAGTTTTAGTGTCTGGTTTTCTCCAGGCTTGTCTGTGTCTTCTCTCTCCTCATCCCAATACACTTTCTCTCTCTCACACACACACACACACAAAGAAAAGCAAGCACACACATTTTTATCTACTCGTGACAAGGTGTCAGCGGGAGCAGGTGGACGGCACTCTGCCACATGCTGAACCATCCGTCTGTTGCTGCCTGTCTCCACATCACGCCAGGTACACAGCATACCAATTCAACGAAGCTGAGAGAAACAGCTTACAGCTCGAGAGAAGCACTTCTGCAGCAATATCAAGACGACAAATAAAAAACACAGACACTTTGTGAGAAGAGAGATCACAGCCAAGACATCAGACAAAGGATGACTGTGAAGCAGCAGAGCAACAGACATCTTTGCTGGCTGCAGCTTTCATTCTTTGCAGGATCTGTGAGTAAGAAATTGTTCATTTCAAGTCCCAACTGCTATTGCAATTCGAAGAGAAAGACACAAATGCAGAAATGACAAAATTAAGTACATTGTCTTTGTATGGCTGTATGAAACAAAATCACATATTTAAATAAGTCCCAGAATAGTAAACAGTTATATCTTTAATAAAGTACAAAACAAACATGTGAATGCAAACTGTACAATAATTTATATATCCTTAGTCATTTTCCATGTTTCAGCATTTCATTATATTCATGTTGAGCAGAGGAAATGCTACATTTGTGGAAACAGAGTTAAGTGTTTCTAGTGGAATAAATATGTTTAGATTTGAGCAAAACATAGAAATAGAATAATAGGTATAAAGAATCTGCAAAAATGTACATTATTTACACTTTTATATCGTTCATACAAGAAAATGCATTCATTATAACACTTGTTCCCTCACAAAACAGTCTCTCCATGATGGAAGTGTAAAATTAGAAAGATATTAATAAAATGGCAGCAAAAGGTATTTAAAAATAAACATTTGTTTGAAATAACGATCAAGGTATGGGATTTTGGTGTCTTCTAGGGACCTTATAAGATTTTCAAAATAATGTAAAATCTACAATTAACTTGCTCGGTCTATGATAATATTACTGATCTTCATTTTAAACGGCAAAACAGCTCACCTTCAGTTACACATAAACTTATACACACACAAAAAAAAAAAAAAATTCAAGCCACGCATACACTTTCATCTTACAATAATGTCAGCGAAACATATTTAGCATCTGTCCCAAACTCTGGACAATAACAGTGCACGATCAGGTTGTGTATTCACACAAGTCCCTTTTATCCCTTGTGCAAAACTGGGCCACCAAAACCAGTGTTTCAGGGACTTAAGAGAATAAAGCTACACAAGAGTCTTCAAGTGAAATTACTGCAGGTTACATCTGAACTCTCCAGCTAGAAGTTACTTCAGCAAACTGTGAGCAGGAGTTTCAGGAACATGTCTGATCACATCGTAGATGGTGGTGTGCATGTCCTGAACTGACTCCAGGCGAGCCAGAGATCTGCACGATGCCTGCAGGACAGTTTCACAGGAAAATTAAAGCTACAGCCCAACTGTTCAGTGATAGATAAAAAGATTTAAATGTTGCTGTACTATATTAAATGCATATCAGGTACAGGATGTTAAATACCTGAGCAGATTCCATTTTTCCAGGTATGGAGACAAACTCATAAATGCCAAAGTCTTCCGTTGCATCCTCGTGACCTGCTGATGCACAGTTTTTTGTTTTTTTTTTAAGTCAGACCAACGCTTGAGTTACAGTAAGTGCATTAGCATGTGCTCTGAGTCAGACTTTACAACACCGTGATGAATGTATTGATGCCATAAAAAACTAGACCTGTAACTCAGTTGTAATTAATGAGGTGACCTTGTTTACATTTCTGCTTAAGTCTCCTCCTACCTAAAACCTGTTCTGTTTTTTTTTTTAAGGAATGACTGTCAAAAGTCCTGCTCATCCACATAAACACACGCACACACAAACACATATATATACATGGTATCTTAACTTACCTGAACGATGTGGTCGTTTCTGTTCTGAAAGTGGTCTGAAAAAAACAAAAACATAAAGCTGTTAGCTGAAGAATGAACAAGAACTGAAATACATGCACTCATAATCTAAAAATACTCAATATGTCTTATATTATATTCAATGGTCTTACCTGTTATAAAAGTTCATAAGCACTGTTGATAACAGAGGGAGAAAGAGACAGAGGGAAATAATTATTCACAAGTACAGAAATTACACATTTTTAAATATTTAAATTTGAGAATTACTTCAACATGTAAAGTTTCCGTGCAGTCTCAAACACTGGATTTGATAAACAGGTTGCAGAACTGACAGTAAGGGCTGAATTCACAGTGATTAGCAAAAACATACTGCAAGAAAATTACTTCTGTCAAAGCAGCAGAATAAGTTATTATCTGACCTCTCTTAGGATGGCAGGTTCTCCTGATGAAAAACAGCAGCATGCAGCCGATGATGAACAAGGAACAGACAGTAATGGCTGCCAGGGGGGACACAGAGCTGCCCTCCTGGGTGTGCTTCTCTTTCCCTGTAAACAGATACAGGACAGACAGTAATATTAACACTCACTATTAACCTGGCTAGTTAAGTGGCTCTACTGACAGCAATGGCAGACAGTTGGCTCACTATTTTAGTCAAGACTGAAATATTTCAACTATTAGGTAGAAAAGACTGACATTAAAATTAGCATAACAGGTCAAATTTTGAGCATGTTGTCCTGATGGCAGCCTTTGGTTTAAAGCTCTGGTGTGCCTAACTACAGCCAAAGCTCATCTTGGCAGGTTTCGCCACTCAGCAGCCATCTTGGCAACATCCTAGGCGGTTATTTTGGGCTAAGAAGATCAGAACCCTTTCTGAACTAATGGGGAGAGAGCAATAACTTTGCTTTCAACGGTCACCAGGACATAAAAACTGCATTTATAGAATCACCAGTCAAATCTGTTAAAAATGGTTTGGTGAGTTGCCTAAAAATAAAACTTAAAATGCCTTAATTTTTCCAAAAGTTATGCTCCTACAACAACTTCTTTTACAGCTTCATCCAGACTGACAACACAATTGGCTGGATCTGTTTCCATGTTCATTTGTTGCAAAACAGGGAGAACGGGCAGGAGATGTGTCATACACCTGTTATCTACAGCATTATGGATTTTCCTATTTCAAAGGCTTTAAGTAGCTTGCCATCTCCCATTTAATGTCTCTGGTAGAAACTGGCACAGTAGCTAGCTAGTCTACTGTAGAAACGTGCAACATGGCAGACTCCAGAGAAGAGAGGCTGCTCTCTCTGTGGATATAAAAGGCTTATTCTAAGATACAAAGATTCTTACTTCTAGGTGATTACACTCTAATGATAACATACTCATAATTTTAATAATTTTTTAATGAACAGCATTTTAAATCATATTTAGCATGACTCGTCGGTGAGACTGTCTAAGTATCACCAAGACAACGTATCAACGTCGCATTTGGCACACTGAAACTAGAAACTACACGTGCCATAAAATCTAGTCAACAAACACAACAGCTGTTATCCACTGTTTACTTTCCCAGCCACTGAACTTTAATACAGGCTGCAGGCTCTGGAACCTAGCAACACAGATAAAACATGAGTTTTATGATAGCTGTGTGCGTCTCATGTTATATCAATAACCTGGTTTCATGTTACACTTGTTGTTCACACACTGCACCAGCTATAATATTTCATCTACGACACTGCTGCCATGATGGTTGTGATTGTCAAGATACATCTCCGATGGCGTATAAACCTCTACTGCTTTTTGGCCTGACACAGTATTTACAGAGTGTTTATCTAAGAGGATTCCCAAAATCTACCCACGCTCTGCTTGCTCTTGCCATGTTCCACCCTCTACCCACCTGTTCCTAAACTGGCCACCACCAGCGTAAACTGGGCCTCATCCTGCTTCTGTGTCACGTTGTTGAAGGCGCGGCACAGGTACTCTTCAGCCTGGGCCAGTCGGTAGGAGCGCACCTCCAGCCGCGGGCCCTCAGTGATGACCTGGGTGGTGTTGCGGCTCTTGGAGATCCAGACGTAGCTGTTGGGTGGGTTGGAATCAGCCTGACATTCAAAGAAGACCAGTTCTCCAGGGTTGATGGTGAACACTTCTCCTGTCCGCAGACCCTGACCCGAGTTCACCTCCAGGTTGTAGGGGCCATCTGCAGAGGCCAACAGGAAAACACGTTTTTCTATGAATTGTCAATGGGTTACGGAGCAACTATAGCATAAAATAACTTGATTACAAGGTCTTGTATTTAATCAACATTATAACAGAAGTCCAGGTGTGGAAAATAAAGAGAAGTGCTTGCACTTCTCATGTTACAATGAGAACAAGGAACTGAACCAAAAAAAAGGATATGTTTCACAGTGACAACAGCAATGTTCCCCTATAGCATCTCTTAGGGCTTTTGTCCACACAGGGTTTATCTGAACATCTCTTTTTCAACTGTTTCTTATAAGAAGAGAGGACATGTAGCATAATGCAGCTATCCAACGTGTTCCAACAAGCATTTTTTTGTGTGGCCACTTTAAACTCTTTTAGCTGAAAATCTCTTAACTTTTCAAAATAGCACCATCACTGTTGCTTCTTTGCAGGCAGCCAATCATATCTCAGAAGGGGCAGGACAAGTTGCATCTCACCCTGGTATCCACAAAAATGGAGAACTTTGTTCTGGACGTGTCTGTCTATCCTGAGCTTTACATGTCAGACTTCAACTATCATATCAGAGACAGAAAAGCCTGTTTGTGGGAGCAGATTGGCCACGGACTGAATTTTGCTGAGTGCTGTGCTTTCATCACCCTACGCATTGAAAGCTTGTTGTTCGCTGTGTAGTCAACCCTCTGTTGTTTTCCAGCGCTCCCCAGCTCTGCCAGTGCGTTTCTGACAGAAAAAAACACCACGTGGACTCAGGGCCTAAGCTAGTTAATTGAGTAAAAACTCAGTTTTGAGCCTTTTACTATGGAATTTACTGTACTATAATATTAGTAAGAGGCAACTCAGATGCATTACTTTTATCATGTGTGTTGCATCTGATGGAAATCTGATAGTTCTCAAGGTAAAATTAATAACTTTCAATGTGTTAATGACATGTTTTGAAGTTAAATATGATAAAAAATATGACTCAAGGAAAAAGTCATTGTCTTACATGAGCATAATATGAGCAAAAATAATATAAGCAAAATATAAGACTCTGACTTAAGCTGAAAATGAGCACAGTAAACTGAAGAAGGTTTAACCAATAGTTAAACAGTTGCTTGTAAATGCTAACACAAATGTGCTCTGTCTGTGCAAACAGAAATAATGACAAGGCCTAATTTACTAGTGCTGCAGTTCCCGTTGCCAAGTTCTCAACACACCCACTGAAGTTACAAACATGTTAAACCAATTGTACTTGGACTTACATCAGTTTTGTGAAAATTAAAACACATTCAAATGAGTTCCAAGCAAGGTTGTGTTCTGGGTGCAAGCTCAGCCTCATAAGACCAAGCTGATTTTTATCAACACATCTACACACGTTATGGTAAAACAGGGGAGCTCTGTGAGATAAGTCTGTTCCCATGCAAATACTGTCCCATAAATGTCACATGTTTTCAGTTGTCAGAGAGAAAACTGAGCTTACTGACATTTACATAAAACCTTCGGGAGAAAAGTGCAAAGGGTGTGGAAGAGAGTAAATGCCAAAAAAGATATTAGTGTTTGTACATGAGTTTTATAACAAATTCATCCTAAAACCATATGGAACAATACATACGTTTTGATTTCAAGCTAACAACAGCTTGTTAATGAAGTTCACATGATCCTGCCATGTTAGAGATTTTGGAAGCCATTAATGCAAAGCAAATCTGATTCCAGTCTCTGTAATATCAGCCGGGCCCGATGGATTTTTTATGTTGCTTCATTTCTGATCTTCACAGCAGCTTCTTTGAAAAGTGTGATTAAAGTGAGCAACATTTGCTATGCCAGATTTTCTCTGCTTAAGAAACTGTTGGGAGATGTCAAGCTACATTTTCATATATTAAAAAACACATGTCTGATTACATTCTCACAGGAAATGAACCAAATTCTAAATCTCCGGGAACTAACTGGGAACTAGACTTGCTTTTTTAGGTGTTCTTGGTGCAGGGAAAGAGAAAGAGAAAGATGGAAAGATGGATATCTACTCACAATAGACATTGAGCTCCACGGCCCTGCTGTGCCGACCCTGGCTGACAGCGTTGCTGGCGACACAGCGATAAGTTCCTTTGTCCTCTTTTCTCACAGGACTGATAAATAACGTGGAGTTGTCCTGGGAGAAGTGGTATCTGTCACTGGGGCCTAATGCCACATTGTCCCTTAGCCACTGGAACACAACTCTTGTTCCTCTTTCGACAGAACAAGTCCAGGTTACGTTGGCCTTGTCTTCAACAACTGCATAGGATGGGCTCTTCTCAATAACCGGAATGGACACAGGAACTGAAAAAAAAAAAAACACAAGAAATGTTGGATAAATGTAGGGCTGAGTCCACAGATGGTATCTAGCCTGTCACGGTAATAAGAAAATACTCACCATCCACTGTCACATGCACAATTCTCTCCTCCTTGATGACCAATCCTGTCTTGTTATGAAACTCTATGTTGAGGTTCAGGTGGTAATCCCCCTCATCGTCCCTGTTTAATTTCCGGATTAACAAAGAAACGTTGGGTTCTCTGAAGAGGAGGTGGTTGCGGTACATCATGTCCGTGATTGTGGCCTCTTTGGTAAACGTCACCAGGGTGGCTCTGGTGCCGCTCGGCCTGGTGTGGGACCAAGTGCCCTGGATCTCGACTTCATCCAAGGGGAAGTGAGTCTCAACAGACAGCAGCAGGGGCTTCCCTTCAACTCCATGATGGACTAATGAAGGGATGTGGATGAACTCAGAGCTGGCGTCTGTGATGGCAAGGGAAGAGGAGAAGGAGGAGGAAAGAAACAAAGATAGTAGGTGTACCGTGGATTTACCCATTGTATCGTCTGTGAGAGAGATCAAACTTCAGATAGAACTTTTCAAGGTAATTTTCACCTGATGTGAACTTAACCAGAGGACACATGACTCATTTTCAAGACCACCTTTCTCCCACTATTCAAATAAATTGGATTTGTGGTCCAGGCTAGGGTCCCTGTTGCTATATGTAACATTTTAATACCAATGACATTCAACTCCTCCCTTTAGATCCCAGGACTTTGTTCAAGTTGGGCCAAAAAAATCTAGTCAAATTCACTTCAAGTCATTTGGCTCGATCTAAACTGATGAGCTGTTTTTAGCTAAAAACAGTTTTATTACTTTCATTTAAAGTACATTAAACTGCCAGTCTTGTACTTTTTAAAGCCCAATTTAAACAAGATATCAACACTGTGCACACAGTGAGCAGTAAAAAATGAAGTGTATTTAGTGTTTAAATGTTACTTATGACACATTTGTTGATTAGATTAGGAGATAAGGGATGAACACAAAATGTTTTAATGTTTTTTAAAAGATTTTAGTTACTGAGTGTGTTTCTGTGTCTTAAGTGTTCATTTCTGGCTGTAACTACACATTATACATTAAATTTAATCATTTATAGACTCACAGTATATTTTTGCAATGATATGATCATATTCTGGTTTTGGTTTTAACAAACTTGTGGTCCAAATGAACAAATTTAGAAGTTTTTAGGCAAATTTTAGTTACAAAACTTTAACTTACTCAGCATGTCTTTGCTATATCATGAATTACAGTGAATCAACATTGAGAAAAACAGTTATTTACACAGCGCGCCTTATTAGACGTAGCGAGGGTGTCAATTTGAAAGCAAAAACAGGTCCATTTTCACTTAAAGCAGAAGCAAACTGTCTGTTTAATCTCATGATCTACATCCTAGTCTTCACTTTGTGCAGGTCCTGAAACTGTAGTGAGTTAATATTGACCCAGCTCACGACAGAGAGTCATTGTTGTCAAGGACGAGGCCTGTCACTTTGATCCCAACTTGTCCCTAAACAAACACTTCAGCTGTCTGAAGGAACCAGAAGACTGTTGATGTGTGAGACCTCGCTGTCTGTCAAGGCAAAGGTTAGTTGCCAGGGCGCTTTGTTCACTAGTAACCATCTGAAAACAAAACGGTGGCAGTTATAGTTTTTTTTTTCAGCAGCTATTGTCATTTTTACTGCTTTCACTGCTGTGCAGCTGAATAAGCCAATCTTTCATCTCTTCTGTCCTCCATACTTCATGTTTTTTACATTCTTGCGTTTAAGTATCATTAATTTTATAACTAGGTTTGTCACAACATCAGATCTTCACTGTTGTGACTGAAGATTTTATGATAACAATGTTATCTAAAGTTTATTTTAAAAAATGTATCAATCAAATTCATTTTTGACTTTGTAGATTGTGTGTTTTTTATTTCTTTTTTTGCAAACAAATTACACACTAAATAAGACTGATGGAGGTGGAGAGAGAAGAAGCATACAAAAAGAACATTTACACTGAATGAATTTTTAATGTTTAAGGTGGGTGGCAACCAGTGATAAGGTGAAAAACATCCACCTACCTCCACCTACTATAACAAAGCAACAATGAACAGAAATGTATACAAATGGAGATTAGCTTTATTTGATAAAATATATAACTATATGTGCATAATTAACACAGTATCAGTGTTTAATTTTTAAATATTGCAGTTATTGCCAGTTTATAATCAACACCTCTAATCAGTTATGACCTGATGGTATCACTTCACAGAAATTTTCCTGACAACTTCAAACTTCGCTTCGTTTTTTGACAGTTTGAAGTTAAAAAGTGAGGGACTGCATTTGGATGCCAGGTTGAGTTGAGCAGCAGCATGTGAGTAGGCAGAGCTACTGTGAAACAAACTCACTAAAGCCTCACACTTTCCTGTTACTTGTGTCCTTTTGTCTCATTACTCAATGTGTGTCCTCTCTTTCTCCCTCTCAGCATTAAGGTACTGACTTGAGGGGAGGTGGGAAATATTCATTAAAGAATGTAAATAAGCTATATTAGTTCAACTTAAGTGAGTTATAAGTCATGGACTAAACTCTTGATATGAAAATAAGAGGTAAAGCGACTTCTGTTTTTCCATCTTTCCTTCTCCTCTCTACCTCTAATCTTTTTTTCCTTTGTCATCCACTCCTTCAACCCCCCTCCTCCCCTCTGACCAGTCCACACTTCCTCCTCTGGGACGTCCAGCTGGTGTCAGCCAGGTCCCCGATGACTGCTGCCCGTGTCGCTCATTACAATAGATCCACTGTGTGTCTGCTGTTATGTCCCTAAATAATAAATGCAGCGCAGACAGCCCGTCCACACGTTCCACCCTTACAGGCCTGCAGGCCAGTTTCTGTGTGTTAATGTGTGTGTGTGTGTTTGTTTGTGTGTGTGTGTGTGGTGTCAGTAGCGGGAGTGTGCCTGTGTTTACACCAGCGCAGATCCAGTGAAAAGGCAGAGTGAGGAGGAGTGTGTCGAGCCCGCTCCTTCCCTGTTGTCCCCAAACAACACGGACACTGTTGTGGTGATACGGAGGAGATTACACTAACAATGGCCACTGAGGTGAGAGGATTTCTTCATTTAGTGGTCTTGCACACACACACACACACACACACACACACACACATTCAAACAACCGTGCAAGAAGACCCACAAGCACCTGCCTCTTATCACCCTCACACACACACATCCAAGTTGTTTGGACACTAAATAAAGTCTCCCGATGCGTGTGTCTTCTTTCAGATAAGACAAAGTGCGCTCTTCAAGAAAGGTTGATGATACAAACATCAAAGCAGGTGGACATACATGTTTAAGGGACTTTTCTGTTAGGTTTGTCTGGTCATGTGAGGACCGCCAGTACGTGTCTGTTATCACTGAGTCACACAGCTGTGGCCTAGGTCACTTCTTCTTTCCACTGATCCCTTCCTATTGTCTTTATTTACAGCCCAGAGAGCTAGACAAGCTAATCTAGAAAAGTCACACAATGATCACACAATGATGACTGTGGACAGGACATGCAAACTAAACCAAAATAGGCTCTAAATTTAATTATTTAAAGAATCAGACATGTATTAAAAAACACTGAGGAAAGGTTAAGTTATTTTGATTTAAAAGCACCTGATGACAAGCGTACAGTTTTGCATCAAAATTATAATATTAGGATTCCGGGATCAGCTTCTCAAAACACAAAAACACATTGTTCTCGTCCTTAGATTCATTATATGTGCTGTTTTTTATGTTTATACATTTTGCAAGCCAGTTTCATTACTGCTTCTCTGACCTGAAACCTTCCAAAGACAAAGGATTTCACAAGGTTTCAGAGAACAATTTGTTGCAGCACACAACAACAAAACTTCCTCAACTCACTCTCAGTTTTACCCTGCCAACCAAGCAAACACAGCAACCACAGTAACTGCTTTTCTGCTGCAGCAACACAACACTGACAACTCCAGCAAAAACGTCCCTCCACCACAGATCCAAGCTCACCTGTTAGGATGAAGAAAAGAGAGCAGACGTAAAGCGCCGTTCCTCTTGTGGCCCCCATGGCATCCTATCCTCTAGGGATATGTGGGACTCCTGAGAGGCAGACAGAAAGTGAGGGATGTAGGAAGGAGGAGAGGAGTGGAAGAGAGCGAGGTGGTGGTGGTGGTGGAGGAGGAGGAGGAGGAGGAGGAGGAGGAGAGAAATGTGACTGGTTGTGGTGACAACATTTGCCAGGGAAATAAGAGGAGCTAGCTTTAGCCTGCATGCAGCCGGGCCCCTCCCATGTGACACCAGGAGGAAGAAGAAGTCCACCTGGCAGAGAGACGGCACAGTATGGTCCTCTCTCTTAAACACACACACACACATATGCACACATGCGCGCGTGCAGAGCTGCCCCAAGGCTGAGGGTTTCACTCCGTCACAGAGAAACCGAGACATAAAACTGCAAAAGGATATTTGAGAGCACAAAGGAGACTGTTTCTTTACATTATAATACACCAGCTGTCATCTTCTTCAGCCCCTCAGGCTACGAGACAAAGAAAAAGCCAGCAGGTGAGAGCTTTTAACCGCCAACGTCACAGAGTTTGGTTAAGTTACAGGGGTCTCAGTGGACAGTAACAATCATCAGCTATCCTGTTTGTCATGATTTTGTTATCTGAAATTTAAAGGACAACAAAGAAAAACAGAGAGAGCGATACTGGAATAAAACCAAAACTGACTGAGGAATGTTGCTCCAGCACCGTCACATGTATCACTAACCTTTCGAGTGCACTTAGGATATAAAGAGATATTTTGTATTTAGATCCAAAGATTTGTTTCAAGCCCTCAGGGAGACATTGCAGAGAAGTAACTATTCCATGAAAGACAAATAAAGGAAAATCTGTTTTTAATTCTTTTCTAGAATTTTTTTTTTGCTGCCACCCTCCTTGACAAAGACTTGTTTGTTTGTCCTCAACCAATGAGTGTTTTTCTCTTACAGTTTGTGTAGCCGACTTTTCAGTCCATTTTCCTATGAGGAAGCTGGGTTCCGCTTGTTTCTGCTTATAGATGCGGCAAACTGAGGAGTTCATGAAGTGATCGCTCCATCCTCACTGTCTTTACCTTTTTTTGAATCATTTTTCAATGTTTGCTACATTCAAACTCAGTCAGATGTTTGTATCTTAGTGAAAAGTCAGAAAATAAACAGTGATTCTCCTCATTTAGAAGTGAAGCTGCTCGGATTAGAGGCAAAATGCTTCCCAGCACCTACAAACA
>JAPZDY010000008.1:12668930-12682419 GCA_029783645.1 Ctenochaetus hawaiiensis | reverse complement strand
CAGCACCTACAAACAAGTCCAGTTATCCCAGATTCAATTCTCACAAAACAGTCACATGTTCAACAGCTAAATAGTCACTATGTCCCCTTGCTTACTTGTTCAGTCAACGTTTTGTTTTTTTTTTTTCTGAATTCTGCTCTGAAAGGATATCAAGAAACTGAGCTGCACAGTCAATGAATCGGGCCATTGTAGGTTGTGTAAATGAGTGCCTAGTTTAGCGATGGCACCATTAAATAAACTGATTATCTACTTCATAGGATACCCATTCACTGAAAATCCAAATGCAGTGATTAATGGTTTAAAAACATCAGTGCTGTGTTTGCTGATCAAAACACATGATTTGTAGACAACTATCTTTGCACTGACAGGAAAATAATGGTTCCCATTTCTCAAATTTAACTCAGATTAGAAAATGAATACAGTTCACTTTAATACATCAAACAGAGGTGAATGTCAGACCAGTGATATTCAAATTTTTTATTCTGGCATTTAGAAAAGAAAAAAATGTCTACGATCTCTTGTGTCTTTAATTTTGAAGCAGGCACTCTATACAGAACCTGCAAATTCCCTTTTCACCTTTAGATGGGGTCAGTGCATCATCTAAGAGGCAAAGAGTCCCTGTGGCTTTATTAGCTGAGCTGTGTGGCAGGTTACAATCGGTTGCAGGGTTCATTTCTACTTGTTAATCATAATTGCATATTTGATTTGACCCAATTTGGCTTTGCATTGCTCTGTAGCAGTGGTTCCCTTTTTGGCTTGTGACCCTTAAAATCAAATCTATGTCAGGTCACAGACGATTGCTAGGTAGCAGAAGTCTATGAGTATTAGGAGTGACGATGTCCCCCTCTTGTTTACTGTCAGTGGAATGTTTTTAGAGGCCTGGACGTCTCATGTTCCAGATATCTACAAAACAAAACAAAACAAAACAAAACACAACAAAACAACAACAAAAAAACAGGAAAGTTTGGTAAAAAAAAAAATATCAGAATTTGCTAGAAGACACATCAAAATGTATCAACCACCCTTTTTCTTTACCTTGCACTTTTTTGTCACATGTGATTATGCTATTTGAGTGTAGTACAGTAAAAAAACATGCATCAGCAGTTGTAGCGATTTTGAATTTTTTTTTAATAAACTGTGCAATCTCACCGGATTTAAAAAAATCCCCTCACTCTCAAGATAAATAAACATGAAAAAACAACAGTGTATTATCTGATAACTGCATGGCAACAAAGTGGAAAAAAATGGCTGCAAAGTCCTTTTGGAGATAAAAATTTTAACAGGAAACATTATATCACCATTACATGATTACCTTCCAAGTAATTGTTTGGATTGAGATATTAACATTATTGATTTAAGTTAAGAGTACTGACTAATGACAAAAGCATCATGGCACATCATGATGAATGTTGTGTGTATTTTCATTAAAAAGGGAACAACATGTTGTCATCGCACTGGGGGATGTTGAGAAAGACAAAAAGGGCTTAGCTAAAATCTGGGTGAATATGTCATGGCTTCCACCGTGACCTTTTGATTTGGCAAGTGCTGCCTGAAGTGTGATGAGTAAGAGAAGCCTAGAGATGCATATTTTAAAAGGTCAAAATATTGCCTATAGACGATGTTTAATGCACAGGGGCCCTCGACACAAGTATAGATGTTGAGTCATGACAGAGGGTTTCACATGTCTGCTCAGTTAGTGGTTTCACCTTTAAAAGTTTGCAGACTTTTTTTTTTGCTATCTCTTAGCACTCCTCGTTTCTGCTCATCCTCTTACGTTATTTTCAATAAAACATTTAAAAATGAGCTTCTGTATCTGACATTTTTTAAATCTCCGGTCTGTCCTGGCACCAAAACTCCACCTAGTTACTTTACAGTATGGTATGGCTTGGGAAGGCCTTTTTGAAAAACCCCACCAAAACCTGGACACAGCGACTGAGTGACACACCCACACACACACACACACGCACACGCACACATACACACACTCACAACCTCAAATGGGGGCCCTCTTACTGAGCTTAAATATGTCACATTTTCCGTTTTCAGCCTTCCAGCCCGTGTCTGTGACTGTTGCCATACTTCACCACAATCCTACCCGTCTGGACTGCTTGTCTCCTGCCTCCTCCTTCTCCTCCACCTCATCCTCATCACACTATCTTACCCTTCATATTCTTCTTCCTTTCTAAAAGGTGATGAATTATCCCTACCTCAACTCCCACTCCCTTATTTTTTTCACGTTCCATTTGTGCAGCTCCACTTGATCCTTTTCCCTTGCATCGGTGTTCTCCTCCACTCCAATACCTTCTCCTCCTTCTTTTCCATCCTTCCTCCTCTCCTCTCAGCAGCCTTGGCCTCCAGCTGCAGACACTCAGAGCAGACACAGCTCACTAGCCCACATCAAGGCCACGCTATTGGCACACGTGTGTGCATGTGCGTGTGAGTCTGGAGCAGTCGTTACAGTGGGGCCACATAGGGTGTCTGTGGCCCACTGTGATATACTGTAGGCTTGCATGCATATTTCCTTCTAAAAGCACTGAAATGTGGAATAAAAGTGAACTCTAGCTGCATGTTTATGCATAAAAGCCCCTCCCTTTGGTCAGTGAGGATGCTGATGTAAAGGATGAACAGGTCACATCACAGGTATTCACCTACAGAACACAGGTATTCACCTACAGATCATATATATGACACCACTTTAAGTCCTATTGTTCACGGGAAAGGCCAGCCACATGCAGTGGATTACAGTGCGACAAAAAGGAGAAGTACAGTTGTGACTCCGAGGTCCTTGATAAGAGGATGTCACGCCTTGAATGACAACTTGAAACGCTATTAACTTCCTTTGCAGAAATGTTAGCCTATAGCTGAGGAAGAACAAAAGACGCACAGCCGTGAGGGAGGAGAGAAAGGGGGCGTGGACGTATGCGCGGCCTGCGAGTGATTTGATTGGAAGACAAAGTTTCATTCACACACAAAGATTTATAGCAGTCGGAAACATAGAATGTTAGACACATGCGGCGCCGTGCGTGTTCGCGTGCGTGCGTGTGCGTGGGTGTATGCAGGCGCATGTTTTTCCCTCATGTTAACGGCACTTTTTTTTTTTTTTTTTTACTGCCGCACCGTTGAACCCTTCTATCTCTCTATGGATCTGACTGTTGTTGCCTAAACAGCACGTTGACTTCATGAACCGAGCGCTTGACCCGCAGTGCGTGGGTCGAGTCGATGTGGATCTTTCAAAGAGAGACTCAGCCTTCTCCACCCTGAACTTTCATCATCAGTCTGATGTACATGTGTGTATGTGTGTGTGTGTGTGTGTGTATAATGCACGGCTAACTTCTATTTAGTATGTGCGTGTCCCAAAGCAAACATGTAAATATGCTTCTATAAGCTGCATCCAGTTGCAAGTTCTGCTGTGTGTGTGCGTGCGTGTGTGTGTGTGTGTGTGTGTGTGTGCGGTGGCAAGAGCCTCACCCCTTAACGCATTCCACTATCTCGCGCCCACGCATTCACCATGTGACCCACTCAATGACAGGAAATAAGCCGATGTCAAATCCTGCTGCCTGCAACCCAGATCCTCTTCTGCTTCCAGTCAGAGTCTCAGTTTTGTGTACTTAAAAGCACACACACCCACAGCACAGAGCTCAATGTACATCTACAACATAGCTGCATTTTTATCTAGTCTGTGTGCTCTCTCCCCACCCTGCTGTCAGTACTTCTTAATTCAAATGACACGCCATGAATGTGATTGAGCACAGGCTTTATTAAAATTCCATACTTAAATACTCAAGTGTACATTCACTGCCGCGCATGTGACATGGTATCTGTCAATGGCAGGTGTAGCACTGATAAAAACTGTCCTCACAGTTATGTTTACAGAGTTGACACCCATATACACACACAGACATATTATCTTATTTGCTGTTCTCCAGTCTAATGGTCTTCGGAGAGATCAAAATCAAAGATTCTTATTCAGAGAAGGTACTTTTTTTTTGAGATTTATGACATGTTTGCAGAGTATTTATATATAGAAGGCTCCCAATATGCAAAGAAGTATGTCTGCTCCAGACATGACTAAGTGAAATGTCTCTGCAGCACAAAGTGTATATTTACTAAACTAGAGAAATGAAAGTTCACAGTTATTCCATTGCAGAAATGACTCTTTAATTAATTCCCCAGCAGCATTTCGTCCAACACACACACACACACACACACACACACACATAGACATCTGTGAAAAATAGGTGTTTACATCACACATGCCCCAAACCAAACTGGTTTGTGTGTGTGTTTTTTTGGGTGGGTGCACGTGCATGCATACATAGTGGAATGGACACAGCCGCCTCTATGTTCTCTCCAGCAGTTAAACTGTTGGCTGTTAAGACAGACCGCGATCCCAGGCTGAAAGGCAGTACTCCCTTTGCTCAGGTCTGTGCTTGTCCTTCTTTGCTTCTCATAGTTGTAAAGCGCAGGATAAGGAAAAACAACACGCCGCGTGCACCAATCTGAAGTACAAGGGTATATATTAACCTTATTTGACCAGCTTCACTGATTTAGTAACAGCCTCGAGTAATCTGAGAGGAAAAAGGTGACATTCTGCAACGTTATGTCAGGCATGGGCTTCAGGTATACCTTTCATTTCCTGAAAGCACAGTTTTGTATTCTGGAATTGCCACTGGAAGAAGGAGTCAAAACAACCGGACCCCAAAAAACACACACTCATACACAAACACATATACACACACCCTGGCGCTTACAAAAGCCACCTCATTCCCCTCTTTACTGCCATGAAAGGGGTCACTGGTTATCGTCACTCCACACAAAACTAACCGGTGGCTGTTCTCACGTATAAGTTTACAGAATTCCACCTTTTATCAAAATATTCACCTAATGCTCTCTTTCCCGCATCCCTGCTGCAGTGCCCAACATCTGGTGGTCTCTCCCTCCCTCCCCGGAGGTGTCATGGTGACATGTTTCCCACTGGTGCGTAGTAGAGGTATGAGATTACATAGTTCCTGTCAAAAAAAGAGAGATGTATGGATAGGGGCAGTTGAACAGCTGGTTGGGGCATATAGAGGCATTCCTTTGAAGGCATTTAGATGTGATACCCCCTAACCACCCACGGTGGTGATGTAATCAGCAAGGTGTGTGAAGGAAAACAAGCCTCGCTCACCTGTGTTTGTGTGGGTGGCTGTTGGCTTCTCAGGAAAAAAGGAGGGTAAGTATTTTTTTGAATTCACAAAGGGAATGCTTTGTAAGAGAGCTTCATTGTATTTGTGCTTACAAACTCACACCGAATCACAAATACAGTGTACACAGATGCTGAAAGACCAGTTCTTCCACCCAAACACGTCATGAGTCTCACAACAAATCACCACGGCTTCACACACACAAACATTTTAATACTTTTATTTAAGATGGGTTGTTCCCATAATTAAAAGAAGAGACATAATGTTACAATTAACGAGCTTACAAGGTGCTGGCAGGTGGATTTTGTTGTGTTTGGACAGAGAACTAAACTGAACCAACATGTTGCTACTTACCTTATAAACATGAGAGAGTTAGAGATCCTTTAGTTCAATTTTTAAGCAAGAAAGTCAAGTCTATTTCTCAAAAAGTCAAACTTTAATTTACTCACCTTGCACCAGCTATGTAAGATCTACCAATAAGGATTTTTGGTGAAAGATAGGCAGATCAGTCATGGGTTTGACAAAATAACAACAAAAACACATTGAATACCAATTTAATGTCCATTGGACAGCTCTTCCCACAATTCTCAGACGTTTTTGTTAAGTCATAGTTTGTCCATTAACTGTAATAGTTCTTAATAACTCACTGAGTGCTTGTGTCAGTGACTAAAGAGAAGTGTCTCTCTTTAGCCTTGTTTTCACCGTGAGTTTGTTTAATGTGCGTCTTGGCATCCAATTACAAATTGACAACTCTTTAAGTTTGCTAGTTCATAGTTTGCTTTTCAGTGAATCACACATATGTCTCTAGTCATCATCAATGGATGGGATCTTTTTTTTGGCTCTATATGCAAATAATCACCTACATTATTCTGTATAAACAAATCTTGCTACAAATGAAATGTTTTTAATAAACAGATAACAGAAGTAACCAACAAGTCGTAAAAAACAGGCAGTTTTCAGACAGAGCTCAATAAGAAAGGCTAGGTCATTTAGAATTTGTTGTAGGGTTTTTGTACGGTCTCACAAAGCTTATAAGGTATCTTCAAATCCCTTGTCCTCTCAAAATTGCTCATTTTTGAGGGAATCTATGGTCTTTCTTTACAGATTTTTTGGGGGGGATTTTTGACTTTTTTTAAATCAATTATTTACCTTTTTTTTGTAAAGTTCGAGAAAGTGTTGACGTTCGTTGACAGAAAGCACTCACACATCTACTAAGTGGTTGGTAGGTAAGATGCACTTTAACACACAGAGTAGCTGGCAAGCAGGTACTGAGATGACACCTGAAACCAAATCAGACAGAGTGTTTTATGTGTAGCCTACTTACACAGTGGACATCAGTTGAGTAAGTTGAGTCTTTCATTGAGGCCCAGGACACATTCACGTACACACTGCTCTCAAAGAGTGTCGCCGTGTGTGTCCCAAACCACATCTGAAAGTGGACTGAACAATAGAATCTCATTGCATCCTCACAGAGTCTGTGATGCGTTCACACATGTACTCAGAGCTGTACACTTGTAATCAGATCACAAGTACATGTTAATGCTAGGTGTGAACTAGGCCTTTGTTACAGCGGGTTTGCCGCATTACATAACAGTATTTGAAACTGATGCACCCATAATTCAGGCACTCGAAAAAGAAGATACACAAATGAGTCACATTAGGCTGAGCCAATGAGCGGAATGTGTCAGCTCTGACGGAGATCTGTCTATCACTTTGAGTTTTAAAAAGCATAAGTCACTGCCTAAAGTTATAGGTGGTGCATCGGTCACGAACATGCAATGTGGCAAGAAGTCTCAAACTGAATGTCAACATTTGACAAATACAGCAGAAATTCAATAGAAAAGAGGAACAGTGCTCACAAGTACACTCTCACCCACAGTCACTACATGAGTGAAGGATTGCTTAGCAACACAGCTAACTACAGTAACACAAATGACCACTGAGTTGCATCAACACCTCTAACAGGCTGAACAAAAACCAATATTTATGAGCCTTACCCCTTTGGTGTTTACTCTGTGGCTATTGTTTGGTGTTGCAAGGTGTTTCTGCTATTTTTCTCCACCCCTGTGTGCATCAAAAAAGACAAAAAAATGGAATGTAAAGTATGTGTTTAATTGTGCAAAAACCATAAACAAAGACAGAAAGAAACCCTCTAATCGAAAGTAATGTGGAAAACAACCATCATGTTACTAGTAATTAGAGCCCACCTGTCTCCAAATACAAATAAACGGGACAGTGAGGCCATATGTCGTTTAGTAACACAGCTCTACACTCCCACTGCAAGCACATACAGTATCTGTGACCACTCAGCTGATTACAGACAAGATGGCATAATTGCTCCCAGGTGAAACAATAACAATTCCTCATCATATGAAAGCCACAGATGCACGCAAAACACCAGCGGTCCCTTTTGAAATCCAGTTAAAGTCCTCTTCCTGGCCTGATAAGACGATGTTGATTTTTTTACTACATGTTATAAAGCAATACAGCTGACTTTAAGGATGATACAGACTCTGATTGCTGATGTTTCATTTTGCACAAATCACAGTGAGTGATGACCAAATATCTGACTCCAAACGGGAGGGTTGCAAAGGTTGCATGTGTTGCTTTCTGTCTGCATTCTTGTGTCTCTTATCGAGGCAGTAACAAATGCTTCATATTTGTACTAAAGGAGTACCGCCCAGATTGCACCCATGTCCAACACAATTACCAAATTAGAAGCTCTTAATCTCTCCAGAATTCCACATTAAATTGTCCATTAAATATCACTTAAGAGAAATAAAGAAATAAAGACTTTTGTATTTCTCTTTTGGCAGTGATACTTTTTAAGTACCAGTCAAAGTTCTCTTCCGGTAAAATGGACCAACCTTTATGTCTTGATTACAGTCAGATACAATAAAATAATGTGCTACTCTTTAGGAATGATAACAAAGGTGACTTACATCCTTAAAAAAGTTTAATAACTCACCTGACAGCAGATTGTGACAACATTCTTTAACCACACTGACTCTGCAGTCCTAGAGATTCCACCTTTAATCGATCACACAGTGTATGTACAGTACAGTACATAGTAACAGATTAAAGGTAACAGGTAAAAGGTATTTTTTCAGGAATAACTACTTTCTATGTTCCTCTTTTAGAACTGCACCTCTGCTCCTACTAAAGTATATTTTTGAGCTTGAAGTATACTTTTTACCTTACTGCATTTACCAAATACCATCATTAGAAAATATTTGAAAAAAGTCTGCTCAAAATGCAGTAAATAGAGAATGCAAGAGGAGCACCGCTACTGCAGACACCAAGATGCCAGAATCCTGCAAGAAACAGAGCATTCATTGGCTGCACTTTTTACCAAAAACTAAATAAGACAATAGTTATAAGATTAAATACTTGCTTTGCCTCTCCAGTGTGTGTGCGTGTGTATGTGTGTGTGTGTGTGTGTGTGTGTGTGTGTGTGTGGTGGCGTTGGGGGGGGGCCTCTCTGCTTTGAGCACTTCCTCCTCTCAATCACATTGAAGTAAGTTTCACAAACTGTAGATGAAAATGTGGTTAGCTTGCCAATAACTATGCTGAATTTTCTATGTGTCATGTTAATATTTGGAGTTATGATAATGTAAATAACTTAGCTTTAGTAGGTACTATAGCTACAGTTGTCTGTTGGGCTTTTAATGGTTAATGAATTATAATTCATCATATCATATACTAAAATGAAAGTAATTTGTACTTGAGTAATTAGTGAGTTGAGTTGAGTTGAGTTGGATCGGTTTTTTATGGGACTAACTGTACTTTCACTTTAGTACATTTCAGTACTTTACCCATCACTGATGTAGAGATACCATTTACAGGTTTTAATCTCAACAACAGAGTCATCGAGTTCTCTTGCTTCACATCCTCTAAATGACTAAGCGCCGACACAGCAAGCATTAACAGTACCCCCCATCTTCCGCTGCTCTAACTATTACCGCACAGGCTTGAAATAATCCTTCCGGTCTACTCTTTAATCACAGATCCATCCTTTCAAACAACAAAAAGAAATCTGTCAAATATTATTTATTTACTTCCAGCTTGTGTTTCCTGCGAGTGTGCTTAATTTTCTGCGGAATGTGAGGAGCAGCTGTCACTTTAGCACATGAATGGAGCCAGTTTAGTGGCCCAGAGGCATCAGAGTGGATCAACGGCGGAGGAGGGACAGCTGGGCCCACAGGGGACAATAGCACTCTCAGTTAATCATTAATACTCTTAATGAACAGCAGCCAGGCACCAGAGGTTCACTCACCAGTCCCTCCAGAATATTCCGCCTGCAACAGGAGGACGCAGGCAGCCTCGCCTTGCCGGCTGACCCCAAACTGACACTTGTTGATTGGGGCCTTTAAAGGGGCTGCAGGAGCTTTAAACTGCTGTCTGTTTGATAAAGCTTCACCCATCGGTCTTGAGAAAAATGACAAGTGAATGACAAAAGCTTAATACACAGTATTGAGGAAACAAGAGATCCGGGCTAAAGCGTGTTTTCTTGTCAAACTGCACTGAGCACATGTGTTATTTGTTTGATTGAAAGAGTGATAAAGTCATGCTGAAATTTTTTTTTTTATTTTCCCATGGTAAGAAAGCATGAGAGCAGGTCAATGAAGTGTAACCAAAAGATGATGCTAGCCCATTTCAAAATAGAGTCACAAAAAAGAGAAGGTTTTATGCTGACGTTAGTTTTGGTATTTTGTTGCTAAGTACCTCAATGCTACAGTAGGTTAGTCAACACTAGCTGCTGGTAGTTTCCAGGCTGTTGAAGCGAGTAATTTGGCATCTCAGGGAAATACCCTCATTTGCCTTCTTGCCAAGAATTAGATGAGACAGTTAGATTTGATACTGGCACCACAGTGCCTATCAGTTATATGGCACTTGAGCCAGTTGAGGACCAGACTCCATGTCGCTGTAGCGAACAAACCATAAAATGAGACTTGCGGTAAAATACCTGTTCAATGCAAATAAATCAATAAATAGAGAAAATAACATGGTTAGAAGTGAGCTTTGGAAAGAGTCATGCTTGCTTTTTACTTCCCAGTTTGCAGTCTTTATGTTACGCTAAACAAAGCAAAATGCCTGCAGGCTCCACCTTAGTTCAGTAGTTGAACATTTTGGAAACGGTCTATTTGCAGTCTCTTTAGGAGTAAGATAGGAAGATTGAAAACACTCTCATGTCTAGTTAGCTTAGCTTAGTATAGACACTGAAAACAGATGGGAGATAATTAGCTTAGCTCTTTCCAATGCTAACAACATTTGGCTACCAGGACCCCATGAGCTTTAGATTTTGCGCATGGAAAACAATAACAGTGATTTGGCAATGAAATTCATGTTTTCTGCTTTTAACAATGCTTAGACTAAATGTAAAAAAGAAAATAATGCAAGTAAAAATGAGAGATGAATAAAGAGAATCTAAGACATAAGACATGGAATAGTACAGAAGTTAAAGGAATATAAATAGAATTATAATTACAATATAAAATAAAATACTGTGATAGAGTGGTTAAAAAGGTAAAGGACTTAAACAAAAATGATGTAATGTGTTAAGTAATGAGCTTGAGACAGAATTTAAACTCTTTCGAGGAACTTTTCTTTATAATCAGGTGTAGGTGCGGTTAACCAACAGATAAAAAGCAAGGCTCCCATCCAACGAGGCTACAGGTACTGTTGTTATTTTATGGATGAGCTATTCAATCAACTGAGCATTTGTCCAGTGGTCCTTTAGAATTAAAAGTCACTTAATTTTTATCAAAATAACCTCAGGTGTAAAAATAAGATACAATTCAAATCTTTAAAAAAATAAGTTTCTTTGCCTTGAAACTCATGCACATTATCAGAAATGGACTCTTTAAATAAAACCCTTTTTCTTGGTATTGTCAGGCTATGAGTACAGTGAACCTTAGATGTTACTGGAAGATAAATGGGCTTCTAAAGGGGAGCAGATGTTAGCTAGAGGTCTCATTTGAATGTTACACTGATCCTCTGTTTATGTGGATGTGTGTGTATATGTGAGAGACAGAGAGAAAGTGTGTGTGCGTGCGTGTGCGCTTGTGTGTGTGTTTGCATTTGTGACCACATGAATTTGTATGTAAGTGTGTGTCTGCACGTGGCCAGGCATCCAGCCCAGCCCTCCCCATCGGCGGAGGTGGCAGGTGTTCCTGTGTCCCCTAAAAGAGCAGGTTTTTATGTCGCCTCCTCAAGTTAGTGGCTTGGTTGCCATGGCGATGCCCCAACAGAGAGAGGCTTGTGTCTGGGGGCCGGTGCCGGGGAGAAGAGGAGGACAAGGGAAGAGGAGAGAAGGGGCTTTACTTGCACCACACACTCTGGACTTCAGTCTGGCTTGACAAGAAAGAAGAAGAGAGGAAATCAAGTCAGAGACACAAAACAGGCTCAGATTGTCTGCCGGCCCATAAAGTCGGACCCTGTCTTTACACTCAAAATGTCGCTTAAATATTAAGCCGCTGATGGGTGTATAAGACCTGACTCACATGAAACACTGTGCACTAAGTGATGCCTGTAAATCCTGACAATGGAAGTGGGAAGTTAAAAAGGAATCCAATATCACAAATCATATCAGATTCCTTCCCAGGTGTGACAGCTGTCTACCTAAAGGCTTCAGGTCATTATCACTGTACCCTGTGCCTTGTGGCATGGACATCCCCCTCTATTTAGGTGGAACATGGTAGACAGGTCCATAATCAATCTGTCTCTCTCTCTCTCTGTATGTGTATGTGTGTGTGGTGTAAGGAGATCTGGGAGAGACTGGGAGTCACCTGTCCCTTGTTGGCCTCTCTTGTCCCACTTGGGAGGGCCATAATTCTCTTTTGGCTGGACTGATCAGCAGCTGCCACGCGCACCCTCTCACACACAGACACACACACACGCACACACAAAAACACACATCGGTGATAAAAGCAAACACATTTGGACACAAAAACATGGTGCATTTTCTTTCGCATCTCACAGTCAGAGTGAAAGTTTTGGCTGGACTTTTTGTGTTGCTTGAAAGCAGCAGCACATTATGACTAAAGGGTGCTGCCTTAGTAAGAGCATGACATCATATTATTACTGCTCTGACCTCAAATTGATGGGAAATGTGAGCTGCTTCTGTTTGGTAAAAGTAAATAGGAAAGATAAAATCATTAAAGCTGATATAATAAATATATTTATATGGGGTATGTGTCAAATGATTATGTATAACACAGAAAAGGCTACTCATAATGACAAACCTGATTCTACAGATTCCCTCAGCTAATTTTAGCATCATTTGGCATCTTTTTTTCGATTTTCTGGCTAAAACATTTTTGTTTTGGCTCATATCTACCTTAACAACCTTTTGTCCAGCTGAAGCAAGTAACTGTTTCCAGCAATAAAACACTGATAAACCTTCTGTCACTTCTTTTACAAACAGCAAAAGTTAGCGACTAGCTGGCAAACATGATGGAGCGTTTAGCTGCTAAAGTGCCTCTAGGAGTTTGTGAAATACATAAAATAGTAAATACTGGATTAACATAAATTGGTTGGACAGAAACAGAACTCAATGTTGTGCTGTGAATGTGTAAATAATAAAATAAGAAGAAAAGAAAAAGAAGAAAAGTTTTATGTATGTTGCTTTTTTGAAAAACAATCTTTATAATGGCAACAATAATTTAAAAAAATAAAAAATGTAATGCACTAGGCAAACAGACACAACAGTAATTGTAAAGAGATCTGATATTTTGTGTATAAATGCGCACGGCAAAGTAAAGAAAATTTAAAAAAATATCATAAAAACCAGGTTCACTGAAGTGTGTTTTTAGAAGGCGCTTAAAAGTTGAAACTGATTTCAATAGTCAAAATTTCTCAGGCAGTTTGTTTCAGAGTTCAGGAGCTCAAACAGAAAAAGCTCAGTCACCTTTAGCCTTGAGTCCGAACTGTGAAACTGTTAAAAGAGCTTTACCAGTTGATCCAAAGCTGCATTTTAGCTTCTAGGAAGTTAACGGCTCAATACCTTAACACAGGTCCCTGCTTTAAAAATAATCAATAAAATCTTAAAATGAATTCTCAATCTTAGTCAGTGCAGATGGGCTAAATCTTGGGTAATGTCATCTCTCTGTTAAATGCTTTTCAAATAGGCAACTGTTTGCCCTAATGAGTTAATATGGTAATATTTGTGTGTGTGTGTTGTGTGCACAGCTTGTCTTGCTGTCCCCAAGTGGCATTGATTGGTTAATTGAAAATCAAGTACTTTAGCTTTTTGAACAGATTTGATAAGAGATTAAAAAAGGATTTGGTGTCGATTAACAGACTTT
>JAPZDY010000008.1:12652090-12666099 GCA_029783645.1 Ctenochaetus hawaiiensis | reverse complement strand
AACAAACTCTGAGGGACCAAAAAGAAACCAATGACAGAGGAACTGCTATCGCAATGCAATGTTTGGTTTCCCTCCTGCTATTAGATTTTTTTTATTATTTTAAACGGAATAATGTGCTGTTTTCAGTTTAATCACAGCAGCAAGAAATAAGAGCCTATTACCCTAGCTATCCATACCTAAGGGGCTCTTTATACAACCTGTTGAACAAACTTTTGACTACAGTGTTGTAACATGTTGACTGAGAGAAAAAAGGGAGACCACTTTTTTTAGAAATATTGCATGATGACATGCAAAGGAGGGGCTCTGTGTTGCAGCGTTAAATGCAGGAAGTGACGGAAGTGCAGATACCTATCTTCATAATGGTTTACCTCCTTAAATTGTGTTAAAAGAGATGAAGAAAATCCTCTGACACGTAATAGCCACTGTCATGTAGCTTTATTTAAATTAGAAAAAAAAACAGATTTTTTGTAGAATTCAAACCTCAATGAATTAATCAATTAAATCAATGAAAAAGTATAACAAATAAAATGTCATGCGGAATCTAATAAACGATAAGTTAGATGTTTTGTTAATGTATCAATTAAATAAAAGTTCTGAAAATGATCAAATCAAA
The DNA here is from genome assembly GCA_029783645.1 of Ctenochaetus hawaiiensis. Lineage (NCBI taxonomy): Eukaryota > Metazoa > Chordata > Actinopteri > Acanthuriformes > Acanthuridae > Ctenochaetus > Ctenochaetus hawaiiensis. The sequence goes on along the minus strand of JAPZDY010000008.1, from coordinate 12,665,486 downwards.
TTTTAACTTTGTGTAATTTGATTAATTTGTTGTATTTAAAGATCAATAAAATAAAAGTTTATTCATGAAAATGATCATGATCCCACGGGGCAAAGGAGTCTGGTATAAAATATTACACTCATAAAATTAGTTTTTTCTACATTCTACAAATTTAAAGGAAATCTACTATTCAAAACATAAATAAAGAGAATTGTCTCACTTTTTTAAGGTTTCTGTGGGTGATTTAAAAGATCTAAATTTTGTTAAAGCATGGCACAAGTTTGATTGGTCGGAATGATTTTATTTTTTACTTTCAATTGGGATAATTAGGGTTTCTAAGGCCTAACATTTTGTGAATTTTATTTATGCCAATTGATATGAAAGTAGTGATTTCTCTCTAAACTTCCCAGATTATTTCCATTAAGATAAGAGATAAAATAATGCAACATTCCGAAGAACAACAAAGATGAAAGTTGATAAAATTTATAAAATGTGTTTGACAGAATTTCAGTTTTCCTAATTATATCATAGCCTACTGGATTAAACTAACAAACTGCACATGAAAAAAACAACTAACCCAACATCCACCAGCTAAAATAGTGAAAATATTTCTCATACAATCATATGTTATGTATTACTCACAGGGACATTTTTTTCTGTAGAATACATATTTGTGCTTTCAATACTTAACATAATAGTCTATTTTTCGAAACTTTAACTTGTGTAGAATTTTGAATACAGACCTTTTACTTGCTATAGACTATTTTTTAAATATTTTTATTATTATTGCTTTCATTGAGAGATCCAATTATTTCTTTCACCACAGATAAGCACACTATGCATGTTTTACCAGAAACAACAATAAACAACAAAAAAAATGACATTTCAACGGCAAATTAGAAATATTGTAATGATTAACATCCTGCCAAATGTACAGAGTTCACCAAATCAACACAAGGACATTTTAATAATTTGTAAATTAATAAATTGATGTTTTCATCCTATTCACTGCTATTGCTTCTTGTCAGAAATACCATATAAGGTGTCACATGCAATAGAAGTTGTAAATGATGAATTTAAGTTTCAATAAGACAAGAGAAGCAGATGCAAATTGTTAATTTTTTACAATTTTTTCCTCTCCCTTCATCTGATTCTGAATTGTATATGCATTGCATTATTGGCCCAAACACACAAAAAAACATTAAATTAATTTTCAGTGCTGTTCCCGAACCAGGAAGTTCTTAAGTGGACTGTCCATCTTTTTTTCAAAATGATTCCCAAGCATGAGCCCCATCAAGGTAACCACATGACTAACAGACAGTGGAAGCTTTAAAAAAAAGTGCATATGTGTCAGATATTGAGTAATCACTATGTTGCAGAATGTGTGTGTGTGTGTGTGTATGTTTGAGGTGTGTGTCTCTCTCTTATGTCTGTACAGCACACAATGGATCTAATTGGTTTGTTCTTTAGCCAAACAAGAGGTATGCATGCTAATGTATTCAATCTGGGCGATGGCTCTCAGAGCTGATTTCACATGAACAATGATGATGACAAAATGTAAATGCCCACATTTACAGTAATTGGTCTGGGATACATTGTCTGCATTGTGTGTTTTGTGATGCAAATGGTTTAAATTTGGGGTTGCCTATAAAGTTGGGTAGGGGAGTTTGCTATACATACTTCCATGTCATTATCCCCCCCATCTTTACCTTTTCAATGGAAATCAGTGGATTCTACAAGCAGCATGCAGGACAAGTTTGCATGTAAATTGCAGCACTGGGGGAATGTCCTTCCTCTGATCTTCTGTGCCTCTCTAAAACACGCCTCCCAATGAGGTTCTGATAATAGAGCTTGGTTACACGCCTGTAATTGGAATAATCTGACATCAAGTCTTGTCATGTCCAAACCGTATCCAGCATGAAAGAGAAAGTAAAAAATTGAAAAATAAACTTTATATGATAGCTTGAGCTACTTTTTAGATGGACAGTTTTTTTTCTAAATGTGATTTGTGTAAAATTTGATAAAGCTAGAACTTAAAGCATGAGTGGGTCTGTTAGAAATAAACAAAACTAAATAATTAAAATAAAGAATATAAAAAAGATTAAAAGAGCTAAATGAAAGTCAAGATTTAAAGTATGTAAAGTATTTTATTTATATAGGTTAAAAGATATTGAAATGTTAAGTTTGAGGGTTTAAAAAGTAACAATTACATTTCAAATATTTATAATAAATTTTTCAACATAATACCTGTGATATATATGTTTATATATATTTTGATAAGATAATTTACATTTCTTTTTTAAGAGATCAAAGTTTCAATATTTAAAATCACAAACACATTATGATTATCATCATGATTAAAGATGATTAATTCTTATTTTTTATTATTATTACGTTTTTATTTAAACTTTTGCTGTGAAAATATTTTAAGTATACCCTACAAATATGGTTATGATTATATTTGTTAATGATTTCCTATATATAGCCTATATATTTTTTTTTTTCATCCAGTGCAGCCCACATGGCCATCACGCCTGTTGTGGGGGCATGAAGCCTCCAAACGACCACCGGAGCAGAGAAGTGCCCTCTGCCACAGATCAAGCCACCGGGCCTTGAACCTGACCCCTCAGGCACATCTAGGGCGAGCTTGTCACATCGCATCCCCGCAGGCGCATTGTTGTCACCGGAGTTCCTGAATGGTTTGAGGGAGATAGATAGTGTGGCCGTCTGTCCAATAAACCTCCTCTCTCCCCTCTCCGATCCCTGCGGTGCTCCCGGGTTTGACACAGGAGACAAAACCCGCGGAGAGGACTATGAATGGTAAAGCACCGAGGAGGCAGAGGGAGAGCAAAAGGAGGCGGTGTGCCTTTGTAGTCGGGGAGGAATGCGGAAATGTCCCCGCTCCATGTCAAACCTCTCTGAAGGGGGTCAGGCCACATTCAGCCGGCGTGGGAAAGCCAGGCAGAGACGGAGCTCACACAGGCGAGCGGGGCTGCAGTTGCATAGGCCTATCCGGGGATATATGGAAGAAAAAAAAAGAAGGAGAAAGAAAGGAGAAAATCCAAAGAAGAGCGTGGTTTTGGAGGGCTGTATCACGCGTTTGCCTTTGTCCTATGACCCCCCAATCCTACACCCCCTTCCCCTCCGTACACCCCCCACCCACCAAGTTGCAGTGAGAGTGTGTGCGCGAGTTTTCGTACAGCCCTCCACCACCACCACCACCACCTCCTCCCCCTCCTCCTCCTCCTCCTCCCTTGCTTGAGTGTCTCTGCCTGAGTTGGTGTAGTCTGAGGGATGGGGGGTTAGAGCCTGCACCGTCCAACTACCTGTGTGGCCCCCGCATGGAGGACAGTGGACAGGGATGCGTTTGATGCAGGACATTTTTATCCGACACACGAATGCCTCCTCAGCATTTTATCGGACATGCCGACGTTACGACATTTTATTGACAACTTAAATCAAGGTAAACACCAAAAGTGTGGAAATATATGCAGAATCTCATGCTAAATAATGTCTTTATCAGGGTAGAAATGTTGCTTTAAATTTCAATAACATTTTAAAAACGGAAATGAGCAATTCCCTTGCTTGCTAGAATTGATTATAATTAGCCCATCTGAGTCCACGCACAAATAAATTAGAAAAAATTAGCAGAAGCAAATAAAGCTAATGAAAATAGAATTAAAACTCTGCTAATGTTTCGTTTTACACATTTACAGCGATTTCGGGGTGGTATGGCGAGTTTTACAGTGTTTTAAATGGACTGTTGCTGTAGGAAGTTCAGACAATGCAATCAGTAGACAGCCACGTGCTCTCCAAGTTTGTGTCGCCTCAAACAGTTTGATAAAACAAGACACGAGAGGCTGTTAGCCGGTTAGTTTGCTAACTTAAAACACCTCGGAGTGTAAGGTTTGTGCTCTCTGTTTGCGTGTTCTCTTTAAATTCTCTTGTTTAATTTCCTTTTACAGAGTGAGACAGCCCACATGAACATAACTTGAACACTGCATGTGGTGGTGGGGAGGGGGGTGAATGTTTTGAATGCGCGAGACAGCTTATTTAATGCAAACCTAGCTTAAAGAAATAAGCTAATTGTGGTTTATTTGAATTATTTGACATTACTTTGTGTTAGTGGTAGGAGGACATGAGTTGCTATGCGTAATAGGAGGAGGAGTGGAAGTTGGGACGCAACGGGGCTCTTGTGTTGATAGTCGGAATAAAACATGATGACAGTCCTGTTATTGCCTTTCTGGAGCACAGTTTGACCAAATCTGACAAAGATGGTGTCTTCCTCCATCTGTGTCTCCCTGTCATCTAGGCATTGCATGTGCCAACTTTTTTCTGTGAATATGCCTTTGTGAGAAACTCTCTGGCTCGTCACACTCGCCGGGATTCCCCGCAATATTTTCAACAAGAGACGACAGAGAGAAAAAAATCTGCAAAAATGGACAAAGAAAGTACTGGTACTCAATATGAGCCTGTGGCCGAGATTGGAGAAGGAGCTTATGGGAAAGTGTACAAGGCGAGAGATTTGAAGAACGGGGGACGCTTTGTAGCACTAAAAAGAGTTCGTGTTCAGACGGAGGAAGAGGGGATGCCTCTCTCCACAATCCGGGAGGTGGCGGTACTGAGGCAGCTTGAGGCCTTCGAGCACCCCAACGTAGTCAGGTAAGTGAGGGGGATAGGTGGGTAACCCTGTGTGTGTGTGTGTGTGTGTGTGTGTGCATGCATGTGTGTGGCTGTTGAAGAGAGGGAGGGGATTTAGAGTGAGATACATTGTGTGTAGACCCACCCTACTTCCTTTTTGATGGTCTGTGGTGGCAGCCATGTGCCTCATGTGACCTTTAGGGTGAGCCTCCACTCATGCTTCTCCTCTGTGTTTTGTTGCAGAAGTCCTCTTCTTCTTAACTGGTTTCTGCTGACATTATTAAACGTTGGTTGCATAACAACTGGCAAGTTGCTGCCACTGTTAGCAGGCAGTGGGTGCACACCTGTCCTATAATAACCTTGCCCATTTTCATTGATGTCTGCATTGTTCCCCTCTTGTTTGAAACCCTGCCTCTCAGTTATCATTAATAGTTGGCTCCAATCATGATGGTCCACCTCATGCACATTCCTCTAAATTGTGTAACTCTGCTTAGTTTCAAAAAATGCCCACACAAAAACATATACAAAATCCCTATAAACTGGTTTTCCACCCCCATGCACCCAAAAAAGGTCCTTGTTTTGCAGAATAAAGTGGAAAATTTTATACAGTTTTTTTAAAATTTATATATGTGATGCATGCATGATCTCAATGAGGCTATGTGTTCAATTACACGATTGATTGTAATATCAAAACTGTCCTGTAGCGTAGTGTTCCAGGTAGGCATTTAGTGTCTCAATAAAGTGCACATTAACAGCACAGTTGAGCAGATATGCATTCACCCTGTGAAGTTTCCATCCAAAGGTGGCCGTTCTAATAATCAGTACTTTTCCTTTCTACAACGTTTTTGTGGCTTACATTAGTTATAATGGAAAATGTTATGTGTCTGCAAGTATTATCAAAATACCTGTGTTCAAATACTCCAAACTCAAGACTCATATATTTGCAAGAAAGTGAACAAGGACTGCAAATAAATAGTATTTGCACGACTGGTTAACCATGCCATTTTTTTTCTCCCATAATAGTTAGTTTTAATGTTTTAAAAAAATCTTCTCACAGTTACCTCAAGCCCAATACCTGCAGTCAAAAACCCAAGAAATACTTTGCTTTCTGTCAGAACTGAATAAAAAACAGAAAATATTTGCATTTTTAAAAGATGCAACCAGTGAATCTTCATCATTTTTCCTTTAAATTCAATATAAAATTGTCAATTATAAATCTCCATTCCCAATATCTCAAATGAATCATATGTTTAAATATAAATACCAAACAAAGCTAACAACCTTTATTGCACATTGACACGTGCAAACAGTGGTGAATATTCGCCTATCATTCACTTTCAGTCCGTGCAAGTGAAGGGGCGAATTCACGTGAAGTTCAACTTTGGTGAACTTTGATACAGATTCTTTTTGCTTGGCAGGTGATGCATTGGTGCATGTGTTACTCTGCCCTTGTATATTTTTTTAACATTCAATATGGGCTATGCAGTATTTAATATGTTTTCAAAATAACAATACAACCAATTTAAAAAACAATCACAAGGTAGATGCATTATATGTGTATTATGTGTTGGTGTGTTCCCATTAAATCTAATATTTAAAATAGTTCTCTTAAGTCAAACAGACTGTCATTCAGCTCAGTTACTGTAAGTCAGACAGGATTTAGTGACAACAGCAACCAAGCCCACTCAGATATATAGATCAGCTTTTAACTGTGCTCGCACAACAGTGTTTTGCACACAGAGGACATTCTCTTTCACTTTTGTAATGAATTGTTCACTCAGAGGTCAGTAGTTAGATACTGCGTCATGTGTTGGCACTAGCCAAGGTCTGACCTTGGTGGTTGTTTTATTATGGAATATTGAGTGCTTTGGGATTGAAGAGGAAGTTCTAAATGAACGTTTCAGAAGCGCAGCTAGTGCTATTGTGCCTCTGACAATAATTCCCAAGTGTATCAATGAGTAATAGAGGATAATGGTTTTCTCTTAATGGGATCACAATGGGTTTTGTTCTCACTGGAAGACAAATGCGTCAGTGGGAAGTTTTTCCTGAGGTTAGTTTTATTATAGTAGTTGAACACTAATGCACTACTGTTTAAGCACAAGTTAAGATCATATTCACTGGCATTTGTTGCAGTAAATCAGTTCAAGAGTACAAACCATGAGCTCTTTGAACTATGAGAGGAACTTAGCCATCCTCCAGTTAAGCCAACCAGTGATAGTCAAGCAGCTCAAGCCAGGAAGGTTGCATTGTGGGCCTTCTGTGTGACTCCAGGCAACCCCTGGATGTTTGTAATGAGGCCCATTATTCATTCCATATGTTCAGTGTCTGCTGAGAGCCCCCATTGTAGCCCAACAATCGAGCTGTGAGGGGCATTTAACCCCAGCGCCTCTAGAGGAGGGCGCCGTCTATTCTCTGACATCACGCACAGTACTAATACCTTGAATGAATCACCTCTCACTCATTGCACCGACTCCAGCATTTGTAAGTCCACTGATTACAAGGATGTTGGCCCAGACGCATGGTACCTCGTTGCGTTGGATTGGAATGAAAGAGTTTCCGGAGAGATTTAGTCACTTCTTTCCGTACATGGGTTTTAAACAGCTTAAGTAGATTAGCTAGTTTGAATTGTAGCAGCACATGCATTGGATGTGTTTTAAAATATTGATGTGACATTGTGTAGGATCACTGTGAATTTAACATTTGCAGCATTAATCACAGGTGTAGCCTCATAGGTGCTAATGTTAAGGTTGTAAGTTAAAGCTGATACCCAGAGTTAATAATTGATCTAAAAGCTTTGAAGGAAACCAATGTTAAGTTTACACCCTTAAGAGGTGTGGGCAAACTTTATAACTTTTTTCCTCTATGAGGTCAGTTTATATGTTAACAATATAGGTAAATAATAAGTAATGCCATTCACCATGTAATGTAGCAAGCAGAGTGAAATGTTCATAAAAATGAGCTCCTCAACATACACCTAAAAATTACATTAGATTTTAGATATTATTGCCAGTGAGAATGCACGATAAGGATGTTTTTTCTTCACAGACATATTAGCCAATAATTACCTGGTTTTTTAATGGCAAATGCTGAAAAGACAAATTATAATTTCAGTTTTTGTATTTTTAAAAAGTTGGAAAAAAAAACACCTGAGGCTTAGAAAGGCAAGATGTAAAGATAGGAAATTTAATTATCCAAAACTCTAGCTCAATCAAATAAAACTTACATCATTTCTTCATACCTCCTTGAGGAACCTTGTAGAACATATATTGCAAATTACAATCATATAGTTTGATGCTAAAACTGTGCCGCAGTTTGATTTCATGTGCACATTTCAACAGCATGTTGTCTCTTTTCTTCTTCTCCTACTACAGCTGCTTCTTCTCTGTATTAATCAATCATAAGATCACAAAGCAACTTTAAATGTGCATATCTTCAATGATCTATCGACACCTATAATTGATGTGCATCCCCACTTTAACAGTGGTGTGACTACAATAACCGGTTATTTGGAACAACCTCCACCAACACAACATGTCTAATGGAGAACCTTCATGGCTCAACTCATCTCCTGTGTTGATGAGAGATGCTGCCTACGCAGCAGCTACAGGCAGCGTCCACCCAACTGCCTATAGAGCGTCAGGAGTTGTCATAGTACCGGTTTAGGAATGCTGCTTGTGGTCCCCAGCTCTTTGAAGAGGACATACTGGATAGCTTTTTCAGCTTTTCACCAAAGCCTGCCTTGGCAGGTCTGCCGACATAATCTGGATTCTTGGCCTTAGTTTGTTGCCTAGTGAAAAACAACCATAAATGCTGGTGTTTGGAGCTTGACGGTCTTGTATCCTCACAAGATTTGTATAGTAGAAGTTTGCAACATATGACAATTTTTGTCTCCAAGCAAGTTCACTTTCTTTTAAAGTTTGTGTATCATAAAAATGCCCTGGAGCCAAGAGTCCAGGCTCCGGTTCTTGGCCCAAGATTTGCAGTTTAATGTCCTAGAATAAATGACGCTTTTTGAGCCTCGTCCTATATGTTCAGCCCTCAGATGTTGCAGTTCTATTGAAAGATTTTCCTTTTCCATGACTTAATTTAGACCTTTAGAAAATGAAAATATGTCTTATTGTGGCTCGCTTTTTACCAATAGACTCTTTTCTCATGCAGAAATTTCGATCCGTCAGTCCAGAAACCACATGCAACTAATAACATTACCAAGGACTCTATTATATTGAGGTTATTAAGTATGTCATCATAACTGCCATTATTGATGTGCTTTGTGAACATCTGTGTATGATGTCCCTTTGTCTGTGTCTGAAATCCCTCTGTGTGTGCTTTAAAATTCATTGTATCTACCCTCCTAAATTATATTTGAGTTTTGCACAGTGGTACTGTGAAAGAACCATAGCAAATTCTGTGCTTTGCCTTTGCTTTATGCTTAGATTGCTGTCAACCACTGTCGTTGAATCAACGAACAATGCGGATGAGATTCAGTCTTATTAATTGTACTCAGAAGCCTTGTTGCAGCTTGCTTAACAGATTTGGGCCCACTCAATCAATTGTATTGATCTCCTTCCACCTGTTCCCTCTTGTTCTAGGTTGTTTGATGTGTGCACAGTCTCTCGGACTGACAGAGAAACCAAACTCACTCTGGTCTTTGAGCACGTGGACCAGGACTTGACCACATACCTGGAGAAGGCCCCTGATCCTGGAGTACCACCTGAGACCATCAAGGTAATTATCGCCATTGTTGTCTAGATGGACACATGAAGACAGATGTTGTCAAGTGTAAAGTGGAGTTTGAAATGGTTAGTGTGTGGGGCGTTTGTTTGCTTCAACATTAAAACATCAGCAGGAATACATAAATACTATTCCTAGACAAATTTCTGGACATGTAAGAACGTATTTTGAAATATTACTCCTAGTTTCAATTTGAATTATGAAGGAAGCTATTCACTAATCCTCTGTGGCTTGAATGTTGCATGACCACAGCCGTCTCCGTATGGCGTGAGTGAGTTTTCTTGGCCAGAGACACAGAGGACAGAGTGCAGTTCCCTCTAACATCAGAGGTACCGGAGCATTTTGAAGGGCAGCACATGTGGCTGATGGGCTCCAAATTAGAGACTCCCCAACTTCTCTATTTTCACTCTGCCCTCTCTCTTCATGTACACACTGTTTTACAGATGGAGACAGAGAAAAAGATCAAACTGGGCTTAAAAATCTTCCTTTTATGTTCAGAAACTTAGTTTGATGCAAACAATTGGACTTTAAAGCATTTCCAATCTCTGTATCAATAATTCCAGCAAAGGTACAACATATTAAAAAAATCGCCTCCACTGTCAGTTTATCCAAGTCATAGAACAAATCCATTGAGTGTCCACTTTCGTCTTGCAAAAAGGTCGGAAGTGGATGTGTCACCAACTTCTTTCTGCTGTAACTGTCTCTTTTTATTATAATCTTTCCCACACTCATACTTTTTTCAAAAATGTCTTTATCATGTTTCACCCCAAGGTCTGTAAATGTATCGTGTAATGTTGGAGAGGTACATCTCTATTTTTGGACAGAGGGGCCTCAGTGTTTAAAGTGTCATATTTGAAACAGAGAAGTTCTCGAAAGCCAGAGTAACTGTTGGTTTCCAGCCCTTGGGCTGGGTTTATTTGTGAAAGTTTTGTGTCGAGCTGTAATGTTGGTGGGATGCTGTGCAAGCGTAGACGAGTCAGGTAGATCACACCTGAGGCCTTCTCGGGGTTTTTTGCTAAAGTTGATACAGTGTGTGGTTCGGTAGTTTCTATGGATATCTCGGCAGGATGATAGCTGCATTCATGATGTTTTTTATTTAAAAAAATGAGCCTCTCCTGCAAAACTCAAGCCTACATTTACAAAAAAGCCTGTAAGTATAAATTAGCTGATTATACATTATTTTTCACATAGTTCTCAGACATTTACACACAGACATGATATAGTTATTTGTAGTTTCTTGATATTAAATGATTCTAAATAAGTAAGGTAAAAAGCTTGTCTCTTGAAATTGGTGAGAAGCAAAAATGTTTCAATTGGGGATAATAACGCACACACTAGACAGTCTCTTTTCAAAGGCATTCATGATGTTGCACTCGATTCTACACACAAAAAGTGAAGGAAGTAGTTGTGTAAAAAAGAAAAAAAACTTCAGCTTGAGATAGAAATTCAAACCCTCCTTGCTTTCCTAACCTTGCACACTTGGCCAGACCCTATGTGAAGTGATGATGTAGGTTTTGGAAAGTGACAAAAATGTAGGAAATAGTTCTACAGTTCTCACACTGGAGAAGTTTATGCTTATTTTACATTGTTCAATAATCAGACAGGCACTTTGTTTGAAGCATACTGACCCTTCAAGGCACCCCTCCCTCTTTAGCTTTCTCCTAACATTCATACAGCTGGAGCCTTGAGGGGACAAAAGAACAATGATGGAGTGACATGATGACACAGGCACCATCCCCTGTTATTTCTAGGACAGTGGACACTGCACAGTAACCCCCCAATCGCCCCCCTCCCCTTGCTCAGCAACTTAATTTGCCCTTGGCTATACAAGATGACTCCAGACGGTGGATCCCAGTCCAGCAGTCCCAAGTTCAGCACACCTGTGCCAATCTGATTCAATGCTTTCTATTCAAGAGTGTCACCCTTGAATACTGTAAAGCCAAGGAATACCTTTGTCTTCTGCCAGAGGTCCTAAACCAAAAAGAACAGGCATAGTTTTCCTCAAAACCTTTCTGCCCTCAGCACCAGACACCCCACCCCAGCCCAGTGTGTCCACTTCAGCCCCCCACCCTCCACCACCCACTCAGCTTTACTCAGACTCTAGACCCACCACATGGTCATTGATGAAAGAGGTCCTCCTCCAGGAATCAAATGAGCTGGAAGGACATCAAGCAGTCGGGCTGCCCCAGCCTCAGTGCTCCTCAGCCGGGCCAGCGCTTGGGTCTCACCCACCCTCCTCCACCACCACCGTCCAAGCTTCCACAACTCCATTCTCTGGGCCTATAAAGGGGGAGGTTAATGAAGCATGGGGAGGGAATTACACTAACGCTAACCGGCAGATGTCCCATATTGTGCCTAGCTACAATAAACAATATGGCTGCCCCTGGTACATTTGCATTAGAAAAGGAGGCGCACTCAGAAAGCCATGTTTTGACTGCATCTCGCAGAGGGCTGACTACTTTTATCCTGGTCCTCCTGCTTTTTTTAAGGTCAGATCTGTTGCCTTTTTGTGTGATTTTGTTTCCTCCTCGCCAAGTTGTTTTTCGGGGGTTATGTTGGTAGAAATGCTGCCAGTTGAGGACAGTTGTGCATTGAGCAACTTTTGTAAGTCTTCTAATGCTGAAATCATCTTTGTGTGAAGCTGAGAAATGTTTCATTATTGCTCTCGATGTGGTCTCACACTCTGTGATAGTATTAATTTGGCTATTTGAATTTCTAAACTTGCGGTTTCTCTATCGGCAACGTAGCAAGTTGTGCTGTTAAACATAGTTGGAATGCTTTTCATTGAACTGTTTTGAGGTTAATTGATACAGCAGACAAGAGAAGATGGTACTGAGGTGAAGGGGGCCAAGATTGTTTGTGTGTTTGTCCAAGAGTCACACTTCTGAGATAATTAGTGTTTACTAGGAAATGCTGCTGAAAGGAAGCAAGGCGAAATGGCTATTTAAAGCAGAGAGGAACTGGTGGGGGCAAGCTATTGTGTCAGACCCCCCTCCACACACACGTACGCACACACATGCACACACATACACACACACACACACACACACACACACACACAAAATAACCAACTGCCTGCCTCTCTCGTATGGCCCTGTCTGTCTGCTGCCCTCCTCACTGGGTCATGGCTGGATGGAGATGTAGAAAGGAAGGTCTGTTTATGCATCCTGCCTGCCCCTTGTCAAGAGGGCACACACACATGTGCATGCTTGCACACACACATACACACAAACTGATGCACCCTTACGCAGTCTGAGGTGCACACACTCACACACTCACCTACTACTGGAAATTTTGATACACACATGTTGCACTACGACAGACCCATGGGGACATTCAGTTTGTGTGTATACAAACACACACACACACACACACACTTACACACACACACAAACACACACACATCACTCCCCAGCTCCACAGTATTGTGTGGGGCGCCCTGTCTCCTCCTCTATGGCAGCACAGCGGCCAGCCCCGCGCCGTTTGCTAATGTTTTCTGCTTGAGTGTGCAGACCCCTTTGACTCACTCACCAGCTGGTCGGCCAGTGAATAGAGCTGCGGGCTCAGGTCCATGTCACTTGTGAGGTCTTGGCGGAGGGTTTTGCGGGTGTGTGTAGGGGGCATGTGTGTATGTATTGGGAAGGAGTGTGTGTGTGTTTTGGAGGGGGGGTGTAGCGGGCCAAGATACAGCACACCACCGACATCATGGCATTTTACATCATAAATGTCTCATTTATCTTCCATGTTGTGCCCTTGATTGTGTTTGGTTTCTTAAGTAGACTAAATGATTGTGAAGACTTACTTTTTAACCTTCATGAACTCCACATATACTCTTTTTTTTAAATCTAGTAAAAAGCTTTACCTAAAATAGCTCTCCCTAGTCTTTATTTGATCAAGCAACTCAAGTCAAAGCTCTGCCAAAAACCACCTTGCCACAATTCCTTGTAATAACTTTATTTGTTTACAGGTGCAGGACCTGTTTGAGAATGTTTTGGTTTGAACAGGACAAGTCTGAGCTGGTTTCGACATAGTTCATTGCTTTTCA
>JAPZDY010000008.1:12627886-12639835 GCA_029783645.1 Ctenochaetus hawaiiensis | reverse complement strand
CGTGTATATGTCCATGGGTGTGTGTGATGTGTGGGTGTGTGTGTGTGTGTGTGTGCGTGCATGCGCGTGCATTTGATATATATATACATACACACTTTAATCTGCAGTTGTGGCCAGGTTTTCGAATAACTCTGTGTTGCACTGAAGCGGATATACTCTGAGCTCTATGTCTGTGGTTCTTCCTAGAAGGCTCCACGTGTGCATGTGTTCATGCAAACTTTGACTTTTGACTCTGTAGAGCTACAAACAACTGCAGTATTTACAGCAGGGTGTTGATTGGGCCATTTGATACTTATGCATTTATTTTACAACAACCAGTCTTTAAGTGTTTGATGACTTAAGCAATGCCATGTTTTTGTTGCTAGAGAGAGAAGTGATGAGCTCTAGCTAGATATGAAGCTGGATACTTGCAGAGAACATGAAGTTAAAATAAAAGGAAATAAGAAATTAGAAATAAAATTAGAAAAATATTCCCCAAAAATGCAAGCAACAGTCTTGAACTGCGTTATCCTGAAGAAACACCAAGGACTTTATGTGCATCTGTGCAACTTCCATTCATGTTTTTCTTGGAGGTTTCACTGCTGTAAATCTTCAATGACCCAACAGTAATTCTGTCCATTCTCAGTATATGTCTCATTTCTGGTCATGTGGCTCTGTCGGCTCATCTCAGCCAACTAGCCTCAACTTCCTCCCTATTTCCACTGAAGCAGGAAGCGGGAGATGAGAAAGTATCACACATCTGCAAAATGCAGCCCATGCTCTAATAATAGTGTCATTCAGTTTAGAAGCAAAAATGTGACCTAACTTTTTATTCCTCTTATCAGTCTCTGTTGACTGCTTTGGTTAAGAATTCCAGCTCAGGGTAATGTTTGGTCACTTTGTTTACCTCAGATATCAGAGACTCTGTGAGGCTGAACTTAGACACAGTGCTGCTTCAGACTAGATACTAACATCCACATGCTAAAATGTAAACATTCACACTCCTAACATACTGATGTATTATTTACCGGATTTGTATGCTAATATTGGTAGACTGAAATGTTATTAGCTTTGTAGACTTTTTGTCATGAACCAAAATACAATGCAGTCTCATTCATAGGTCATTAAAAAGTGACATTATTTAATGCTCTTTGGCATCTCGTACAGACATACAAGGTACGGAAGGTGCTGTAACTTTGACTTGACTACAGTCAACTGGATTCATTCAAACTAATTTTACAGCAGTTCATCTAGTAGTTATAACTGTTGGCAAATGTGACCTTCATGGTTGTGTTAGAAGAAAAGTCAGAGAATAATAAAAAATTCTAGTATTACTGATCTTGGGACCAGAAATGTCTGCACCAAATTTTAAAGAAATCTGTCTCAAAGTATTTGATATATTTGACTCTGGAAGTAAATGCTGGACGGAGGGACCAACCTTCACAGCTAGCATAGCTGCATGGCTAAAATACAACTTGTTCTTCCCAGTGGGAATGAAAGGCAGTACATGTGAACAAGTGCACTTACTGAAGTACATGGACAAAATACACACACACACACACACACACACACACACACACACACACACACAGGGAGAGATATTTAAATCATTTAACTTCCTTGGGTCGAAGAAATCTTGTGTACAAGTCTAAAAAGGCATAAAGTTACTCAGCTGCTGACTCAGACTTCTCAGGGGTTTTCTTTAGCACATAAGCAGGGGCCGAATCCCTGTTTTATGTTTCATATTTGCCTGTATACATCCTTAGAAGGTCATGCTCTCATATGACACCAATGGACACTTGGACAACTTCTGAAAAACTCATGGTATCATGTCCAAGTTCCCCCGCAGAGAGTCCGAGCAAGCCAATAAAGATATCTAGGTGACACTGCACTGTTTTTGCTTACAAACATTCGCCTCATACTCTGAGATCCCGATAAGCACTCTGCAGTGCCTGAGGGGGGACAGCAGCCAAAAGCTGTTGGAAAAATCTTGAGTTTAGGAAAGCACCTGGAACCAGTCCACTCTTACTAGGGGTCACTGAGTTTTGTCTGGAGGCTTTCCCTACTGTAGCTGTTAACAATACTGCTGCTTTCCTGTAGGCTATGGCTACACACACACACACACACACACTTAGAACTCCCAATAGAGTTACGGGGACAAATTTGGAAACCATACTTAGTGTGAATTGGCACAAACAGGCAGCAGTTATACCTCAGGTGGGTGCAGGGTTGTGTGATGCAAGAAAGGAAGCTAATTTTTTTTGTGTGTGTTCTGAGGAGGAAGGGGGTCAGGTGTGGTGGTTAATATTTGGGATTATCAGCTTGTTATCACCTCACACACATAAGTCAGGTTCAGTGCAGTAAAACATTGTATTATTTTGTTATGGTTATGGATACCACTGCACATGGTAACACACATATGTATGTACAGTAGTGTGTATCCCTGGACTGCTGTGGAAAGGCTGTGTGATGTGGGTACACCGAAATGGGAGCAGGGAGGTGTGTTCTGCCAGATATGATTTCATGTGTTACATAAGCTTAAGATGGGGGCAGAGAAGTGTTGACCATGTGTGTGAGTGTGAGCCCGCCTTCTCAGATGGTGACATTTATTGAGTTCTGCTGGCAGGTAAAATTGCATGCAAGAGTGTATGTTTAACCTTATATTTTAATTGATAATGTTTCTCTGTGTGTGTGTGTGTGTGTGTGTTTTGTAGGTGGTGACACTGTGGTACAGAGCCCCAGAGGTGCTACTCCAGTCCAGTTACGCCACACCAGTGGACCTGTGGAGTGTCGGCTGCATCTTCGCTGAGATGTTCAGGAGAAGGTGAGAGATCTGACTCAAGGTCTTCTGACTAAAAATTTCATGTTAGAGTAGTTTAAACCAAATCAGTCACTGACACGTCCACCGCAGGTTTGTGTGACAGTGTGGGAGTGTCACATCAATACAACCCTCAGCAACTGACAACAGACTTGTGTGGTGTATCATGTAAACGCAGAAACAGTCACAAACTCACTGACCTGCAACTCAGTTGACTTGGACCACATTTTACTCTCAAGTCTTACTCACCAGTGTCACTGGTCAGGCTAATATATAGATTAAATGAAGCATTAAGGCTCATGCTGTGAGACACTTCACCAATAGGTTTACTGTTGAAACAAAAGATTAAGATCAGTGACTTGCAGAAATGTACACACACTATAACACACATTCACATGCTTATATCTTGTGACTAGGTCTCTTCTTTCCTATGAATGGTTTTCACCATTTGCATGAATGCTCAAGCACAGTATTTAGGTGTAAAGAAATGTCTCACATCATGGATCTAAATTGTGATGATCATTTGAATGTTGACTGTTTAGGTTAAAAGTAAAAGCAATTTACAGAGAAGAAAATGCTTCTAATTTTCTTCACTACCTGTGTACTTTGACTAAGTTTGTAGAGGGACAACCTGCAGAAAAATGAGCAGTCGTTACAGTATCGGTTATTGGGGTTTGTAATAAACTCCACATCTTTTTCTCAAATGACACCTGTCAGATGCGTTACAAGCAATGAGCAATCACATTTCGGTTGGCTTATCAAACCATTACAGTCATGACAGGCTGCCTGCTGTGGTTGCAGCATGCTAGTCAAGATTCTGCTTCTTGGCGTAGGTATTTGTCAGTTTGTGGTCTAACGAACTTCACACACTGGAGAGCAGAGCTAATAACGGACTATTTTTCAAAAAAAAAGAGGTTCCAATGTGTGTCAATTGGAGGCTTTTCCAGGCATAAAGACATGTTTTATCCCTGTAGCATAAATCTGATATCAATATTTAAGTGCTGCTGTATGTACAAAACTGCATCTTGACATCAACAGTGAAATGGAGTCTCGCCAGACTGCAGTGGTGTGCTTCGGAGTAGATAAGAACAGTTTGTCTGAGGTAGGGCAAAGAGCCAGGAGGAGCAGCCCTGCTTGTAATTTATGCTTCCTTCCTCAACCGACCTCACACCCCAACATGCACATCCACTCACAGCGACCCACGCTCTGCACTTGGGAATATATAGGCTCTAGTGGCAAAGGGTGACACATGGTGAAGAGACTGTGTTACTCATGTGGTTTCCAGACCAATGACAAAATAAATGAGTGTAGAAAACCTATGGAGGAGGAGGTTTCCATACAGGGACAGAGAGGGTCACTCAGTGTGTGGCCTTCGCAGTCACCAGATGTCAATCTAATGAAACACTTATGTAAGGTTTTTGGATAATTAACAGTGGAACAACACATAGACCACTTTAAACTATCCAGAGTTGTTGCAGCTGACCTCAAGTATGTCTCTTCAAACAGCGTGAGTTCATCTCTTGCATGTGTTCTCCTCATCATGTGTTAATTTGGTAGCATGTTAATAAAAATGGTGACAGTGTTTTCATAAAAGTTACCAGAGATGTCATAAGAGAGGAGACAAACCACTTAAAGACATTTAAAAGAAAATTCTGTAACTTTAGAGATGGTGGTAGTGTGACACACAGCCAGTCATGCCGATGTTCTGCATTGAGCCAAAAGAGAAGCTGGTATTGTGAAACCTTTCACATGGGCAGAGGGAGTGCAACTTAATGGGAAAAATGCATTTTATGTTATCATGAGACAAAAAACAGGACATTTTTAGCCATTTTTATGACAATATGATTCACAGTTGGATGGAAATAGAGGATGAAATAGTGCGTCTCTTGTCTATAAGAGTGTAACTGATGGTTTGACGCAATCTTGTGCTCAATAGAAAGTCTTTGTTGCCCATGAAATTCCTCTACCTCTACCTTGGTTTCTGTTTTTCCCCTCTATACCTTTGGATTAGAACTGAACTTAAAATTGGGTCACTTTTTAAAAAAATGCCCTTCATTTTCTAATTCCAGCTTCTCAGTTGTGAAGATATGATGCTTTTCTTATGTGATAGTCTAATGAATATGTTTGAGTTTTGGACTACAGGCTGAACAAAATGAGCCATTATGTGACATTAGACAAAACAATGAATTAATTCTCAAATAAGATAATCAGCTGAATACGCTTTTAATAAAATTAACGTTAGTCTAAAAGGCATGATCTAAATTACTCCAAAATAAACTTAAACAAGTGTAAAAAATTTTTTTTTACAGTTTTCTTGTTCAGAATTTGGACGTTGTAATTCAAGACAGCAGATGTTAAATAGTTTGTTGATCTGTATTATAAACAGTAACATTTCTTTCAGATTTATAACTAGGAGTAAAGCCATTACGTTACATAGGTACATTTTTGGGCAACAGTTCACTGTTTAGTTTAATGGTTTCAGTAGCGTGCAGGGTCCTAGTTACAGATTTAATGTGCTCACCATTACTTTTTTAAAAAATACCTAAATCAAGCTTCTGAATAAGTCAGCATGTGGTTGCATAACGTAAACAGCACAATGTTGCAAAGTGCATTTCATGGCTGTGTAATTTTTTTAAGTTTATACATGCAATTCAACTTGTACATTTAATTTCAACATAAAGGAACAATAACGTGTGTATTATGTGCAGAGGAGGCCTGTTCTTGTTCCATATAATGTTCCTTTAAAAACACGCACAGTCTTGGCAACTCTACCTTTTCTGGTAGCAGCAAGCTCTGTGCGTTTGTGTGTGTGTTGTCTAGGTTAAGGTACGTCTTCTCTCACCCTGACACAATAAGCTGTAAAAAGCTTTGGTGTGTGTATATGTGTGTGTTTTCACAATCTGGCACCTGTCCAACCTTGCCTTAAGGCGGAAGGCAAGGCAGAGCTCTTTGATGGCCATGAACAGAACATGCACACTCTCTCCCTCTCTCTCTCTGTCTGTCTCTCTCCTTCTCTCTCTGTCTGTCTGTCTCTCTCTCTCTCTCTCTCTCTCTCTCTCTCTCTCTCTCTCTCTCTCTCCCTCTCTGCAGGTGATTAAGATGGCTTTTTAAAAGGCCACCTGTTAGAGATTAAAGGGCACCTGGGAGAAGCAGTGAAAGAAGGCATGAGAAAGCAGTGTGGCTGAGAGAAAATGCAGAACAAGAGAAGATGAGAAAACAGTTTATAGGTGTGCACTTCTGTTGAATCGCAGATTATAATCTTTGACACCTGAGGTACAACGAGCTTTGGAGAAGAGTCAGAAAATTGATGCTCTACAGTGGGAATAAATTAGGACAACCGCTGGAAGTTCACATGCATAATTAATCAATTGATTGATCTGTTCTTTGACATAAATTGACCCCCAATAATTTGATCAATGTTCCAAAAGTTTGATTTTTGCTGGTTCATCCTTCTTTAACAAGAGGATTTCTGCTTCGGTTTATATCGTTTGCTGGAAAAACAAGCAATCTGAAGGAGGAGTACATTGGAAAATAATGTTTTGCTTTTATTTTGAAATACTAAAAATAAATGTTAGCTAAAGCCAAATGTCAGAGTTGTACTGAGCTGTCGCAGCCAAAATTCCCCTGCATTTCATGTTGCAGGTCAGAAAAGTGCAAATCCAAACTCATAACATTTTTCTTATGAGTCATTACACTTCAAAGCCCCCTTCAAGCTCCTCCTACTTCACTTTCATCATCAAACGTGCCTTAAAAAAAAAAAACAATCTACTGTAGCAAGAAGAGTTTGGAACTTGTCAAAGGAATTTGAGCGAATATCATACAAGTCTACATCTGCATGGCTGGGATAGTGTCAGGGTGAGTCATGGTTTGAGTGAATGAGGGAGAGAGAGCGCCTGCTTGTTGACATTTCACCAATCGAAAAAGGTTGAACGTGTCGTGTTAATGGTGTGGGAGAGGCCCCACATCCGTGTTGACTTTCTCACAGTTTGGAACTCAATTGATAAATCCTGAAAGACGCAACCTTGCGTGCACGCGCGTGCGTGGATTTAGTGCTTCTCAGGCCGAAATGCGCAGCACAAACATACTCCAAACACGCTCACATGTCCGCGCAATTCACCTTGACTCAGGCTTGAGCACACAATGAAATCACACTCAACCACACACTCATACACTCATCTTTCTCTTCATTTTCCCACCCAGACAGATAGACGCTTTCACATGCAAACAGGCACACACACATTCCAGAGGTTCTCACTGGAATGAGGGACACAGAGCAGTGTTGGCACTAAAGGAAGCGTGACTCAGCTGCCTGTCCCAACCCAGTCTTAGACCTTCATTCACAGCCACCCGCTTGTGTGTGTGTGTGTGCACGTGCACAAGCAAGTCTAAGAATGGGAAACAATCCTCCTTGCAGTTGTGTGCATTTGCACACCCTTGTGTTTGAACTTGCTCGAGTATGTGCATGTGTGCGTTTGCACTCGACTGTTGACCGTGTGTGCATGCCAGTGGCCAGCTCTATGTGAATCCAGTTATACCCCCTCCGACAAACCAACAAACCACTCCAGGTTTAAAAATGGACCTCTTGGAATTATCAGCCCTACTTGTTTTGGCACGATGACTTCGCTGTCTGTGATTTTTCTTCTTCTTTTGCAACAGTCAGAACTGGTTTGGTCTGATCTTAAATGACTGTCAAACCTGAGCACCGCGCTTTACCCCGAAAGACCTGCATGTGTGCTGTGATCCTCTTTCAGAGAAGCACAGAGAATGCAGAAAGCAGAGAATCACAAGCAAAGAAGCAGTGAGACATCCATTAGTTAAGGATATCTGTTCTGAATAATTGAAACAAACTCTATCTCATTTCCACTTCCGAACTAAAGCATGTGACAGAGAGTTTGCTGTCACTGTAAAAAATGTGCAAAATACCCCTGTGTGACTAATATCCCAGTGTCTGAGTCTGTAGGAAAGTGTGGGTGTTGAACTATGCAAAGCTTCCTGAAAGTGGGAAAACACAGGGAGCACATGGTTGCTAGCCAGCCTGTTGACTTCAGTTAAGTGGGGGTGCACTTAAACTGCACTGAGGCCTGGATACAGAATGCATACACACATGCATACAAGCACACCTATGTGACAATATCCTGCATTACATTGACATCTACTGGTGACTGATTATCTTAAACAAGTAAATTAAAGCTAAAGGAAGCTTTCTCTTTCCTCAACCCTAATGCTTGATTTCATATAATAAATTTGAGGTAACACACCAAGATTGAGAAAGTTCTCTGTGAGAGCAATGCCTCTTCATTTCCTTTCAGAGGAACTTCAACAGGAAGGTCTAGTTCCCATACCTCTTTCTCTGTTAGAATAATTCAGCTTTTCTTTCACACGCCTCTCCCTCCCACTTTCCTACACACTCTCACACGCACAAACACACACACACACACAAGGGATAAATAGGCTTTTTTTGACCTGTGCGGTGACCAGCAGGCTTGTGCTGATGATGACTACTGGAATTTGTGCGGGTGCCATGAAAGGCATGGCCGCCCACGGGCATCTAAAGACGGCCCAAAGCCGCAGGAACCACAAGCGGCCCTGCTACCGCTCTCCTCCCTCCTTTCATCCCTCCCTCTCTCCCCTCACCAGTGGTACTAGCAACACTGCTTCACAATCCTGACAACATGAGATAGACTTGCGAGTGTGGCTACTTCAAACGCTCACATTAGAGTCACACATTCCTCTTTGCTTTGAGCCAATACTTTATATCTTAGCACTGTTTGTCTGCAGTGTATATGGGACTAATATCAGAAGTAGGTCAATCAGAACAGAATTAAGGCTTTACATTTAAAGCCAAAATGCATTTGAACCTTCCTCTGCATCTACAAGCATGCAGCCCAATATATGAAGACATCGAGTCATGTAAATGTTTAAGCAGCAGCAGTCGAACTAAGCAGTGTTTATTTTCTCTTTCCCAGACCGCTATTTCGAGGGAACTCAGATGTTGATCAGCTGGGAAAGATTTTTGAGTAAGTATTTTTGACTTTGTTTCCTGTTACAGCTTCTGAGGTCCTGTGTTATAGATTCTTGAGAATGGAGAATGGATGTGCAGCCTCAGAAAATTAAAAATATCAAGACACTGGATTAAAACTCTCAAAGATTTACTGGACTGTCCATAGAAATAAGTCAAATGTTAAAAGTTATATCCAGTGTTCCAATACTCTTTTCTTTTTTCCTTCACTTAATGTTTTATCCTGCAAATGTTCCAAACATAGAACAGCATGTGCACACAGCTACCTTTCAGTAGTTAATGGGGAACCTCCCAGATTAGTTTATACTTGTCTGCTTGGGTAAGTATCATGAGCAGCCTTGAATGATTTAGCAATGCTTTGAACTAAAGAGGCAATGAAAGCTGTCCTGGCTGATGGTAAAGGTGCTGACAACCATTGTTATCCCACAGTGTTGTTGGGGTACCTTCAGCAGAAGACTGGCCCCAAGAAGTGGCCCTACCACAGAGTGCCTTCACCCCCCGACCCCCAAAACCAATAGAGAACTTGGTTCCAGACATGGACGAGCAAGGACGGGCCCTCTTAATGGTAAAACACTCCCAATTCATCGTGCCATCCTTCTTGTCTCAGATCCAACCATATCTTTTTATAACATAAGATTGCAGAAATACAGTACTTGAAAAATACATATATCTACTTTTTAGTCTGTTTCATCATTTTTCCTCCTCTCTCCTTTGCAGCAATTCCTCGCCTTCAACCCCTCCAGGAGGATATCGGCCTTTGCCGCATTGAGCCACCCCTACTTTCAAAGTGTGGACAGCCACAGTAGAAGTGTGTACGCGGCTCAGCCCATCCCCAGCAACAAGCCCACTATGGAGGAGAGGACTGCCTGATGGTCCTCTTTCACCCTTAAGCATCCCATACAGTGTCTATAAAAAGTTTTGTGCATACCCCAACATGGTGTTATTGATGTTTTATTGGTTTTACAACGCTAAATGGAAATGCGTTAATTAAGCTTTTTTGACACTGATCTGCAGATAAATCTTAACCATTAAAATAAAATTAAACTATTGTTATTAAACTAATTTAAGTACAAAAATAGCAATTACCCCCTGAATTTGAGGCACCTTTGGTGTCTTTAATAGTTTGAGTCCATGTGGTTGAATCACTCCAAGCTATGTGACTGAACAGCAGTTCTTCCACAAACTTGCTTGTGATTTGGCCTTTTGAGTGTTGTCCTTTTGAGGAGAGCCCTGCACTGCCTTTAAGTTATGTTTAGAGCTTTGTTGTCCTGCTTGAAACAAGGTTTGCTCCAAACATGACAGCGGATTTTCCACTTTCACATTTATTTTAGCCTCTGGCTTCACAAGCTGTCCTGCTGCAAAGACACATTGCTGCAATATGATGCTGCTATCACCAGGATTTGCATAGCATTTAGTTTGTAGGTCATAAAGCTTGATTTTGATATAATCCCACATGGAGCCTTCTTTCACTCCCACATGCCTTTTGGGCAAATACAAGCTAAAATGTCATGAGATTTTTTTTTTTTGACAGTAGCTTTGTCTTTGTTAGCTATAAAGCTTGAAATGCATCTGGACAGCAGTTGCTGTAGGCTCAGTTAGGGAACCCTGTACCTCTCTCACTGTCCAACAGACCTACTTGTTGTCTTCCTCACTATTGCCTTGAGGATAACCTGCTTTAAACAGACATGTTCTCCATACTCAGTACCTTTCATAATGTAGTTTGTGTCAGCTGTTCGACCCTGCAGACCGGTGCATTAATCTAAAAATAACACCATCTGCCTTTTATTCAGCATCTAAAAAAACAGTCACATACACCAGTGATAGATAAAGTCTGTCATAGTAATGAGAGGAAATGATACATTTACAGAAACTAGCGGAAATTTGTTTGCTCCTAGATTTTAAAGAGACCTTACATCTGATAATCAGTGTCACAAAAGCTTAATTAACTGTGATTCTGTGTTGTATATAAAACAAAACAGAGAAGTGGACCAAGGGGGAAAATACTTTTTATAGTCAATGTACAAAGCTCCAGGAAAATGCTCCTAAAAGAGAGGGTAAAGATGGCATCAAGAAAGAGGACACCAACGCTCTCACTCCCCTGAAAAATGCACAAAAGCTACCCTCCTTCCATGAACAGATGGATTATAATTGCTGCTTTTAGGTTGTTAAATGTTGTTGATTGACTGTTAACAATGCAAAAGAGACTTGCATCTCAGATTGACTGTTAGTAGCAGGCAGATGGATGGTAGCGGCCATGAAGCACAGGCCTCTTAAGGACTCGTGTTAAGCCTCACAAGAGCCCCCCCTGACCTGGAGGACCGGACCATGCAGGAGCCTGGAAGGACAGCATGGACCTCACCTGCCTTTATTCTCACTGTGGGTGTGTGCAGTGAGCAGATATACAGTACAAGCACACTCACAGATACGTACGCAGCCTTCAGTGTGTGCACTACCTTTGACATTTAGCACACTCATGTACACACCTATGTATTAAAACATTATTGGGCATCACAAGCCAGCCACTCACTGCCATGCTATGACTTACCATTCCAGTTCTACATGTATTATATTACTGCCACCTTGAGAATGTCATAAGTAACTGCAGACCAGTAGCGGGATTCTAATGGTTTCTGCACTCTTCAAGGAACTCATTATTATGGGCTGATATCAGTGCTGAGACAATGATAAAAGAGCCTCATGGAAAATGTTCCTGCCACTCACTCTGTGTTTATTCCTCCTCCTAGTCTGCCTTCATGGGCTTTTATCGCTATAATATACAATTATTATTTACCATCCGAATGACACAGTAATGCACAGGCTTGCAATAGGTGGAGAAAGTCCCACCAGCACTATTCAACATGAATACATTTGGCACAGAATAGTGTTGCCAATATTCTGTATTTAATTTTAATTTTATTGACAAGTCTTATATGCTTGTTTTATCAAGTTGTTACTTGATTTTTTTTTTAAATGCTGGGGCATACAATATTCTTACACCAATTACACCAACTCTTTAGATAATTTTAGAATTTGTGTAAGAATAGTTTAACAATATAAGGAATGTACAAAGGATAGGCATTGGTACTGTACAGTATAGAGTGCTATGGACACACCGTAATGATAGAAAACTTTG
>JAPZDY010000008.1:12597745-12624974 GCA_029783645.1 Ctenochaetus hawaiiensis | reverse complement strand
GTGTCTGGATCTTTGACAGTTACTGAACCCTCCCTAAGCCCCCACAGTCTTTTACATGGATACCCTCAAACTTATCTCATAAAGTCTCATATCTGATCAAATTCTCAGTCTTAAATTAAATGTCCACCAATCTTAGCCACAAGGGGGCAGATTTTATTATCTGCCACACCTCACTGCCTGTATAAAAGTCCCTTTTGTGATAATGCTAAGAGCAATGTGTTTTCAGTGCATTATTATATATAAAAAAAAACCAATGTCTGGGAACATAACATTAGGGGCTTCAGTTAATTATAGTTTAATTCAGGGGAAGCTATTTGGAAAACAGAATCATCATGATTCATTAAAACAATTGCCGGAACTGAAAAGGGCCATTGACTCATCCATTGTTTGTTTCCTGTAAATTCCTGTTGAGTAGACAATTATTTCAAACATTGCATGTTAAAAAGGAGCAGCCAGTGAAGTGGTGAAGTGAAGAGCTGCACGAAACAGGCACTATATTGAGTCTGGGTAGATGTAATCCTTCCTTGTGTGTGCTTTGCAGTTGATCTGTTGTCTCTTCACCAGGGAAGAGCTGAAGGAGCAGCTGGAAAAGAAGAAGAAGGGCTCTCGAGCCTTGGCTGACTTTGAGGACAAAATGAACGATGTATGTTGGAATCGTGTATTTCGACATTTTGACCTTTAATGGTCCTCCACATATTTTCTTCACATTATTTGCAACATTAGCTATGAGTATCAAGAGTAGTGTGTCTACTTTCAGCAGTCTTTTAAGTGAACCACTAAATCACTCCTCATATTTGGATTAAGGTGGAGCTGCATTTTGTGAACAGTTGGTTTTACACTAAACAAATGCTTTTTTTAATCATGTAATTATTGTTGTTCTCAGAAATGGAGAAGAGAACTGGCCAAAAATCGAGAGAAGTTGTTGGGTGGAAGTGAGAAAGAGAAAGACAAAAAGACAACAGAAAAAGAAAAAGAGGAAAAGAAGGACAGAAAGGAGGTGTGGTATCTGTTCTTTATCAGATGTTTAAGTGATCTTACTCTTTATCTTTTTCTTTTTTTTCACTCACTTTGACTTTTCGTTTGTGTTTAGAAAAAGAAGAAGGAGAAGAAGAAATCCAGCAGGGTGAGGGGAGGCCTCCAGTATTTTGATGGCCAGTTGGCCATAGTACTGACACATACACCACACACACATACACATTAACCAGTGTTTCCATTGGAGGGAAACTGGTGCTTGTCCATGCGCCCTAAAAGATTTACATGCCCTGGACATAATTCAGGTCATATATTTATGAAAGAAGGACCATTAAATGAAATGTCAACCTAGGAACTTTTCTTACACATATTTTCCCCATTAAAAAGAAAAATACATCCATACACCTTCTGAATTCAGTTTCCTCTCTTTACCAAACCCAAAAACTTAGTTGCTTCGTCAACTCCTTATAAAACTAACACTAAGTTTAAAGTCAAAAGGAAAAAATGTCACAATTGGTTAGTTTTTATTAGTCTTATTCAGCTGTCCCAACAGTTATCTCTTGTTTAATTTGAATAAAGTCTTAATTAGCAAGGTTAGATGTAAAAAGAAAAAAAGGGAGAAAGAAAAATTTCTGGGGACAAGACCTGGGATGTAGCTGCTGTCAGCAGACAGATGGAGGCTAAGTGTTGGGCAGCTCTGGAGGCAGAGATGCAACTTCCAGATGAATAAATCTCTGAGTCTCATTGGTTTCTGCACTGATCTAAAGCTCTCACGTTTTCTCTGCTTGTCCTCTGAGATGGTTTCTTTTTTCAGTGCTCTTACTGTAGTGATTTCTAATTTCCACACAGACAAATAACCTCAGTCTAATGAACCCTGCTTTCATTGTCTTTTGGTCAAGCATTCTTCATCTTCCTCCTCCTCATCGAGTTCTGATTCTTCCAGCAGCTCCTCCTCAGAATCTGAAGATGAGGTAAGTTGTATATGCTTTCAGTGTGTAATTATAGATATTGCCAAGCACTAAAGACAAGAACATCTTGTGTTTTTCATTCCAACAGCTGCAGTTTTGTATATTGATGCGTCTGAAATTAAGGCAAAGCTTTAAAGCTGCTTGATGGTGCAAACAGTTGATGTGCTTTTGCTGTTGGCTGCAGTTTGCTTGTAATGCTTTATACTAGATTAAACTCAAACTGGCAATTTCACAACTATACTGTTTGATTGTGTTTCTATTTGTGTGAACAGGATGAAAAGAAGAGTGTGAAGAAGAAACGGAAGAGGAAGAAGTCATCAGCCAGAAGAGCGTCAGACAGCTCAGAGGAAGAATCTGATTCTGAAAGCAAGGTTTCTCTTTTTTTTTATTATTATTTGCATAGTAGGCTTTCCTTGTTTTAATACTGTGCAATGAATAAGGTTCTATTGTTGAAAATGTGCTGTCATACAACTCACCTTCAATCACTTAAGTTGTTAAATATTTCATTGTTAATTCAAAATGTTTTTCTTCCCAAGAAGAAAAAGAAAAGAAACAAAGAAGAAGGGGACAAAGATAAGGTGACTTAACTCTTAATTCAACAGTTCAGCCTACAAACTTTTTGATTGTTTAATTTTGCTAAATTTCTATTGGTGTTTCCTGGGATGTTTGATGCTTTAAAATATAAAGCAAAAGCATTTTTTTTTGTTCTAATCAGTCAAGTTTAGCCTTAAGATCTGTAAGTCCAACCCTTGTGTCAAAACACATTTGTGATTGGGATTTGATTTTTGTGTCTCTCAGGATGAAAAGAGCCGTAAAAGAAAACGGAAGGCTGAGCGAAGCTATAAAGACTCATCTTCAGAGTCCTCTGTGGACTCTGAGGGAGAGGAGGCCGTAAGTATTATTCTTATATGGCAGGAGATGAGAATGAACCACTTATAGGATGATCTGTTTTTTAAACACTGGACAGCAAACATTTGATTTAATATATTTCTTTCAGCCCTTTTAATTGTTGTGTTTTCAACAGAATGGATTTATTAACAAGTGTGCTGGTTTAAAAAAACAAGAAAAACCATAGTGTAAAGATACAAGTAGGACATCACACAGGCAACCTTAAGCCATAATATTGCTTTATTCTTCTTCAACCTCTTTGTTCATCTTTCATTTCAAAAATCACAACAAATATTTATGTAATACTTATTAGTTACTGATTATTAGCAGTTATAATACTTACAGCATTGTTTTTTGCATCTGTTAAGACAGTTAATGAGATTCACATTATGCTCACCATATAAATGACTGGCATTTATCTGCTTTGTCAAGACTAAAAACTAGTAGTACAAGTGCCTTTCACACTTGAAGTCAGCTCTATGTCGACTTTTTTGCGTTTGAATAATATTAAGAGGACCTTGTTGGCGCTAGTTCTTTGAGCTGGGTGTGTGAGGATCTGTAAACAAAATTAAAATATCGCAAACAAAATGAAAACTTGAATCAATAGAAAATCCCCCTCCTCTGCCTAGAAAAACCACAGGCCCAGTGCAGCAATAGCCTTTCAGAAGATAAAAAAGCAGATTGTTTTCTGGTCATCACTGTAACAGGAGATTCTATTCTGTAGTGAAGTTCTCTAAACTTACAGGTATTTGCATCATACAATTGCAAAATGAAATGAAAGTTTCAGTTCTCCCTGTAAGCTCACACATGCTACAAGCTTTCTGTCCGAGACTCTGAAGAGTCTCACAAATGATATTTAAACAGCAGTGCTGTTAAACTAAAGATCTCCACTGCTCAAAGCTAATTATTTTCTGTTTGTTTCCTATATGTCTGAATTTTGGTTAGATTAACTTGAACCTGTGCAAAGTATGTAACTGAAGTGGTGTTTCTACATGACTCTAAGGTGGGGATGTCTGTGAACTTCCCTGAAATATTAAATTCAAACACACCTCAGATAACTGAAATATTCAGCACAGAGGAACTTATCTGCATTGGGTGTGACTCTGCATTAGCATAGACACCAATGCTGTTTCAGCTATTGCAAGTAATTAGCTAGCATGTTAAGAACAACAAATAAAAGATTCTAACTTAAGTTAGAATTCTGATCCATCTACCGCACACTTATTTTATGCACAACAGACTTCTGACATGATTCTTAGTCTGACAGAGCCTCACTTGTGTCTGAGTCTCTGATGTTTCGCCTAAATAGCTAAGTAGCTCACTGTTAGCGTCATGGGTGCACACTGATCCTTCATTGGTTTAACTAGCACAAGCAGCTGTGCGGGGAGTGAAACCTGTGGTTTATAAATCCAGATTTTTTCACAGTGAGGTAGAAAGAGTGATTCCTTGTTTAACCATGGGAATCAAAATAGCAGACTGTAAAGTGTGTTTGAAGAGGAACTTAGATGTAAAATTCAGCATCTAACAGCGATGACTCAGAGATTTCAAATCAGCTTTAATGTAGTTTTTCTTTTTGATATGATTTGTGTGAAATTTCGTCCCTTTGTGTAAATGAAACGTTTACCACTTATCGTCTAGATTTGGAAATGCAAGTTGCTTGTGATGTTTTTTTTTGTTGCCAGGATTCTTAACTAATAGCAGTCTGAAGCAAACACAGTCTAACTGTCAGTAAAGGGAGAAGGTTGAAGGTTTGCCACAGCGACTTGTCTTAAATTGGACATGCTACCTCTGTTAAAAAAAAAAAAAACAAAGGCTTAGAAACAGAAGACCCAATTAAATTGTGTTGTAAACCTAACTGCTAGTTTAGCAATGTGTGAAACAAGGATGTTGCCTAAAAAGGGACTCTTTTGAGTTGAGTGTATCCCAGACTTCCCTTGTCCTAAGGCTCATATGAACTTTTCCCCTTTATAGGCTGAAGCCAAGAAGAAAAAGAGAAGTAGTGAAGAAAAGGAGAAAATCACAGTAAGCCGTTTATAAAACACCCTCTCCCGAATTCCAATACAAGAGTCATAAATCATAAAACTTTTATTTGATGACAGAAAAAGACAAATATCAGAAATGTAGGAATTTACCAGGTAAGTAAGATGTAAAAACAAGCTGAAATATGTTTTCAGACAGATTTTGAGCCTGCATAGAAACACCGTCTAGCAAATCTGTAGTGTTAATCCAACCATAAAATGAATGCTTTTAAGATAAAAGTGTCAAACATCTAGTGTTTTACATTCACAGGACAAGTCTAAGAAGAAGAGAAAAAAGAAGCACAAGAAACACGGCAGAAAAAAGAAAAAGAAGGCAGCGTCTCAGTCGGACTCGGAGCTCGACTAGCATGCAGCGTAGCTGTACGGGTACTTGCATCCTCCCAACTGTTCACTAGTAGTATTAAAAACTTCTCTCATCCAGCTCCAGTCATCACACTTGGACAGGAGACCTAGAGACTTGTAATGCTGGGATTCTCTGAGTGAAATTGAGGGAGGCACCCATCACTCCCAGTGGCAACTACTGGTACATATCCTCCGTTGATTTTTATCACAGTGCTTTTTTTGGTAGATGATTGTTCTTTGAGTTACACTCAACAACAGGACTGAAGTGAATTCCACATTTTTCCCACCAACCCTCATCTTGGAGATTTCTGTATGACCGGCACTTGCCTTTACCTTCAGTATGCTGGCCCTCTTGGAGTTAGTGTCTCCAATTCAGACCCGACATCTTACATTTCTAGTTGCTATATGAGGCTGCTATGCTAGTGCCTGCATCATGCATGTGGTCCTGATGAGCTGATGTCTCGCCAGCCTCATATTGAAGTTGGACTTATCATAAGAAATGTGAGCTACACAGTTAAAAGTTTATACAGGGAATATTTGTTCTGTTATGAATTGTTACACTGCAGTGTAAATGTATAAACAATGGGAATTCATTAATAAAGTATTGTTTTAGCCTTTATTGCTGTTACTTAGTTACAACTTCTATTGTGAGACTCATGTTGATTTCAAGTCACACAGTCATATGATCAAATTACAGTCATCCACTGGGTTCATTGTTACACCACCCTTTATTTAAGACCATTAATTATGGACTCTTACTTCCTTAAAACTTGAATTAAGGGCAGAAGTAAAGTCATAAACAAAATCAACTAGAAGTTGACAAACCCGTCTGTGGTACCGCATGATTTGTTGCATTTCCTCTTAACTGTCTCAGCTCAAGTGTTTCTAAATTGAGCGTTAACTGCCACTGCCAGTAGCATGAAAAAAAAAAATGGTGGAAAAAAATACCCGATTCACCTTAAATATTAATACTGCAATACAAAATTCAGTGGTTAGAAGAAATAGAAAAGGAACCAAGTACTCCTGTTTTTCCTACCTCTTTGAGTCTGAAAAAAAAACAAACAAAAAAAGAGCTCAGGTGTCCATAGTGACAGCTATTACTGCTGTCCTGGTGGCCTCACCTGCAGTACACATCTAAAAGCAGCACACTCTCCAGTGAGTTGACCTGGAAACTCTTACCCAGTAAAGCATGTGACTGTGATGAATTTTCTTTTACCTGCTGTTGACATTACCTCAAACCTTTAAACTCAGCAATCGGTCTTTTACTCTTGAGAAATATTTGTTCAAGCATTTCTGACAAGTGAACTTGAGTGAACTACTACTGCCAATAATATTTAAATGTAAACATTAAAGAAGAATGTTAATGTTGCCACCATTCCAAACTTATTGTAAACTAGATAAAAATGTCCTCCTACTGAAACAGTGTTGCATAAATGAGACTATTAAGATTAATGCAAATTCTTTTAAGTGTGATTCTCAAGCAATAAGGTATCCAGTTCATTTAATTTAATTTTGCAACAAATGGTTTCACAGTGAGATAATTTTACCCCCCTAGGATGAATTATTTTTATAAATTACAAGCTTTTAAAAGCATGTTTTGCAAATGTATTTTGTATGTGTATGTAGCTACACACCTCTGACACACATTACCTGGCCCTTATAAAAACAAGCTAAAACTCAACCTTTTTTTAAAAAAAAAAGAAGCCAAACTTAAATGGGTGAGGTAACATTAAATCTAAAAGTTGAAACTAAAGTAAAATAAAACTAATTGTAGATTTATAACCATTAAAACCTGAGTATGATCATTTTTGCAAAGTAACTAAGTGTAATTGGGTACACAATAGCATAAAAAAGATAAAGGCAAGGAAAGTACAAATTTTATTTTTGTAAAATACTTGAGTAAGATTTTATTCCACCCCTGTCAATTCAACTCTAAACCTGTCAGTGTTCTATAAATTAAAAAAAAATCTCGCTCTATTACCCAGGATTTGAAAGTCAAATTTTTTCAAGTTTGAAGCATTCAGCCAACTTCTTAATCATGAATGTTGTTTTACAGGCAGATCTAGCGATCGAAACAGTGTAGTGGTATCAAAGGTTAGTATGGCATTCTTAGTGTAAGTCTGTCCTCTTAAATCATGTGTTGTGTATTTGTTTGCACACTTAAACAATGATTATCCAGGACTTCCTTCTGAGTAGGCACTATCTGCATTTAATGAGTATGAACTAGTTTCACAAACACTTACCATCCTGATTTAACTGTCACATGACACAGTGGTGCAATATAAAGTTTGGTTTCCAAATTTTGTGAAGTGGGAGGGTCTCACTTCCCATATAATGAGCAGTGTATTTGCAGTACAGTCCAGAGGAAGTGTAAGACACATGTCAGTAAGCTCTTGAACTGCTTCACTTGCAGGAGGTAAGAAGAAATAACCTAATCCATAAATATTTATAATAAGTTTTTTTGGATTAATGTCAATATAGTGCTTTATTAAAAAGCTTCTACTGTTTGTTAATGCTTTCCTTTTAAACTGTTTGCAGTGAAAGGAAGCTCGTAGCACAAGCTAAGATAAAGTGAAAGTAACAGGAACAAAAACAGTGACCGTAGGTTTCATTTCTTAAACTCTGGCTTAGGAACTTAAGAACTGAAAACATATGCAGTTTTGGAGATTTTTTTTTCCAACAGCACTTATTGTATCAAATTTATATGAGTTCTTTCTTCTGCAGATGTTGAAAATAACTATGTGGTTGATGGTGGGAGTGTTTGTGTGGGGGTTGGCGTCCTGCTCAATCACATGCCCTGATGGGAATGTCTGTTCTGATTTCGCCACCTGCTGTAAGACTGCGCATGGATATGAGTGCTGCCCATATCCAAAAGTAAGCCAAGTGTCAACGCGTAAAGTAACATAACCTGAAGTTATTAAGTTCAACACTGAGTTCTGGAAGACTGTCAGAAACTTGTTTTTCTCAATCTGTGCATAAGTTTATGTCATTGCATTTTTAGGCTGTGTGCTGCTCTGACTTGTCCCACTGCTGCCCATCCGGTTTTTCTTGTAATCTGGCCACCGAAATGTGCGAGAAAAAAAAAGAGCCATGGATGAACATACCCATGGTGAAGAAGGAAGCTGCAGAGAAACCAAGCAGTCCTGTTCTGCCTGAATCTACCCTTCAGGAACGTGAAAACAACTATGTTCCAGACCAACAAAAGAGTTCAGTTGTCCATTGTGACCTCTACACCTACTGTCCTGATGGCTCTACCTGCTGCAGACACCCAACAGGTGTTTGGTTCTGTTGCCCGTACATTCTTGTGAGTTGACCCACATTAACCTTGTGCAGTGAAAACACATGACTGTGATGAAATTCCTTTAACCTGCTATTGATATTTACTCAAAGCTTACAACTCAAATTCTTCAAATTTGTGGGATATTGGCGCTTCTCTGTATTAATTGTTGTATAAATTGTGTGCCTTATAGGGCAGGTGTTGTTTGGATGGCTATCACTGCTGTCCATACGGCTACAACTGTGACTTAACTTACACGCACTGTATACGGCAAGGCCTGAGATATCCTTTCACCTCAAAAAAAGCTCTGTCTTCATTCCCTGCCTCTCTGGTTTCAACTTCAGAGGACAAAAGTAGCTTTCAAGAGGTAGGACAAATCAGAATAAATGTTCCTGTCGCTATTGGGCTAAGCTGTTTTTGCTAAATACATGATGAAAAATACACAGATACACATTCTTTTAACAAAATCAGAGGACTTTTTGTCCTTTAACATGAGAGATTTCTGCATTTAGGGGTTTTGGCTCTGCTTTTTCTAATGGTTTGTTGTAATTTTTGGAATTTAGCATCAGTTGAATTATCATGTTAAGACAGGTCTTGTTTGTTTATGCTGGGCTGTTAATTAAATCTAATCAAACCACACCCACAAAATCCTGAAGCAGTTCTGTACAAGGTTTCACTTGTAATAAAAAAAAGAGGGAGAGAATTGGGACACAAAATGACAAAATACACAGACATTACCTAGAGGAGATGTTAAAGACCAAAAGCAGAGCTAAAAGGCGAGTGAATGATTTACTTACATTTATCTAGAAAGACAACTGCAAATTAATAATGTTGCTTTGTATTTCCTGGACGTGTCAACAGGGAGCGTCTTGGTAACACATTAGCCATAGCAACTTTTTCTGCTGCTCTCAGGGGCCAAAAACTCAGTTATTGTAGGGTTGACTATGATTTTTGTTTCATTTGTTATAAATGTTAAATGTTTTAGATACATAGTAATAAAGCAGGTTTTTAAAAGGGTTTTAAACATCTCTGTTTAAAGAGAACATAGAGGACTAGCTATTTATCATTATCATTATCATTCATCATTAAATAGATATTAGCCAGGTTATAATGGTCAGTTTGTGTTAAAATTTTGCAGAGACCAATGACTCCTCTAACAGAAGCCAGTGTTAGCATCCCGGAGACTGGGGTCATTCGCTGTGATTCCAAGTTTTTCTGCCCTCAAGGGAGATCCTGCTGCAAAGGACCCGCAGGACAGTGGACCTGCTGTCCCCATGCACTGGTATGGAATGTGCTTTAAATATCAAAGCCGTTTCAAAATAAAAATAATGTAGCAGTAATCTGAAGAAAAAAAAATTGCTATAGGTGCTTAGATTTGCAAGAATGTAAAGGGTTAAATGTACAAAGGAATGAAACTATTTTATATTTAGAATTTATCCTGCTTTAAATCTTTATCTTCATTATATTTATTATCTTTACTGCAATGATTTGCTTTTCAAAAAATGCGGAGGTTTTTTTCTAACATTGAGACTTGTTCTGATTCAGGGCCAGTGTTGTTCTGATGGTAAGCACTGCTGTGAGTATGGATATAAGTGCGACGCCACCTTCTCATCTTGCAGAAAAGTGTAGATCTCCTCAGGAGCACAGGAATGTGCCGACACAGACAGAGGATCTGCTTTTACGTTGGCGCATATTACGAGCTTTTTTGTATCATTTTATTAAATATTTCAGATACATGCACAGAATCACTGCTTAAGTAGAGACAATCAACACAAACTAAGTTACTAAATTTCATTTTAGATTAATGGTTGCATTTTTATCAGCTCTGGTAAGGGGATTGGATGTCAACATTCATTTTAGAGACCAGCAATTATTCCTGCAAACTTTGATTTTACAGCTTAGTATGATTTTCTGACAAAACTGGTATCCGCTGTGCACTTTTTTATTGCTTTTGTAATGAAACCAAGACAAACACTTGGATGAACAAACATGGACACTTTTAATAAAACAAAAACATGAAAAATTGTGTGAATGTTTTTTTCATCTATTTTATTGTCTCATGTCACATAAACTGCATGTGTCACCGGGTGGTGGATCACTTGGAAGTGTTTTCTAATATGATATCATCTTTTATTTTTTAAGCACGATGACGGGCATATCCATCAAAGACATTTTACTTTGAAAAGATTACTTGGAAGTTCCATTTGGTTTTCATGGCTATTATTCCGGAAGAAACAGTCGTGTAGTGAAGAAGATGGGAAGATGCATGAAGTCCAAGAACTTAAATCGTCTATCTCCAAGCAGCTACACGCTGCCGCCTCAGAAATATTAGGTGCAATTGAGAAAACATTAATTTTTATTTTTATCTACATGGTACACCTAACCTATGTGGACCGTTCAAGTGGTTGTGCTACAGAATGTGTGAGGGGAGGCTGTTACACTCATCAGCCTTGGAGTCTAATAGATGACAAAAAAAAAAGACCTGAAATTTTCTACTGGTCAAATTCTTTTACTGGTCAAAATTGTGGAACACACTATGACTTATTTGTTCAGGTGAAAAAAAAATGCTGCAGTAAGTATGTATTTCAAAGAAAAAAGACAGAAACTCTTGTGTTAAACAACTTTAAAAGCCCATTCAGACCTTGGAGGCCTAAAAAGCTCCAGATCAAATTAAAAATATCATATAAGTATAAGACCAAAAGTATCGACTGCCAAAATAGAGTTTTTGATATTAGCCGATCAATATAATAGAACCCAGTGCTCCACTCCTCCACTTAAGGATCAATCAGCCCTCTGTCCCGACCTCTGAGGAGGTGCCTCCCCTGAGTTCTGAACTCCAGTGTCAAAAGGAAAACAATCAGATGGTCCAAACTACTGACACCTCTATACTGTCGCAAATTAAAGACAAGGAAGAGGAAATGTGGAAAGAAGGTCTGGTTAAGGAGCATGGCATGCCAGACTTCACTTACACTGCATGTAAAAACTTGTAATGCAAACAACTGAACTCTTTTTTTGTCCCTTTATCCACGGTGAGCAATGTGGAGTTGCAGAACTCAGAGAAACTGCAGATCATAAGTGATCAAATGCAAAAAGATAACAGCCAAATGGGAGGACAAAGTCTGGAGGCAGACCACACATTCAACATTGTTTTTGCAGAGACTTAAGAGTCAAGATTCCAGCAAAATTAACAGTGTGGAAAGTGACTTGGGACATCAGCTTTCTAATTCTGTACCTCAAACTCTGGAAACTCAGCATGATAATGGGGTTGGTGCAATATGGCAGCCAGCTGGGAAATGTCAGCTCACAACTGAAGTCCAATTTGAAGACTGGAAGAAGACCCCAGCTGGACTGATGGTTGTCACTTGATGCTGTAGTCTTTTGATTTTTCCGTGTGCTTTCATTAATATAATTTTTGTGGACCCCAGGAAGAGCAATAAATACTTTTGCAGAAGCTAAAAGATATTCAAGTAAGAATGAAAAGTGACTATGCAAATGTCATACATGCATCAAAAAATGCTTTGATTATCAAATTCTGAACCATTGTAGTAAAATCTAATTGGAAGGTACCAGTCCAGTTGTGTACTTATGCAAGGAATTATTTGGTCCCAGTTCTTAGCAGTATGTTTATTGTTTATTATTATTTTTCAATTGTTTGTTATATATCATTGTATTCGTACACAGGTACGAGATTCCGGTTCAGTTAAAAACTGTCTGATTGCTTCCCTGTCTCTTTTTTTTCATAAGCCAGCAGTCAAAACAACAAATAGGTTAACTATTGACTGATGTACTGCTGTGCGATAAACATTAACCCAAGGACCCATCTAAATATTAGAATACACTGTGTTTTAAAACGGTTATAAATAATGAAATAACAATCCAAGTATACTAACTAATGCTTAAAGGACTCCTCCTCCAACCAATCGGTGTAGCTGAGCGTGGTCGGTTGTTTGCAGGGATTTTATTCTGTTCGGTTTGTTGACTGCCTCATTCGCTCCACTTTCCCATTTAGTCATTTTAGTCCCATGATGTGGTGACTTTGTCCATGGCAGGAAGGAAGACTGGGGGAAGCGGCACCGTTTGACTCCACTCCGGAGAGTCTGTCCCTCATACAGTCCCCCCCCCCCCCGGTAAATTTACAGTAACTCCCGGGCGAGTTACTGCCTCCTTTTGGTTTTACACGGGGAATATGGCTGTGTTGAAGATACAAGACCAGGTAACGTTATTTGTCAAACGTTGCTAACATGTGAGGTTAAGTTAACCTTGGCGTCACCTCTTTTTGTAAGACTCGTTAATGTTACATTGCTTGAGTGTCAATGCAACGTTAACCAGTTCACACCATGACACTACGACTGTTCATTCAGCTTAACTTTACTAGCATGAAACAACGAAGTGTATCCAACTAATGGCGACTTAAACAAGTCTAGTGAATAAAACGTAAACGATAAAGGTCTTAAAGGTCTAACTGCCTTGTTAATGTTGCCAGGGTTTGCTGTTGTTCATCCCGTTAAGTCAACTGACATGTTAGCTAACTAGCTAGCTGTAACCAGTTAACAGAAAACCAGTTAGCGTTCATGGAGAACCATCTGTTGCTTTACGTTGACCTAGCTCAGATAAAACAGTCAGTTTCACCACAAATCAATGATGCAAGGCCATTTTTACGTGTTTTTCTGCCTTCTTGTCGTTTTATTTTGGATTCGCTGTTTGTTGCTTTTATGTTGGTGATGGACTGATGAACACAGCTGGATAGCTACGAGGGCAACACGGTGGCTAACTCCCTTGCTTTTATAATGTTGGAAACTTGAACTCATGTAAGCCAATGAAGTGTTATGCAATTGTTAACGCAAAGGTATTATCGTGAAGTTGGGTGCACATTTACCAATTCAGTGGCTGCAAGCCAATATTCTGCGAGGGGTGGTTGCTTTTTCAGCTGTCTAGTTCAGCTCCCTGCCCATTTTCTCCTTGGTAGCTGTTGGCAGTCACCTGTTGCTGAAGATAAAAAAAGCTGTCAGACAAAAATAGAGGTGGTGCTGGTTCCGGAGTCTCCAGCTGTGGTCATGACACTTCCCAAAGGTTAAAATTAGTTGTAATGAACACTGCTGGGGACTAATGAAGGCAATAAACAGGGGAATGTAGTGAACTCTTATACAAGTGACTAAGAATATTTTTGATTGACATGGGTATGTATTTTGAATAACATTTTTAAGAAAATATACAAAGTACTTAACTCCAGATGATTAGTTGGGTCTTTGTGAATGACAGATAGACAGAAATACTTATTTGGGAAAACAATTATTTCCGCTGATGTAAAATTCAACAGAAAATTTATGATCATTAATAAGATTTCTGAAAAATGCTTTTTAAATTTGATACTTTGCTTTCTCTTACCCTTTTGACATCAGTGCATAATGAGTGATATTGTTTTATAAGTGTTAGTCAGACCGGTATTTCCCAAACTTTTTTTTTACATCAAGGACCCCTAAACTAATGCAGATTTGGGGCGGCTGTTGTCTACTTGTTAGAAGGTCAACGCTTCAATCACTGACTCCTTCAGTCTGCAGCTAACGTGTCCTTAGGAAATATACAACCCCAAATGGCTCCTGATGACTGGTCCACTGGTGTGTGTATGCATGAGTTCCTTATAATTGGCAGTGTGTAGAGAAGCCACCTGTCATTTGTGTTTGAATGAGTAAAATGCTGACTTGTGTTGTAAAGTACTTAGAGTAGTTGAAAGATTAGAAAAGCCCTACATATGTGCAGTCCATTTGAACCTCATTAAATAAGAGTTAATTCCAGTGACCCCCATCTGATAAGAATTTTGCTTTTAGATGTTTTTTTTCATACAAAGTGCATAAAATCCATGACTGAATCCATGTTTTTTTGCTAAATTTTACAATACTACATTACTATACTAATAATAGCTAAAGAAAATAATTGTTAGTTACACCCATTGAATGAAATATGGTAGGCAAGTTCTTTGAAGTCGTATTATGTGATGGTTCAGAATTGGTCTAAAGGGTCACAGAAGGATGACTTTTTTAACTTAGTTAAGTTTGGTAAAAATATGAACTTCAGAGTGTCTGTATGATTGTGTAGCCCTGCGGTCTGTCATAGTCTGATCAGTTTTCCGGGCAGCCAGCAGGAACGCAACAAACGGAAGTGTGTGTGTGATTAGATCCCCCTCTCTATTCTCCATTGTTCTATGTAGTGCTGGCTGACAGACAACTGGACAAATAGACAAAAATAGTCTCACTCATGAGGCCAGGACTAGAGTAAGGAGCAAGTGTCACTTTTGGCAAACATTCCTTGTAGTCCTCTAGAGGGCATCCTGTAGCTTTGAAGCATGCAGAGATTCCCAGTGCAGCTTCATTCCTGCCTGAGGATAGAGATGAAGAGGCATTTGAGAGAACATACTCAATGAAAAGAGAAGGTCAAGCATAAAAGAGAGGACAGAGTAGCTTTGTTTGTGTTTTCTTGCTCAGAGCTTTTTAAAAGCAGACATCAGCAACTATGTAACACCTTACTTTTACTCAAGTTAAAAGAGTACAGTTTATATGCAAAGCAACTGCTTATGGTACCATTTTTTACGTCTGGCTTATCTTTAAAATGCAGCACAATGACTGTGGCTCTGCTAGCAGACAGTGTCAATGTGCCAGACCATCATTAGGATACTCCACTCCCTCCCCCTGTACAAAAATGAAGCTCAAATACCCCAGATACAGATTTCACATCATTGGAGCCAGAGTAAGCGCAGTATCAACGTCCCACTCAAATGGCTGCCCAACTCAGTCACAGGTTAGGGTTTTCTGTCAGTCATGACATTATACCCCCATTTTTAGCACCAAATAACTATTTAAAACCGAGCTTGTCAGAAAAATAAAAACTTAAATATGGACTGTCTTGAGTAATTTAGATGAAACTACCTAAAATGACAGAAACAATGTTTAGGTAAAATTTCACCAATGAACTGTGATTATTTAGTTTGAATCATGTCCAGTCCACTAACAGATGGGACATAAATCATGACCCATACCGTAGCCAGATGTTTTGGATTCACTTTTGAGGAGCTATCATGTCTTCCAACTTTTTATAGTCAATGGTTCAAATCCATGTCATGTTAGTGACTCCTCTTCGGTTTGCCTTTTGGTTAGAGCATTTAATGTATAGCACAGTGGTCAGAGTGTGCATCCATACATGTAATGTTAGAGCAGCAACCTCACTGAGTTGCCCCTATATGTTTTCAAAAATGTTACAATATCTGAATGGTAATATCTTAATCGCTGCTGTCTGTGTATGTGTCCCACAAGCAAGCACACATACACACGTGCTGGCCTTTGTGTTTGTGGCCTAGGATTACAGTTCACACAGTGGATCCTGTTGCAGGGTCAGAGCAGAGGTCAGTGTGAGCTGCATACTTTCACTAACACATGCAACTGTCACGTTGAGTCTCTCATGAAATAAAGCTTATAGGTCTTATTGAAATTTTATATGTGGGCATTTGTTATAATACTGTGCCTGCATCCTCTAGTTGCATTGAAATCTGGTTCACCTTCTGTATTTGTCCCAGTGCTGTAGGAGCACCAGCTCAGCACAAATGCAGCAGGGATTTGAGCTCTGCCTGCCTCATGAAAGCATGTGTCCATTATCCAGTATATCACAAAGTTTTATATTCAGATGTTGTTTGTATTCATAAATGCTCGTTTTAGTTTGATTCTAACCACTCCATGAAAGTTTTTCCTGTGTATTCGTTTGTTTGAATATGCTTTTAAGTACTGATTACATCTATAAACACACATGAATACACACGTAGTTCACAGAAATACTCACTACTGTTTGGGAAATGGGAACAAATCTGCTCTGTAAACATCTTTGGGCAACGTTCCTGAGAGTATCAGCAGTGCTAGAGAGTGGGATAGACAAAACATTGGTTGTTTGTTTGTATACTTCTCCTCCCAAACGTCATTATTTATTTGTAGATTTGAAGCAAATCTGTAACATCAGCTTGGATTGCTGTAGGAGCAGGAAGATTGTTAGGCTGTGTTTCATATTTAGTTTATAAATGGTAAGCCCATTAGACTCAAAATTTAGGCTTGCAGAAACGCTCCATCCCACTGAAGCTCTCTCTCTTAATTCGCCCTCCCTAGCTCCATCCCTCCCTTGGATTTAATGGGGTTGTGTGGCTTGGCAAGATTGCTCTTTTTAGGATCTGTGCTGAATATGAAGGAGACTGGGACACACACAGACATGCACGCACAGACTGGTTTTGTTAGCTACCCTCACATTCTCTGGCAAAGCCAGTTTGTTCCAGTTTTATAATGAGGAGATGGGGACTTTTGATGCTGTGCCATCGATACACCAAAGAGGATACTGGATCACACGCAAACACACACCGATCTGGTATCCATTTTCTTTTATTCTCCTACATTTAGAAGGAAAAACCACTTCTGTTCAGGCACCAACTTTGTTAAGATGGAGATCATTGAAATCTTACATAGCACAACATTGTGCACAAACTACGCTGTGTGGGTTACAGATTTCTAGACTGTCTCAAGCTTGGCCATTTAATATGTAATAATAAGTATGAAGTGACCATCAACGCCTCACACTGTTACTTAATTTAAAATACTATTGATCAAAGCTTTGCTGAGTCAAGTAGCATGGAATATGTAAAACAAGGATGATAAAATCTCAATACAGACAGATGATTACAGCCAGATTTTCATGCAAGGTAGAAGCTTTCAACAAACAACATGGTCTTGTTTTTTGAAGATAGCAGGGCTTTCAGAAAGGAATCAATAGTGCTGCATCATCATTCTCTGGCGGAGCATCATCATTCCATTTAGCCTTTTGTTATTACACTTAAATGAACTTGTGGGGGGGGGGACTTGAACTCACCAGATCTTCACTATCCAGCAAGTTACCTAGTTACAATTTAGGCATAAAATATATGTATATATACACTTACATACTTTGCTCCATCTTTATCTTTCTTTGTGCACATT
This sequence comes from Ctenochaetus hawaiiensis, assembly GCA_029783645.1. NCBI lineage: Eukaryota > Metazoa > Chordata > Actinopteri > Acanthuriformes > Acanthuridae > Ctenochaetus > Ctenochaetus hawaiiensis. Next base: position 12,607,489 of record JAPZDY010000008.1, on the reverse strand, counting down.
CTGTATTTTTGGTCACTTTGTTCCTTTTTAACTTTACGTAACCAGTTTTCACCCATGGTGTCCCCAGCCCTATGTTTGCTCTTTGCTCCATTCATTCTCAGGTTTTTGGTATTATTAGTGCTCCACAAAAGGTACCTGCCCACAGTTATTCTTTTTCTCTCCCCTTTCATTCACACTCCCCTCCCCTTTCTTTTCACTTTCTCTCTCTATCTCTTTCTCCCCCTCCCCCTCCTCTCTCTCTCCTTTGAAAGAGCTGGCTTCAGCAGTCTGCCTGAAATGAGCGACGCATGCCCACACAGACACTGGCCACTACGGCCCCCATCCACGCTAATCACAGGGTTTCTCTGTGTGTGTGTTTGCATCTGACGAGTGTTTCTGGCTGCAGCATAGCAGCGAGGATATGTAGCTTCCTGTGTGCTGCTAGGCAGCCCAAGCTCACCCTGTCGCATGCCGCTTACCACCACCATTACGCAGAGGAATTCCCTGCTGTCTCCGCTGCTGCTGCTCACAGAGAGTGTGAGTGTGGGTGTTAGGGAGAGAAGAGAGGAGGAGAGGAGACATGCAGCAAAGCAGCACTGACAGATAGAGGACAGAGCTGGATTTCACATTGGATTTTACATGAAGATGTGCAGCGTTTGTTTACAAGGAATCCACTCGTTTCTTGGGATTTTGTTGCTGACCTTTGTGCCCCTGAACTGCACATGTATGTAAGAGGGAACACTGTGTATTTATGTGTGCTTGAGAGAGAGTGTGTGAGTGATCGTGCCAGTGTGTGTAAGTGAATGTTTTTTTCCTGATGCGGTCAGAGCGGGCTAGCCGTGTTTGTATCGTGGTGCTGGAGGAGGTGGAGGAGGATGAGCCCTCTTCTCTGCCCCCACCTCCTCAGCCCAAATCATCCCCAGACCGCAGATCCCAACATGCCTCTCGAAGGGCTGCTGTTCAGGAGGACAAGGTGAGATGGGTGCTTCTGTTTGGTTCTTAGACTATTAAAGTGGAGTTTTCTTAGTCTGTATCAGCTGTGGTTTTGCCACGTTTGAAGTTAATGTACATTTTATGTGTGACTGACTGCATTTTGTGGGGTTTTAACAGACAGATGCACTTCTTCTACCTGTCCTGAAGTGCATCGATACAAGTTCCATTGCATGACAACACAATACATTGCCAACACTTGCTGTCAAGTGCTAAATATAGCACCAGTAAAATGACCAATATAGCCCTGCCACATGAGATGACGGCTGGTTTGTATAGATTATTAGCAAATCTGGGCCTTTGTAGTCTCCAGTGTTGGCTTTATAAAGGGAAAACCCTTTGCAAGTCCCTTTAAGCTTTTCTTTGAAGTGTATATGAAGAAAGGTAAAAGCTCTGATGATAGAGTTTGTGCTCCTAGTCTGTGTCTACCTATGTGTCTCTAGTGTGTCTGTGTCTCTAATTGCCGACATAGTTGCAGTGGTCATCAGTGTGATATGTATGAGACAGACGTCAACGTGCTCGACAGCCCTGATTATTTTTAGTTTGGATGAAATAAGAGAGGGATAGGGAAAACAGAAGCAGATCTACATCATCATATTAATGCACTGAATGATATAACTTAACAGCCCTTGCTGGGGAGAAAAAATGCATGTAACACAATATTATAGATGACACCCAAAGTACCTAAATTGACTTAATACATTTAAAGACAGGAATGACAACATACTGTAATATAGAAGAGGTGTGGATTGAAAGCCTCTCCTCCAGAACTCCTTTAAATCAACAACATCATGCAAATCTCTTCATCTTTATTGTTTTTTAACTTATGTGTTCTTTTATTATAGAGATGTATTTGGTGTTTTTTTTATCTCATTCATTTGCAGCTTCCTCTTGTGAAATCTTGTCATTTCTTCTCAAGAACATATGTCACTTCGTACAAATAAATAGTTAAAATGCTTTAGCGTTAATGGCTAACCTAGTACATTTTCTCTGCTCTTCAATTTCCTCTTTGCATCCATGTATGGTTTTAGTTTGTCTACAGATTTATTAGAAACCTGTTTTTGAGTCTGATCCTGTTTTTAATTATTTTTGTTATGTGGCGCTAAAGTAGAACATGAAAAATCTTGTTACAAACCTGTATACTGTTACACATGAGTGTAACAGTATACAGGTTTGTCTGTTTATCTGCCTGCAGGTGTGTCATGATTTCTCACCAAATCAGCCACCATGATATGGTTCAGAAGCTTATAAGATGCAATGTGGTGGATAAGGTCCAAAAGCCAGATCCTAACCAGGATAATAGCTTGCCTGTAAACACACTAAATGTTATTTATGATCCGGCTGTTACTCTCGTAAACAAATATATGATGTATGACCATTTGTGACCGATGGCTCTCTATTGTTCAGGATTATAGTGTCTCTGTGTGATACTCTCCCATTTGTATCTCTCGTAACTCTCACTGATAACATAGTTGTCAGCATAGAAGATTACTGCCTTGCATATGGAGTATGTGATAGTGTATGGCAGCATCTTTTTTTCTTTTTTCTTATTTCTCTGTAGCCGTCTCTGTTAAGAGCCATCTTCAATGTGGACCCAGATGAAGTTCGCTCCCTTATATTTAAGAAAGAAGATGTCAACATTCAGGTAAGTCACACTCTTTTTGTCATTTCCCCCTAATTTTCTTCCAATACAGATGTTTGTGATTTGATAGCACGCCTGTGTATCAGTCTTTGACAGTGTAGCTCCACACACACCATGACCTGTAAAAAAATACCAAGGAGAGCTGCAGTCAGCCAGCAGGCTGCAATTGATCTGGGTCTCTATCGATTATTTGACTGACTGAGAGTGCCTTCTGGCAGCTTCCTGATCTTATATAGCTGTCAGTTATTGCAGGACACATAAGCTGGTCATAACATCACCTTCACTTGGGGTTTAGACATACAAACTGGTAATAAAACTACTCTCTTCAGGGGTTTAAGGACATAACCTTCACCTGATACTTTTCCTTTTTTAATTATTGCATCATTCTGTCCCTCTTTCCCTGGTCTTTTTAAATATTTCTCCTCAGTTTACACCATATTGTGCTCTCTCCTTTGTTTTTCTCCCTGTGCTCCTGTCTTTCTGTGGGTCTATAGTGCTGGGGTCATCATACTGAGTCTTCCTGTAGTCAGCAACACTGCCCAGGCCCACTGCAAATCACATGACATTTGTTTATAGCCCCATTCTGTTGATTGCTCTCTCCTGCATTGAATAAAAAGAGAGGTGGGGGAGCTGCAGCTGGGTGTGTTAGAGTGATGAAACAAAGTGAAGATTACAAGTGAACAAATGATGCATATTATTCTCCTTGTGGCTCAAGTCTCATGTTTCTTGTGGTCTGAAGCAGTTTGAGGTCTATAGATCATGTTTTGTTATGTCGCCGGATGATGATTTGTGTTTGTGTGTGAGGATCTGTCTCACAGTCTATGTTGGTATGAAAAACATTTGTTTGGGATTTCCTGTTAGGACAATGAGAAGCGGACGCCTCTGCACGCTGCAGCCTATCTGGGTGATGCTGAGATCATTGAACTGCTCATCCTCTCAGGTAAACACTAAAGCCCAGGCTTTAAGTTATTTAGCCATTCATTCAATTTAATTTCCTCTTAAAATCTGTCCACCTATACAATCAATTCTGTGTAAAAGCTCACTCATCCATCCACTCTGACTGCTAGCAGTCATACCAGTAAACATCTATCTTGTCCTGTTCTTGTCCATATTAGCTCTTTTAAATGTATTTCTATTCATTAATTAATTATTCTCAGAAAAAGGGTCTGTTTCTGTCCCACTATACTTTCCTTAACACCTCAAAGCCACGTCTTTTTCTTTATTCTCTCATCCTCACATATTTGCTCCATGTTTCTCAGCACTTTGCATGCCTGGTGATTCATCAATCACTTGATAGGGTCTATGTCAGCTTGACTTTCTGTGAAGTGAACTGAGCACACGAGGAGGCGGGGCCAACCCTCTTGTAACACAAGCGTAGAGTAGAAGAGTGTGTGTGTGCATATGTGCATGCATGTGTGTTTGTGTGTGTGTGTGTGTGTGTGTGTGTGTGTGCGTGTGTGTGTGTGAGATCACTCTTTCTCAATAATGTCAAGAGCATGCAACAGGTGCAGCTTCAGGGCTATTTTAACCCCCAAGCTGTACCCAAGAGGATCATGGGAGTTTTATATCTTCCAGGCACTATTGGCTTACAACCTCCGCTTCCCAAAAGTCACGTAAATGACTCACAACTAAATGAATGAATAGAAAAGGGGCACTATTTTCTGTCTCTTGCTCCAGCATACTGTAAACCAAACTATTAACTGGTGTTTTTAGATCACTGAATAACAATTTTTAGTTCCATTAAATTGTTTGGAATCTTAGAACATTAGAATAAAGATTCTCATGTGATTTTTTTATTTTGTTTTTTTGTTTGTTTTCAGCCACCTCCTTCTCTACAGTCTTTCTTTCAGTGGGGCATCTTCAGCCTTTAATGTATCTTTCAATGTAGAATGATTCTTACACATGTCAGTTGTTTACATGTCTGACATCTCTCTCTCTCACTTTCCCTCTCTCATTTAAGGTGCCAGAGTTAATGCCAAAGACAACAAGTGGTTGACTCCTCTTCATCGAGCTGTCGCCTCTTGTAGTGAGGTAACACATTAAAAAAAACACACAACTGCTACTGTGTACTGTGGTGACTCCACTGGAATTATGGGAGATATGTGACACCTATCTCACAAGCAGAGGAGTAAGTCTCACAATTAGGTTATTACAGCTTTTCATACCTTCAAAAGCCCCATCTTTGATCAAACAAATTCCACCCTGTGACGGGGGCTTTCCCACTGACAGTAATACCACAACAAAGGTGCAGACATCTCTTGTTTCAGCAAATCCACTGTAGTGTCAGAAAGAAGGATATTACAGGAGAAATATTTTGTAGCTATGTTACTGGCATAAGATTGAGAAAATTACTCCTGCAGAATTAATTGATACAGATCTGCACAATCCGGCCTTAAAGGGAAAAATGACATTATCACTGTTCAGTATGTTGGTGTTTGATAAACCTTTAAAATCTCTTCACCTATTCTGCTTGGTCCTGGGCAACATGCCTGCAATAACACAGCCACTCGTGTTTTTTTCTTGTTGTCAGTGCTATTGTCGGCATAGAACCCCCCTAAGAATAGCAAAGGCTTTCATAACCACCCACACACAGCCACCTGCACACACTGGCGTGTACTTTGTTAGAACACGGAGGCATATTAAAATATAGACCCTCTGTCTGCACACTCTGACCCGTTCTCATCCAGGATGCCGTGGCAGTGTTGCTGAAGCACAGCGCAGATGTGAACGCCCGGGACAAGAACTGGCAGACACCGCTACATGTTGCAGCTAGCAACAAGGCGGTACGCTGTGCTGAAGCTTTGGTCCCGCTGCTCAGCAACGTCAATGTGTCTGACCGGGGGGGACGCACTGCTCTGCACCATGCTGCCTTTAGTGGACATGTAGAGGTTCGTCATTTTAAAGATATACCTTAAAAAAATGCATAAATGTGGACATCTAGTTAATTAATATTTGTGTGATAGGTGGTGAAGTTGCTGTTGTCCAGAGGAGCCAACATTAATGCTTTTGACAAGAAGGACCGGAGAGCCATCCACTGGGGAGCCTACATGGGTGAGTTATAACATGGGGCTCTAACGTACACTCCTTTCATCAGACTAGATGAAACTCTGTCTTATCCATATGTATTGCTTTCAGTACTGGCAAAATCATCTGGTGAATATGTCTCGACTTAATTTAATTGGACTGTCATTTCTCCACCATCTTCCTCCATTTCAGGTCACCTGGAAGTGGTAAAGTTACTGGTGGCCAGTGGAGCAGAGGTGGACTGTAAAGACAAGAAGGCTTACACTCCGCTTCATGCAGCTGCCTCCAGTGGCATGAGCAGCACTGTTCACTACCTGCTGAGCCTGGGGGTCCATGTCAGTGCCAACACACACTTGTGCATGTGCAAACAATGTCCCTAATGTTTTTATAATGTGCCATTACCCTTTGACCCTGCTAAATCTGATTTTTTAATAAATAATTCAATAAAATGCAAAAAAAAAAAAAAATCATTTATACCATGTGCTTTAAAACACATGCATAAACATGGACTTCTTTTCTCTTTGCATAGGTCAGTGAAGTGAACGCATATGGCAACACTCCACTCCATTTGGCCTGCTACAATGGACAGGATGTGGTGGTCAGTGAGCTCATCGGGGCAGGAGCCAATGTCAATCAGGTGTGTGTGCATTTTTGTGTGTGATATATTATGTGTGTTTTAAATGGATGAGTCTAATTGTTTTCCTTGGTACCTTGCTTCAGGTGAATGAGAGGGGATTTTCTGCTCTCCACTTTGCCTCCTCATCACGCCAGGGAGCGCTGTGTCAAGAGCTGTTGTTAGCCCATGGAGCTCACATAAACATGCAGGTATGTCCTAATGCACACACACTTTCATACAAACGCTAAAACAAACTGAGACAGTACAGCTTAGCTGATTGTATTCACATGGTAGCTGTTATCACAGTGTCCTCAGCTCTTACTAGTTTACATGTTGCCCAGAATTTAGTAGAAAGTTGCACTGACAGTTACCGCTCGTTCACATTGATGTAAACTGTTGTAAGGTCCCCAAATCCTCAAGATGCAAGGCCATATGGAAGATGAAGGGGGAGGAGGGGGCTCCCTGAGGCTGCAAGCTGCTCAGGGAATATGAGTGTTGGTGTCATGTGGTCCACAAGGAAGTCCGAGATAGTTTCTGTAAATTCCAGGCTTTCTAACACTACAGTATTTGACTCACTGTTGAGCTTCCCACACGGGCACTTTAATGTACCTTTACACAAAATGCAGCTCTGTTTTATAAACTAAATACTCCACTACAAATTCTAATCATTCGCCTCCTCTGTCTGTCTCTCCATCTGTCCAGAGTAAGGATGGTAAGACTCCCCTCCACATGGCAGCTACACATGGAAGGTTCTCCTGCTCGCAGGCCCTCATTCAAAATGGTGAGAGCCTATACAGTGTGCTTTCTGCCTTTATGCTGGAATTCAAACTCGTGCTTGTAAATATTATTAATATGTGACACAACATGCAAAATGGTCTGGATTTTTTTTGTTTTAATTTTAATCCTTTTTTGTTAAAGTGTACACATACTCCCTTTGTTAATGTGTGTGTAGGAGCTGAGGTTGATTGTGAGGACAAGAGCAGAAACACAGCCCTTCACATTGCTGCCCGTTGCGGCCATGAGCTCATCATCACAGCACTCCTCAAACAAGGAGCCAACCCAGCCAAGTCAGTAACAACTGACATTTAACCATCTGTCTTGTCTTTCCACTGTATGTGATCCGTGCTTTACTAAAAGCAAGCAAAAATAATCTGACTGAAGATGCTTCAGTATAGGAAATTAATATTCCTTTAGCCTATTGTGTTTTTTTTTTTGTTGTTTTTTTTTCTGTCATCAAAAATGCATCCGTGCTATCACACTTAACCCTCCATGTCTTGTGGTGACTTGCCTTCTTTAACTTCCATCTCTTCAGGAGAGGCATTCATGGGATGTTCCCTTTACACCTGGCAGCTCTCAGCGGCTTCTCAGATTGCTGCAGGAAGCTGCTGTCCTCAGGTACATTCATGCTGACTCCACTCTTGTCACTGAAATCACCTAGTTGACATCCTAATTGATGCTGAATGCATATTTGCGCAGGGTTTGACATTGACACCCCTGATGACTTTGGAAGGACCTGTCTACATGCTGCTGCAGCTGGAGGGTCGGTCACTATTAAATTATTGCTGCATTTCCGAACCTCTTTGTATGCTTTTCTTAAATTCATTCAACAGCTTTCATCTTTTGTTTTGTTCTGTTTATTTGAATCTAGTTTTATGTCTTTAGTTAACATTTATGTTTTTTACAACAAAAGGCAAGCTCATTTGCACTGAAATAGCATACATTCACTGGATTGCGATTGACTAGAATGTGAACAGGACATTTGCATTAAAGCTGTCTTTCTAATTAGGAACCTGGAGTGTCTCAATCTGCTGTTAAAGATAGGAGCAGACTTTAACAGGAAAGACAACTTCGGAAGGTGAGCAAAGCCTGTACTTTAATTCCAATAGTCCAATGTTAGTCTCAAAAATAAGAAAAGGTCTGAAGACAGACTTTGGCCACATTTTGCGGAATAGAGGGAAATGTGAAGTCCTCACTGGGATACCTAGTGGCTGATGTTGACTCTCTGACCATCCCAGGACTCCACTTCACTATGCATCAGCCAACTGTAACTACCAGTGTGTGTTCGCCTTGGTGGGCTCCGGGGCAAGCATCAATGAGCTGGACCAGAGAGGCTGCAGCCCGTTGCACTATGCTGCTGCAGCTGACACTGATGCTAAGTAAGCTAATAGTGAAAAATCAAAGTGTATCAAAAAACGCTCTGTGAAAACTGCGCAAAAAAACATTTCTGTTTTCTCTTGTCAGGTGTGTGGAGTACCTTTTAAGGAATGATGCAGATCCAGGAGTGAGAGACAAACAGGGTTACAGTGCAGTGCACTATGCCTCGGCCTATGGACGCACACTCTGCCTGGAACTGGTTTGTTCAGCTGCTACACCGAGTGAAAATATTTTGCATGTCTTAAACAAAAGATGAGAATCTAAACAAATCTTGCATATTTAATCTGATCCCTTCCGTGTGCATGGAGATTTTAGATACACAGAAAAATACAGCACACAACTTGTCATGATATGCTGAACGTTCTGTGTTTCTTTCAGATTGCTAGTGAGACACCTCTTGATGTGGTAAGAGACATTTTAATCATCTATTCTCATACATAGTTTTTTGTACACAGCTCCCTCTGTTGGGCAGACAGAAAAATAATCTGGGGAGCAGATGAAGCTACTGTGCAATCTCTCAGATAACACTTATCAGGTCAAGGTTGTCGGCACTCTGTAATGTATATACAGAGAGATTTTTTTTAAACCTAAAGCTCCTTGTGACACACACATTTGCAACTCAAATGTGTGCAAACCTAGATCTGATGTTAGAATTATGTAAATCCTGTCTCTTCCTCAGTTAATGGAAACATCAGGAACAGACATCCTGAGTGACTCAGAGAGGCAGGCCCCCATCAGTCCGCTCCACCTGGCGGTGAGTTCAGGGATTTGTCTGTGTGTGTGTTTATGTGTATTTGGCCATTTGTCTCTCTCACACTCAGGATCAAGAACAAATCAGGGATCGCAGCATTCACTGCAGGTTTGTGCAGCCTTGTGGGAGTGTTGGCCCAGTTGCGAATGAAACAAATGAAAGTCTTCATACCTCCCAGTGGCAGGGTTGTTTAACTCTGCTCAGTCTGACTGGCCAATCAACTAACTGGCTAATGCAACATGACATCGGGTTGCATAACTCCATTCATTGACACCCCGCAGTCTGCACAGATGCAGCCTAAGCAGAGTGGTGTCTTTGCTGCAATGCCTGATATGTTCTAAATAAGGCCTATAATAGACGCGAGCCTGTTGATGTGCTTCCTCTTTTGATTCAGGCTTACCACGGACACTGTGGAGCTTTAGAAGTTCTCTTGTCTTCCTTGCTGGAAGTGGATGTTTGCAGCCCAGAGGGCAGGACGCCCCTCAGCCTGGCCTGTTCCAGGGGTCATCAGGAGTGTGTGTCCCTGCTTCTGCACCATGGCTCCTCACCTATGACCCGTGATTACACACACAAAAAGACAGCCAAGAT
>JAPZDY010000008.1:12565222-12578078 GCA_029783645.1 Ctenochaetus hawaiiensis | reverse complement strand
CACACACACACACACACACACACACACACACACACACACACACACACACACACACACACACACACACACACACCTGTTCAGTGATCCTCATATGAAAGTCATGGAAGTCTGAGTAGCGGCGATAGGTCTTCCAGCAGTCCTCACTGCCGTCCTGGTTGCGTCTGAACACAGTGATGGCGTACAGCGCGTAGGTCTTACCGTGGTCATTGCAAACCCCTGCAGCACCCCAGAAGCCAGGGAGACAAGCGTCAGCTACCACGCCCCGGCAATACATCCAAAATAGGATTGGAAGATGACGGGGTGGATGAAAAACAGAAAAGAAAGAAGGGAAAAGAAAGAAAAAGGATGTGCAGGTTCAAAGGGTGGGAGGAGGAAGAGCAAGCGAGAGAAAGAATGTAGAGTGGACGGTGTGGGGATGAGATAAAAGGGAGACAGAATGACAGGAAAAGAGAGGGAGGGAGGGAGGACGAAGGAAAAAGGAAGAACAGAAAAACATTGAAGGTGATGGAATGAAAGAAATAAAGAATGCTGGAACAGTATGAAGTGACAAAGCAGACTTGATAAATGGAGGAGGTGAAACATGGACTACATTTACATGCACAAATATTTCAGTATTTGATTTATTCTGAAAAAAAGAATATTCCTGCTCAGCGGTTTTCATAGCAAATGAAAATGAACAGTTCGCCAATATTCTCTTTCAAATCTGACTGTTCATACTCCACTGCCTCTTTCATTTGCTCTTTCAGGTGAGCCTAGGGCCTGAGACATACTGTGCAGGTTACATCACTATTTTATGTGCTTTACTGTTTCCTCTAATTCTCCAACTCTCTCATCAGCTGTTGGTGAGTCTATTTGACTCACACAGCTGTATAAACAAAGCAGAAAGCCACAGTGGACAGAATAAAGCTTTGGATTTTTCATAAAAAGTCCGGCAAAACAGCCCCTTCCTGCAGGGTTGTCCAAGTGGGAGCGCGTTTATTTATGCCTCCATGAAACAATCAAACAATAGTGTTTTATTTATCTGAATCATGGCTTTTTTTTCTTGCCAGCACTACTCATTCTCTTTAATCACTCTGTAGCTCACTCGACCACAGTTCCTCTCTCTCCTTCTTGTTTGCTGGGAACTTTAGATGCTGTATGTTTACAAACACGGATAGAGCATTCCAGCATGGAACACCTGAAAGCAGGTGTGTTTCACTGTCCAGCCAGAAATGTGGGCTTTTATTTTGAGCATGTGTGTATGTGTGTCTTGAAAAGTGGTCTTTAACCCACGGTTGACCTTTCAGTGTGCTGAAAATGGTGATAAAACCTTCAATTTACACCATGAAGGTGCATATTCAAAATGTGCTGTCACATGTTTCACAAGAATGCTTCATCCACCTGAATGATACTGGCAAGTCCTACATCATTATGTGAAAGTGTTAAAGGAATAGGGCCTTATTTCGAATACCCAACGGAAATATGCTTCCTCCATAACACACAAATCATTTGGAATATTGTCCTATTTAGAAAAAATGTGAAATATTAGTGTGCATGTAAAAGATATTATTAAAGAGAAAAGCATGCAGGGAGGGACAAATAGGGGCTAACAGTAACCAAATATACACAACAAATTCACACACTCCCAAAAGAAGCAAATACACAAAAATACAATAAAGAGTGAAAATAAAATGAAGTGTTTTTTAAGTCTGACAATATGGACACAGGACTCTAAACTCTGTGACAAACATCAAGAAAAAAGGGCCACTTTGAATTTGAGAAAAGACCCAGACTCACACAATAACAAGATTTTTAATTTGAGATTGTGTACCTGTGTCGGAGATGAAGGCATGTAGGTGCATAGATTCATCATGGCAGGAGTTGGACAAGTCGTCCAAAGACTGCAATCACAGGAAACAAATTATCATTAAACTACATAGTTTGCTAACAATGACACAGTGTAATTTTGCTGCTTCACTGTGGATGACGGGCAACAAAGACGATGCCAGATGTGTCTCTGCATCAGCATTTTTTTCTGGGCCAAGTGACAGGATGTCAAGACTTACTAGATTAATGCTTCCTGTTGGAGAGCCGTTGAAGGATTCTCCGTCGCCATCATCAGACCCCCGGTAGCTTGGCTCTTTCAACATGTCCAGCTCGGCCAGCATGCGAACGTAGAGAGGACTTTGCTTGAAGGAGGGGTAGTAGCGCTCATCACGCAGCATCATATCGTACACCTGGGGTAAAATGTGTGGGAAAAAAGCAGCACATTCAAAAAAGAGGACCATTAAATTCTGGTGAGAAGCAGAAAAAAATGATTTTTTGCAAACAGAGAGAAAATGCAATGCCACTAAACCTTTTCTCAGGTTTTTAACATGGTCTATAAATTTCCCTCACATACAGATAAAAACATACCTTCCGCTGGATTTCATCAAATATTTCTGGCGTGGGGTCATCTTTCTGTAGCTTCTCTGCTAATTTTGTAACAGACAACTCGTCCACCTGCACCCTGGGGGACGCCTGGTGGGTAGAACAAAAGAGCAGACAGATGTCGGTAAATATTTCTCAAAATATTAAACCACAAAGGCCTAAAGAATGCATTGATTCATTTGTATGTAATGGTGTTAATTATTTCAGCTATTATTTTTGCCTAAATGCCGCATTAGTGCCCTTGTTAGTTTTTAATAATATTTAGTAAACCTCATTTTCTGGTCATGTCTAAGTTGAATAAATCCAGGCTTTTCATGCAATTAGTCTCATTTAAATAAAAAAATGGGCTCAAGCATCATCTCCTATCTTTCTCCAAAGTTCTGCTGAAGTCATTGTTTACTTTAACTTGCTTTCTCTAAAATGGTTGAAGTAATTTACTATGAGTCATGACTTTAGAAAATTGCTGTATTGAAAAAAAAAAGAGTCTGAAATATTTTATTTTCTTTCAAAATGTTGCTGACCAACATATTAAGCTACAGTTTTCATAAAAAAAGGTTGACTCTAGTAGCTTACTATAATATTACAGGACACAAGTACAATTGTATCTTCTGAGGGACAAAAAAATGTATTAGTGCTTAGTGCTCATTTCCAACATAGCAAAACTGATTTTGGCTTGAACCACTCATGTGATCTAACACGCCCCCTACCTTGTCAGAGAGGTATTGGTCATAGACACCCAGTGCAGCTGCCTTCAGCAGTCCCTTGGTGGCGCTGGGCTGCTTCTTGCCATCCTTCTGCCAGACCTGCATGGCTTCCAGCTGCTGCTGCGCCGTCACCCTGTAGCCCTCCACCGTGAGCCAGAAGAACAGCTCAGCCTGGGCCCCTGCTGCCTGCATGAAGTCTGAATCACACACACAAGATTTGGTCAAATTTGTATCCGTCTTCTATGGCACTTATGTACACAGAAACACTTTGGTGATCAAAAAAATATTTAAATAAACTCTATTTTTTAAAACAAATATTCAAGCAGCATAAATGCTACAATAACAGCAGCAGCCATAATGTTGTCTTTTGCTCTCTTTTTAAAATCAAATCTAATGCAACTTGGTTTGACTCTTGGTTGGCTCACACATGTACATGCACAAACACACTCTATGGTAATCTGATCTGTAATGTAGAGTGACCTTTTAAAATGAGGTCATGTGGGACTGAAGAGGAGTGCGCCTAATGCCTGCTGCACACTAGAGGATTTTCAAATCTTAACTGATTTAAAAAACGCAAGAGACTGTGGACATAATGTCAGATTTGATGTGTTTTTAATACTTTAATCATGAGAACACACAGACACCAGACGTTTTAGACAAAACGCAGGACTAAGCGCTTGACATTTGTAATAAATTAGTGGTGATTCCTGGGCTTTGAGAGTTTACAGAAACTTGCAAGATTAAACAGACTTTAAAAAAAACAACCATGGAGACGGCCTGTGTGCATTAGTCAAGAGTCTAAACTATGTTCTGCGCTAGAAAAAACAAAAAAGAAAAAACAAGATGGATAGGCCATAGTGGAACCAGCATGGATTTTAGGTTTTGCAGCAAGAGCTGTAGACGGGATGGATATGAGGTTTCATTTGGTCTTCAGTGTGGCTGTTGAGGCTAATGCTATAAGCTAATGAGCATGCTACATGCTACATCGACTTGGTGACACATTTCAGGCAGCTTGTTCTTTGGGTCTCAGTAATATCCATCGCTGTTCCTTTACCACTGCAGGATTTTAAAATGTAAATAGCAAATGTTTACTTTTTCATTATCCCAAATGTGGGAGGATCCAACCCACTTGGTAACACTAAAAAAACCCTCACACTACAGGATAATTTAGGCAGATAATGTGTTCCAGCCAGCCTCGAATCGGGAATGCCCCCGCAACTGTGAGAGGCTGAATTGGCTGATTATCCTCTGGTGGGCCGTCTTAATGAGTCAGGTTTGGCTTATAAATTCCACAGACACCGAATAAGTTATGGATTATAAAGATGATTAACAGAAATGTTCAGGATTAAGGCCCTTGGATGACTACAGTGGTGTTTGGCATGCGTGGTATATGTGATGGTGCATTTCCAGAATTACCCATGAAGAACTGCAGGGCTATGTTGTGGATGAGGATGTGATCCAGTGGGATAACACACAGCTTGCCAAAGTTGGCTGCCAGCTTCAAGGCATCCACCTCCTACATTACACAGGGAGAGGATAGGCGAAGTGTGATACACAGATCAAACTATATCCTAAACTAACTGACTTAAAAAGATAAAAGTGACTAATGTAAGGGACAAATTCCATCTGATCCTTGCAGACAACATTTCACTGTTACAATAACAAATAGTATTCCACATTTTTATTAGATTCCTGCAGTGTAAGCACTGAAACACTGTGCTGTAGTTTCTCACCTTGCCAGATTGTAGTCTCTGGATCCTGGTCTCACACACCTTCTTCACAAACAGAAGACTGTTAATCTGGTTCTTGATCACATTGATGTCTAAAGAACAGTGACAAGAAGACAGTGAGGGAAAAGGAAAGCAACTGTTAACTAATCGTACCTGCTTTGTGGCTTCCCATTCATGCAATGAATTACAGCAGTTTCATGTGTTTGTTTGCAAATATGTGTGAGGAAGAAGTGAGCGCTCACCGTCTCCAGCAGTGTCCAGGGAGCGAAGGTACTGCAGCTCCTCCAACACCTTGTCCTTAACGGCCTCCAGCTCAGCAGGCTTGTCTGTCAGTTTCAGGATGTTCATGAAGGCTTCATAGTTGCAGCTGGAGTCCCGGATCTGTACAAAACCATATACATTTACTCATCCACAACACTTCTGCTCCATTACATTTGCTTTCTTCATAGTTTTTTTCTTTTATTACTGACACAAGAAGTCAGTTTAGATAACAGCCCTGTTTAAAAAGCCTGCTTAAGGTGGAACTATTACACTGTTGTATGCCTCTGTGTTTTGTCAGAAAGTTACAAAGTTACAAATTGCCTTATCATGAAAGTGTCATTGTTTGGAAAGTGCTCCCAGACCTATGTGTTATATGCCACACTAGATTCTGTTTTGTTACACCACATGCTTCTCACGCCTCTTCTAACCCTAAAAATAACACACTGAAGTTGCACTGTGCTGATGTCCTTTAGTTCAGTGTAAAAAAAGAAACAAAGGCAGTGTAAAGAGGGGACTCTGTTGCTGAAGTATTGAACAATTTCTATATGGAGAGGGCTAATGATAGACAGGACATATGGAGAGGTGTGGGTGTCAGCTCTTACCATCCAGATGACAAACTGGTTGATGTAGTCTGGGTCGCTCAGCTGGTTGATCAGAGGAAGGAGCACACCACGTGCCAGCACCTCCTAAAAAAACATTAGAGTGCATTTTCAGGTTCACTCACAGCAGCTCACACTTCAATGTAGACTGATACTGATAGTCTGTTCAGTAGCTTGATAATGCTAATGACCATCTGGCTGCAGAAGAGGCAGCAGCAGTTGGTTGGGAGGCTTAACTATGTTGAGTTAACAACACAGGTTGTGCAACATATTGTGTGATCGAACATGGGATTTTGCACTTCATATTCTCACCTCAGAGCGACAAAGTCATGTGTGTTGTGATCACAGACAGTGTAAGCGAGACTGTTTATGTTATTTGCACTCACCCTTAAGAAGTATCTCATGTTCTTGTTGTGGAAATCTCCAGGAGGTAGTAACAGATATAGAAGTAGCTCACACAAGTCCCGAAGAAAACCTGGCACGCACACACACACACAAGGGGAATGTAAGCTTCAAACATCAAAGCATGTTTGTTGGAAGAGTTCCTGATGACACTGTGAACTGTGAGGTCAGCCATGTTGTACAAGTGTGTTTACCTTCTTCATCTTTGTGTGAAGTGCACACCACGTCTCGACAAATCTTTCTCTCCATCTCCACCTCGGCCTCAAAGAAGGAGTCCAGCAGCTCCTCTGTTATGTCCCCTGTTCAGACATCACTCTGCCTCAATGATCATTATCACCACTAAAGTCATATTCTCACCATCTGACTTTATCAAAACACAAGGGAATTTAAAGTGATTAATCAAATGTTTGAAATGTGTGAAATGTGTCGCATACTTTGCTTGTCCTCTCTGTCAGCGAGGCGATCTTGGGCTTTTCTAAAGACACGTAAATGGGTGGCAAAGTCGTCCACCAGGCGAGTGGTGAAGTAAGGCTGCCAGTCCACCTCTTTGGACCTTGTCACATAAAAACAGACACATAAGAACACATAAAACATAAGAGCTCACACACAAGATGGCCAAAATACAGAAAACATTTAATAACAGGACAGAAAATGCATGTTTGTCTGTGTGTTTGTACCTTGTAGAGAACTGGACGAGGGCATTCTGCAACGTCTGTCTGATCTCCAATAAGAAGGACTCATCCTCGCTCAGAGTGTAGTACCAGTACTGGATGTAGTCTCTCAGAGCAAACTGGATCACCTGCAGATACATGGAATATGGAGGAGGAGAAAAGAGGAAATAAAACAGATATTAAAACAGATAAATCTGTGTTGAGTCTTAGTTATCATGACAAACTGCTGTGCTGCATCAAGACTAATCCTTGCTGCATTTGATTTTTAACAAAGGAAGCTAAGAACTTTGTATAACTGCATAAACTCATTTGGTCTCTCATAAGATGACTGATGATGCTGTAATGTGGACATATCATGTTGAAACCATACAAAAAAAAATTATTGTGCTTATTTGACTTTTTAAACTGGTCATGGTGATGTTACCGGGCTGTTCTAGACCCGGAGCTTTGTGAGTCAAATTGGATTTTGCTGTTTGAGATCATTATTGAATTACTTAACTCCTATGTAAGCTGACATAAGTCCCGTGTTTTACCTGTAGGACTCATGTTTGAATGCTTTTATGTGTCATCTGTAATGTGATGACATCAGATTTCCACCATCAGAACAGAGTTTGCAGCATGCCTGCTACTTCTGCATTTCTCTGCTACAATGACACACAAAAACAAGAGCTGAAGCTTGTTTATCAGTTAACCACCAGCACATGTTGTCACATGGATTTTTAAGCAAGTCAGCCAGCGAACACAAAACAATGTTTTGTCTGGTTCCCCTTATCTATAAATCCCAATAAAAATGTTATCCCTCTGTATTTTTGCAAACTTCAATCTAATTAGTCCTGCTGCAATTATGGACAATGACTGACCAACACAAATAAACAAACAAATGAAAAAGACAGGACTTTATGAGTCTAAGTCAACTCAGAAGTTTCTGATTTATGATTTGACTTTCAGGGGGCAATTTTTAATTAGATTTTAAGCTTATATAAATATAAACATGAATGAATGAATGAATAAATGAATGAAAATAATCAAAATACAGGATGGAAGGATTTTTTAATGAGAAATTTTTATGAGTGAAAATCAGAAAAAGACAAAGAAAATGTCCAAGACAAAATCCAACCACAGATGTCTTTCAGAAAGCATGACACAGTTTTACATGATTTCATGTTTTCTGAAAGAACTCAAGATTCACATGCCGCTGAAATGATTAGTGTGCATTCCCGACAGAGGAACGGAGAAGAGAAGCAGCATAGAAGAGCAGTTAGTGTCATCTGACCATTGCAAACTGCTGTGTCCACACTTAACACTGTCAGCTACGCTGTTTTAGTGAGGACTACATGCTAAAAGGTTTTTTTCTACTTCAAGTGTTAAAACCAGGGGATGGGGTGGAAAGCCCAACTGTGACCAGAGAATAAAAGCTGTGTAGTTCATCTTTTCTGTGTGGAGAGCTGACAGACACTCAAACCATCATTTTAATGGATCTATTCATGAGTATATTAAATTGAGAAAAAAATCTGAGGCGAGACCCACAGCCAGAGTGAAAATATTACGTGTCAGTTTTGCAACAGTCTTTTCCTTTTGCTTAAGTCACAAGCTGGTAAAAGCATTGGTGAGAAACCAACAGTTCAACACTACAGAGACTTTCAGTTCCACTTTCTGTTAAAACAGACAGGACACACACATTTCCATCAGGACTGTATGTTGGATAAGGTCTTAAAAGGCTACATAAAGGTCACATTATACGCTCACATGACTTAAGTTATCTAGGGAACATTCAAACATTGTTTGGACATATTAACAATTATTGATGTTAAAATATCCAACAAAAGCTGTTTATTAATTCACAAGAATTCCTGTTATTAATATAATAAGAATCTATCTGGTGAGAGGTAAGAAAATTCACCAAAAAATGATTTTTAAAGACAACTAGCTATTTTGATGTTTTAATAAAAAGTAGTGATGCTTGGTGAGATCATATACTGGCATGATATAGGATAAAGCCAAGAACAAGATTAAGCCCAAGTAAAAGAATCAAGTTTACCTTGTGCAGGTAACAAAAAACTGACCTCTTAGTTGAGTATTAAGTCAAGACAGATAATTGTTCTATGCCATCAATAGTTTTTGTCAGTGTCTGTTATATTTTAATTAAGTGATTACTTCATTAAGTTATTAACCATAATTTATAAGAGTTTCTGATTGATTATAATTTCATTAGTTGGAAAATAAATTATTTTATGACAGACAAATTTCAGTCTTCATCAGCTGACAGACATACTGCACATGACTAACCCAATGACACTAAACACAAGAAACCAACTTCCTGTGAATTTGAGCTACAGTGTTTGTTTTCTAAGTAAACAGACATAACTGTCCAGGGCTGTCTGATGGGTCAGACGGTGACTTACATGGGCTGGTGTCCAAAAAGTCTGGAGTGTTTGTATTTGTCACCTGGTCATAATCCTGTTATCTTCTTTTCTGAGCTGTTCCATTATCACCTATGCAATGCTTTTTACAATGATCACTTATCTAGCAAGCAAGTTTTAGCTCCAGTAGATTTGGCTGACTATGTTGCAACAAAATGTTACAGAAAAAATAGTTTTTCCTGATGGTGATACCATATCATACCATACAAGGGGGACTCAAATAATGTGTAATGTAGTAAATTATTAGGAGAGAACAGTTATCTTGTATGATGTTTTTGATCTCTTGTTGTTAAGCTTTGCAGTCCTCTCTCTTTTTGTAAACCTACTGCTGGTAAACCTTTGACACATTGAGTCACATCCAAAGCACACACGCAGACACACCCACCTGTTGAAGTGGTTCATCAATGAAACTTGAGCCAGTCAGCCTTCTGTCAATCTTTATGGGTTTCATCTCCAGCTTCATCTCATCCAATGTCTAAAGGAGACAAAAAAGATGAAGTGAAATGTGTCTGATCAAACAATGATCATTTTAATGATCTGCATTGAAACTAGCAAGACAACCACATCAGCAAAGAAAAGCAGGTAACAACTCATTTGCTTGTTAATGTAAGATCCCGTGTGTGTGCTTAAACATGCTTTTACCTTCAGTATACCAATTTGTGTGGGTGGCAAATAAGAGTGCTCGCACTTTTCCAGGTGTTTCTCTGAGTTGATCTTCCCGTATAGCAGTGTGACCGCAAAGCCCCTTGAAAACAGAAGTGAGAATGAAAGAATGACTAAAAAACGGATCTATCAGGCTCCTGTGCAGACTGATGTGGTTAATGTGAGACAGTGTGTTTATATAAAGACATGAAAAATGGCTACGAGGTCTTTCTGCTCACCCTCCTATGAAGCAGAAGATATAAAAGGCCAAATAGAATATGGCAAAGGGTCCAAAGGTGACGAGGAACAGCACGACTCCAAGACCCCCCCATCCCCAGATGGATAGACTGGCCTGAAACACACACAAACAAAAGAAACAAGTTAAACATTGTGCACTTAATAAGTTTGAAGATCACTAGAGCTGGTAACAAGAAAAATTCCCTCTCTAGTGCCTGACTGACGAAGACATTTACATCTTCTGTCACTGAGAACAAAGCACAGATCTTTGATTATGCAGACTAAGACCAGACGGCAAATACATCGATTTAAAAAGTTTTAAGGCATCATCATAAATCAGTTTGGATTTGACTGATCACGCTATTGTGAAGGAAGAATACCATTAAAACCAATACGCACTGAATCAGGTGCTTTGACAAGTTTATTGTACAATGACGTCAACCACAGAGCACAAGAAACTTTAATTTACACTTTTGATGATGCACAGGAAAGAATATTTCAAGACACACAATGTGGTGTGTTGTTGGAGAGTATTAGGCAAAGACTGTGTGTGTGTGTGTGTGTGTGTGTTCATGTGTGTGACTGTATACTTGTGTGTCACATCTACAGCTTTCCTGTTATTGTCAGTCCAGGAAACCAAGCTCTACTATCCAGCTAGCAACTCAGTGTCCCAGATTTCCACCCACTGTAAGTGACTCTAGTTGCTCTGTTTTTTTTAAATTTCCAAATTATGTAAAAACTGCACATGCAATTATTAAAACACCTGAAAACTCATAATAATAGGCATAATATGCAGGGATTGTGTGTTTTTGTTCACAAACACAACATTCAAACTCGGCCACTCCTGCCTGACTCAATTACACTGAGATATGTTTGAGCGAGCTAGAAAGAGAATGAAGAGAGGGAGCAGCATCAGCAAGAGCCCAGCAGTGATTCAGAACTAAAAACTTTATTTTCTGATTGTTCCACAATGGTTTCATTCTAAAATACAAACGCACATGCCCACACCTGAGCACAAACCTGCAGTATGGTGACATGATGCTGGATTTTGTAAAAATTCAGCCTTAGCACACACTACATCCTCTCTGCTCTTTGTAGCGCTTGTCAGACAAACACACAGCTCATTGCACAGAGAGTACAGAGGAGAAAGATGAGACAGTGATGAAACCTGGTCACCATGTTTAAAAGAGTCCTGACCTCCTTCTGTTACTGGCTGGTCGCCACACATCTGCTGCCTAAAGGTTAACGTATGGAACATGTCCCGTCTGAACAAATCAAAATAAGCAGATAATAAAACACACATGCACAGGGAGAGTCTCCACAGGTATATGCACCGTCACTCGTAGATTGTTCATAAATTGTTGATGCAGTTAAGTTTTAGAAAAATCTTGCGTATTATGCCTTAAATTAGCTGCTCAATACATGAGTCTGAAAAGGTAAAGTGAGACAGGCAGACTGAAGCTGCTGTCACTGGTAAAGCAGCACTGGCACAGACAGCTGGGCAAACACTTACTCCTGTCAGCTCAATGCAGGCAGAGCCTTTCTGAAACTGGAAGTGACCTCCATCATTACTGCAGACACTGTCACTTTGCACAAGATAACCTGTGTTGTACCCATGCCTTTTCTTCAGCCATGTAACCCCTGACCCTAACCCATGAAATCGAAGCAGGCCATTTAGCATTATTCTCAGACACGCACACTTGAGCATGGCTGGGCACGGTTTAGCGTGCATGACATTCTTGTTATCATGGGGTACTGATTCTGCGATCTGCTGCTTAAGGATGTCCTGCACTCTTAAAACCTCCTCTGCCTGCACAAATAGCTTGGGTTCTCAATTGGAATGCAAATTATTAGGATTCATTGGTAACATTAATTATTAATTTAGCAGTTAATCATCATTAACTGGTACATAAAAATCTTATTACCACATGGGTTTATTTTTCTAAATCAAAGTTTTCTGTCCACAGTCACATATTGTTTATTCTCTGACAGCATAGCCTGTCTATGATGTAGAGCTATAGATACATAAAACACATTGATGATCAATCCTATTCATTAGTCTAATGGAAGTCCTAATGGATTTTTCAACAGTTAAATTACTAGTATCTCTAGTTTTCAACTTTACAAGCTTTAATCTGTTAAAAGTAAAAAAAGTGTAGAGCTCTTTTTTTTTGTATATGTGGGGTCTTCTGTGATATATATATGTGTGTGTTTGAGACTTTGTGTACGTGTATGCAGTATATTAGAGCTAGATGGATATATAGGCTGATGTAATTGTAGCTATACTGTATCTGTGTATATGTTGACTGATAAATAAAAAGAAACTGCAGTACAGGTATACCTAACAAGGTTTGAGGTAGTTTGGACACAGCGAGTATTACAGGTGCAATCTGGATTAAAAAATCCAGGCCATGCAAACCTCAGCAAACTATCATAATATATCCAGTGTGAGATAATGTGAGAAGTACAGTTATCTACACAAAGACACTTAAACTTGGAAAACTGTCACACTGTCACAATCTGGCTGTGGAGTCATCAGATAGAGCCACTAACAGACACCCTGATGATCAGCAGTGATGATCTTCGGCTGCCCTACATTCATACCAGAGCATCTTAGATAAGCAGCTCCACTGATAGAGCCAGATAGGAACGGACAGAACTTCCTCAGTACACTCAGACATTGTTCTCTAGGCCACAGCCAGCTATGGACAGACAACACATATTACACGGGCTGCCAACTGTGTCACATTCAGATTCATGGGCCAACAAACTAACAACTTA
>JAPZDY010000008.1:12538397-12549423 GCA_029783645.1 Ctenochaetus hawaiiensis | reverse complement strand
AGAAAGAAAGAAAGAAAGAAAGAAAGAAAGAAAGAAAGAAAGAAAGAAAGAAAGAAAGAAAGTAAGAAAGAAAGAAAGAAAGAAAGAAAGAAAGAAAGAAAGAAAGAAAGAAAGAAAGAGACCACCCTACAGTGAGAACTGCGGAAAAGGCTGCAGATTTCAACGTCTATTTCTCTCCCACCAACACCGCTCCCCTTAGACTAACACTGAGGCTGAAGTCGCCCTTACTGCCAAGTCATCCCTCACTTTACCCTTGTATATGTGTGTGTGTGTGTGTGTGTGTGTGTGTGTGTATGTGCATGCTCACTCATGACAGGAGCCCTCAGAAGGCCAGTAAACTATGGCTGTAATCTGGTTATTACTTTCAACAGAGAAGAGCTTTAAAACTTCATATAATCTGGGATGATGCAATCTTCTAAATGTGTACAAGTGTGTGTGACTGTGTGTGTGTGTGTGTGTGTGTGTGTGTGATCTCTGAGGCAGAGTAAAGACAATCCTCTCTACTATTTACACAACAAGGAAACATACATTTCCCCACAGAAAGCCACACTCCCATCATTGTGAATGGTCCTGTGTTGAGGCAAACAATGCTCTCTCTCTGAAGAAATAACACTCTGTGTGTTGTGCATGACCTCAGGGCTTTTCCATGCCGATAGCCCATCTATGTATGATAAGAGGCCGGTGTGGTTTCATAAGGTAAACATGGAGAAACAACCCCCCTTCCAATCTCCATCAATGGACCCCCGTAAAGTTCCCCATTTTCAGCCAGAATTAGACACTCAAACAGCTCAAATCCAATAAAGGAACTTTGTGTAAGTTTGGGGTATATTAAGTTAGGAGAAAGGGCCTGTGTGTTTGAATGCGCTGTGCTGGTCTTTGATAGAACGCGTATGTTTATATTCGTAAAGCGGGGGTCACTGTGATATTGTCTGGTATGTGGAGAGTTATAAGGGGCTTGTGCTTAACTCAATCTGCAAGATAAACAGCCTCGAGGCAGGAGCGCCGAGAGGATTCGCATAGGTTCGCTCCCTTCTTCCTGCCCCTCTCTCTTCCTCTATTTCTCACTTGTTTGTTGCCCTGTTCATTTTCAAACTCACTCCTCCAGTAGCGCATTCACTCCTCTACCTTCTCTGTTCCTCACAATCCATTCTCCATCTTTCTCCTTACCTACACCCATTCATATGAGACATATTAGTGAGCTGAGTGGGTACTTTGTGGCGGTGAATGTGGTGGCTCGTGGTCCAGCTGGGGGTCGCTGTATTCTGGGGACAGGGTCAGTTTGAGAGGTCAGAGGTGAGGAATGATGGATGCAGTTGGCACCCTCCTCAGGGAATGTGTATGTGCATGTGTGTGAGTGCTCATTATGCTACTGGGCCAGTTTTTGCCCCGACTTCCTTTCTGTCACTCCTCTGTCAATCTATTTCTTCCTGCCTGCTTTGACAAAACTCCTGACTCTAAAAGCAATGTTCTCTTTCAAATGACTTGTCAAATACTGCTTATATTTATCCCTTATGAGGGATACAACATTTAGACCCCAAAGAAACTCTTTATCAGGCTGATACATAATCAGATGTGTCCTTAAAAAAGAAATTCCAATAATTTATTGTGCTTCTGAAGTTGTGCAGATCATAGAGATTTTAAAATATGATCAACACTGATGTTGCAGAGGTTCCTTATTTTTAATCTCCACTTTAGGCTGGATCCTACATGGTCCATAATGCAGCTTTCATTAGAGATCCCTGCCTCCCGCATGTCCACTTCATTCAAACCTACGCACCAACAATCCCCACAGTCTCTACTGTAGGCCTACTGTTAAAATGTCTCAAGTCTAAGCTTTATGACTTCATCTGGGTTATTTTTCTGACTTGGAGGACTCCCCCTCTGGACCTACAAAAGACAAATACTGATTTTCACAGACTGAGTGGTTTTCCTCTTACGAGTAAAGTGAATGTCATGTTTAAAAGTTGGCTGCTTAAAAATGACAAATGAAGAGCCAGTCTGACCTCTAAGCCCTGCACTTATGTTGAAATAAATACTCAGCAAAAAGCATTCTTTTTTGTACAGTAATGTGAATGTTTTGGGAATTTTTTGGCCTTATCAGCTAAACACAACAGTTTTGTTCATGTTTCAGAATTGTGTCTTTCTATACAGCATCACACCAGACTGACTGGGTGACTCTTGTAAGTGATTTATGATCTGATATTCAAAATGATGCAGATTGTTCTGGAGTGGATTTAATTATACAACATGCCAAAAACAAATCAGAATATATGCTCAGTCAACATCTAATTCACACTCATGTTTTCTTTCCACCAGTGACGAGTGGGTTGCAGTGATATGCAAGGCAGTATTTCACCTCAGTTCAGAGAGTGTCCTCATCTTGTGTAGGTTTGAATCTAAAGCAGCAGAGCACAAAATAAATGAGAATAGTACACACACACACACACACACACACACACACACACACAGAGGCCTACATACACACTCTTAAACTTACACACACTAACTGCACTAGGTTTAGATGAAACACGGATAATTAGCTCTAATGGAAACCAGACTTGCAAATATAGTCTCTCTTTTTCCCTGTGTGTGTGTGTGTGTGTGTGTGTGTCTGTTTGTGTGTGTGTGTGCATGTCACTCCAACTTCCTCTCCCCCCTGTCTTCTTGTGGTGTTGAGGGTTAATGTAAACCAGCTCTTGTTACCCCATAATGGGAAACTTCAGAGAGAGATGGAAGTGAGGAAGACATAAGGCTGAAAAAAGTAAAAAGAAGAGGTTAGACAGGAAGGCCTTCGCTTGGGTGTTGAAACAGCCAAAAAAAGAGACAACATGGGCCTACTGTTGATGTAAAGGAGTGAGAAATTCATTTAACAAAGATTTATCGCAGCTGGCACGATTAAAACACATACAGGCCTGCACCTTTGACTTTAAGATCAGTTTAGGAACTGCAAAGCATGGAGATATAAAATGTGATTAATGAGCGGCAGAATGTGTGTGTGTGGGTCATCAAAGAGTCTATCACTGCACACTTAAACCCAAAGAACCAGATGCCTTCACACTGATAACAAGCGGTCATCCCATTACCTTCAAACATCAAAGACGGGTGCAGGAGCTGAGTTGCAGGAGCCCTCTTCCCCCTCTGTCTCTCTCTTGCTGTCTCTGTGGAATGTATTTCCCTGTTTGGTAGGCGTGAGAAATCTCCCTCTGTGTGTGCGTGTAGAACCTATGTGTGTGTGTGTGTGTGTGTGTGTGTGTGTGTGTTTTGAAGCCTCAGAGGTGACATTCCTCCATGTCAGAGCAACAGCCTCAAGTTTAAGATAACATGGCCACGGTGATCTAAGGGTGGGAATCGATTCCCCTCAGTGTCTGGTGAGGGCCTTGGGTCAGAGCTGATGGCTTTACCTTCCGCAC
The DNA here is from genome assembly GCA_029783645.1 of Ctenochaetus hawaiiensis. Classification (NCBI taxonomy): domain Eukaryota; kingdom Metazoa; phylum Chordata; class Actinopteri; order Acanthuriformes; family Acanthuridae; genus Ctenochaetus; species Ctenochaetus hawaiiensis. The sequence continues at coordinate 12,546,013 of JAPZDY010000008.1, read as the reverse complement.
GCAACCCGTGATGCAAAAACACAGTAATGCTCCCATAATCATCTCTCAACAAGCCCATGGGGAGATGTGGAATGCACTATGAGATGCATTTATTGACCTCAGAATCTTTTATCCAAATTTTCAACTGATATTACTGTGATATTCCTGACATTGCCCTTTCCTTGAACTTCACAGTATTTCACAGTGGCATATGTTGGCTTTGGGTAAGCAAAGACAAAGAGGTCCCATCTAGTCCTCAAGCCTTGGTCTAAACCAGTCATTCCAGACTAAATCTACATCCAAGAATCTCTTTAGGGCATGAAATTCACTGATATTTGTGTTGGTTTTTTATTAATATATGTAAAAATATGGATTTTTTTGGAAGGAAGTTCAGTTGGTTAAGTGAATGTTTACTTGCTTTTGGTGTAAATTATCCACAGGGGTGCCTCGCCTCTGTAGTAAACATACAAGAAGATTTGACATTTGCCAGTTGACAGTGGAGCCTCTAATTAAAAGAGGATTGATGTCTATAACAAACTGACTGCCCCTAATAGAGAAATCATGATTTTTGCTCTGCCTCTTGGGATACTTTATGCATAGTTTTTCAAAAATAAGGTAGAAAAATAAAAGCATTTCTGGGTGGGTTTTTTTTCTTAATTTTGAATGCATCTTCATTTCACTCTAGCGTATCTGAGAAGGAACCAGCAGTAAAAATCAAGATATGTATATGCATGAACTTTAAAAAATATTTAAGAAAGAATTTGTGAACCATAAAAAAGTTTTTATACAACAACTTTGTTTCACTTGTAAAGCCAGTTTTGAATTCTACATAATATAACTTCTATCAGTATTTTGTTTTTCCTGTGGTATTACTAAAATGTCTTTTGATTATTTATGGTGTTATTTGTGGTGTTTACGTGCAAAAAACTCTCTTCCTTTTCTTTAGAATTGCACAAATATGAAATCACACAGGCTATTCATTTTGCATTATGACCTGTGTCCACCCCTCTTATTCCCTCAGAGCTCTTAGGGTATAGCTGCTGCAGCACCTGCAGGAGACTCCCATGCTGACCTGTGGCTCAGAGGACATCTGGGAATATCATGCATGCCTCCCACAGCTCCTCATGCACCCTGTTCAAACAGACCACCGGCTAATTATGGCTTCCCCAGATCCCTGAGCTCAAGAAAATACTACAGAATAAGCCACGGGTATGAGATGTTTTCTTTTGGCCCCTCCACGGTGGTTTAGTTAACTGGGGATTCAGCAACAACCAAAGAAAATAAACTCTCTACAAAGACCCAAAGTGCTGAGACTCTGGGAAACGAGTTTGTTTCAAAAAATTTCAGGTATTTAAAACAAATTTGTGTGTCAAATAAGCACTCTTGTGCTTTCAGTTGACAGTCTTGAAATTGACTAGTTTATTATTTTATTATTGAGTCTCTTCTTATGGAGTTTAACTTGAATTCTGCAAAGAATCTCCAGACAATTGAGAGGTAAGAATGATACTTTCATTTTTAATTCAAGATATTGCCAAATATTTACAACACTCAAAATGTGCAGACTCCAGATCCATTCAGCATTCTGAGATAGCCCCAAAATAAATAACTTTTATTTGAGTAGGGTAAAGGAATTTCGAACATGTGTAGAAAAATAAATACAAAATACTTCATTTGCTGTGAAACATTGTCACAGGGAATGTGGAATGAATTGTCATTTTTCTCTCGCGTTTCAAAACAGAGCAGTTCCTCTGAGCTCGTTTTTGTTTTTACAACATTCATAGTCGCAGTGGTCTTTCTTTCTTCATATCCGTCCTGTCTGTCCTAAGTGCTCCCTTGCAAACATTACAGTCCTTGCAATGGGAAATATGAAAAGCCCGCTCTCCTCCGAGGCCTCAAGCACAGCGGATGGGCCTGTTTCAGTCTATCTGATGGGCGCGATCCACTTGTTCTTCAGTTCGGTTAATCTGTGGAAAAAAAGAGATTATTTGATTAGAAAAACAGCTAATATATGAAAATGTGATATTTCTTAATGCATATGTAGGTTTTATTTGCAGTCGTGTAAGGTCATAATATAAAAAGGAATCTACGTTTTAAGAAAGAAAAAACTAATTCCCCTCTTGGTAATAGAAGAAAATAGGCAAGGAAAATCTTCGTAGTGTCATATAGGACCTCAATGATTAAAGGTGTTATAATCTTGTGGCTGTGTTACAACTTTAGTGCGTAGGCCTACTTGTTTTGTTCAATCTACTGGGACAAACGCTCCTTTCATGAAAAAATGAAACAGAATGAATTGTTTTTAGTGGTATTTTGGGGGATGCCATACACATTTTGGAGCACAGATATCCCCATTGAAATATTAGAACTATCTGCTTTATAATTCATCTTGTTTCTGTGCGTAAAATGCGCATTGAAATGTTTTGGCACCGCTTGACCTCTTGCAGGATGAAAAGTAAAAGGCGCTCAGCCTACCGTGCTGCACCATCCACAGCAACCCTGCTAGTGGGACGTTGTAGACAAGGACCACGCGCCCCCCATCCTCCAGACCGAGAACGCGTAACTCAAGCGCTCGTGCGCCACGTAGCTGCAACTGGTCCCTCGCGCGTCCAGCTCGTCGCTCTGCAGAACTTGGCACAGAAAATCGATGTACCGGGCCGCGAGCTTCAGTGTCTGGATCTTACTGAGTTTGTCCGACGGGAGGGTGGGAATGATCTTACGTAACGACGTGAATGCCTCGTTGAGGGATTGTGTCCGTTGCCTCTCGCGGATGTTGGCCATCACGCGCTGCGTCTGTAGGTCATCGAAGGAGGGCTCAGGGCTGCTGCTGCCTTCACTGCCGCCGCTTCCTGCGCTGCCGCCTCCGCCGTCGCAGCTCTTTCTGCATTTCTTCTTCGCGGGGCTCGGACTCTCAATGTCTCCCTCCTCCTCGTCGTCGTCCGCGCGCCTCCTTGTCGCCCGTCGCTTCCTCGCGCCTCTCCGCGGCAGCTGACGGTCAGTCTCCTCCTCGCTGTTCCCCGCACTGTCCATTGGGGAGGAGTCCTCTTCCCGCATCGTCTCTTTTAAAACTTTTCTGTGGTCTGCAGAACCGAACCGAATACAACGTCAACAAACACTACAGGTAATAAAAAGTGTGGCCTGCAAAAGGGGTGTTGGCTGGTATAACGTTAAATCTCGTGCGCCACGGAGAAGGAGAGGTGTCTGCCAGACTGGGAGGACCAGGACTCTTATAGCGGGGAGCGGACAGGAGGATTTTGGGGAGCGCTGTGATTGGGTGAGGAGGGGTGTAACATAATACTGCAGGAGAGGGTGAGTTCTGGCTATAATATCAGGAATGGTGTTTAAGACACGCAAGCTCCTCTGCACAAGATTCTGAAAGGGGTGTAATCGAAGCACGTTGTTATCCAATCAAAGGTATTAGTGCAAAGTATTGTCCTTCCCAAACCCAGGTTATGTCTGCCCTAAATACATAAAATACCCCCCCCCCCCCCCAATTTGTTATTAAACATAAATAACAGAATCTCTGTCTAAAGAATTAATTTGACAGCAAATGAGACGCCTCGTTGCGAGGTCTGATCAATTTTTGCCACTTTTTTTCAATTTCAGGTTTTCTAAAATGTTACTATTACTGTGCACGGACTTGCTTATGCAACTAAATCAAAGAAACGGGGAACACAGCAGAAATTTCTCCACAAATGAGCTGCTTGTTGTAGGCCTCACATCTCTATTACAGACGCTGCCTGAGATGGGAACAGTGGTGTCGGTGAAAAATATCAGCACTACTGAAACACAGGAGGTTGTCACAGCAGGAGGTCTCCGCTCCAAAGCAGACCGTGGTGTTTATTTTCCCGTCAGCGGCCCCGCGTTGAGGTATGCGCTTAAATGGGTCTGACTCCCGCAGGGATCTGGACATCGCGGCTCAGGTTTAAAAGACTGGCCGTCCCAGCGAGATCTCAGGGCGGATCCGTGCTCACAGCGGGGTCGCGAAAGGCGGTGTAGTCTACTGCTGCTGCCGGAGAGCAAAACACTGGAGGTGATAAAGATTTTTGAGGGGGGTAGCCTACGCACACACACGCACACATGGCCACCCGTCCTTGAGGCCGACTGCGATGGGCCTAATATCAAAATTGATTAGGGCATTCCTTTAGCTGCTTCTGACACTATATCTGATAACTTTTGATGTAAATTATCCACAGGGGCGCCTATGATGAGAAATGATGACACGCGACGAGGGCCCTGGCAGGCCCGGTCCCTTTTCATTTAAGGGACAACCAGAAGCACCTTTGTGGCCTGTGTGTCCATACTTTGACATCTCTGACTTCCAATCAGAGATATTTTCGCACGTCTTTGGGTCTGTCACTCAACTTATCTCTCCAGAACAAGTCTCATGTCTTTAATCACATGCTTGACTCAATTCACACCTAAGTGACAAACATCCAGCGTCATGCAGTGAGCCTTGAATTTGCACGTGAGACGATTGATAAGGCTTTACGGGGCCGACAAATCTTTCTTATTTTATCTCGTGTTTTCTTTAAGGAAAACCTCTAGCTTTACCTGTTAAATATCTGTCTCAGACCAGGTGAGACGGGCGGCTATGTCGCTCTCCATGGTGCTGAAACAACACACCTGAAGTATTGCAGACAGCTCTCTTGTATTTTTTTTCTTTTGAATATGAAATGTTGCTGTTTCAAGATTTTAATTTAATTTATTATAGTCTTGTAAATGAGCTAAAGGATTTTAAGTAATTTTTGTGTTGTTTTTATTGCAGAGCAAGGAATACACGAATTATCATAGCATAAACATTTATTTTAAAGCGTCAATAAGTTACAAATAGTAAGTGATATATTTGAACGAGTTGCTCAGCTTAGGTAAAATCCAATAATAAATGCTATTTTTAAAACATTGTGCAGTCACTGCTATGGCCTGCTTTTTTGGTAGAAAGTAGTTTTTTTTGTATAGGTTTTATCAGACGTCTGTGGTTTCACATATTTCTTGAGAATCTGCTGTCTGGTTCCAATATTTCAGATATTAATCCATATCACAGTTTTGGTAAAGATGTATATAGTCCAGTTCAACCACTATGTGTTTTTTTTCATCATGGATATTAATGCAAAATCCAACTCAGTCCGATCTCCATGGAATAAAGTTCATGTTGGACTTTTTTGACTGTTTTGCTCCAGCAGGTCCGTCATGAAGGAGATGTAGACGATGGCCAGACGGAGTGTGTCGATACGGGACAGTCTCTTCTCGTAGGCGAAGGTGGGAACTTTTCTCCTAAGTTCATCAAACGCTTCATTCAGGCTAAACATCCGCTTCCTTTCCCGCACATTGGCCGCTTGCCGCTGCACCACGGTGATAATTCTCCTCCGTTTTGACTTGCTAGGATGCCCGTGCGCACCGCGGCAGTAGTACCTCGGTGTGCTCATCACCAGATGCTCGGTGCGCACGCCGTTTTCCAGGTCCCGGCACCAGGGCGAGTCCGTCAGCCGCATCTGGTTGCTCGGAGGGGATGGGTCATTTATCACCTGCTGCTTTGGTTCCAACGAGCAGTTTTGCGGAAACTCCATCAGGTTCATGTCATTGACGAAGTGTTTTAACGTAGAGTTCACAAAGCGGCCTTGCATCTCCACATCCAATACCAAACAGCAGTCTCACAGGGACTTTGCCACTTTTATAAGTCTGCTATTCAGTCAAGCGCAAAAACTGCTTCCACGCACCGGCTAAAATCAATCACCAGACATAGAGACTGAAGCAGGAGAGCATCTCAACAAGTAAATCAAAACTTCTCCAAATCCGGTCAGAGCACGACAGGGTGAGATCCTATTTGGCTCAAGTCCAAGGGCCTTTCTTGCTGTTTTAATAAGTCGCCTATGCCTCCTCACAGCGCGACGTCTTTCATGCCCATCATGGCTCTAAATTGAGTCCATTTCTATCGTTTGTCGGTCGGTGAGTGGGTTGTATCCGCGGAGAGGAGCTTTAAAAGGCCGAGAGGAAGCTAAAGGGACCCGTCAATTGATGCACTGTCCTCTTGGAGGCCCTTAATGAGCTTCTGAAGAACGTAGGCTCTTGACAGAGGGTCATACAGTCTTGTTTGCACTCTCCCCTCTGCTCCAGAGGCTAAATAATGACACTTTTATCACTTAAACGGGCCAGGAGAAGACCAAATAGAACATTCTCTAACAGTCGCTATACACCACAGGCTTTTCTGTTGCAAATTAAAGCAAATAACTGTCCGTTCCCATGGCAGGACAGAGTCCACACAGGGACAACTGAGAGAGCCAACTGTATGAGAGTGCTTGGTCACTACAACTAGCTCTACTTCCTAAGCTAATTTGAACATGTTTCACACTGCTGTTGAGGCTGTGTAGAAGGATAACAATTTCAATTTTAACTTGCCCAGTGGAATTTTTAGAATTCCCAATAGAGTGTTGACAAAGAACACAAACATTTATTTGCCTCATAGGTTTAAAGGCAACAAGAAAGTATTTTATCCAAAGACTCAGACTGTTCAGAACAGAAAAACAGCCTTCGGAGTTTTAGTTTCTTGGGTTAGAATAACTGACTCAAGGGCAACTCAACTATTGTGGTTTTAAAGGAGGAGAGAGTGTGCTGTTCTAAGAGCTGCTGAATTCAGCTAATGTTGTGCTGGTGGTTTCAAAGCCCACTCATGATGACAAACTGCTTTTTAGGCATGAAAATTCTGACTTTCAGTTTTACAAAAGAGGAGTAACTAGGTAGCCTTATTGATCATATTAATAGTGTAAAAATCAAAGGATCTCTGCGGATTGGTGTCTTTCTTTTGGGGGGTCAGGGGTCACCTCTTAGCAGAGTACTTAAAATGCTCTGTATCTAAGATATAGTTGCTATGCATTCATGCAGTTGCTGACAGGTCACTCTGATAGTGAATGCATCTGACAGTGAGGTTTTAGAGTTGATACTGATTACTAGTTCTTACTTCACTTGCTTATCATGTTAGACTGCATTATTAACATTGGTAGCAATTTTGGAAACACTCAACCCCCATTCCTTAGCATTTATAGTTTGTTCAATTTGAAAGAAAATTAATGTGTTCATGACCCATTGTTACGTGGTTGCCGTTACATGCATAGTCAATTTTGAGCATTAATCAATATAAAAAACTATAACACTTCAAATGAAGCATCCATAATTGATTAATTGTAGTAAAAGGGCACATCATGAGTTAATAATACATTAATGAAACCTAAAAAGTCTGCTTGTACATAATTTACATGTATATAAACAGCAAGCATTACAATAATATGTGGGCTTTGTAAGTATGATCAAAGCTACATGCCATCAAGCATTCATTTAGTTTATTTAACCCAGTTATGTATATTTCACTGCTATCACTGCAGACGAATATATATTAGTGTATATTTGAATATTGAAAAGTGTTTATTTCTGTTTTTAATTCTAAAATCAGCAGATAAAATAAATGTTTAATCAATTATTGTCATAACAAATCAAACATAAATACAGGGAGGTTAAGTTCTTGTGAATCAGTGAATGAAAGTGGTCATGACATAAAAAACTTTGCCGGGTCCAGTTTTTTTGTACGTGTAGCTTTTGCAAGTATTGTCCGACATTCAGAGGCATGTTGCTCCCGGTAGTGTAAACATGCC
>JAPZDY010000008.1:12463529-12485304 GCA_029783645.1 Ctenochaetus hawaiiensis | reverse complement strand
AATGTTACTATGATCTAATAGCATTTATGCTTACATTTATGTTGTGTATATACATACAAATTGACTTGACACTATTCGAAAGTAATCTGGACTGATTATAGTGATTTATTTTTATAATCTGAGTAGATAATGACAATTCCATGTAATCTGCTACCACCCAACTCTGTTTTTAATTACAATAAACAAGTGCATTTGTATTCATGTGGTCCCCATATATAGCAAATATTGGTATTGTAAATGTACAGTTGTGCATCGAATGCATGACTGAAAAACCCTAAATAAATTCACTATATACTCCTGCTGTTTTCAACATTATTTAGGTTTTAAGAGCAACCGATGTCAGAGTTTGTTGCTGGTTTAGGATTTTCAAGTGCTGTGGACCTCATGGATAATTACTGTTTATCTCTTTGTGCCATTCAAAATGGTTTTAATGTGAGTGCTGGTGTGTTACACGGAGAGTAAGAATCAGAAACAGATTATCACTTCACTCCACTCCTGTAGTCAAGCAACTGAAATCTAGTTGGTAGAACAACTTATAGATTGTTCTCACTGTGACATTCAAAATAGTGAACTGGTTACAATAGAAGCACGAGGATTGTGACCAGATAATGTGACTGTCTGTGCAAACAACTGACTAACTATCACCTTAGAATTTTCACTTCTACGTTTAGTTTCCATGGAGGGGACTCTTTGACAAAACCAGTCGAAATACAAAAATACTCAAGCACTCAGAAACAGGAACAGGGGTCCCGCTGTGCTATTTTTGGACTTTCAAGTGTCATAAAGTGAAATGTCTGTCTGTCTGTGGGTAGAGAGTGAGTAATAACAGTAGCTAAATTTAAATCTGTATTACCTCATTCCTAATTTGGGTTTTGCAGCTTTGACAGCAGCGGAAATTTAAATCTTACCTCCACTTAATTTGAAAACAAACAAGACCATTCAGTGCGTGTGTGTATGTAAATGTTCTGTATGTGTTTAGCTGTTCTTATGTACATGTGGGATGATCATGATGATGAGGGGAAATTTTCCTCACTAAATGCCAAATGTTGACAAACAGTATGAGAGGGGAATTCAGATTTATTGTGTTTACGATTAAATCATGAAAAAATGTAGTGATTTAGGGGAGAGAATGCTAAATAGTTTAGAATTGTGAGCTTGTTAGGTTTTCCCCTAAAACAAATGACATTTAAGTACAGGAACAAAAAACTTTACCATCATACTAAATCTGTCTCCAAATGTCTTTTTTTTTTACTCACTTTGTGCACTTGTGGTAACTGGTTTGTGTCTTTGCATGGGAATCCCCATCCCAGATCACCTTTGACCCCTACTTTGTCCCTGCATCAACTGAGCCAAAGAATGTGCGGCACAGAGGAGAGTGTGGGAGAGAAAATCAGTGAGATGAGTCGACTTTCAAAAGGCAATTTGGAAAGAAAGTTTGGCAGGTGTAAGAGGGCGGGCGGCGCTTTTGAAGTGGACCTGAACGAGGTTGTGTGTGTGTGTGTTTGGAGAGTGATGAGACCAGACCAGCGTGATGGAAAGCCCAGCCGACTGCTAACACAAACACACCAGAGGGAGGGAACGAGAGGAGAGGGGCGAGGGCAGGGGGGTTAAAAAAGTGTGGGAGGAACGTTAGAGAAGAAGAGTGTTTTGTGTCAGCTTTCCAAAGATGACAGCTGTCTGTAGATACTTATGTTGAGCGGCATTGACAAGGTCCAGGGAGTGTTTACACTTAAGGTCATTATCAAGTTTTAGTAGCAGAGGGCAGATCTATATTTTGCCACTTGAGGCCAGAGAACAGAGACTTGTCCTGGGCAGAGAAGGGTTCATGTGGGTGTTTTTCCACCGAATTAGCTCTGGTGCATGAGCTGGTTCCATTGTACAATTGAGTCATTGTAATCACAGATACGTCATGAACAGAGGGTGGTGCACACTGCACAACGACCTCTTGAATTTGACACTTTGGTTCCTACTAAAGGTCAAGAAACACCTGTTATTTTCCAACTGGGAGACAAATTTTCGGGTTCTGAACCAATTTATTTTGGGTGGAAATGCCCCAAACGGTTTAAAATTAGGTGTGAAAAACAGAGCAGAACAGGTTTCATATTGATGGAAAACGCCTATGACTGGAGGGGCTTGGAAGCTGAATTTCAGAGATGTTTCACACACTTAAAAAAAGAGTGTGGTGTGTGTATGTTGCATCATTACCATAATTGAGAGTGACTGCTGAGAGGGCATGCACGGGGAGGTGTTGACAACCCCCCCCCCCTCGCTCCGAAATTCCCATTTGACAAATTATGTGAATGAAAAAGAGGAGAGGCGGAGCTGGGCTCGGCTCCAGGCTCCAGAGCTACAGATGGGGTCAAACAGAGTAGATAAGGGACTTGTGTGTGAGTGTGTATGCCTGGTGAGCTTACTGCTGTGCACTGGTCGGGACTGTTGGCACGCTCACAATCACTGTTTAGGCTGCGTGCCAAGCAAAACATGTCCACTTTCTCTGGAAGACCTCTACCGGAGACAAGCATAGGGATCAGGCCAAAGATGGTAGACTATTGTGTCTTTGTCCTTGCGTGGTCTGTTTTCCCCCAGCTTAAAATGTTGAGTTGTTTAGTAAGTCTTTGGCTCCTGCTCAGCAGAGCAGCCGGCGAGGCAAGGTTACTCCATGTCATTGGAATCTGTGCACAATGGACCCAAACCCCCCTCCTCCTCTCTGGCACCAGCTTGTGAACCCCCTCTGTAAGAACTCTGCTTTTATTGACCCCCTCCTCTCTACTCCTTTTACCCCGACATCCTCCCACACAAGCATACTTACACACACACAGGAGCCCTCAGTGCTGTTAAACATCTCCCTGAAGAAACAATTTAAACATCAGTGTTCAATTCAAGGCCTTGGTTCACTTGGAATGCACCCCACCTCAACTCCTTGTACGCACTTTACGTTTCTCTTCCTCTCTCTCTCTCCTTATTTGTCTCTCCTCCCTCCCTCTTTGACTCCTGTCTCCTCCTCTCTGATAGGCCTACAGCGAGGACAAGAGCGTCGTTTCCATGGCACCGCCTGCCTAAGTCAGTACAGCGGTTGGAGCACGGTTTACTCCTGGCTTTAGTGTGGGATGTTCACTTAATATGTTGCTGCGCGCCGGCTGAACGCAGCACTGGCTTTAGTGGTCCTCGTGTGTGTAACTCCGCTCCGCTCTGTCCCGGGATGAGACTTCACCGTAAGCTGTGAGACGAGGTCCGTCGTTGGAAGCACGCGGGGGACACGTCGCACACCTGCGGCTGGAGGGAAATAGATGGAGGAACTTGCGCCGCAGCCGTCGTCGTCGCCGCCGCCGCACTCAAACGATTGCTTCACCTCCTCTCGTGGTCCACGGGGGAGCGCGCTTGTAAGCTGATTTAACCCGGGGGATGTGAATACCTCTCCGGGATTAGAAGGTTATTGGGTGAACGACAATGCCCCGCGGCTCGGTCCGGCACTCCCGGCTATTGTTCGCGCGGCGGCGGACGCACGGTGCCCGGTCTCCCCCGGTTCGCTTCCAGTAGCTGTTCCACATTACAGCCTCTGCCCCTGCGCCTCCTCGCTGCTTCGCTCAGGTCGCTCTCCCGGTGTAGACAGGATAATATGACTTCCGGGCTCCGCACATACGGCAGCGTCCCTCTGTGTCTCCTGCTCTGCTGCTTGGTGGCCGCTGTCTGCGCTGAAGTCGGTGAGTGGAGGCTCATTAGCGCCAATTACATCATAACAATTAGCCCACATCTTGTATCTTGTCAAGGCATCACTGCGCAACATCAGCTCCAGTCCCGCCCATCTGTGCGCTCTGCAGGGTTTGACTGTTTCTCAGGGTCCATGTACAGGACCCCCCATCAGATCCTCCTTTTCTAGATTTTTACTCCTAAACAAACATTTTTAAAATATTTTAATATTATATTCCCTATCTTTATCACTTATTTTAAGTAAAACTACTAATTACCTTTTTTCATTTTTTAAGTGAAACCTCTAAACCCACAATTCAGAGACTCACAGCCTTCCTCGAATCCAGCTCTTGTTCAAGCAGGTATTGATCAGTTATAATTAGAAGTTAAATGCTTCACTATTGAGGAGATTGCCAGAGGCCAGGAGTGCTAATTGGGTCAGAGCGGCTTGTTAGTGGGCTGTTAGTGATGCTGGGACCTGCAGCCTTTCTCTGTCCTACATTCCAACCCTGTAGCTCACAAAAATGGCTCTGGAAAAATCTCACCTCTGCAGATAAATCACTTCAATGAATCATTAATCCCACTACAGTTAGCCCCAGGTCCATTGGGTGCCATTCGTCACACCATAAAAGTCTTCAGATCCTCCATTCCTGCTGTATTTCTCTGCTAACGCTGCATAAAAGTATCTTGCCTTGAGTGATTTGTCACAGTGTCACTCCGGTAATGCATTTGTGGGCATTTACCATCACTGATTGACTCATGATTAGATGTCCTCCCTTTGTGTGTGTGTGTGTGTGTGTGTGTGTGTGTGTTTATGTATAGGAAACGATCCATTGCACCACTCCAGAAACTCAAGCACCTGTTCCCACACCCCAACCGTTTTTTTTCCGCTATACGGCTGACACACACTGAATAGCCTCATATGAGATGCTAAGTGGTGCTTCCATCTTTTTAAGTGCGCATGAGATCTCTAAATATCCGCAGGGGCTCGGCTGCATGGCTAATGAGTGTTGACACACACATTCTTTCATATGCTAATCACAGATTCCTCTCTTCATCCCATTCCTCCTCCATCTCTGGCCGACTATCTTATTTTCTTTTCTTCCTCTGCCTCTTTCTACTCTTTCCCTCCCTCATCTCTCTCTCTGCAGGTGACAGTGTGTGTTGGTCTCCCAGTATCACTTCTTGCTCAGAGTGTCTCAGCCGCGGACCACAGTGTGCCTGGTGCTTCAAGGAGGTAGGAATGTGTATAAAAGTGTGTATTTGTGTGTGACAGAGACATCGATGGAGAGAGAGAGAGAGAGGGAGAGAAAAAGAGAGAACGTGGCAGACATTCAGCAGCATTCCTCAGATGACACACAGCAAAGCTTTGATGCCACCCACAGATGTGAATATAATGTGCATGTTCAAGTTTGCCCTCTGACCTGTGCGTGTGTGTCCGTGTGTTTGTGTTTCCATGTGTGCTTTCTCATGTGGCGGCAGAGACAGAGCCACTTTCTATCCATGTGTTTAGTCTAGACTCTCACACATATCACTGCGTTTCACTCAAAGTGCGCATCCGCCCGTGTGTTTGTGCGTCTATATCTGTCTTTCCTTTCACCGTGTCAGTCTGTCTCGTAAAGAGCCCACCCCGAATCAGCCTTGAGAAACCATAAAGCCTCACAGCACCACACCAGTCACAACACACACACATACACACACAGACTCATACAAACCACACTGACTAGACTAGACTATCAACATGTGTGTGTTTACAGACTTCAGGTGCTTTCCCACCATGTGAACCCTAACCTTAACTGACATCATTAAGTGGGGCTGGGCTCACTGGTGTGTGAAAGCGTTCAAACACTGTTTCTCTAACCTCCCACACACACACACAGAGTCACAAAGAAATGCTCGGTAAAGCACTGGAAATGAGGCAGGAACAGTACTTGTAAATACGCATGTTTGCATTTTGCCACAGACATTAAGCGTCAGGCAAGGAGATAAACTGTGCAAGGAAAGTCCGGGGAAGTTGCTGTGAAACTATCTGGTATTCAGAGTTGTTACAGGACAGATTATAGCCACAGGGACAGCCATAAATAAACCAAATGCAGTCTAGCTTTCAGTTCAAGCCAAGGTCACATATTCAGCCACAGCTTTTATCGTAGACTGTTTGCTGCTGTGCTCTTTATTTAAAAAGTTGCAGTTATACCAATAAATTGTGCTGTTTCATTCCCTATCTGTGTGATCTTGTTGGTCATGTGACACTCTTTAAATGGGCTCATACCATTCAGGCCCATGTCATGCTGTAAACACACACATTTAATGGTTTAGTTTTATGTTTTTAGTGCTGTTTACTGTATTTGCGGGTGTGTTTCTCACAGATCTAAGGTACCAAAGGTCACTAATCCACTCCAAAGCTGCAAGGCATGACACTGTTTGACTGTTTTGGAGGCGGATTCTGACTATAAGAAGCAGAGATGTTATTTACAGAAAGATTCTTTCAGTGGAGCAATAACGAAATTATGTTCTAAGTAAGAAAATCAGTTGGACGATCTAATCTCTTTTCTGTTTAACAGAGCTGCAACTTTTCCTTTCCTCTGTAATCTGATACACAGAGAGTAGATCAGGACATGAATGACTAAATATGAATAGGACATGTCTTGCTGAAAACAAAACCAAAAAGTATCTTCAGGATCACTAAATAGAATGATAATGGTCCTCATGTCAATGTTTAACTTTGTGAATCAATACAAACACTATAAAAATGCCAGAAAGAAAAAATGAAACCAAAGTGAGTCATTGTGAAACTGGTTTCAATTTGCCATGATTTGCCAGGGACCAAAGTGTCTTTAACTTAATCACACTGTAGCTGTTTTGTGTTTTACGGAACAGAAAAAAGAGATCAGAAAATGAAGTGGGTTAACAAAATCATGCATTACAAGCTCTTCACCCTAGAGTGTTTGTGTGTGTGCTCCTGCATTTGTGAATGGATGTTGTGGGGAAAAATCTTGCTGGAGAAAAGAGTGAACAAAGACCACATGGAAATATGAAATAAGGCTGTAGTCTTTCCAAGAAAACCCTGGTAGACTGAAAATCTACCTACTCTTCAACTAGTCGCCCACAGTGCACTGAGTAAACTCTAGCTGAAACTAAGGCTGATCAAAGCTACACAGAGTTTGCATGCAGTTAATTCCTGCAGTTTGACCATTTCTTTTTCACTTGCAGCAACGTTGTTACCTTCTCATCATGTCTATCAAGTAATTTTAGAAACAGCAGCAGTACACACACACATAGCAGGTGAGAGTCATGGAGAACAGGGATCTATGTAAAAACAAAGCTACACTGAGCTGAGCTATTAGCCGAGCTAACGCAGTTAGGGTCACTTGATGTCATTCAGTATCACAACATTAGCTGCCACATTTTTTTGCACAACATGCTAACTCTAGTTCAACAAGCTAACACACAAACTTAGCAGTGAAACAACAAACAACATGACAAAACTTACAACCTTTATGTTTAAAGTTGGGTCAGAAATAAATGTTATTTTTTCAGATTTTATGTCCTCTAGGATGGGAAACTGTTTTTTTATAATCACATTTATTTGTTTTATTTTATTGTTTTTTATTTGTATGCCTCACAATTAAAATATATGAGATCTTTATCGTTCCTCCCAGCCTTGAGAAATAATGGATTTAAATGACCTTTCTTTTAATGAAATTAAAACCAGTGATTGTCCGACCAATGAGATTTTGGGTAGACAAGAGTAATGATCAATCAAAAAGGGAATGCGTTCCTCTGACCTTGAAGTATTCATCTGCTTCACACAGCTGCTTAGTCAGTGGGACTTGTTCTCAGTCTCAAATGCAATTAAAGTGATAAAATCTTCGAGGACAGCTTAGTTGTAATATCTTCAAAACTGTGTTGGAGCTTTGTCCTCTGTGTCTTTTATCATTGTTTTTTGTGTTATTTTCTGAGTTTTGCTGAAAAACTATGAATATAAATCTTTCACAAGAAGAGTTGGGAAGAAAAGGCTTCCATCATTAATCCATTTTCAAAAAACTTTTTTTTATTTAACATTTTTCTTACCTAGGATTTTCTGGATGGGGCGGTCCCGAGCCAGCGCTGTGACCTCCCGATGAAGCTGCTCAGGAGGGGCTGTCAAGTGGAGTTCATGGAGCAGTCAGAGGTCAAAGTGGAGGTCAACGCCACCATCAGCAGCACACAAGTGTCCCCGCGAGACATCAGTATCACCCTCAGACCAGGTAGACGACGGGCCCCCTCTAAGTCAAGTATTAAACGTTGGATCTCTGATTAGAACTGTTTACTTGTTGTGAGATGAAGCTCTGAGGTCATGTTTAAAGGCAATTAATTTATCATGTGTGTGTTTGCTTAGGTTCAGAGGCCAGCATCATAGTGGCTGTGAAGCAGCTGGAGCGTTATCCTGTGGATCTGTACTATCTGGTTGATGTGTCGGCGTCTATGCAGGAAAACCTCGATCATGTAGGTGTTCATACACTCAGCTCACAGTGTTCCCCTCAGTGAATCAGTAACAAGGTATTTCACTGATTTGTCATGTGGAAAGAGAGGATTTTCCCACAGCTTAACTAAATCCAGAGTCATCTCAGCTTCTTTACACAAAGTTTTGAGTGTGTTTCTTAATCATGGTGGGAAAAAAACATGAGTTATAAACACAGATAAATGAGTTCTGAGATGATGACTGTTTCATGGAATTAACAGACTTTTAGAGCTCAAACAAATTTACCTAAATGAGTATTCTCTCTGCTTTCTTCTCTATCTCACCCTTTACATTTTCTTTGCTTCCTCATGTGTTTCATCTTTTATATCTCACTCTTTCTTGTCCTCTTCCTGTGTACTGCCCTTTACCTTTCCTTGGATTTCCTCATCTTGTGTCCACCTGCCTGTTTTCTGTGGTGCAGCTGAAGACAGTGGGTGTGGCTCTGTCTCTTCGTATGACCGAGCACTCCTCAGACCTTTGGCTGGGTTTTGGCTCCTTTGTGGACAAACCTGTCTCCCCTTACATTAACGTGCATCCCTCCAAGATCAATAACCCCTGCAGGTAAGACAATGAACTTCTTGGTTGGATTATTTATTGATTTCTGCAAGAAAGTGTGTTAATTCTCTAATTTTCTTGCTGCTGTATGAATAAAATTGTCCTTTAGCACCTACAAAGTTTGCCTTGTTATACTTCTCTGCTAACTTTTTCTTCTTTTAATGAGACAAAAAGAATGCTCTGGTGATTGGAGTGAATATTTTTAAATGCACCCAAGCAAGTTGCTCCCAATTCTGTGTGGCTCAAGCAGAGATTTGCTCGTTGTTAGTAGGCAACATTGTTATGATGATGAGCCGCGCAGGGAGACCGAATCAAGGCTCTTGACATTCATTTGTTCTGGTGGTTGTTTTTGGAGATCAACACTCCTGAATGTCCCAATTAAAAACTCTCTGGACTATCTCTGTCCCTCACCAGTGACTATGAGATCCGCTGTCGTCCGGCTCATGGCTTCCACCACGTCCTGAGCATGACAGGAAATATGAGCGAGTTCACACGTGTCATCAAACGCCAACGCATCTCCGGAAACATGGACACACCTGAGGGAGGCCTGGATGCTATGCTGCAAGCTGCTGTCTGCCAGGTGTGTAACAAAGAGAGAACACGCAATTCCTTCCAGTTTACTTGAGTTTCTTGAATCCATTTAGAAGATTGAGGTATGACCCCGAATTAGGTACTAAGTCTGCATGCCAGTGAAAGAGGCATTTATTATGAGAGAATGGTGGCATTCTGACTCAGCATCAGATATTACCACTGGAATCCCACTAAGTAATGACACCACCTCTGGGGAATGGTAGACACACACACATACAGGGTTGCTTATATTATAGCTGCAGGAGGCCTGTGAGTCACAGCGTGCAGGGGGCCCCTGAGTAACCGGTCTGCAGGGAAACACCATGGTGGTCATGACTCCAGAAATAGACTCTCCATTATGTCAGGCCTACTTGTAAGCTCACTGGGTTCCCTAAAAATACACATGTGCACACATACAGACTCGCATTGACCCATTTTTCTCTCACACTCTGTGACGAGTCACAGACATAAAGAAGGAGACTCATTGACTGCTGGAAGAATTTCTGCTGCTTTTCCTTTAATTGGGAATAACAGAAAGAGCTGATCACCATGGGAACTAATGTAGTTCAGATGAGTAAAGCGTTTACATTTGCAGTTTCTTACCACATGTGTAAATCTTTGAAGCATGAGGCATGCACATATTATCCCACATCAGTTCAGTTTAAATGTTGCTGACTCGTAATATAAGGGAATAAAAAATGGGAGAGCCTATAAAAGTACTCTCCAAAAACAGATTACTCATTAGCACCCAAAAAAAAAAAAGCCAAGCATGATTTACACATATAACGCTATGTCTTGGTTCCTCTCTGTCTCACATTCAGAGAGCAGTGGGTTGGCGACCTGAGGCTAAGCGTCTGTTGCTGCTGATGACCGACCAGCCGTCTCACCTGGCCCTGGACAGTCGGCTGGCAGGGATTGTCACACCACACGACGGCCTGTGTCACCTGGAAAACAATGTTTATGCTGGGAGCACTAAGATGGTATGAGGACAAGGACACGTACCAGGAAGTCAGGCTGAACTTTTTGACAGATGCATTTAAATGTTTGCACGATCATAGAATAACATGGCCTGAGTTAGTTACCACACTGACTTGTAATACGAATCTGATGATGCAATATTACAATATACTAAGGATAATTTGGTTGAGAAAATCCTGATCTGCTTTCTCACTGAGAGTTAAATGGAAGCTTTAATCACACTTCAGGAAGACAGAGATTTTAACTTCGGCACACAGCTGAGAAATCCTTCTGCAAAACCACAACTTTTTCGTAGATTGAAAATTTAGTTGGTTTAAAAGGTGCTTTTGGGCAGATTTTGTTACTTTTGTACAAAGACAGGCTAGCTGTTTCTACAGTCTTCAAGCTAAACTAAGATAAGCTAGCCAGCTGTTGGCTGTAGTCTCATATTTACTGTATAAAATAAGCTTAGTAATGATCTTCTTATTTAACTCTTGTTGAGAAAATGAATAAATTTGACATGTGGCCCATGGAGACTCTGACTGTGAGGATACTGATGCAGATCAGGGTACATCAGAGATTATTTGTATTCATTGTGTTGGTTGTCTCTTTTTTAGGATCATCCCAGTGTGGGTCAGCTGTCTGATAAGCTGCTGGAAAATCACATTTACTCCATCTTTGCTGTGGAGAAGCAGCAGTACCAGTGGTACGAGGTAATCTCTCCCACACAAGCGCACACAACAACACGCAACCTTTAAATGTAGGCCTAAGTGAGAAAACAACTGTTTCTACAAAAAAATTGAGAGTAGGCAGTAAACCCTGAACTGTACACTCAGGAAAATGAATACCTAGCTTCAGTAATAACTTATAATACTGCCCTAGTTTTAGTACATTTATGTAGTTTTTCTGACAGTTATGGAGGAATCATTTTGAAAGTATTAAAGCATTTCTTACCCTTGTCTCGTCGGCTTCTACAGGAGCTGGTGCGCCTGCTACCCGGCTCCCATCTGGGAAAGTTAGGCCTCTTCCAGGCTCCAAATCTTATAGAGCTGGTCGTGGATGCATACAAGGTACAGAGCACTCAGTTACTTAAAAAAATAACTCATTTTGTTATCCTTTTATCCTGTTGTCCAACAAATTATCTTTAGACAACAATGAGAAGGACAGGGATGAGTGAAAGGTTAGACAGGAGAGAGCAGCAGCACGGCAGCTTAATAAATGAGTCTGCAAGTGTTAGTTGGCTGATCTGCTGAGGCGATAGGAACTCTGTTTTCTGTTAGCCTTGTTTAATCATGCAAGCCAACTAATAGCGAATTCCTGTTTGGAGGGTGGCTGTTTCTGAATGTGTGTGCTGCTTAAATTTATCTACTTAATTTGGGTTTGACTAAATGTCAGTTGTAACAGAATCTTTGATGCTGAAGCTGGTTAACAGATAATTGGAGATGTTTATGGTCGCTTAGGGCTTAACGAAACAGAAAAACACAGATGAGAACAGGAGGTTATGAAGAGGTAGGGTGTGTGTGTGTGTCTGTGTGTGTGTGTGTGTGAGAGAGAGAGATTCGGGGTTCGTTCATTTGGCAGCAGTCTGGGCTATAATCTTGCCTCAGGCACAGCGCTTCATTGTTTGCTTCGAGAATCTGCCGAATCCGCAGATCCGGGTGCACAGCCACGCATACGTGCAGACTCGCGCACACACACACACACACACACACACATGCGCACACAAGCAGCAGAGCCTGAACAGAAGCTGGCATTATAATAGCTATCAGATCCCCACCGAAACCATGTGTCCTGCTCATGGATGAAAACAAAGATGCTATTTTTGGCCCCACCTCCTTGTTCCCATGAACCCCCCTGTATTTCAGAACGAAAGCGAGGACGACAATGAGGGCTTTCTGGGCACATGTGACAACTTAAATTAATCACATTTTCTCTTTCGGTCTCTCTTTCTGGCTCTTGCCTCATTACTTTTCACTCAAACAGATTAAATTCATTAAAATTTAACCTTTCACTGTTCAGCCCACTCTCTTTTTTCCACAGCTACATTTCCTTGCAAGCAGTGTCAGACATTCTCCTTCAAAGAATTCTTTGATACATGGTGGTAAACTTAATTGTTGCCTTTTCCTCTCTTTCTCCCATCACTTGCTGCTTTCAGAGGTTGTTGTCAGAGGTGGAAGTTTTGGTGTCATTGGAGGATAAGGCAGTCAGCAGGTACTGGGTGTCTGTGTCTCCTCTCTGTCCCGACGGATCCACTGCTAAGGACCGGAGCTGCTCGGGGGTGCAGCCCAACCAGACGGTAAACACACACAAGCATTCAGTTTTAAGTCACATGATCAATACCGTGCAAAAACAGCTAAAAGTTACTTGTGTTTTTATAAATAGAACCTTAATTCAAGCCCCCAGAGATGTCACAGGATATTTATTGGTTGTATTGGATTACTTAGACACACACAAACACACTCACACAAACACACACAAACACCAACACACATCACTGAGAGCTAAAGATTTGGTAAATAATCTGAGTTGAGCCGATTACAGGCTGTGTTTAACAGGAAAACATTTCCATGTGATTCCATGACCTTTTTGTCCTAAAATCCTTACCTTACCTAATATGAAAGCCTTTATTCAAACAAATAGGACATGTATATTTAGAAATAGGTCACTGGACGTCAACTGTTCTCATACCTGTTTCATTTATCCACAACCAGTAAAGCCTTACATAGTCTGCATCACTGCAGAGAGCTCATTATGGTACTTCTGGACTTTAAACAGTAGCTTTTCTGCAACAGTAGTGATGATTATACAAGAGGCTTCTGTCAAACAATGCTGAACTGTAACAACCAAAGAGCCAAAGCCTTTCTGTACTTAAAACATTTTCTTGACTTTTTTCTGCAGTTCACTCCCTACATTGCTGTTGATACTCCCCTCCTTAACCTTTTGAGACTCTTACCTTTTTTCTTAATACCAAGATGCTTAATCACTGTTCTATAGTTACTCCATTGTACAAAAAGACTGGAGTTCAGCCCTTTAATCCATGGGTGGATTAAAGTGAATTATGGAAAGTACCCACACTTACCAGAATGGTGATAAAAATCAAGAGAAAGGCCCTCCTTTATTCTTTAATGGATCCCCATTAGCTCCCACAGAATGGTTGCCAGTCATCCTGGGGTCCTTATGAACATAACAACCACAAAAAGTACAAATTAAAATCACGCAGGCAGGCACAAGAACCTCCTATAGATCCAAAGCTTTGGCATGTGCAGTATTTCAACCACATCAACAGAATAATTGTTCATGTTAGGTCTCACTCAGGATTCAGTTCCTGGTTACTAATCCATCCGCTTAGGTCTTATCAGAGATGATATGATTATGCAAGGAGAGGTTGCTCACTTTATGTTACTCCTTTTAGATGGGAATCTGATTCATGAAGAAGAATATTTTCTTTATAGTTGCTGAATTGGCTTGAAATGATTATGATCTCTAAAGCAACAGCAGACCCTTAAGAGTAAATGGCAGCAAAAAGTCCATCTTTCATTTTGTTGGTTTGTTTTTTTAACCTTCTTGCCTTACATAAATATTTAATATCATTATGTATTTTACCAACAACGGGTTTAATTTAGCAGTTTAGCTTCTTACAAAACTAAGAGTCCACAGAAATGTTAACAGCTCTGAGAGGCTATACTAATGCACAAGAGTGCTATGAGCTAATGCTAACAATAGCATGCTATTAGTATAGTCTTGATCATGTTAACCATCTCACTTTAGTGTGTTAGCATGCTAACACTTGCCAATTAGCTCAAAGTACAGGCTAACCTGAATGTCATTTACGACTAGTTTTGCATGTATTCGTCGCAAACTAAAGTATTGGACAAACTGAAAGTTTTATCTAATGATGGTACTCGTTGGTAAAAGTCAGGGAATCACCAAAAGGCACTGTGGATCAATCCAACTAATAGTTTTTTAGGACCATTCAGTCAAGATCATAGCAGTGGACTAACTGACTGACCTACATGACCATCTATAAAGCCACTCTGCTAGCATGGCATGGCTTAAAATGACAAAACATCGTTTGATGTAACCCCTTTGTCTTCCCATCTAGGCCTACTTCAATATCACCATCGGCATGCACTCTTGTCCTGAAAGTGGTGAAGATGAGGATGTGACAGTGATGGTTCGCCCTGTGGGCTACAACGAATCCACCGTCGTTAAGATCCACTCTAAATGCCACTGCAAATGTGGACCAACCAAGCGCTGCAATGATGACAGCCAATCACAGTGCAGTGGAATAAGAAACGGCCCCAATCAGGAGATGCCGGATCATGGACTAATTAAAGACTCAAACAGAGATTCAAACTGGAATTGCCGAGCAGATGGGTCCGATGTGGACTGCAGTGGTCGGGGAGTGTGTGAGTGTGGGAGGTGTGTGTGTGAGCAGAGCAAGCTTGGGGCTGTATATGGAAAATACTGCGA
Source organism: Ctenochaetus hawaiiensis (assembly GCA_029783645.1). Lineage (NCBI taxonomy): Eukaryota > Metazoa > Chordata > Actinopteri > Acanthuriformes > Acanthuridae > Ctenochaetus > Ctenochaetus hawaiiensis. The sequence continues at coordinate 12,470,561 of JAPZDY010000008.1, read as the reverse complement.
AATAGATGACTTCTCCTGCCCGTACGAAGGGGGGCTTTTGTGTGGAGGTGAGGGGGCACGTTTCAAAGATAATCACAAGAAATCGAAATAGAGTTCTGTGAGTTTACGTTAGTAGTTTACTTGTGTAACACTCTTTTCTTGTGTGTCTGTCTTTCTCAGGGAGAGGTATGTGTGTGTCAGGTGAGTGTGTGTGCGAGGACGGCTGGACAGGTGATAGCTGCAGTTGCCCCGTCTCCACAGCAACCTGCCAATCAGCCAATGGCTTGATATGCAGCGGATTGGGCAGATGTGTGTGTGGCAAGTGTGTGTGTGACGATCCTCGATACTCTGGAGACTTCTGTGAGAGATGTCCTGCTTGCCAAAGCACCTGCCAATCATACTGGTACTTGTCAGTTTCTGTTCGTGACCACAAAGCATGATGGGAGCTCTTACAGAACTGTGTTTAGTGGGAACTGACATTGATGTATACTCTCTGTCTTTCTGTCTGCCTCTCTCTCTCTGTCTCTCTCTCAGGAAGTGTGTGGACTGCCACCTGTCTTACGGTCTCACACAAAAGGAGGCAGGCCACTGCAATAGCACTTGTGCTCCATTAGTGGGCTACATGGATGATGTGTCAGGTACAGTCAATAGAGTCTGCTCTGAACACAGTTTTACACTTGGGTGTTTGCAGTTTTGTGAAAGTGAGCAAAGTTGATGTTACAAAGGGGCCATGACTGGTTTTTATTGTTTTACGTCTGGACTCGATTTGAGCTTCTTCCTGGTTAAAAAGATTCAAGTTCTCATTAACATTTCAACTAGAATTTAACACCAAGATGTAAAGCAGAGTTTCACTCTCTTGTCAAAAGTATTGTTCAAAACCAAACCCAACAATGATTTCATGGTGCACTTACACACCCATGTGTACACTCTTTTGTCACTGCAGCAGGGTGCAACGTTAAACCACTGCAGATCAGCAAAAATATCAAAAATTCCTATCTTGACTCTCCTTTTGACTCTATTTTGGTCTCTATAAAATCCTGGAAAACAAAACTTGCACTTTGGCAGCAAAATACCTAGTTGCTAACTTTATCTGTTGTTTGGTGCTGGGCAGGCGGGGTTTGTCAGAGTTATTTTGCCGAAAACAGCTGCCTGTTGCAGCTGGAAATGGGATGATAAGAAAAAGCAGAGCATTGAGATAAAAGAGACAAAAGAGCTGTGGAACTGAAGCCAGCTGCAGAATGGGATGATAATTTGGGGGGATTTATCTCTGTCAGTGACACCTCTCACACTCTCACATTACACACTGTAATTTGATCCATTGGTCCAGTAGTATAAAATATTGATTAATGCAGCTTTCAGGTAAGAACTAAAAGCAGCAAAACACAGCAGCTCTCTTGTAATGCTGCTCTCATTGATTATTTTGTTTTTAGAATATCCTGGAGGATTTTCTCTGAGATGTGGAGCTTAACATGTCTGGACTGAATAAAATCTCACTTCAGCTCTCTCTCTTTCTCTCTCTCTTTCTCTCTCTCTCTCTCTTTCTCCTACGCCCTTGTCAGGTCAAGCAGGGGAGATGTGGATTCAGTGTATGTACATCAGTAATGACAGCTGTCGCTATCGGTTTCAAACGAGCTCACAGTCTGGTCGGACCCAGCTTCACATTAGCAAAAGACCAGGTACACACATTCACACATACACACACACGAACTGTACACACATGCCTTCATTCGAGGTCACTTCCGTTGCTACCAGTGCACTACTGCACCCTGGTGTATTTGAGTCAGCAAGCCTGCTGTCAGTTTTACAGCTGTATTTCACATTTGCTCTCTGTTTCCCAGCTCACTTTTCTTGATTTTCACAACCATACTCATGCATACACATGCACCAAACACACACACACAAAAACACACACACACATACATATTTTAAAACCCACTAGTTCACACATGACCTAGGAAACACACACACACACACACATTGCTGCATGTCCAAGTGTTACAGTTCATCCCCGCCTTCCCGATTTTTGGAACAGCACTCCTCATTGTGCACCCCCCCTCCAATCGCCCCCCTAACTCCTCAACCCTTCCTCCACCCAACGGGACACTCTTTTCCTGCTCACGCCCACTCCTCCCGGGTGCAGAAGGAGCCAGGTCTCTATGGTAACCCTGTTACAAAATGTCAGAGCACTCTTTGGGCTCTTTGTGTCGAGCGACGTGCCCGTCATCCGCACATGCTCCCCAGCAGACACACAGCCAGCTGAATATTTAGAACAGCACCACTGACACAGCTGCTACAGACCGAGCTGTGCTCTGTTTGTGTCGAAAGTAATTGAGTACATTTACTCGATTACTGTTTAATTTTGAGGTATTTGTTTTTTACTATCACTACATTTATTAGCCATTTACTGTATATAAAGTAGTTAAAATAAGGGTACTTCACGGGCTAAACCATCATTGCAAAATTCTACTTATTCACTGATATATCAGTTAATTATCAACCTTGATAATTTATCACTCAAAGATTAGCATCATCTACTTTTACTTGAAGCAAGGAAGCAAGCAAAGTTTTATTTTGTGTCAGTTTTGGCGGCCCCTGTGGACAAAAGTGGTGGTGTTTTGTATTTTAAAGATTTTGAACAGGCTACTGTGTTTATTTGTTTTTAAAGCAATTGAAAGAAAGATGCGACATATTTTTAGAATATTTTTTTCTTATCTAAACACAGCAGTGTGCTGGCTGCAGTGCTCTAAGGTTATGTTTCAGTTTGTGGCTAATAGCTGCTCATACACCTTGGTTTGGAAGAGGGCCCGCAATTTTCTCCATTAGTTGAACAACAGGCCAAGATTGACATGCACTTTCACTCATTCACTGTTACTTCTAGCATTATTGCATTTTTTTCTCTTTGTTGATCCTGCCCCATTATCAGCAATAACCACAACATAAAACTGTCCTAATAAAACTCTCCTTTTGCTTACTTTTTAAATAGATAGTGGACTAGTCACTGCCAGTGTTTGCCTGGGAAAATACAAACTTAGGCTCCTCTGATCTTTCTGCCATAAATTGTCTGATTTTGTGGGGCATCGGACCCAAGCATTAACAGTAGTGTAGAAATAGCCAGTTTTCTTGCTGATGGTCTCATTTCCTTATGTAGGTCATTAAGAGGCATTAAAATAAGACTGTTTCACAACCAGGTAAAAGTTCCTCGTAGTAGCTTTGGTAGCATTGCCATTTTTGAGGGCACCCACTTAAGTTTGAGAACATTTTTTGGAAAAATTGAGGATGAATCTCTGCACCTGGGACTATATGCCTTTTCAATCACATATTCAAGTGTTTACTTGAGTGTACGAGTGTAATGGTTTCTCTCTACTGCATTGCTCTCCGAACTATTTGGCAGTCACAGTGAAAGGTAGCCTGCCCCAGTCCTCTCCACAGTGAATCCTTATGCTTGTGTCCACAGAGTGTGCCAGCAGCAGCAGACTGATAGGAACATTCCTGAGTGTGTGTGCTCTGACGGTGTTGTGCGGGCTGGTGGTGGTGGCCGTGTCCCGGCTGCTGCTACAGAAGAGAGGCAGATCACCAGAGGGCGCCGTAGAGGGAGGGCCCTACCACTGCACTGGAAAGGTAAGCTCTCAAATGCCAAAATACACTGGAGGCCATCATTTCCACTGCTGGGTTTTAACTGGGAGGTGGGGCTGATATGTGCCTTAGAAGCAGTAAAGACCCTTTAATTCTTCAGGATACTTTAGTTAATGTGTACTGTCCACTGAAACCAGAACAGTGGAATTTGAATCTCCTGTTCGAGGTACAGCTGTATTTTTCATTTCCTCTCAACTCCCAGCTCAGCATCTACAGTGTCCAAATTTGTGACCTTACAATGATGTACAGCACCTTTGAGAAGAAGGAAACGATGGAAATTACAACAGGGGGGATTTTCTGAAAATATTTGTGCCTGAACTGGTTTGGATTCCCTTCATGTGCTTGAAAACCCCTCACTTATCATTCATCATTCGCCGCAGATCATCATAAATGCTGCAGATAATAGACTGTGTAAAAACTGATGCAACTGTTTGGCACCAGTATTCATTCTAAAGGCACGAGCCCCTGTTGATGTTTGCATGTATAACGTCTCTCTTATGGAAATCTATTTTTGTTGTTTTGCAAGTGCTGTTAAGCTGAATCTGCTTTATGAAATCCACCTAACAGGAGCAGCTGATGTTAAAAAATCCACTTAAAGTCAAAGTCAGTTCACTAGCCACAGAGAGAACAACGCAGCATGTGAAAACAGTTGAGTAATGTCTCTGGAGGGGCTTCATCATGACTGAAAAAATTCCCCAAGTGGCAACACTTGACTAATCTTGACTTGAACAACACATTTCTATCACAAGATTTAAGGGAAATGGTGTTTATTTTGTCAGTGCACAGTATTTTTAACCCTCTTACAGCCAACTGTGTAATTATACAACCATCTCTACCATCAACTCCATAAATCATGAACGTGACTTTACCAAAAAATGCTTTTGTGTTGCATCATGGGAAGTGTAGGATCCAGTCTTCTTGAGGCTTGAAACGAATAAGAGACTGGAGGTATCCAAGTTTCTGCTCACACTTTGCACTTTCCTTTCATCGTGCAGGATCTGTCTTACATTCCCACAACCAACGAGAAGACAGTTACCTACAGGAGGGACCGTCCACTTGACCGCCCCTTGGAGATGCACATCCAGGTTCCCAAAATGCCCCTTGGTGACCCCTGGAAGTACTAACCAGAGGTCAGAGGTCGAGGTCAGAAGGAAGTTACTAGAGACATACAGTAGCAGAGCTGACTAAAGGCTTCTTTTCTGCGTCTTAACCTTCATGAAACTTCAACCAGCTGTACGTGGAGACTCTGATGATGGTACTCTCAACCATGAAACCTCCATGGGATCGCCTTTGTAAAACATAGACTGTGTGACTAATGTGGCCAGTATCCTTGAAATTAAGATGAAACAAATAGCACAAGTACCCCACCTCATCTTCCTCTGTAGCAGCAGGAAGGCTGCTTCTTCCACAGGGTAAAGGGTGATCATTTCTTGCTTTTTAGCCATGCAGCAGTTACTGCTCTAACTTATGGGAGTATATGTTTGTGCGTGTGTGTATGTAAGAGAGAGTGGTGAAGGTGGATGCTTGTATGCTTTATCTAGGCTTTCTATTTATGATTTCATAGTAAAAACACTACATGTTTTAATTTTCTGTTCCTGTGTTACACTCCAACTGTGCTATCTCCCTGTCTTAGTCTGCCCCCCTGTGGTCAGCTTGAGATTTAATTTCTCCATTATTGACCTCAGCTGTATTTCTTTGGGATGTAATTCATGAAGCACTCCAGTGGAATCTGAGTCTTTTTTTTATTATTATTTAATTAGATTTTCAGTCATTTGTGACATGTCTTCTAGTGTTTTTCAACATTTCTTTGTTGCAATTTGTTTTTGTTAACCAATCAACTGCATTGCAAATCAGTGTTTTTTATGGCATTTTTCTATCATGATAAGTGAGAATCTAGTTTCATATGATTGTCAGTTGATAGTCTGGTTAGACTTGCACTAGAACAATTGTTTTGCATTATACTACTGAAAACAGACAGGGGCAGGAGAGCTGTACTGGTGGGTTTGAAATGATTGGTTTGCTATATGTTGGGCATTAGAGGCATTAAGAGCTTTTAAAGCTAATGTAACAAATCCACAACACTGGAATAACTATGAACTGAAAATATATATGAAAAAATGCAACATAATGAAAACTAACTGCTATTTGTTGCATTGGATGCATTTATACAAGGCCTCTTTAACAGAGCCAGAACTGTCTGCACACATCTGCTGATCATCTCAGAGCCATTACTATGGAGTCTGGCAAGTTTAGGCTCCGAGACTAACCCCTGCACAAAGGTACGAATCTACTCTGAAGGTACTAAGATGCCCCACATGTAGTGCTAACTGCATGGCATCTTGTGAGACCTTTGCTCGCCCAATCCTGCTCCTTTTTTTGAATTGTATTTAACACAATATTGTTTACAGCAATACCTGCTCTATTTTACTGCAAGTCAGGAACACTAATTATTATTTATTGTGATTTTTATTTTTTTCTCTTTTTATTTATGCGCTATTTTATGAGAAGGCTACTTGAGTTACAGGTAGTAGGTACTGTTTTAGGTTAGGAGGGGCGGTCTCTGTCTCTAATCATGAGAGTAATTCAGCAATAAGGTAATAATCATCTCATCTATCCGAGCGCTAAGTTCGGGGTAACAACAGCACTTTTCTGTGTAGTCTTGCTGTCAGTTAATGTGACTAGTTGTGTAGCATGAATATTTTCATCACAATAAAATGTGCAAGGATTTTTTTAATCATTTCTTGTGTTCATTAGCTTTTCTGTATCAGCGGGTCAACAGTTGTATCTGTATTATGTTGTATTATATTTGTAATGAAAATGTGAAAATGTGTTCGAGGTCTACTGTCAGTTTAAAAATTGAAAACAAAAACTGTTACAAAGGCAGTCTTAGCAAAGCGAACTAATTATAGCCTTTGTTTTTAAAATGCATATAAACTCAGTCTGGCAAAGATTTTTTTTAATTTTGTGATATACAAAAAGTACAAGAAATGAAGGTGTGACAAACCCATGTGGTCCGAGGAAAGGGTAACTTTTTAAACCGAACACTGGGTGGAGCTGCACACAAAGATGTGTGCAACAGTTTATCACAACAGATATTTGGATTAGGCAGTTACAGAAAGTGTGCAAAAAAAAAAAAAAAAACTGTGACAAATGATCTAAAAATCATTTTTGTCAACAGCACAGGGTAAAACTGAAGCAATTTTAATACTCTGATTCGGTAGATTTAATTTTACAGCCCTGCTGCAAGCCTCAGTGACTCCTCCTCTCGACTGAAATAACAGATCTACTTTAAGTTGCAATTTATTTTGTTTATTGGCGCACGCTTGTATTGTCTGTTTTACTGCACACCTGAACTTACACCAGTTTTTATCATATTTTAACAGTTTATTAAAAATGCTTTCAATTAAATCAATTTAGGGA
>JAPZDY010000008.1:12451954-12463524 GCA_029783645.1 Ctenochaetus hawaiiensis | reverse complement strand
TCAATTTAGGGAACCGGTCAAGAAATTGTTTTATTAATTCCGTTCACTGATTCGTATAACAGACAAGTTCTTCAAAGCCAACTGTTTAATATTTGTAATTGTGAGGGGAAAAAAATCTCAAATCATAATTATGCAAAAACTGGAAAAGCTGAGACTAACGTCTACAAGAAACAAAATATTATAAATGTTTTCCGTTTTATTGGCGTGTTTCTTACCATAATTATCAACTTAACATATTTTAAAGTAGCCTCAAATGATATGCTCACATAGCCTTACCTTAAATTAAAATTTAGAGCCTTGATATCAAGAAATAACCAACAGAGTGATTTTACAGGCAGCTTGTCTAACTCTAGGCAAAGTAAGGGTTTGTGGAACAAATTAGGCAAATATAACATGTCTTCAAATAACACAAGTCTGATCAACTGTAGAGTAAAAATTTATTTTTAAACAAATAACATATGAGGTAAGGACACAGTGTTCATCCACAGCTGAAGTTCATCATTAAAGTGCCATTTCAGTTTTTAGTGTCCAAGAAAAAACACCTAGGTGAAGTGTAATCAAATGTCCACGTGTTGCTTTGTTAGCTTTGTTATTTATTCCGCGCTCTGACCCTCGGTGGTTTGGACAGTTTCACGCACGTGTAGCCCGGGAGACTGTCTCGGGCTCCCGGAAAGGCTGTTGTCCGTGTCGCTGCTCCCTTTACCGAGTCCCGCTTCTCCGCCTTCTTCTGAGCCATCCGCGCTGTGCGTCCTCGCGTGCTTGCTGAGGTGGTCGGAGCGCATGAACCGTTTGTGGCAGATGGAGCACTCGAAGCGTTTCTCCCCGGTGTGCGTGCGTAAATGTCGCTGGAGCTCGTCAGAGCGCGTGAAGCGTTTCCCGCAGAAAAGCCAGTTGCAGACGAATGGCCTCTCCCCGGTGTGCCAGCGCAGGTGAGCCTTCAGGTGCGAGGTCTTGCCGTAAACTTTACCACAACCCGGGATGTGGCAGCTGTGTAAGCCTCTCCGCCGTGGACTCGTGCCCCCCTGGCCAAGGCTCTCCGCCTCCTGGCAGTTGGGACAGTCGCACGTGGCTCTGCCGGAGTAGCGCCGTGATGAGGAGCGAGAAGATGCTGGCAAAGAGACCACAGGTTTTCCTTGCAACGCAGGTGCGTTTGTTGACGTGGGCTCTGCGTAGGGAGCTGGGACAGGTGGCCTGAAGCCGTCAAACAGGTGCTGTGTGGCGGGGAGCAGGTGCTGAGAGACACCGCTGCCAAATGCGGAGCTGTACTCGGTGCTATAGCTGCTTAGAGGAGACGGTAACCCGACCTGGCTCTGTGTATCCACCCAGCTGCTTCCCATGTCCCACCAAGCAGCGGACCCGTTACTGACTTCTCCCATGGGTTTTAACCAAGACTCATAGGGATGCGTGTGCATCCTCGGATAAATCCCAGTTATGCCTTCCACCGAGGAGGGGAATTTGCTCAGAAACAGAGAGCGCTGTGCGTGCGCAGGATCGGGGAAACTGTTGTCTGATGGCACGGTGGTCTGGTACATCGAATAATCATTCCCGAAAGGAGAGTTAGCAGCCGTCACTGAGAAAGCGCTGGACGTCTCCGTCAATCCAGTTCCGTTATTCCTGTAGTTTCCAGACGACACTCCGAGCGTGGTGAGGCAGGCACCTAGGCTGCTGCTGCCCGGGCCCCCTGCCCTCCACGGATGGAAGCCCTTGGTGAGACCCGGGGCTCCGTCGGAGAGAGCAGGGGAGCACGACGGGCTCGGCTCACCGATTCTGCTGCAGGTGGCGGCCAGCATGGCCAGCGGTGTGCTGCCTAGACGGGGCTCCTCCTGTGGGGGACGCACAGACATTTAGGTCAATTTCTCCAGATCAATGGTTAAACATGGTGTGCGTAAAGACGCGCAAGATTTGACAAAGCCTGTAAATCTGTTACTTGCACAATCTACGTAAAACTTCCTCTCAGATTATATTAAACCATGCCGATTAATTATATGACATGGTTTAAATTTTCCAAACAGTGCGCCTCTGACTTGAATCAACCAGAGGCAGGTGTTTTGTCGGATAACAGCGCTGACGCGGCACCAGGTAAAGGTTGTTTGTTTTTGTTTTGTTTTTGGTTTTTTTTACTTAATATAAATGACAAAAACATGGATGCCTACTGACTGTTGTCAAGAGTATAATTAAGTATTATTACATAATTTATATATTTTTAAAATAGACCGACAACGTTTATACAGGAGTCGGTTATTTTAAAGTACGACGTTAGCAATGTTCCCTGAATGCCACAGACACACAAAGTCCCGTACGGATATTAAAACCATATCTAACTTATTTTCTAGCCATTAAGGAAAAAGTGCTTTAGTAAAGGTAGGCTATAGAAATGTAAACTTACCCCTAAAAGTGTAGCAGCCATGTTCTGTGCTCTGATACCTTCGGCTGACAGTGTGTGTCTGTGTGTGTGTGTGTGTTTGCTCCTGGTAGCTGGATGTTTGGTGTTTCCTCTCTGACTGCTTAAGTAGGTGTAGCTCCTTCGTGGCTTTGAAGTGCCGCTAAGAGCCCGAGGACCAATCAGAGCGCAGCTTCAGACTGTCTCCAAACATTTGCGCTCGAGGTCGTCGTAAATCTTAAAAGTGAAGTCTTGCGTGTGGCGCGCTCCAAATTGCAACAAGTGGGAAACAAAATAAAGTACATGACAAAAAGAGAAAAAAAACACAAGGGGAGTTATTTGATCAGACCTGCAAAAAACAATCTAAAAGGAAGAGTAACTGGTTTTCCAGTATTCTCAGTAGCAATAGTGGCTTCTTAAACAGTTATGTTGCTGAGCATGTGAATGTTTTTATTTGTTTTATAAAACAGGAAGCAATTTTACTATCAGGCATCAATTATTTTTATTTATTTATACTTGTAAGTTTATCACATTTTATTAAAGTTACAGAGCTCAAACAGCACATGGTATCTTAATGAACCAGGAAAATTGAGAAAAATACAAGGAGCCTCAGGGGTCCATAAAGATCCAGTCCACTGTGGAGATGAATTTAATTTAAACTTGTGTGAAAAAGTATTCAACTATCTAATAATAGAAAAGATAATATCTAAGAAACAAAAGCAACAGCACTTTTCTGATAGAGGGTCATACTGTGGGCAGTTTAAAACCTAAGTTTTTTATGTTTTTTAGGAGAAAGTTTCAGTCCACCTGGCCTGATGTGTCATGCAAAAAAGCTTTGTTTCAGTTACACATCCTGTTGTTGTTTTTACTGACGTAGTGAAGCCATGCAGAGGGAGAGGCTGGTGAATGAGAGGCTGGACCGGTCCGTCCCATCCTGTCCCTGGGGCGTTTCCAGTCAGCCCTGGGGGAGGGAAGGGAGGACACCACCACTGCCTTAGCAATTTCATCTCATTCAACTCAAAACAAATGTTGGCTTTTAAAAGAAAACCTTGTGTGTTTTTAACCACTTTATTCTAAACCATTTAAATGCATGTCTGACTCAGACTGTACATTACAATGTGAGAGATATGAACAGGTAGCCTAAATAGGCAATCCTACCCTTAAATCATGGCCGGTTAACCAATGTAATGAAGTACACCCTGGAAATAATCCAGAATGATCCTCAGCTCCTTAATATATGAGCAAGCCACAGAGGGAGCATTTCATTTAAATTTCAAATTTAATAAAACAGCAGGATTTAATCCATTTCCTTCATCGGTTTGGTATTAACGGCTTCTCTGCCCTTTCTTCATCTCCCTTGTTCTATGAACAGCCTGAATAAAGTCTGCTGGACCCACATAGACAGAAAAGTTAATCACATTCATCCACTCAGCACCAGCTACACCACACACCAACCCAGCATTTACACAAATGATTGATAGTGCACAAGATTAATTTAAGTGAAGCTATGCAAAGACAAACAGTTCCCTTTATCAAAGAGATTTTTTTAGATTTTAGGAGATAAATTTCAGAATGTATAAAGGTGGGTAAAGTCATAAATATAATATTCAATATTAGTCTGCTCTCACTGGCTAGTATAAAAGGTTTTAAAAAATTTTCATTTTGGGACCAATTTTTCCACTTTTTAAAACAAATAAATGCGTGAATGGACTTTTTTCTTCTATTTTATCTCTGAATATTAATTGTAAATACAGTTATTAAAAGTGAGTCATTAGAATTTATTTTAACAAAATCACATTTAAATCTAGTTTATTATAAATCGGGCGTTATTGTGGGAGGTCTCACACACTAGTTCACACCTTCTAGCGGACGGTACAAAATCACAGGGTCCCACGCTGCTGGCCTCTGCCCCCCCCCCCCGCACAGCCTCAGGCATGGCCGCATGCACAGGTGGAGTTTACAGTAGGCCATCTTGCCATCTTCACGAGCCACCCAAACAGCTGTCCCTCTTTAGATGCATTCTTTTCCCACACTGAAAGTGTGTGTGTGCGTGTGTGTGTGTGTGTGTGTTTGCATGTGCTTTAAAGGCCCCCAGTGAAACCCTGTCTGAGCCTCAACCTGTTCCTTTAGCGATGATAATGACCACATTATCACGCGCCATCGAACGTCAACAAAAAAAGATTGTCGTGTGCTTTCCATTTACTTTGTGGGCACTGAAACAGAAAAAGCAGAGAGAAAGGAGTGAAATAAAGATCTGGCACTTCTCTGGGAGAGGGTTGGGTGAAGTATTTTATTTCTCCTTGGTGTTTTCCTCAACTACTCTTTTGTTGATGGAGTATAGTCCCAGTGATCCAGAGGGCAGGGCAGCCATCTTGGTCATCTGCCCTGCTGAGACAATTAGCAGGAGAATCAGAGAGTCAAAAGACAAGCTGCTAAACACGACACAAAAAATATTTATCACAATCAGGGGGGACGCCTCACAATTTGTGCAAAAGAATTTTAAAAAAGCAGGTTAAAGATTCGGCAAAGTCAGGGTGCATTTGTGACAGTGATGTTACTGGATGGTGTGAAGATTCATGCTTATGGTGTCTATTGCTAATCTTTGTTTTAGGATCTTTACAAAAGCACAACTTGTTATAAAAGTTCAATAGTTCAAGTCAAAGTTCCTCTGATCGATTAAATGCCTTAAACACAGTTGTGCTCATTAAAAGTACTTATTTACAAGACTTTTTTTCCATCAAAAACGCCCTCCATTCCTTAGATTGTTTTAAATGTACCTGTTCACCTTTGCCTTTATGTTTCACCTTTACTTTTTTGCCTTAAATTCCCTTCCTCCACCACCACTCACCCCTCTGTCGCTTGCCTGCAGCTTTGACTCTGCTCATCAAACTCATAAACCTTAACCGCAGCTTCACAACCTGACTAACTGTTTTGAGTAGCATTTGCTGTTCATTCATTAACATTAGCCTTTCTTTGTCAGCACCTCTAAGCCATAAAAAATGTTCTGTCAGCAGTTGACATTAATCATCATGCAGCCTGGCGGGCTAACGTTAGCTTAAGTTATTTAGCACAATGCAGAATTGTCTGGACAAAGTCAATGAATAAAACATAAGAAAACAAACCTTCCAGCTCACAAACTTGTTGGCTTGTACTCGCTGTGTTCAAAGGATAAATCAGAAAAATATATTTTAGTAATTAAAATTTTCTTATCAGGTGAATCTTTTAAGTAACCTGCAGTGTTATCATGTTAATTTTGTTCAGTAAACCTGCATCTTCATATCTGATAACATCTGTATCTTTATGTTTTATAAGTCTACAGATGTAAAATCACGTCAGTTTTATTTCTATTTCACCAAATCACAACAAAGTGGTCTCAAGACACTTTTCACGTAGAGCAGGTCTAGACCAAACTCTATAATTAAGAGGACCAACAATACCCATGCGCTTAAGCAAGAACCTGGTAACAGTGGCAAGTAAAAACTTCCTTATAGCAGGCAGAAACCTGATCCTGGGCAAGCAGCCACTGGCATATCAGTTCCAACTGTCAAAATATGGTATGTTGCCTTGTTGTCTAAATGTTTATTTACATTGTATAATAAAGCTGTGGTTTGGTGTTCGTTGTATGCTTCTATTGCATGTGATTGACCCTTGCACATGAAAATTCCATGACAAACTAGTTTAATAACATAACGTTCTCAAACTAAGTTGTGTAATTCTCATGTTTAGAAAATTATAAGCCTAATATAAATATGTAAATATAAAATATAAATATCATGAGTATCGTGAGTTTAAACAGTAGCAGAGGAAAACGTATTTTGTTGATGTTTTATTAACCATTCGAGGAGATCCTCGAACTGACTGAGCAGAATTTGTCTTTTGATGTCCTTTAAACTCAAACCACTAAAAGAAGCTGTGAGGGAAGAAGTCATCCAGGTGAGCCATGTGCCAGGATGTGCCTGAAGCAGCTCCTCCTTGGCTTCCTGTAATTACTGCATGGAGAGGGCACGTCCGCCGTCTGTCAGCGTGGTGCTGATGGACGACTGTGGCAGTAGAGCAGGGAAAACGTGTTCAGGTTGTTGTGATGAAAAACTTTCACATAAGGGACTTCTAATAAGTACTGTAACCCCTCTCCGTCTCATGCTAACATGCACTCTCCATATATTCATGCTATATGAGTCTTGTCCACACTGTCCTGCAAGTTTTGCTGCACATCTCATCACATCATATCATATAATCTTCATTTGCATGTCGCCATTCCCTTTAAGACAAACAAGAAAGACAGTTGCAGAGGAAGCATAAATCTTTTAAAAATACTTTGTTGCAAGTAATAGTCCTGCATTGAAATTGTTACTTAACTCAAACTGTATAAATATAGCCTGGAAAATATACTTAAAGTATTAAAAGTAAAGTATTAAAAGTAAAGGTGTAGATGAATGCAGGAAAAATGTCCCTTTTGACTGCCATATGTCAAATCAGTTGTATATTATTACTGATGGATTCATATAAAAAGCAAGACTTTACTGTTTTGCTGATTTAAGTGGAGATCATTTTGAACAATTTTGTAAAGGACTTCAACTAATGGTTATTTTTATTATGAATTAATCCACTGATGTTACGAATGAATAATTGATTGGATTAAAAAAAATGAATCATCTACAGAATTAAAAAAAGTTGTCAAGTAATTTTTGTAAATTGACTGAATGGTTCAGCTGTACTTGTATTTACTTTTGTGTAGTTTAACCTGTTATTAAGCATCTTAATTTTTAAGCTTTTCTAATGTTTTTAAAAATCACAGTAACTGACTAAAGCTGTCAGGTAAATGAAGTAAAAAGTACAATATTTGCTCTGAAGCTTTGTGAAGAAGAAATAGAAAGTATCAAAAAAAAGTACCACAAACATAAACATTTGTATAGTTTTTGAGACATGTGCTTGGTTCAATTTTGCCTCATGGATTCTTTGTGGTTTTGGTATAAAAATATATTTTTTCACTTCCAGGAGAGCTGTTTCACTAATCTCTCTTACATTTTGTGGAAGTCCACTACATTTTGCATTTTGTGTGTATGTGTGTGCGTGTGTGGGTGTGTGTTTGCATGTGTATGTTTGTGTGTGTGTGTGTGTGTGTTTGCATGTTTGTGTGTGTCACACACATGCAGGGGTCAGCAAAGGCACCTCTCATCAGTAGATCTATGCAGCAGACTGAGGGAATCCTCATTCACATTCATGTATACATCACATCATACATACACACTGTCACACACTCATTCATGAAATGAGGGGGCGGATTCATGGGTGAGGAGGGGCCTCTGCTGAGTGTTTGTCAGGCACAAGTTTGGGCTGAAGGTGAAATGAAATTACACTTTATGAGGAGCATCTCTGTCTTTGTTCCACACACACACACACACACACACACACGCACACAATCACACACACACACACAGTTAGGTTAGGGTTGATGGATGCGTGGGGTTTGTTAAGTCATACATCACAGAGGTCATTTAACCTGTCAACACATCTGCTGTCTCTGCCCTCAGAAAGAGAGGAAGAGGTGGGGAGAGAAGAAAGATTTATAAAGGCGAGGGGGGAAATTATGCAGGGTGAGAGAGAAAGAGGCTGTGATTAGTAACCGGAGTGAATGAAAAGCTGAGTTCTGTCTCTCCCTCACACACACACAAACACTGCAAAGTGGTATCTTTTTAACAGGCGTCCTCACCAAAGCTGCTTGCGTTATGAGTTTCTCTGCTCCTCCATCAACTTTTTTCTCATCCCTCTTAACTACTGACAATAAAATTTTCTGATTTACACTAAGCAGCCTTTCTACTCGCCAAGATATTAATGAGATGCGTCTAAAGGAGGAGTCCTGATTGATTTCTGCAAATGCTGTTGACGTTTATGAGGTTGCTTTATCTCAGACATTTCATGAGTGTTGATTGCAGATCAATAGCTTTAATGCTAGCTTTTAGCCCCATGCACTGATGCTGCACCTTGTTGACTTACGTGGTCGCCTCCTGGTACATTGTCTCTCTGCTGTTGCCACAAGATTTTCACCAAAATGAGGAATATTCTGCTTTTATCTGTGAAATAGATACAATTGGGAGGAGAGAACACGAATAAGGCCTCTTTTTTAGAATTAGAGTAAACCTACCTGCTGTCATTGTGATGTCCATTCTGTCACCTGCTCAAATTAAATATTTTACATGATGACAGGTTCAGTTGCAGATTTTTTTTTGTCCCTTCACATTTCTCTTTCTCCTTCTCATATTTCTCCTCATATTTTTCCTCCTACATCATCTTCCTCACGTTCCCTTGTCTGCACAGCTGACAGTAACAACAGCCCTAACAACACACATTTATACTCCATATCAGTCTTTACATATCAGTCCTTTACGTCAGATAACACATGTGCAATAAAGTTAAAATGTTTTTTTTTGCAAATGTAATGGATTCAGTTTTAAAAATATACATGTATTTTTAAATACAAACCAAACCATAAAATTTCTTACCTTTTTTTCCAATGTATTAGTGTTTTATTTGAATCGATAGTTACGCTGCAATAATTACACTTATACAGACTTGAATGTGAGATAATACATGTCACACAACTCAAGCAAGTTTCTGCTAATGGAGAATTTAAACTCAACTGAAAGGAATGATGAGTCCCATATAAACTTATTGCATACTTAATCACAAATTAAAGTAATAATCTCCAAAATGTTTATTCTAATAAACGTCATTATCTATTGCCAAAAGCAGTTGACAATAGTGAATGAGCCTATGATCCACTGATGGAAGGCCTCACAAAATCACCAGCATCAAACTGTTAGGGGCATGTATTCTCATCAACATCACGTTGCGGTGGTTGGTCTGCCAGAGAGTGTAGGTGGAGCTAAAACAACAGACCTACTTTCTAACTCAATTGTGTGTAAAGTAGCATAGTTTCCTTTGGCATCTGCTGGAGTTTCAGGTAGAGCATGCTGTGGCTGAACAAAGAAAAGCTTGATGACTGCAGACAATGTAACTTCAGAAACAAGTGCAAAGATGTTACCCATGCAACACTGTTTGGCTCCTTCAAAGTGAAGCTCAAAAACACACCTGCAATACTGTTGGGCACCATGCATGTCTTATGTCACTTCCTTGAGTCTGTTCATCACCATCGGGTTGCCTTGCAACCAGCAGAGACACCAGGATATTATCTAAGTGTTGTAACACATGACGCCCAGTAAAAACACAATTGTTGTTTTTCCACTTTATCTTTTTCTCTGATAAAATAACAGACATAGAATTGGGTTAGCATCCCTGACATCCCTGTTTCCAGGTTAGCATGCTAAGCTATGCTAAGCATTTGCTAGTTGTAACTTTATAATTATGTTCAGCAGACAAGCATGAGAATGGTATCAATCTGCTCAGCTGTAGATGGGTAAAAATGACAATAGGGACTAATTTACCAATGATTCATGCATAATGAATGACTTTAAAATGAAGGAATGATTGTTTTCTTGTGTCAAAATGAACATCCCACTTTGGGTATAAACTGCACAGTTCTTTTGCTTTTTCTTTCAGCTTAAATGAGTTCTCTTACATGATTCAGCTGGACAGAGGATCAGGTAGCACTGGGTGATTGTTGAAGGGGTTAACATGATAAATAGGAGCACATGTGGCATCTAAAGTCTGTTATTATGGTCTATTTGCCACAGCTGGCTCTGACACACAAATTCAGACACATCCGACACACACATACAGATGGTACATTGCCATTTCTGAATTACACACACTCCAATAGCGCCGTGTTTGGCTCACCAGGGAGGAAGGGTGATGAGAGGGAGAGATGAAGAAGATGAGGAGCAGAGGATGAAGACATAAGAACTGAAAGACTGGTGATCTCGCACATGTCACGCATGTTTTGATCTCTCTAATCTCTTTTAAAGCTTCTGCAAGATTTTTTTTTTCCTAGACTGAAGCTGCTGATGTTCTTCAGCATCAACCAGTGGAGAGCACTCAGATAAACCTCACTGCACTCACAGTCTTGTGCACAAAACTGACTCTCACTCTCTCCTTGATTAAATCCTGCTCTGACCGTGATCTCTTCACAAATAACACTGTTCATCCCTCTTTCTGCTCTTCACCAACACACACACACACACACACACACACACACACACACACACACACACAAACATTTCTCAGACAAGGAGATTAATTTACTCTTGTTCATTTTTCAAGTTCTGTGTCTTGCCTGTGTTTAATGTGTGGTCGAATTTGTGTGTGTGTGAGTGTGTGTTTGTCTGTTGATTGATGCCTAGAAGCCCAGGAGCATAATCATACACTTCCAGACGTCATTTTTCACTTTCAGTCTTGATGGATGGACTTGATACATCTGATCACTGCTACCTCAGCGTGGGGGGTCTAGGTCATCTTCAATGTGTATTTGTGTGTGTGTGTGTGTGTGGGTGTACATCTATGTCTGTTTGCTTATGTATGTTATTGGCTCGTGCTCCATCTGTCTCTGTGAGGCAAGTAGTGCTCCTTCTCATCCCCACCGGAGGGTCTGTTTGTGGGGTCCATTCTCCTTCACTGCCCCAAACACAACAAGCCACGGCAGCCAACAGTGTGTCTCTAAGTTTATGTTTGTGTGTCTGAGTGTGATTTTTAAAGGGTAATGTCACTAATTGTCAGCCAACACTTTACTGTCATATCTTGGTATTATAATGAATATTGGCTATGATTATGCAAAGTTTTCCACAAAAAAATCATTTTTATTTTGAAGCAATTATAAAGTAGTGAAAAATAAGTATGAACAATAAATTAAATTTTTGCCAAAAGATCCTCTAAACCCTGTGCAATGGCCTGTAATGTTTCACTGAAGACACAATCTACACCTACTTTATGGCTCTTCTACTGACATTGCTACTGCTTTTAAATATATAACATAAAATTGTATATTCATCCTTTTTTGCACTTTTGGGGATGTGGCACCGTAATTCCCTGTGTGAAATCAATATAGACTGTCTTCTCTTATCTGATATTATATGTTATGTCACTGAAAATTTTGTTTCTTTGTTTGTTTGTTTACTCCAAAGAGTCTTAGTTTTCAAACAATTTAAAGAGTTTATGTTACTATGTCTTTTTTACTCAGCTATGGGTAAATACTTTGTAATGTGTGGTCTGTGAAGAAGGTTATCATGAGTTATTCAAT
>JAPZDY010000008.1:12393963-12407424 GCA_029783645.1 Ctenochaetus hawaiiensis | reverse complement strand
CAGATGGGTAATGAGCCATTGTTGGTGGTGTGGGGGAGCTGTGGTGTGTGTGGGTGTGTGGGTGTGTGTGTGTGTGTTTGTGTGGTGTCAAACTCTTTCCCTGAGAAAATGTGTGACCCAAATATGGCTCTGCCGGGCAGAGAGCAAGGAAATCAATTATAGAGGACTGAACAGAGGCCATGGCATTAATATTTGATTAACCGTCTTCTCTTTAGAAATAAAAACACAACTTTTCTCTCCAAAATATATTTTTAGGCAGGTCAGGCTGAGCTTATCACTTTTTTGAAATCCTGTTAACTTACTTTCATTTTCAATTTCTTTTTTTTTTCTTTTAAAGCCCTTTTCAATCTGTGGATGTAGAGCTTCTTCAGTCTTTTCCCTGTCTCCTATTTTCCTCTTCCACTGTCTCTCTATCCCAAACAACCCTCATCCGCCCCTCTTCCCAACACCCCTGTTTTTTCATTTTCTCCTTCTCGGTGGTTACATTTCTTCTTGCTTCTCCTCTCCTCCTACGCGTGCCCTCTCTAGACTCTCTGTGATGATAAATATCCATTTTCATCTGCAACATATGCCCTGTGCGTTTGCCCGCTGGCATGCAGAAAGTCAAACACATACACTGACAAGCACACACAACAGCACCCTGATGAATATCTCATTCAGTCCTGACCTTGGGGACTTTATTCCTTATGAGGGAGACAGGAAAAAGAGAGAAAATGGTTGTGTGTTGAACTAATCAGAGTAATCTGCTGCTGGGTTTTGTGTTTTGTGTGTGTGGTTTTGTGTGTTGGTTGGGGTAATCGCTCCCCCTCTCTGTGGATGCGTGTTCGAGCCTGTTCAACATGCTGCACGGCTAAGCCCGCTAAAACGGCACACTGATGCTCAGCACTACCCCAGAGGGCCTGAACACACACACACACATTCACACAGGCACACTCAACCCCAATGCGTATTCAACGCACATAAACTGGAAGATGCACGCACACAGATCCAGAGACAAAGACAGCCAAACATGCACGTACACTCTTCATCTGAATCCCTGCTTCTCTGCAGCCAGAAAAAAAAACATAAAAAGTGACAATAAAAAACAAGGCAAGGTTTAGAAAAAGTGAATGAATAAAAAGCAGTTTTCCTCCATAAAGACCATCTCAGCTCTCCCTCTCTTTTTCTCCCTCTTTTTTCATTTGCTTCCTGCAATTCACTAAGATGGCTCCCTGTGGACTGCTGGGAACTGGTGGTGCTGAAGTGTTGATATATAAAGACGCCTTGTCTGAAAGTGGCGCACCCAGGCCAGAGCAGCTCTCATAACTACAGGTTAGGACTCAGATGTTCCTATGTCACCTACAATTACTATGAATATTAATAGCATTAATATTTATTGAGTTAGTATTGGTATTATAGAGTATTATTTTATTAGGTCTGGGCTCCATGGCAACATTAAATTAAATTTGATTAGAAGGATAGTAATTTGGATCCACTGCTCATTAGGTGGTAATATTTTGTAAATGTAGCTTTTTGTTAATCCCACAGAAAAGATTATCTTACTTTAACAGCATGTGAAGAAGAAAAACCCAAACCAACTCACACATTCCTAGAACATTTAGTTGATTAACCAACAAGTCAACTTAAAAAAGGAAAGATTTCATAAAACAACTTTGTATCTTCTTAATTCTTTTTTACTTCTTTCTAACATCTAATATACTAAATGATTAACTGATTATGTGCACAAACAGTCAAAATGAAAGTAACTCGTTGCAGTCTGCTTTCATTGTGATCTATGTGCAAACACATAGCTATAAAACATGACAAAACATTCCTTGAGGTAAAACAGTGTAGCGCTACTGTAACCACTGCAGTGTCACAGGACCCAGGAGCTATAAGGTAGAAATGAGGTTAGTAAGAAATGAGATATAACACTTAACAAACCACTGAAATAGTTTGTCGCATTAACACCAACAACACCCTGAGGAAATCATTCCACAAGCTCATTAGAGCATTTCACCTCTTGAATGTTCCTCATATTTACAGGCAGTGACACAGCTGAATGAATGCACGCACGGACGCACACACCTGGATGTGGTGTAAGTGCTGACTGACTCACTCAGTCACACAAACACACACAAACAGGCAGTTTAAAAAAGAGGAAGAGCATACCTCCGGAGTTTGAACCCACTTTGGGTAAATGAAAGAGAGAAACGTCCAGGTTGGGCTGTGTTGTAACTTGTTGTGTGGCACTGAAAACGAAATTCCTACGAATGAATAGGTGGGGAGTGCTCAACTTAAATACATCTACAGCTCAGACAAACATCTCAGCTGCTATATTTATGTGACAAACTGTTAAACTGTCTTGTTACTTTTTGTTCAGTTCTTTCTATCTAAATGTTTCTATTTTTTAATGGAATTAAAGCCACTCTGTGTCCTTGTGCACAATGTTTAGATGTTTATAGGATGTGTGTTCATCTGTGTGCATGTCCACAAACTTACCGCTCTCTCTGCTCTCTGGTGCCCCTCTTTGGTCATCCAATCGCAGGTCACTTAGCAGATGCTCCAAGATCTTGAGCGGTGTCCCCGACACCACCACATACCTGTAAGACGAAGAGTGGCAACAGTCTTCCTTATCAGAGTATGAGCACCAAGTCTGACCACTTCCATCCTTCCATCCTCGCCCCCTGTCTTCCTCCTCAGCCTCGTCCACATCATCATCATCAATGTAGCGAAAGTAGGGAACATCAAATGTAGAGATTTCTGAACTGCTACCATCCTCATCATGATTTCTGTCCTCATCATCTGTGTCCTCCTCATCTTCATCATCTAAGTCTTCCTCTGCTTCTGCAAGAGTAGCTAGCTCAGTGGTCATCTTCATAACTAAACATCTCCATACAATCAGCTTTCATCTAAGCTTTTCATAACCGGGAAACGTGCTCTCCTGAGGGGTGAAATGCACTGCCTTCTGCCCATCAGTCTCAGCTCCAGAGATTAAATATCTCTCTCTGACAGCTTCTACAGTAGCCTCCGAGGGAACTAAACGCTTGTGAACAAGCTAAGCACTGTACATATACACACACACATACACACACCCACTTAACCTGCCTGTCACTGACACTCCCTGCATTGTGCCTTAGGACTTGGCACACACTGGCTAAAAAGACACAAACAGACACTGCACAAAAGAAACTAACTTTGAGGAAATGCACTAAGACACACATGCACATGCGCACATACAACGCTAAACTCATTACACTGATTTGCAGAAGGAGGTAAACCGGCCTTGGTGTCATCTTTGTTTCCCTTTCAGTTGAAAACAAAAAAGCCATTTTCCTCTTCCCGCTGTGTGCCAGAGGCTAAAGCATACATTATCTTAGACACACACACATGCACACCCTCGTGCACACACACAAGCATAAACAGTGTTGACAGCACTACTGTTTGTCACTCAAGACTGTGTGTGGTTGCAATTTGAGATCACAAAGTAAAAAAAAAACTGAAAAAGAAAGGGAGGAGTCCTGTGATTATGTTTTTGTTGCCACTGTTAGTTTTTGAAGGGCTCCTATTATGTAGGAGGAGGAGAAACTGACCTCTTGTCGCAATCCTCGTCTCTGGGCCCGCCTCCTGACGATGTGGGTGAGGGCCGGTCTGATGGCGACGTCACTGAAGATGTCACTCTCTGCAACACCAATACGTCCCGTCCTCTCTCCTTCAGACAAACCCTCCCCACGGCCTCCTGAGAGAGAGAGAGAGAGAGAAGAGAGGGGACAAAATCAGAAGACAACATGTCACAAAGAGTGGCAAGGACAAAACAGCTGGAAGCTGATTTAAAGAAATGAAGATACTGAGTGTTTTTTCAACAGCAGACACTTACAGCATCAATAAGAAATAAAATTCATGTGATGCATCTGTCTGTGTTTTTTTATTCTAACTGTATGCGCAAACTCTGAAGAATCTTATCACTCAGAATCCAGTCAGCCCTAATCCAAGCTCTGCATACCAAGGGAGAGAATCAAACACCTGTGTATCTAGTAGAGGAAGACAGACACATCAGCTGGGGCGACTTTATAAGCCTGTTTTAGCTTATTATAGGAAAGATACATGGGTGTCATTATAGATGGCACCCGATAAGTAAGAAGAAATTACAAGCAGGAAATGCAAAAACTATATTTGAAGTCATCTAATCTTGTTCACAACTAGTTGCTCAAGGTATCATGATGTAAAATTTGTTTTTATGGAACCTCTTTATGTTTAAAAAAACAGCAGATATGTAATTGTAAAATTTTCTAAACTAAAATATTGTAATTTACCTAAAAAAATTCAGTTACAGACTTGTTCTCTTATGATTAACCTCTAAACAAAAGAAAATGCAGTACCCACACACTCACCAGTCCACACTTGCAGACACAGATTATGTCGGCACCATAAAAAGGAAGCATCGTATTATTAAATAAATAACAATGTGGACAACAAGGAATGCAGGCTGGCACTTGAAACGATTTCCTGCTCCAAAAGTGAACAGCAACTTGATCTGTGAGTCTGACACATACACGCATACACCTGCAGTGACAGTGCAAGGGTGACAGAGCTCCAGACGGACAAAGGAGCACAATGAGAAACTGCCTGAGGAGTATAAAGACAGAAAGGCAAAGAAGATAGGGAGATCAAAGGCAGGAGCAGGAGGAGAGATAAAGGAGCAACGTCTCTCCTCCAGCTGCTCGCTGCAGTCTCGGTCGCAGCCTGAGGGATCGAGCAGCAATCACAACTGACACCATGTGCTCTTTTTGTGCAGGGCTGTCTTTCTGTCGCACTCTGTCCCATTAGCACACACAAACACACATACAGATACATGTAGGACTGTAAACTATGACATTTAGATGCCACAATGAGATAATATCACAGTGCTAAAAGTTCATGACCTGTCAAGGAAATAACCCAACACTTCATACAAAGTGCCAATTCAGTAGCCAATTCAGTGACAGACACTTTTAGCCAATTTAGACATCATGATGCACTAAAAAACAACACTACTAATGCAATCATAGATATCTCTATAACTCACAAACACACACTCACACACATGCTATCTCTGTGATCGTCTGATGAAAGGACTTGTCTGGTTCTGACAGACTGCAGGTGGAGTCTGACTTGGGTCAGACAAAACAATTTGCCCCAAGTGCTCCGTGTGATTGTGTGTGTGTGTGTGTGTGTGTGTGTGTGTGTGTGTCGACATGCCCCAGTGACTCATTTTCTGCTACAGTATTAAACAGATGTTCAGTGCCCTGAGGTCACTAGATCCTCTCCCTCAGGTGTGTTTCTGTGTCTCTATCATAATTTCTTCCAAATGGATTATCTTTTTCAATGTGATATAAGTGATATTTCATTATTTTATTATGATTCTGCAAAACCGTTTGGGCTCTTTGATGATTGGCATTATCTTATTTAATAAATTCCACATCTTAAGCATCTAAAAAAAAGTTCCAGCTCTAAAAAATTAAAACTAATTTCAAAACTCAAACTTAAGTTCAATGTGAGCTGTCCATTCCTACATCACTGTGCAATTATAATATTATATAACACTTATTACTGCAACACAGAATATTCTTATTTATACTGACACGATATAATGATTCACTGAAGAGGCGTTCAGGTAGCTCATAGGTTAAAGAACAAAACACTCGCCCACCACTGTAGAGACTCCAGTTTGATTTCCAGTGTCTGAGCCTGCATCTTAGCTGAGCACTTGGAAAAACAAAACTGGGGGTGTTCGACACAGCACAATGTCGTGTTAGAGCACTTGATTGACAGGTTCATTTGCTAAGATAACTAAAGCTTCTTATGTGTTGCATAGTGGACTAATTGAAAATTACAAATTATCTTTAGATTTAATCATTTGTCCTCCTATTCAGCCGTTATTAACTTAAAACAAAAAAGGCAATATTGCTAAATAGTATTACAGAATTTCAGCGTGAATTAAGTATTAGAAAAAGGAAAACACTGTATTATTACACAGCCTTTAAGCCATTAATTTCATATCAAACCACTCAAAATAATCTGGAGTCCAGTAGCACTAATTTTTACATTGCGCATCCAGACACTGAGGAACACAAACGGCTTTGTACATGTCAAATTACAAAGAAATACACAACATGTCTACAAGGTCTTGTACTTCAAAAAAACACGATCATTTTATTAAGTAATATGCTGAATTCAGAGTCTTCAAGGAGTAACAAGACAGAGATGCCTACAGCTGATAAATAAGGCATTGATATGATGTAAAAAGATCAGACACTGTGTGCCATTAATTACAATTTGGACTGGCACCCAGACCGCACCCAGTGGCCCAGATGTGATGTCAAGATAACACACTTGGTGGCTAAGTGGTCTAAAGGGGATGTGCCATTAGAAGACATCATTCAGGGTTCAAATAAGAACCAGGATGCTTTATCAAAAGTCTCTCTCTTCATCAGCTCTGACCTTCCCCATCTCTCTACACCATCGACTATCCAATAAAGCAGCAGAAACAGTGGGAAAAAGAAAAAGAGAGTTATGTAACAAATTATACAATAATCACTATAAAAACACAGGCGAAGAAAATGTTGCTGTTCCTGATACAGTAGCAAACTGTTGATCTTTCCGATAACACACTCATACTCTTTACACAGATGCCAAGAAAAACAACTCTGAGCCAAGAGCGGAGGAAGGCAGCACTATAACACACACAAACACACACACACATGAGATCAAAGGGCTGCCAGAAAATGCAACAAAACAAAAGGAAAACTGGCAACAATGCCACATGAAGCTATATGTGCTCATCCATGCATTCAAATAATCTAAAAGATTTAAGTGCAAACAGCAGCTCACAGGAACATTAAATAATCCTGAGAAAGAATGCAAGCCTTGAAGAGGAAAAATATACAAAGTACGCACTTAAACATTCTGGAGAGGAGGGGTCATGAAGTTATGCAACAAAGAAAAAGAGAGAGAACAAGAAAAGAAAACAAGATGAAAGGCAAGAGACCAGAACAGAGAGTGAGAGACTGAGGAATGTGTGGAAATGTGAGAAAATAAGAAAAGTTGCGTAAAACCAACTGTCATATCTGTTAAATCCAAACTTTTTAGATGTAGAGGGGCATATACATCAGCTCCAAAGTCAATTACAACTTTGAGAAATAGAGAAACTTGAGAGAATTCAATGATTACTTTCTTATGTCAAAGCCAACAATGATAATATGTGAAGCTTTGGTTTAAAAGTTAAAGATACATTAAAGTGGTAATCACGCAGTAATGGTTCAAAATGGTTCATAAGTAAGCTATAAGCTGGGACATTCCCAGGAATGGACAGAGCCACGAAAGACAAACATTTCTCCTCAAAAATGTTGCATAACAAAGCTGAAACAGAAAAGTATGTTGAGACCCCCAACAATCAGTTCTTACGACAGCAGTTCTCAGCTAACAGGTGCGTCAGTCTCTTTCCTTCCATTTCTTCCCATCCCTTCCTACAATTCAACCATCTGTGCTTCCACCTCGTATCCACCCTTTCCTCCTGACTGTCTCCTCTTAACACTTCTGAAAATACTTTTTTCTGTTTTCTCTCCCTCCATCATGCTTGAGCCAAGTCTCTCTCTGTGTCTTTCAAAGGTCAGACTTTATGCTCGAGGTTTGCGTTTTGGGAGGAAGAGAGAGGATGTGCACTTGCTGTGCCCCTCACGGGGTCATAAACTGCACACGAACCCTCTCACACACAGAAACGCAAAAAAAAGTGAAATAAGTTTAATGTGTGAATACAAAACATCTCTGGCCTCTCAAGAAATCAGGACTTGTGTGACAAAAGCTCTTCCCATACCCTCTCTGTCTCTCTCTCACTCTGTCAGTCTCTTTCTCATACACAAACACACACACAAAAACACACAAAAGCACACTCACATTCACATCACCCAAACTATGACAAATTGTGCAGAGGAAAGGTGGGCCTCATGGACGGCCTGAAGGAAGCACTCTGTGTTCCCTTCCAATTCCTGTGTGCATGCGTGTGTTTGTGTGTGTGTGTGTTTGTGCATGAGTGTTGTTGTCTGTGCTGATAATGACCAAGCCATATCTGTGTTGTGATAGCTCCTGACCTGTTCCTGGAAATAATGGATAAGAATATGAAAACACAAAGCTTTTAGTTTAGCAGCACACATAAGTACAACCATGCATGCACAAACACACACATAGTGTAACCAGAAAGTAACACAGGCTGCAAAAAGCCTGTCTTTGTGTATGTGTATGTGTGTGTGCGTGCATCTACATGTGTGTGTATGTTTGTGCGTGCATCTACATGTGTGTGATTTAGCTGTGACCTCGTGTAAACTCTGATGGCTGATTCAAATGTAGAGGGGTACAAATGCAAGTCTGAAGTGACTAGAAGGCAGAGATGCACCCAATACACTGAACTGACACGAGTTATATCACTATGGAAACAGCCCGCACCGTTTTGTCAGAGCTTGTCTGTCATGAAAAAAGAGGAAACTTATAAAAAAAGAATCACCATGACAACCCAGTTAAAAAGAGTGATCTTTGTGGTGAATTGCTGTTTGGTTGGTGTTGGTTTCTGCAACATTTTGCAGCCTGAAGACAGACAATGAACAGGCCAAAAATTATCATCTTTACCTGTTACACGTCCCTTTAGATGTGTGGTACATCACTGAAAAGCATCATCCATGTCAACATATGTGCTGCCCATTTGTTTTGAGAAGACTAAGAGCCTCTTATCAAGCCCATTAACTTACAAGAATTTTTTGGTTCATTTTACATTTTTGTTGAAGCCCCTGGCTTCCCTGGAGTATTAAAGTGGTGCTTCAAAATACATGACTGATGGTTTTTTAGTTTATAAGAAAGTGCAACATAAACAACACAAATCCTTTGTGACGCAATGGGCTAAAAAATAAATATAACCTATAATAACATTGTGGCACTACATGTTTTACATTAGCATCATACTTGTGTCCTGGTTGATACAATTCATCTTTAAAGATAGTTTTCTTTGGAAGAGAATGATAATTTGATAACCTCTGCATAAACAACATATACTGTTTCTATTGAAATATATAATACAATTGATCGAAGTTCCTATGTTTTCTGGCCTGAGAAAGGCATTACCTTACATTCAGTTTAACCAAAAGAATGGGTGTGTGTGCAGACTGAAGGATCTGTGAACTAAAACGCTGTGTCATCATTAACCTCTGAACATTAATTCATTCACGTTGCCCTTAAGGATTTATAAATATCTTTAAGTAGATCTTAAGTGAAGAAAACATTGTTTCCTCACTCTAAAATAAGGTCAAATATTTCATTTTTATCCAGGGCTCTTCAAAAGTATATATTGAACATTTTTATACACCATTTTATATACACCTCAGCCTACAACTCAACAACAACAAAAAAAAAAAATCAATGTTTTTGAAAACATCAAGAGCTACGTCTCTAAAGTTCTGTGGATCAGAAAAATGCTTGGCTCTGCAAGCCTCTGTAAAATAATTAGCTGGTGATGAAAGAGAATGTGATATTTTAGCAATAAAGAGAAATGAAGGTTCATCACTCACCATAAGGCTTAGATACCTTAAAATTGTAAATAATATTTCTATTATAAAGAGATGTGTGAAAGGCCAAAAATATTTATCTTTATATGTCATTATATTAGTCTGAGATGCTTTAGGATGATCATTTATGAGTCAACTTAAAAGTGAGTACATTGTTTGATGAATAAAAAGATTTATTATGCATTGTCTGATTAGTCTAGTTAAAACCCTCTCTCTGTATTCCTGCTTTAAACAACACCACATAACTATTTCTCCGTAGTTGTATACAGTAGTGCCCCTGTTATACAACACAATATGTTCCTGCTTTTGTATTTGAAGAATGAAAGTGAAATCATATGTACTCTGAAAAACCCCCAAGGCTGGACTTCTTTCAAACTCTCCGAGCTGATGAGATATGTGCTACATTTCTCAAACATGGATTGTGATGTAGAGTGAAATCAGGCTGCATTCACTTTGTTTCCTGCCCTCAGGTGCACTGCAGAGTCGGATTATACAGTACAACGCTTCACTAACACCCCACTCGTTATGCGCACACTGACTCAGCCTGCCACAGCACCAACAGTGCATGAACACACACTCACACACACACTGCACACACACAAGATTGTAAGTTCTAGCCAGCAATCTCACACTTACACACAAATGAACACAGACGCACACTAGGACACAGTACTTGACAGACTGTAAAGTAAGTGTGAGATCACATTGCTTAAGCCATTATTAACACCAACATCAGACAAGCTAAAAAGCTGGTGGTTTTTTTTAATCTACAGTGATATGAATGAAGCAGATCTTCAAGCTGCTTATGTGTGTGAGCGTGTTGATGCATAGCTGTGTCCTCATTTACTCAGGTGATGCAGTGGGTAGACATGCTGTAAACCTGTGTAAACATGTATCCGTCCTTTAGACTCACAGTAACACAAATCAGGATGGTCCTGATGAGGATTTCTGGCATGATCCTTCACCTAAATCCATGTGAAACTTTTACCCAAAGAGTGTTCTTAAAAATGATGACAATAATGACAAGCTTTACCACATGATGACGTCCATCACTCTCTACTCATTCTAACCATACAGCCACAACTGGCTCTGCAGATTACATGGTGAAACACTGTGACTTTGCACAACAAAATCAACAGCCCTGTCTGACACACTGTATGATATTCGTCACATTTTGTAATAAGAAAAACTGTGCTCTACTCACTGCCTGGTTCCTGTCTGGCAGTCGATAGTTGTGGTTCTGCAGCAGCCGACAGCCGTCCTTGGCCAGTCGCTGAACAGCCTCCAGCCCCAGCCGGCTGGTCAGCTCCTCACGGCCGCACGTCCCCATTCCTCCAACGCTGCTGTCACCGCTGCCTCGCAGTGCACACACCCCTCCAAGCTGCAGCACAGGAGGCATGAACACATATCTCAACCCGCAGTCCCAGGACATGGTGGACACAGTCAGAAAGTGTTTGTGGGTCAGAGGTCAAGAAAGTTCAGTGTTTTGGTCCCAGGGAGAATGAATGCAGTTTGGGCATAACCCAGAAACATGCAAAGACAAGTTTTAATTTTGCCAATTTATGTCCATGTCAGTAGAGTGAGATGAAATAGTAATCCTGGGACTCTCTGTGTCTCTTGTCTCTCGTTCTTTCTATCTATTACAGCCTGTAATTCCCTTTATCTGTTGCACCTCTCTCTTTGTCTCAGTCTGACTGCTCTTTGTCAGAGGATCTGGTGGAGAAAGAGTGAGTGTGTGTGATTACTAGTATAAGTGGGCGGGAGTGTGTGCCTTTGTGGGATGAGTGTGTGCTGGGGTTTGTGTGTGTGTGTGGTGTTTGTCTCCTCCCCTCTATAGTTGGGACTTGGAGATGTGTTAACCACACTGGTAGTCCTACTATAAAAATACTAGGGATGTATGGATTAATAAATGGAAAGCAAGAAAGATGTGGATGAGTAGAAAAAGAGACTGAGAACAGATTATTTTAAGAAGCTGCAGGATACCGGAGAAATTAGTGGCTTTGTCTAGGGATGGGCTCTATGACAGAAAACATGACTGTGTGTGTGTTCCCCAGGGTGCTGCTAGTATGATGGTTATCACCAATGGTGGGCAGCCTGGTCTGTTTATTTTCCTTGGACAAGTGAGAAAGGGGTATTTCATTTGGCTCTGAGCTGGCTAACCCTTCCTGTGAGCTCAACTATCCCACGGTGCCAAGCTCGAGGAAAGGGTAACACGTACACACACACAGAACATTATGGCAAACTCCCACGCTTCATTTTGTTTACAAGGAAAACTCCCCCAAATGACAACTCTTATCTAGTAGAATGGCTACACACACACACACGCACAAACACATCCATTCACACACACACACGCACACACCAACACACACATGCACAAATGCACGCTTGCTCGCACGCACACACACACGCACCGCACACACAAACACACACACACAGACATTATGTCAGAGCCACAGCCCCCTGTCCCTCACTGCTTCCTGTTAACCTGCTTTCAGCTTCCTGTCCTAGACACAGAACATACTGAGATAATCCTGTCTCTTTCTGTGTCTGTTTGTGTTGTGCAGATGTCTCTCTCTATCTGTTTCTCTCACTCTTTCTCTATCCTTATTTTTTACTTTGATCTCTTGTTTGGGATCTATGACAAGCTAAATCTTTCACTGAGCTGAACTGAAACTAAATTAGATTTCAAGCCAGAACAGTTTTTGTGTAGGTGAAACTGTAAATATTTTCATTGCTCATTGAAACCACCATTCTGTACATCAAGAAACACTTGTAAATGAGACCTGGACTTTACTGTCTGACTTTGTAAGACTTTAAAGTAGTGTGTGGTTTATTGTGCTCCCTCTTATTGTGTCAAATACACTAAACAAAAACTTTCGCTCCCACAACACTCTGCAGTGGTTTCCAAACACCCTCTCTTTCCTCCAAAAGAGCTGAAGAATGAATTTTATGGCCCATGTCAACCTACGATGGCTGTGCTGATAATCTGCCATCATGATTGGAGCATTTTCTTTTATTGGCTTTTTTCACCCCTCTGCTATTTGTACATGCTGGGTGTATATATGGCTGAAAAGCTGATCTATGAAGCATCAAATTTACTTGTAAATGTATATGTAAAATGCCCATAATATTGGTAATTGGCACAAAATGTATTTTAATTATGAAAATAATGCAGACAAAAAGAGAGAGGAAACAAAACCGTTGCAGCTTGTTAAACCTCCATTCTGTCACCTTTTGCTGTGGGTGAACACAAATTCAATTTTGTTGTTTACTTTAGAAAAAAAACTTTATTTCTGTTGTCAGACAACAGGCTGAGCATTAAATTTGGTCTTGCTCATAAAAAGTTTACTGTATTAACAAGCAGCCCTTCCCAAGCTGCTGAACAGCAGAAAAAAAAAACATTATTCTTTCATCAGGACCTCAACAGACAAAATAAACAAAAGCACAGGTTAATGAGAGCAGCTGTGTGGTGAGCTTGGCTGTATAATCATACAGCCACAAAGCATCTGTTACTACAACTAAATGAGCTGCAAATGAGCTGCAAACATGTTTCAATACAAAGAAAATAGTTGACTGTTTTATGTAATAGTACATATGATAAAACATGCCAGGTGAAAAAGAGAAAATATTAAGTTTAAGAGGTCGTTAATAAGTTTGTATTTTAATAATCATCTTTGGCAGTAGATGCATTATATAGCTCTGGTTCAATGAACATGCAGTTCAACTCTACTAGTAACTAGGGATGGCTCGATACCACTTTTTCACATACCGATCCGATACCGATACTGCAGCCTTGAGGATCGGCCAATACCGATCTGATACCGATCCAATTCTTTTTGTCACTCTAAAAGTTGTTAATAATACATGGATGTAATTTGCTTGATACTGACAT
>JAPZDY010000008.1:12360644-12381654 GCA_029783645.1 Ctenochaetus hawaiiensis | reverse complement strand
CATAGCCATTTTATTTTTACTTAGAAAGAGTCTGATGATTACGTGACCTGAATAGTTTAACAGTGACACACATTCACTCAAGCACTCCTCAATATGAAACTAGTACAAAACTTAAAAGTAAAAAGACATTTATTGGTTCAATTCCTCAAGAGTAAAATGCAACTGTCAGTCCAACTTTTCTCTATTATAAATGGCTCCATGGTTATTAACGTCATGTTGTTGTGTATGCCCTGGGCGTATCCACTCTTCCCCTACTTCCTCCATCAGGAAATAAACTCTTAATCTTTATGGATTATTATGGTGCTAGAGGAGCTAGAAGGCAGCATTGACACTGTGGTGAAACACTGGTCATAAAACAGACTAAAAACTAACTGTAAGTGTTAGATCAAGTAGAGCGGAAACTGCACTTCATGCAGCCATCTGTTTTTGTATCTCACTGCAGCGCAATACATTGTAATGTAATTCAATAACACCTCGTCTTGGCTTCTCTGCTGTTAAGTTTAAAGCTTGCTTTAAATGTCTCACAGCTCCATAAACATACTCAGAAAATAACTATTAAATATAAGTTTTTTTATTGCTCATATATGGCAAACATTCAAATAATTTTTTAGACACATTCCATGACACTTTTAGATATGATTATTGAGGGAGTTTAGTATGTTACTTTCCAGCCACACAGGGACCCATTTACAGTGTCTATAAAAGTAATAATCTCCCTCATCTCCCTCTCTCACGTTTTACTGTTTTACAACATCGAATCAAATACTCTTTATGACACTGATCAACAAAGACTTACTGATATCAAAGTAAAAAAACCTACCTAAACTTAAATAAAGTATGTAATACAATATTTGTCCCCTTTGCAAACATGTCTAAAATTATCACCGGTGCAGCCAAGAGTTTTCCTTTGAATAGATGTCACGTGTGTGTAATCAAGGTGTGACAAGTGACTGTAGGTCAAATACACCTGCGTCTGCAGGGTCCAATAACTGGCCTCTTGACTAAAACTAAATATCCAGACAAAGGAAATAAGACCTTTGTCACAGCAGACTTATCAGTAGAAGTAAGGGCACTGAGGTGTTACTCATTATAATAGATATAGCTCACCTCTATTCAAGTGCCCTAGTTAGCTATGACAGTAATCCAGCATTCACAACACCAGGACCCTACAACTAAAGCAGCTAAATGGTATTCATACATTTTTTATGTTATTAATTACACCTGTGCTATTGCTACTGTGACATGTCAGTATGTTTATTTCTATTGTCTTTGCCTATTACAAACAAATCTGTGAAAGAGTCACTGGAAAGTATCAATCAGTGGTATGTAAGGATACCAGAAAAATTTCAAGCCACGGAAGAGAAAATATGGCACAGCTAAGAACAACAAAACAATTCTGATAAAGAGAAAGAAAGCTTTTATGGTCTAATGAGAGAAAAGTCCTGCTTTTAAACAATCTCACAAAATGCTCGGTCATGTCAGTGTGATGACGATGAGATGTTTTCCTTAAAACACCTCAAAGATAGATGGTAAAAAAAGTAAAATATTAAATAATCCTATATAAATACTTGCTGCTGACTTTGGAGAAGGTTTATTTCTTTGAATAAGAACAAAACTGAGCCAAAAAGGGTTTTAAAGCAACACTGTCAAAGTCCTGTGAGAGCCAAGGCAAGTGGCCAATTTAATGCAGGACCTTAAATTTGCTCTCCTTGCAGCTTGACCAGGCTTCAGCAGTTTTGCTAAGAATGGGAAAAATGTGGAGTCCTGTTCTATCCACGCAGACTCAAAAACTGTAATTTCTGCCAAAGGAGATTTACAGAGATTTGTTTTCAAGAGTTATTTTTCAGTTGATCAGCAACAAAAACCTCACATGCAAAAGTCCAAGAGGGTGGATTTATTTTGTAGATTTTATAAACACTCTAATTCTAGTGCATTTGCATTTCTATTCAGTCCTGGAACAAAACAGGCTCTTTATCAGTGGATATACATGAGAAAATATCCAATACTGCTATGTGCTCTGAAATCCCTAATAAAAATGCAAACTGTAGAATTGTATTAGGATGACGATCACGCCGCCAGCGTTCGTCACAGACAGACAGATCACAGCCTTCTGCAATAGGAGTGTAACTGGTCTGTGAGCTCAGTCAGTAAAGCAGGATCACTGATAGAGTTGTGGGTTTGATTCACTCTGGAAACCCTCACGGAAAACTGAGTCTGTGGCAATCGCTGCTGTCCTTCCCTGCTAACTGGCTGACATTATCAAATCCACCAGATGATGAGAAATGAGGTGGGCTGAACAAATCACAACAGTGTACGCTCATATGACTGGGGATGTAAGCATGACAGATGCATAGGGAGAAAGATAAGGCGTTGAGAGAGATCACTTTAATCATAATAGTGAAAGGAGACAAATTGAGAAAGACAGAGAGAGAGGGAAAGAAGTGCATGGCTGTGGTTTTTTGAGTTGCAAGAAAATGAAACAGTAGGATGATTAGAGACATGTAGAGCAGTGTGTGTGATCTTTATTGGAACATTGATACTTTCTATGATGTCTCAGACAAAGTATACAGAGTGAGTCCACACTTACAAACATTATCTAAAGTAAGTATACACAGGACAGCTCACCTGCTCTTACTTATTAAAGAAGCAGTTTGACATTTTGGGGAATGCCCATATTTGCTGCTGGTTTACCCTTTCTGTATATTTACCATACAAATGTTAGAGTGGTATTGATTTATCACTCAGCAAGACACAGAATAACTGTATTTCAGTAAGAGTGGAACTCTCCCTTTAAGACTATTGCACACTTATCTCTGTGTTCTCTGTAATCACCTATACTTTAATTTTTTGAGTCTAACTTACAGTTGAGCTGCTCCCATTTAACATACTTTGTTGTATCTACTGTCAGTCAGCTGGAAAAAAAAGCATAATATTAATTTGAACACAGCTCACAAAAGCTACCTGATAGCCAACTGTACAGAAATCACTATGTGGACTGGACTGAGCTTTCAATCAAACACTTACTTGATAAGCAGATCAACAGAAAATTAAGTCATGACAATTCTAATAATCATGTCAACAATTAAGTCATTTCTCAACCTTAAATACACATCTTCTTCTTCCAGATTCTCAACTGTAAGGATTTACTGTCTACCTTTGTGCTACGTGACATTAAATTAAATAGCATTCGGTTCTGGATTGTCAGTCAGACAAAACAAGGGATGTGAAGACGTCATCTTGCCTTTCAGGAAATTCCATTAGGCATCCAATATTATTGCAGGGTCAGGGCAATGGTAGATGCCATTTTCCATTACTGACAGCGGACAGTCATTGATCACAGAGGCCTCTACCAACATAATATTGTGATTTAAAAAACTGTACCCTACTAACTACATATACTACATACTACATATCACCACACATTACCTTTTTTATTGACCCTACAATTCATTGTTTAAATTGTGAAACTGAGGTAAGTTAATTGACGAAAAAAAAATTATCAGTTGCCTAATCACAAGCCATTGCAAACTTACTATTATACTAAAATGAAAGATAACAGAAAAAAACTTGACATGACAGAAAGTTCAAAAAGCACAGTTTTCACATTCAAAACTTGAGATAGGGCTGGAGTTTCAGATTTACCCATATTGGAAAACATTTTCAAAAGAGCTTAGTTTGTGGCTGTGAAAAAGGCCAGCTCAGTGCAGACGTCCCCTGAGATAACAGTAAAGATGAGAGCTCCTTTTTTTAAGGTCTGTGAAGACGTGCAGTGTTTGGACTGGGGGTTAAGTAGAGCACACCAGCCATCCAAGCACAGACTAAATAAATTGTTTCTGACTCTGTCTCGCTCCCTCTTTCTCTCTTTTGTCTTGGTTCCTCTATCTTATCTCTCCATCTCTTTGTCTCCCTGTCTGGTGAATACAGATCTCTCGAGAGGTCTTTGTTTCCTCACCATCATCTCTTCTCACAAACACATTCAAGAGACACACACCAGCACTAGAGGAGGTGTTTCATTCATACTGTATCACACAGCAGAAATGTCTACTGGCCATGTTCCTGTAAAGTCTTCTTTGTCTGTGCCTCAGTTTCCCACAAACACACACTCCTCCGTCACAGGGTTTACAGTACATAGCCATCTGTACACCGGAGGCCAAGAGAGAGTGACAGAACAAGAGATGAGAAGAGGAGGGAAGATGAATGAGGAGGAATGAGAGCTATAAAGAGAGAGCACATGCTGACACGCTTATCTGTGTGATGACTTCAAAGTGTGTATACAGAGAGAGAGAGGGAGGGAGGGAGCAGTAGAGAGCGAGGTCATTATCTGCAAGAAATGGATTACTCTCAGATTAGATTGCTGAGCACAGTGAAGAGCTATAGTAGGGTTTGCTTGGCAGGCCCCCTCACACACATACGCACTAAGCTCCTGTCGGCTCCTCGACGGATCCGTCATACAAGGAAGTTGAAATGGAGACATCAAAGTCGCAACAGCTCAATGAACACACACAGACACACACTAACACACAAAACACACACAAAGTAAAAGTAGCTAAGAAAGCCACACTTACGCCTAGTACACATGACCTTTGGCTTAATGACCATGCAGAATATCTTTTGATAACAGACCAATTCTGGGTGTTATCCACCAATGGAGCATAAATCACCAACAGTTTTGATTAATTGACCATTTATGTCATTTTTCAAGCAAAAATTACAACAACAAAAAAAAATTCTTACTTTTAGCTTTTCAAATGTTTATTATAGTGAACCAGATATGTATAGTTTTGATGTCCACTAAAGATTAAGAAAATTTTGATTAGTATTTTTTACATTCTTACATGTTATAGATCAAACCATTATTTCATTGATCAAGAGAATTATCTGCAGATTAACTGTTAGTGCTTGCATCCCCACGCTAAAAGATTTTGGACATTATAAAACCAGATGATTTTGAGAGTTAATGTATTCTTCTACTTATGGTTCTTTCTAAAGAAATCATTTTTAGATCAGGTATTATAATTTTGAGATATTAGACATCCCAAACCATGGGTTGCTCAAACTAACATTTTGCTGTCTGTAAAATAATAAACACAATTTTAGGGTACTGTAATTTTATTTGCATAAATTCACAGATTTCTTGGCTTGTATGTTTGACGTCTGTATATTTTTCTGTTTCATCATTGTCTTTCATGTGTTATCAGTGTTTTCTAATTCTGCATATACACTGCATTATTGTGCATATTTTCTTTCTTCTAAGTAAATTGTATTCCTGCCTTAAAATGCATATTTAAGTTATCAATAAAAATGCAAGTAGTATGGGCATGCTTCTCACCATGCTAATCCTTTCAATATAGTGTTCTGGTAAGAGTATGTGGTGAGTGTGTGTTGAGTCTCTCTCTCCACCCCTCACTTGCCCTTTCATCTTTCTAATCTCAATGTATAATGCAGTTGAAATATTGCTGGCAGACATAAAAACACATCACAAGCCACTGTTTTGCTGCATTATAAAGCAGAAATTAGATCATCTTCTCCTCTAAGACAGAGATAATAAAGTCTTACATTATGACTTGGATAATCTCATTTTACAGCATAAATTATGTCTTTGAGCAACACTCTGTAAAGTAAATTTATATACAGTGTGTGTGGGTTTAAGTATCCTAAGACTGGGTTTGTCTTCAGATTTTAATCCATAGAAAGGTTTGACTTCACAACTAAAGTTCAAATTGAGTTTATTTTTATTATACACATCCGAATGTCTAATTTAAGAGATTAAAATCTGGAAAAGCGTGGAGACAGAAATATAATTTATTCACTTTATGCATTCAGGTTATTAAAAACAAAGAAAGACATATAAGCTGCGATCCCGAAAACATTCTCTTTGAAAACTACACTAGAGCACACTTTCACCATCTCTACCTTCAATATCCATCATCCTTTGCTTGCATCGAGACTGCTCACACATTAAGTAGCAATTGCAATGACGCATGAGCGCATATAAGACATGCACATTAATCAGACAACCACTATGTGTGTTATGTTTAACATTTGTTTTGGAGGTTTCTTGCGGTTTCAATGATCTATTCATCTGTTTTTTTGAGTAAGGGAACCAGTCACAAATCTGTAAAATGACAAATTAAGTCGCTACATGTTCACCTCTGCAATAACCATTAGCACACAATCTATAATATATTACATTACTGGCAATTAAGAAACAGAGTGTTGTAGTCAAGAAAGCCTTATTACTCATTGAATAATGTTTAATCTCCCAAGCTGCCCTTCACATTCTTGATTCTTCCTCTGATGTCAGCAACCAAATCCAATGAAAATGGTACACAGTCAGTATCACTTTCCTCATCAGTGGGTTTGCACATGCATATTTCTCCATGACAACATAAAACTGATTTTTGAAGTGATTCTTGTGGCTCTCAAATCTGACATCTGATCTGTGATCAACTCTTTGGAGGAGGAGGTAAAAAAAAAGGAAAAAGCTAGATTTTTCATGTAAACTTACACATGTGTGGCTCCAGCATATAGCACCATGGCAAGTGTAAAGAAAGTCAAAAAGTCAACAAAGTTTTCCTTTAAGTAAGTCCCTCTGATCCTGTCGTATAATAGCTATTCAAGGATTAATAATTGAATTCCAGAGCAAGTCAAAACAGAGAGTAATGTAAGACAGGATTGACAAAGGTGAGGCTGTTGCAGGCTGGAACCAAAGGCTGCAGACGGCTCTTGTATTTGATGACAACATTTGTTGCATTTCTTGACAGCTTGCACTTTTACAGGGCCCCAAATATGAGATACAAAAGAAGAAAAAATGAACAAAAAAAAAATATATATTGTATTGTATTCTAGATGAATCATCCAAAATAAACATAAAAGGTGTGCAGAGGTGTCCACCTGTTGGAGATGCTGTGATTTGAGATCAAGTCACTGTTTTGTTTGTAGTGTTCAAAAATGTCGAGTGCGATTGTAGTGCTGTGCAAAACACAGCAGTTCCTCTCTCACATCTTTTTTGGAGAATGTATATGCACATATACTGACAAGTATGAGTCACTTGCAATGTGTATGCGCCAGGTGAAGCATAGCCAACTGCCAGTGTCTAGAGAGAACCAGTCTGCACAGAACAGCCATACCTTTACACTACTTACCCACGCCTCATCACACTCACCCACACACACTAAGTTAGATGAAGACAGGGGGAGGAAAACATCACCATTTTTTTCTTAATCTTTTCTGTATTCACCCTCATTTCTTTCCTCAGCTCAAGCAAAGGCACTGAACAATAACACAAAAGTGACGTGGTACATGCTACTGTTTTGTGTTTGGAAAATAGTCTGCTATTGAACTAATCCAGTCCTCTGTGTCTTTATTATGGTTTTTATAATAACATTTGTCTGAACTGGATTCTCTTCTGAAATGTATTATAGAATAATCTATTATCACTTGAGAATTTAATCAAATTCATTTTGAAAGGCACACTGAGCAGTCTTAAAATGTGAATCCTTTAAACATCACTTTAAATAACAAGATGTAACATGACATAACCTGTTTATCTTCTCGGTCAAAAGTGGCTTTGCAACAAATGTTGCGTATCTTTATCACATTTGGCACCAGTGGGACTAGAGGCATCTGAATCCCAAAGAGGGAATCAGACACGTTTTCTCCTGGCTGCCACTGAGGATGAAGATGAGCGAATCTGACACTCTGAGCAGATATTTGGCTTGTCAGGTGTGTTCGTTCCACATCAGGGCACAGCAGTCACACACATTTACATGTACTGCTCAGTAGACCGATAATCACAAAACAGAGCCGGTGGATCCATGAGATGAATTTCAGATGGCTGATCTATAATTTTGCCCCATTTGGACTGAAGAGGTTACACTGTAACTATTAGGGAGATTTAAGGTTTTTTGTACAGAATAGAGCTAAAACAAACAGTCAAATAACTGACTAGTCAATTAACAGAAAATAAATCAATTAAGTCATTTAATTTAAAAAAAAAAGTAAAATGTCAGTCATTATTTGCCTCTCCAATGGGAGTGTCTGTTGTTTTTCTCTGGATTAAATCATCTTAAAATGATTGTCATTGAGTTGTACATAGATGAGAAACCATGGCATTAGAAGACAGCACCTTTCAGAGCTTGTAACGGGCATTTTAACCGTTTTCACGTTTTATTGACTAAAGAATTAATCTGTGTATTTGACAAAGCATTGACAGACTTCTTAGTAATAAAAATAAGTATTTTTTGTACACGTATGCATATAGATGTATAAATGTGTGTGTTTCCTCTACGTAGGTGTGTGTGTGTGTGTGTGTGTGTGTGTGTGTGTGTGTGTGTGTAGTGGATCTGTTGGGGGGGGGAGTGTTGCCTTGACTACCGTAGTGTGAAGGCATGATGTCCAACAGCTATTTGTGATTATGGATGTAACAAACACACACACACACACACACACACAAACACACAAACATACACTGCCTCTGCGACAGTAACCTAGCCTAATGCTTGTAACAAAATGAAAACACCTGAGTCGTGACGGGGTTACGAAACAGCCCCACGGCACACAGCCGTGTCGGTAAAACTGACGGTTAAAAAAGATAAAAGCGACTGCCGTTGCTAACCTTCATTAAACATAAAACAAGGAAGGACAAACAGTCAGCCAGCGGTCGCTTTGAAATACTCACGCTCTTCTTCCGCAGGTGCAGCCCGTGCTTGAGTAGCCCTGGCAGATCCCGGATTTTGTGTTTGAGCTGAGCCTGGTCCCGTGCGCTCCGGTTCCATCGCAAGCCCGCGAGCAAGCCGTCCTCTGCGGGCTCGGAGTCCTCCATGGTTCCCTTTCCTTCTCCTGTCTGTCCTCGAGCTCCGGATTTTTTTAAAATTTTTTTATTTTTTTTACTGTATCCTCACGAGACGCACCGCCGCCCGCGCCCGTTCGCCATTTCCCCCCGCCTCGCGCTCACACTCGGCGACCTGCATCTGCAATCAAACCGCGCGCAGCGACCTACTGAATGTATTCCGCAGCACGCGACGCTGCTGCTCCACCCAATGGCTCGCGCGTCCTTCTCCTCAGTACTTAATAGGTTGATGTGTAGATGTGTGTTTGAGGGGGGTGTCACAGGTGCATGGAGAAATTGCATCACTTCCACCTTTCATACGTTAACCAGTCGGACAAAGGAAAAGAGTGGAAGAGGTTTAAGAAACATTACATCTGAAGCGTTCAAGTGGTGCAGTTTACATTTCACTGTCATTTTAATGTTTATTTATGTTTTGCGCTGTAATTTTATTTCGATAGTCTACTGAAGACAATAGTCTGTGGGGGTGCGCGTGAGTTACGGCTACGTCATCACACTACCTGGCTCAAATTTCCATAGGTAAACAAGCAGCAGCCACAGAGGCGTATATTTCTGTGAGAGTGTGTATATGTGGGACATGACAAAACCTAGTTTTCAGGTTTGGAGCTGTCTTTTGTCCTGAACGGAAGACAATGCGTTCCAGTTTTACCTGAGGCAGAAGGCAGGTGAGCTGAAACATGAGAGGCTCTCAGCCCTCCACACGCTGTGGGTTG
Organism: Ctenochaetus hawaiiensis; assembly: GCA_029783645.1. Lineage (NCBI taxonomy): Eukaryota > Metazoa > Chordata > Actinopteri > Acanthuriformes > Acanthuridae > Ctenochaetus > Ctenochaetus hawaiiensis. Next base: position 12,372,093 of record JAPZDY010000008.1, on the reverse strand, counting down.
TTGAAGATGAGACACCTTGTCTCTCATGTGGTTTCCCACTTTATAAATTTTCATAATGCTAAAAGTTATCAACAGACAGTACTTTTTTAACTCTTTTCTTTTCCTTTGTTCGGGGCTGCACGTTTGCATATCATGCTGGAGGCCTGGTGGTGGTTTAAACAGCCCTCTTGTGCACCTCCTGTGTATTAACTTCAGCTGGATGGAAGACTTAGCAGGGCTAATGTATCATCACGTATAATTTGCACCTGGTGCCTAAGAGGGAGCAGTGAGTTGGAAAGTGATTATATCAAAGAAGAAGTGTGCTCTCTTGGTTCTCATTTTGAAACCTATTCTTCCACTGAAGTCTTAATTAATAAAAAGTAGTGCACTTGCACGTGCAGTAGAGCACTTGGATCAGTATTCAAGGTGCAGCCTGTGCATTATGTTCCAGGACCAAGAAGCTAACCCTTACCCCAGCTGTTCAGCATGAACATTAAAACTACTACTTTTAACATGAATGTGACTGCCATAAATACCACTCTCCCACCTTGTGTTACCTCAAAGTTTTGTATGTCCGTGTATCTGTGTGCATTAGCCTGTGCTTGTGTATGGGTCGAGGAGGAGGGCCAAAATAACAATATTTACACCAAGGGGAACTAAACCCCTTATTTTCATAATGATTCCCAGACTCTGTCATTATGCTTGTCCAGCAGAGAGCACTAATGAGTTTCTAAAGTAAAATGCTCCGCTCACAGCTTACTCATAAATTCCCAAAATGAATCGGATCAACGTCAATAGTGTTTGTTAAGATTAGAAAACAAAATTTAGATATCAACTGGGCTCTAGTATGAACAATATAATTCAGTGCACAATTAAAAATGTTTTTTCCCCCATTTACAAAATTTCAGCTACTGTTGATAATACTTGAATAGAAAATACGTGTTTATATTTTTATTGTGTCATGAAAAACAAGCAAGAAAATATCCCTAGATTGGACACTTTGAAAATGAGTAAAAGTCAGACCTTTTTTTTTTTCAAAATCAATAAGATAAAAATCAAATTTAATCTGAAATCAAATGGCGAAATGCATGTTTTTTCCCTGCATTACAACAAGTAGCTCCTAATCTACAGAATTTTACTTTATGGCTTCACTAAGGAGTCAACATGCTTGGAAAATTGTTTACTTGGCAAGTAAGTGCAGTAAATTTGGTTAAAGGTTTCAGCAGAATATGATCTGAATGATAATTAATTTGAATTCAGCAGATCCAAGTAGGTCTGAGCATGATACTCCAGAGGACATAAATCTGAGCAGAGTTCAGTTTGAGTGCAGCGGGTTCAGTTGTATAACTCAGATGTCGAGTCCGCTTTGCTGATAGGACTTGTAATCTGGGATAATTGGCCCCCTTTCAGGGACTCAGATTATACCAACACCGTCGCTGTCAGAAGTAATGGGCCAGCACACTCATATACACTGTATAGCTGCTGAGTGAGACATGCAAAAACACACACATGGGAAGGAAAAACTCTTGATTTTTCTTAACAGCAAAAAGGAGCTGTGACATTTTATTCGTTGTCATGTTAAACTTACATTTTGTGCTGAATACAGACTCAAAGGGGGAAATGAACAGCGATGTGCTCTATGACACTCAAGACAAACCCACAGTCATGACTTATTTATCCTCCTTTGCTCTCTATAATTGGGTAGTGTCAGTGTCACTTTTTCTTTGGCAAGGCTGACATTTAACACTAACAAAATCTTCAAGCCCATACAGGCTTAAAATAAAGATGCAACTTGTTTCACACCCCATTGACTCTGATATATTTTTCAGCCTGAGGTGTCAGATTCAAATGACTGCTTATAGTAAAAACTGATTTGAGTGAGGGTGATACAATGCTTGCTGTTTAAAAAAGACAAACACTTCCTTGAACTTCAGCTCTTAGATTGAATGGAGTCAAATCATATAGATATAGAAAATCATGTTAGTAACAACAGATTTATTTGTTATTGGCTACAGAAACAAAATGATCAAAAATAGGAACATAAAGGTGGCGAAGAACAAATGTATAACCTGCTTGAACACTGCAGACATATCAACTTATTGTCTACTTGTTTTAAAATCTGTCATATAGTAAAAGGAAGAGAGCGCAGCGGTGAACAGGGGGGAAAATTAACGTTATTGAGTATTTCTTAATAACTTAAATATTCATGAGTAAAGCAGTGGCAATCACAATCAAAGTTTAAAGCAGCCTCCAAATCATTAATTTATTTTCATTGTTATTAAAAACAAGCAGATTTGATTAACATTGATTGTGTGGGTGTTGTTTAAACAGATTTGAATGACAGTGCATGCAACATGAGAAAAAAAAAATATGATTAGTTGATGGAAATGACATCATCTCCGCCCACTTCAAACCAGCAAGAAAAGTACATGCATAAACAGAAACGCAGAAATCTCTCATGTGAAACAACCAAAACTGGTCTAACATTGGCAGGAAACAGTGTGATTGTGCCCCCAGCACTCATTAGTAAGAAGCTGGTTGGGAGAAACTGGTTTCTTTAGTATCGAGGTCAAATATCGTTCATTATTGCTTTCATTTAAGATTTTACACAGTTGCCATTGCAGACTCCACATGCTCTGTGGAGAACTTGATCTGCTGCGTATGTAGGGAAACAAATTGTCAAATAGTAGCTTTGACGTCTGTTTTCCTTTGGACAACGCAAAGAATTGTACTTTATGAAACATTTGTGTTTTTAATTTACTCAGCAGCTGGAAAAAACCTTCTGTCCTGCCTCATATGTGCCATAAACTGCCCAACTGCTAAAGGAAAGCTAAACACATCAACTTTATTCACATCATTTTAGATATTTGCCTTCTGCCAAAGGAGAAGTCATCAACTGCACTCAGCTTTAAGGAGGAGATAGTACTGTTACTGCCAGAGATGACATAGAAGATTTTACACACAAAATAAACACAGCAGTCGGACAGTTTTACATAATTCCTGTAAAGTAGCATCATCCAGTTGCATATGTATTTCATTTGACAAGACTGACGAGAAGTATGATAATCAGCATACTCTTTCCCAAGACGTTAATTTTCATAAGAATCCGGTTTGGAGTTAGTGTTCAGCAGATGATTAGTAACTTCAATATCTCTACAGTAATTCTGAAAAAACAGCAAGATTTGTATTTAGACTCAACGCTCTGGCAGCCACCTGCAAGAGAAATACCAAAATAAGGGAAATACTCAGTGTTCGCTGAATTGCTGAAGAGGCAAAAGAAGAGAAGGGGACTTTGGGCTTTCTTGTGCCGAGTCTGGAGGATGATGAAATATGCTGCTCTGCAGTCCCTGGGGACCACTGAGACCAGCCGCTGACACACACACACACAAACACACACACATACAGGCACATACCGTCACATATGCGCACACAGCAAAATCAAACAAACCTGATCATACAGCATTTGAATGAATGAGCCCCAGTGCAAATACAGTAATATACTGTACATCAGGGTTACATGATATTGCACAGGGGGAAGAATGGATTGTAGGGGGGAGGGGAGATGGAGTAAAGGAGGAGATGGGGGGGGGGAGCGAGAGGGACAAGGAGGCCAAAGCAGGGAGAGTGAGATAGTAAACCAATTACCATAGGACTGGGGTAAGCCTTTCATCCCAAAACTGTCGCCACAGAAGCAAATATATACACTTCTATCTCTCCTGCATATAAATACAGTATCCGCGCACCCATGGTCAGACATCTTTCTTTATCACTCACTCACACACACATATTCAGAGCTCTCTTCAAACAAATGCACTCCTGATTAAATATTGAGGAGTGCCTGTGGCGAACTGAGCGGAGATACAATTCCTCCCGTCTCTTATGGAGCTCCCCTTCTGTGGAAGAAGGAGGAAGAAGTGCCGAAAGAAGGGAGAGAAAAGAGGCGAGAACACTGTGGCCTGAGAAATTGGCACAAAGGAAAAGAGACGATGAAGAGCAGCATAGAGAGTGGAAGATGGGAAAGAAATGAGAAACTAGTGAGGCAGTGATGAAAAGATAGAAAAGGTGAAACTGAGAGCAGAATCAGACAGGGAAGAAAAGTGAGGACTGACATATTAAAATGAACTAAAACTATATGACGGATAAGGTCATGTTTAAAAGAACAGACTCAAAGCTTACACCATGAAAGAGCTGATACTGCTCTCTGCAACTAGTCTGCACTGACCTTTAGTGCATGACAGACGTTATAAAAATCCTTTTTTAGCTAGCTAGCTTGTTGTTTCATCATATATTGAAACGCTTTCATACATTATTGGATACATGGTTCACTGTGGAGGAAAACTGATAACTTTGTGATCACATGACTTCAAGATTGAACAAAAAATTTAATTTGTCTAATATTCTAGTTTATGACCAAATAGCTTAATCTTTAATAAAATGACCTTGTGTGTACTTTGTGCTTAGTATTCTACTAATTTTAGCAGAGGTTAGGATTAGGATTAGACTTGCACTATGCAATCTATGATATAGGACCCCAAAACTGTTCTGTCCAAACATGTGTAGTAGAGACTTTTATTACACTCCAGGGTGACACTGATCCATGCCGAGACACTTAAAGAGCCATTAGATGATAAATACTTCACATAAGCCCACTCCACAGTAATTCATACATGAAATCAGGACCGAATACTTGGACTCATTTGTACATACTTCCATATCCACACAGGTCCTCGAGCAATTTCTGTTCAGTGTGAGGGTCATACATTATTGCTATGATGTGATGGGCAAAGTGCAGAGGAGTCCTTTCCATATTGCTGTTTCAGGATGTAAAAAGGGATTGATGGTGTCTCTCATCACAGATGCAGCACGATTGCCATCTAGCAGCGACTGTGGTGAACTGCAGACTGGACTGAAGTTCACTGTGACAGTCTTTATTCTGGCCTCTTCAACCATCACATTGTTTTGTGCAAACCTTGAATGCTCTAGTGATTTCAAAAGCATTTGACCAGGGGTACCAACTTTGAGCAATTCAGGATTTTTAAGATCAGACAGTGTAGTGTACAAAAAAAACACCCAGGGGCAGGTGGGAGCAGGGAGCTTAGAGTAAAGCCGGTGCTCTCATACTGCACTCAGAGTCTTTTATCTGAAAAAGTATCTTAAAAGGTTCCCAGTGAGCACAGAAAACAAAAAAACACTGTTTTTCTCCTGAGGGAAACTTATATAGAACACTTTCAGCCACAGAAAGGTGTGCGCGCCTGTACACTACACTAAAATATTTTTTAATTATAACACAACTTTGTTCAATTTTTTGTGGTCCAGATCACTTTTTTATATAATACAATAAATCTTAATTTGTTCACTCTTATATACTTACACTCTTACTCTCATACATCCACTCATTTTTTTTATTTCAAGATGGGACAATATTAAAATTCCAGTTCATTACATTGCCTAGTTTCCTAATTGTGACTCCAGTATGCTAAAAAGATAAAGTTATGATCAAAATTAACCAAAAAAGAAGACTAATTAATAAATATTTTGATTGATAAGCAGGGAAACTTGTTGCTTTTATTATCAAGGTAATTATAGTCTATCAGTTAGATAGTCCTGCTATTATATCTGCTAATGCTTCTCAGGGCTCTACCTGTATCAAATAATGTCTATATCTGATTATGTAAAATAAGCAAACCTGAATAAACAATGACCCTGAGGAGACCTAAAAGTCCCTGTTGACTGCATATCATTTGGTTTTGGTAGTGCATGCAAATTTCTTGGGGAATTTGCCCTACTGAAGAACAAAAAGCAAATGCGGGTCCCACATTATTAGGCAATTCTGTGACTCTGTCTACATAAATACATAAACCTCAGAATTAATTGTCTTGTAGTGGAGCCAGTGTGGGAGTTTTAGTTTCACTGTAATTAATGGGAACTCACAGTGATGCATATTTGGACGTTGCAGGCAATGTTGCAAATCAATGAGTGGGACTGCTTTATGATAATAATGGAATTTCAGGATTTTTTGTAGCAATGTGGTGAAGTACAGTGATTTGTCAAGTTTTGTCAGATTTGCCGCATTAGCCAAACAGAGACATTCCCATCTAGTTATTACTATAAATAGCATAAGCATTCTTATTTAATTTGATTAAACCCCCCACAGTTTTCTATTTGATAGTCTTTTGTGTATATTGTTTGGAAGGATAATTTCACAAACATTTAATGAAATGTGTTTGCTGGATACCACATGTGTCTCTTTTGTGACATGTAAAACAAATACAGATCAATGATGGTGCTAAACTGGATGTACAAAAAAACATACACATAGCTGCCTTTTTTGACAAGAAATATTTTTAAAAATGATGCAAATATTTAAAATCAAGATAAGTTGATGCTTAGCTCATGAAGACAAGAAGCCACTGCCACACATCCATTTTGACAGTGGTTAGACCAGTGTTCATAGTAAAACCAGCACAAGAAGAAAATAGCTGAGTTTCTTTGAATTTTAGTTTCATTGATAGTGAAAGAATAAAAAGAGGATCTGACTAAAAAAGACACTAAATTTTTCTGCTTCAGAGTGGAATTAAGATTCACTTGTCTTTAAGGAGGTATGAAGGTTTTTGGGAAAAAATAAGTGGGATGTTTGATGGATCCCACACATTTGTTTTGGCAGTTTTTAGGGAAATAGGCATATAATAGCAAATAGCATATTAGCTTTAGCATAACTTCTGCAAAATAAACAGGTAATTGTTTATGTATATGCACACCCAAGAGGGAGGCTGGAGAGTTAATACTAAGAATTGGAGGAAGGGATCTGATTGCTCACAATTAATGTTTTTTGTGGTTTTAAGAATTTCAGTGGAAGCATGAAGGAAACAAAAAGAAGAACTGTTAAGCAAGAGGAAACCTGCTAATGACGGACAGCTCCAAATACGCTGAATAATGTTTCAAGAATAAACTTCCTTCCCAGCCATATTTAAAAGAGGTGCAACCAGTTCACTGATATATGAGATGTAAAGTTCTAATGTTTTAACTCATATTAGTCATATCAGTCATAATGTCTTGTTACTGTAGTGATGGGAGTGTCCCTGCAGGCAGTTACCTGCCTTTTTGAGGAGATTATGCCAACTTTTCTCTCAAAGAAACTAAGAAAATGTGAAAAGGGGAAAATCAAGTCAGCTTCTGAACAGATATGACTTGTCATGTTTCACCAAGCCTATCATCTCTCAACTGCAAATGACAGGAAGAATGACACTCTCACTGCTTACTGTGGAGTCATGTTCCTCAAAATGCTGTTTTTAGTGTATTCTTTTAACAATTTGTTATGAAACTTTAGGTGTGGTGTGCTGAATAATAATATTCAACATAAATATTTCTTAATAGACATTTCTAAACAGGTTGCTTTCAGCAAAATCTTGTGTCAGCTGTCAAGAGATCAAAACAAACCAAAGATATGGGAAATCTCTGTGGTTTGTAATATGATAAGATTACAACTCTCATGCCAACAACATTAGTTTTTGCAGCTCTCTGATCCCAATGCAACCACGAGTTCAATGTAAATCTTCTATCATTTCATGTGTCATGACCTGGCTCGTAAGCCATGACAAAAAATGGAAAGACACCAGTTAAACGTAAAGGTTAACAGATTTATTTAAATAATAAAGTCAGCAACCAAAGCATAAGAACGCAATGAGGTTGGAGTGGGAGTATCAGTGTGTCTGTCGATGGGCGCACATGATAGTGTGTGTGTACTGTTGGAAGGTGCGAAAATAAAGAAACTAGGCCAAAGTCAACAGAGCAAAAACACACCGTTGGAAGGATCAAGGTCAAGAGGCGAGAGGAGACTGAGGGTTGCGACTGCCAGATCTTAAAGGATCGGGGAGACTGGCCAGGTGCTCCCAGTTACCCAAATTAAGAACCCGCCCACTAAGGTACCTGCAGAAAACAGACAAGCAACAAAACAAAGGGGAAAACACAGGACAGGCCCTACAGCAGCAGGCAGCCGTCACACATGTGATCTTCATTAGCAGAACACTTCTTGTTTAGATATCTGCCTTTTTGAGTGAGTTGTCACCCATTTGGAAACGCTTGTAACAAAAGAACTTAAAGGTCAAAATGCATGTGATCCTCCCTTTGAAAGGTTAAAATCCTCATTCGTGAGAAATGTGCATGAGTCAGTTCAAACATGGCTACAAAAAATGTCAAAATAAACCCTTTTTTGTCCTCATTAACAATACAAGTTATGAATAACAGTAACTGTAAATGTTTTATTCCTGACGCATGTCAATTACAGCATAATCTTCTAACTTTTTTCAAACACACCTATATAGAATTCAAAATGTCTAGGTCAGTCCCTAAAGAGAGCTTGGGAATTTTTAGTTTGTGGGACTACTTTTGCCCACAGATCTCCCCTAAACTACTTTTGACTGTTTAATTTAAAAATAATTAATTTCAAGAGTTTATTTATAAATTTGTGAAAAATGCCATCTGATCATAAAGAGCATAAGATATCATCAAACATATTATTTTTGGACCTAATTGAAACTTTTGGAGGGCTGATTTGTGAAACTTGAAACTAATCTCCTATATTTTCTGTATCTAAACATATAATTAAGTTCATAATTACATAAAAGTAGAACTGCCAATTTTTTAAAGATTTTTAAATGAATTGTTTGTTTGTTTCTCATAAAAGCAGCAGAGGACAGATATTTTCAATTTTTAACAAAAAAGTTTAGAACACGTTTCTTAATGTCTTTTCTTTGAGCTGCACGCTTTGAGAAAAAACATGCAGTACATTACTCCAAGCAGCTTAGTGTTAAACCCCTTTTAAAATGCAAAGTAGCAAAATGAGGAAGCCAAGTTTAAACGCTGCACATGTGCAAACGCATGCACATCTGAGACAAATCCCTTTGCCATGCACTGAGAGCTTACACTCAAACAACCAGATGCTTTATATGTGTTACACATATTGTAATTTATGAATGTGTTAAATTGATTTTTAAGAGAAGTGATGTAATACATCTGTGGTTGATGAAGTTTGCATATCCATAGTCCAATAATCTTGCATAAATTTAATTAAATAATCCACCTTCATCTATCAAAGGCTTAGATCTGGAACAGACGTGTAACCAAAATTTTGCATGTCAACAAATCAAACTGTTTGTGCGTCTTGTCATTAGTGGGGACAAAAATGTCCACAGTGGGCACTTCCCATTAGCCTCAGATGTCCCCCTGCAACCACTGAGCTATTTGGAAGACTCAAATAGTCCGCAGAAAGTACAAAAACACTACCTGATCAAAAAGTGGACACAAACCCATTCTTACAACATCCTCCCTGGAGCAGATCAGCATCAGCTTGTAAGCAGGCTGCCACTTCTTTGACCCTAATTGGGAGTTCTCCAGTTTGATTCCCCATGAGTAATACCAAAACACAAAGGGAAAGTTGCATATTAAAAATAGCAGTAGGGAGAATTATAAAGAATTAAGTAGTATGATCACAAAGCATCTCAGAGAGCTGGTTGAGTAAAGAAATAATGATCACACAAGCTGCAAAGCTGAACTGAATGGAACCAAGTTCTTGCATGCAATAGGTAGGCTATTGAAAGGAAAGTGTGAATAAGCAAAGAAAGCTGTGAAAACATAACTGAAAGTCGGAGAAGGAGGGCGACTGGAGCTGGTTATCAAGTTGGCGTTGCTGGTATTCATTTCTTCCCTTCCATTCTGTTTCAAGTGATTACAAGAAAACAGTGAGTGTGAGGAATCACAATACCATGTGAGTGAAACATCAAGCTCATATCTTGGTCAAGATAGTACTGGCTAATACTGATAAAGTTAAATGTCATATCCTGGCCAAATTTCCCAGAATGATGACGCACTGTTGAACATCCTGGAGATCTACATGTTCATTTATCATTAAAAAAAAAGAAAAAAAACTACATAGCAAAATTCAATATCACACTTTGGCATGTTTACAGACGTAGGTAGAGTTTTCTTTTTCTTGCGTAACACAAGAAATGAAAGTCAAAGCACCAATCTTACATCCTCAATGGAAACAAGAACTGTACTTCTACTAAAAATAGAACAAACACAGGAAGGAATCCTCCTCTTCTGCTCCAGTGAAAGAAGTTGCTAAATGAAGAGAAAAACAGTTGAGTACCACTAATACTATATCCTACATCTTAAAAAGAATAAAGTTGGTAAATGCATATACATTGCACACATACAGGAACCCAAACTATTGCAAGATATTCAAAAACTAAGTCACTACTTCTACTATCTCGGCAGGGAGTGAATTCCCGGATAGTGAAGGAGATGAGAGACCCATCTGCTTCTTTTACCTTCCTGCAACGTCACATCAGAGAGGGTGCATGGTGCTAAATGGTACAGTGATAGCAAGTGTAAAACATTAGATCAAGACCCTCTCAAAATAGTGCCTGGCATGAAGTGATGTTGCATTTTAGGAAAACCCAAAAGCTGTTATGAACTGTAGCTATTCAGTATTACATAGTAAACATTCAGGCAGCACCTGAGAAGCAGTTTCTGCAACAATCAGCGCTGCCATGATATCAGAGACTTATTGTGGCCTAAAGAATTTACAATTAGAATATTATTGTGATATCTATCTAAATTTACAAAAATGAATAAGAGTCAAACTGGAGGATACTGGCTTATTGCACGGTTTGACTGTTTTTTGGCAAATAAATAGCACTAAAAAAATGGGTATATGAAAAAAATGAAAATTAATGAGTTTTTTCCTTTCTACATAGGCTGGAAACCAGAGATAAGAGTGTTGATATATCTGATCAACAATGATCTGGTTCAGGTATTTTAAAGCAGCTAAGCACTGCTTATAGAGATTTGAATGTTAAAAACTTTTACCATTTTTGGACATGCTATGCCGTTTATTTATTTTTTTTGATTATCCAAAAGCCTGGTACATGCTATTTGGCCTCACAATACTTCTGTTAGAAGCTATTCCAAATAGGGAAAAATTTCCCCCAAAAGACAGATATTAAAAGTTTAAGGTGCATTATGGCCACCAATTTAGACATAACAAGTATATGAGCAAACAGTTAAAATATAAGATGCACTGTACTATTACACAACATCAATACATGTACCTTATTAGCACACACACAATCAAATTTTTATTTTTAAATTCCATCATTATCGTCAATACCAGTATATAGGGACAACCCCAGATGTCATCACCTTTTAGCTTTTTGGACTCATGTTTCCATCCTGCACTGGATCAAATGGTAAGCGAAAGACTAATAAAGAGTAAGAATCTACAGTTAGCGGCTCTGTTAGCTGTACAGAAGCACAGTGGTGGTTTAAGCTAAATGTCAACTTTAACATGCTTAAGTGCTAACATGATAACATGATGCTCACTATGTTCATCATATTAGCTTAGCATGTTAGCATGCTAATATGTACTACAGGGCTCTCAAGTTTTGAATGCAGGCAAGAGTAACTTTTT
>JAPZDY010000008.1:12349981-12360544 GCA_029783645.1 Ctenochaetus hawaiiensis | reverse complement strand
GATCGGCAGTGATCGGCTGTCATTGCTGATCGGTATCAGAATCGGCAGCATCTAACCTGATCGGAGCATCCCTAGTTCTAAGAAAACAATGGACAGGTGATGCAGCTGTGCCACATCATATTTAATTAATGTCACTAAAAAATGAGAGCCCCAAAGCAATTTTGATAAATGCCTGCTGCCTTGACTTCTCTCTCCTCTTGCCTCTTCTTTGCTCGCATTTCAGGAGGACAGACTAATACATGAGCAGAGGAGGCAAGGTAATTTTAATCTCGGGATAAAACTGTCGTTTTTATTTTTTTGACTTTTTGGTCAATTGTTTAGAGGATTAAATGACAAAAAAAACCCAAAACAATTGCCATCCCCTATGCTAGTACAGCCTAAGCTGTCCAACCAATGGACGAAAAAGGCACTACGGTGCTGCTCAAAAGAAGAAGTAAATGAGTTGCCAGTGAGAAATGCATGTTAAAAAGAGGCTAAAGAAAGGGAATGAAATGAGAGGGGTGAAAGTATTACATGAGAAATGGTCTTTCCAAAATGCTGAAGTCAGATTTCACTCACAGAGGGCAAATCCACCGGCTGTGACGTCACACATGCAAAAGTCTTTACTTCCCCAGGTTTACCCCAAACCACAGTCATGAATAAGTTTGAACTTCCTCATCTCTTCTTCAAGTCACAACTAGGTATTTTAATGGTCCAGACATGCCCCATATATTTACCATTAAAAATGTAAGTGTACAGATATATTTGGACTAACGGAAGAGAAGTAACTTAAAACAAACTACAGAATGTGTTGCTCAAGAGCCTAAATTACACAGTTTTTTGATCCAAGCAAAAGAGATCTTGTAGAGGCCTTAGTTATTACAAATTTACCTCTCACACTAGTATTGTGCCTACGAAAAAATCCTAACTTGGGAGTTGAGAGCGACAGCTTGCTCTCATACAAAGGTTAAACGGACATATTCAGAGTTTACTGCTCTGATCAAACAGTTCACTCGTGTATATATGTCAACTTCTGCATTCATCCAAGCATCACACGTGACATGCACTACACTGCAGTTTCAAAACGGGCAACTGAGTCGTCTACCTCTTAAGAGATATAAATGCTAAAACTATATAACGTTACAACAGAACCAACTCGTGTATTGTCAATATATCAACAATGGGAATGGACACCTTACTGTCTATAATACACTTTATTCTTCATAATTTTTACCATAAAAGCTGCCATATATTGACAATATGCGTTCAAAGTTGTTGCTAGTTATAACACTGGTCCAAACGGCTCAGAAAGCAATTTATATAAATGCTACCTCATAACTGAATGTTAGAGCGCTAAGCTAACTAGCTAACGTTTGCGAGTCATGTCTCCTAAGTCTGCCCTATTATCCCCCGTTTCTTGTTTGTATACTGACCGAGGTACAGCACGGTTGGGATAAAACCCCATCGAATGACAAACTGGCTGCACTGGAACAGCTGCTGCAGCCGCTGTTTGGTCTCTTTGCTCAGTTTAGCCATGTGTTTTCTTCCCGAGCAGCGAGGATGCTCCGGCCAAGGACGAGGGTAAAAGGAAGTGACGTAAAGGAACCGGCTGTTAACCGATTTTGTCATCTGTCATAGACTGCTCTCTTGTGGACAAACGGGGAACTGCGTGTCTGCCACAAAAAGCATTCGATTTTACCAAAAGGTAAATTATTTAAACATATATATTTTATATTTATTACTTAGATGGACTATTAAGGAAACTAATCCGACTGAGATGCATTTTATGACGCTCAAACAATAAAGCATTTTTTTCATCTTCATTCAAGTTTGTTTTAGGAATAACTTTTAAAATTGGATATCTGAAAGTTACTTTCACTGATCCATCCATCCATCCATCTTCTCCCGCTTATCCGGGTACTTTCACTGAGATATTTAGAATTATAAAAAAAAAACTAAAAAATAAATAATACTTTTAATAGAACAAAACAAAATTTAAAAAGTCTTTTAATGGCCAGACAATGTAGTTACATGTGTCCTTATTAATATTTAACCAGCATTTTAATTTCTATTTAAATGAAGATCTTTTCAAGAAAGAACAAATGCACTTAAGATCAATGCACATAATATTCTCTATCTGTAAACATTAAGTATAATGCTAACACATGATACATTTATTAAAAAGTTTAAACTGGTAATGTTTTGGGGCTTTTCTATTTCTTTAATTACAGGGAACTGTTAGTAGATAAAATGTGGTTTTTAGCTGTAGATACACATTTAGACAACAAAGTGTCTCTTTAAGGTTAATAATTATTATACTTAAATAGTCCACTTAAAATGTTGAGTACCTGAATTTCATGTTTTCTACCTAGATTTTCAATTCATCATTGTAATGTTTGGTCATGTAGAGACAGAAAACACAACAAATGAAATATAGAAACACTTTATTCCCAGAATTTGTAGCAGTGAGTTATCTTCAGACATAGAAAGGCCAATATAAACCAACTTTAGTATAACAGTATGATGTACAACAAGAGCTTACCCATTCACATTCTGTAAACCCACATACAGAAACACAATGATTGTTATTGTCTCATCAAGCTACTGTATGGACACTCAACAGCTCTAGTACACAGACAACAGAACACACTTCTGCTTAAGGGTGGGGCAGCATTAATGTTTCATTTAGGACATCAAATATAGCGGATGTGTGGGGTTAAGTTTCTTTTTTGGTACAAGAGAATACCACCATGTCATGTAACGTGATGATGATGATGATGTGAAGAGGGGACACAGGAAACACATCACCAAAGTACTACAAACAGCTGGAATGGTGGGTGGATCCGAAGAGAGGAAAGCTGCCATGTTGCCCCACACACTTTCATACTGCAGAATACACAGGAGTAGGTTCAGTTATGTTGCCATCAGATTCTCTTACCTCTGTGCTAGTTGGTAGACTTCAAGTCTTTGGGGCTTTAGACTTTATTTTTGGATCAGTGGTTAGATGCAGGAATTGCAGAAACCTGTACGGAGCAACAAAGCGGATCTCTCTTGCAGGAAAATACCACAGTTGAGAGTCAAACCTCTCTTGTTCATCATAACAAAATACCAAAGTTGAGAACACAAGTCGTTTGCTCTTTCAAGTGCAAAATTCAATACTTGACAAGTCATGCACACCAATCGTCCCCAATTGTCAAATCCTTGTCATTTGTCAAAAGTTTGAGTTTTATTTATGCCATCAAATACACAGCAATTCAAGAAAGTGCGAGAAGAGTGAGAGGGAGGGGCACAAATATTGCTTCTCCATCATGATGGCGACACTGTGCAACTGTAAACATAAAGAACCCATTCTTATCTTACTGGTTGATTTTTTTAGTGGTCATTTTTTCTTTTGTTTAAAGGGAAGAATACAGATTTTTTTTTTTTTAAAGAAGCACAGCTCTAACTTGTGTGAACAGGAGCGAATTTGGATAATCTTTCCCAAAAGATGGAAAACACTGAATAGGAGAGATTCGTATTGCTATACAAAGGGATCTATTATTTTTAAAAAAGTAATAGAAACACTTGATTTGACTCGGAGTGTCATACCTTGATCATTGAATCATCAGCAGCCTTTATTCTAAAAACATTACACACATACAGTACACACACTCAAGCATGCTCAAACATACTCAACATCTGCCATCTGTAAAACCTGGGCAAGGTCAGGATGGATGTATGGAAAAGCCATGCAGGGCAAAAAAAATGCCAATTTACACACTTTTCAAATACTTTTCCACACAGGTTTTTTTTTAGTAATGAGTTTTAAGTGCACCCATACGACAGGCTGCTCTGCGACAGAGTGCAATTTTGTCCTGGCACGACTTTACGCAACAGTGCACTGGTAGAAACTGCTGAAGCTTAAGTTGGTATACCTGACATCCTTCCTCCATCAGGCCCAGAGGAGACTAATTTCGGGGGGGAACAGCAGAGGGAACTGACAGAACTCCAGAAGTCTGAACGGAGCAGTGCAGCACGCCAGTTTACAGCACAGACAATCAAAGACGTTAAAATGGAGTGAACCAGTGGGAGTGTTTGTGTGTTTTTGTGGTCCTTTGCAGTTGGCATGGCTTGGAGTTCCAGGTCACAGGTACAGGGTCACAGGATCAGAGGCGAGGGGTTCAGGTAAGTCAGGAGTCACAAAGGGTTCAAAGATCAGAGCCAAGGTGCACGCTGATGCTGGGAGAGCGCTGCGTGTGGTTTGGGGCCGGACTCAAGTACCCCAGCCCTTCCTCTTGCAGGCTGCATGAATAGCGGCCAGCTTCAGCAGTGGTATGGTTGCTGGAGGGAGGGGCGTTGCCACTGGCCACCTGCTCAAAGGAGCGGGAGAAGACGGCGCTGGCGGTGCGCGTCAGGCTGGTGAGAGCTCCCGCCTTGGGCACTGATTGGCTAGAAGTAAGCGTCAGTCGCTTGACAGACAGCTCTGTGTTCTCGCTGGCGGCCCGGCCTGTTGTCAGAAGGCCCACCTCCTTGTCCTTGTCTTTGCTGGTGCGCCCACCGAGCCGACATTTCTTCATGGCTTTGGCTCCCAGGTTCAACGTTGTAACACTGTTGCTGATAGTGATAGTGGGCGGGGTCAAGTCAGGCCCCACACCCCCTGGCCACACCCCTTCATCCACCTCTGAAATATCCATCAGCTCGTCCGGGGAACCCAGATCCACTGCGTCTATTAGAAAGACAGAGGGTGACAAAACAAGCATTAAAATATAAATACTAGGGTTTGCAAAAATAAAAATGAGCACTTCATCTGTCATCCAGCCCATCTGATCCAATCAAATCATTGGGCCTATGAAGGTTTAAAAATTATATATTATACATTAAATGTTTTGCTTGTAGGGTCCATCATAAAGACTTTTCGATGGGATGTATGACAGTGAGGCTCCATCACTGTCCAGCAGGTGGCGCCTTCACATTGTAACCTCAGCTCGCAGGCAGCTCACCACCTGACATGAGACAGTGCAAGTTGTGTATTCGAGCCCAGCACACAGGTTAGGTTAACAGTCAGTGGTTTATTGGCAGAGGAGTGCATGTTTTGTCCCAAAAGCAGGAGAGGACAGAGTCTAAGCGCCAAAGCCTAGGAAAAATACAAAGGGAAAGTAAAGGAAGGCAAACAGGCACAAATAACTCAACCCTAAACACACGTGTTCCTCTTCACTAACTCTACAGACACACTGACATCTTTCCTGCTTTCTTCAAAGCATTCATTTTCACCTCTGTGAGCGTCCCACACACGCACAAGTACACACTCCTAAATCAATGCTATCACTTGAACAGATTCCCATTAAAACAGCCACTATACAGATAAGCAGATCCTGTAAAGATCTTTCAAGGTTATAAATTGCTTTAAAAATAAACAAATAAATACATTTGAAAAAAAAAAATCAAGTTATCATTTTCAAGTCTAGATTTTACATGTGAGCAACTTCTTCACTTAAATATTCCAAGACCTGCATATCTTTTCCTTGGCTGCTAGCTACAGGTCAGAAGGAAGTAATCTGTCTCCAGGTTCAACCCAGGGTAATGTGTCGAGGCGTACTGACGTGCTATAAGAGAACAAATGGCTGACTGGTCCCTTTAGTAAAGACCCTGGAGTTTGACCCCTAAAAAACACCCTGAGAGTATGTATCTTCTTGTCCTAGCACTGCAAACAAAGACATATCTAGACTTAACGATTCAAGGTCATTAGGTCTTTTTGTTGGCCTTTAGTGCCCCGAACCTTTGACTTTTAATTAACAAAACACAGTTTGCAAAAGAGTTTCAAGTTTTATGTTCTACAGGATGTTTTATTTACCGTTTATGAATCTGGTCTCATGTCTGTTTTTTGTTCTTTGTTTAACTGAAGTTCTGCTTTTAACATAAACACGTCCCATGATTTTGATTGTGTGATTTAGCCAGCACATTTCATTATAATGCATTTTTAAAAATTATGTTATTGATCAGTTATTCAGTTAGATTTAAATAATTGGATTTTAAGGAGTCTCAGCAGGTGATCTTCATGAGGAAGCTTTAGCCACAAAGGAGAGAGTAAATGAATGAATGACTTCGGAGAGACAGATGAGAGGAATAGTGCAATTAGGCGAAGAGAGGTTTGGTGGAGCCCAGCGCAAAAGGTAAAGGGGGAAGTCATCATGCAGCTTTTCAGACCACGCCCCCACACACAGTTACCTAGGTTACCCCGGGAGTGGGGCAAGGGGGAAGGAGGGGTGGGACCTTAGTACTGGCTCCTCCCTGTGGAGGCCGACCCAGAACCCTCATTCTCCACCATTCGCCTCACAGACTTCTGCCTCCTGACCTCCTGACCCCGCGTGCCAGAGTCATGACCTCGGGGGTCCAGGCTGACCTCAGAGGCGGTGCCCAATGTGTCACCGTCGGGCTGGGCACGGCCATCAGGGCGCGGCCGCAGGGAGTCCCCGTTGGGCATTCGCTCGCCGCTCACGCCTGTCACACTGATCTCTGGGATGGCCACGCCCCCCAGCGCTGCCTCACTGTCTACACTCACCTCCTGGGACTCTGGTGGAGGGGAGCACGTGGGGGTAATGCAACAATACAAATACACACATACACACACATACACACAGATGGACGGACGGACATGTTTCATGCACACACACATGAAAAACAAAAAGACGGTCATGTGCACAGGCACACACGACCACAGTAACACAAGACACACAGAGGTAATCAATGTAATGGCAGAAAAATAAAAAGACAAAAATCATAGTGATCAGAACCTAAGACATGGTCAAAGTTCATGCTACATGGAGATGAATATGAACACAGTATTTGGAATCAGATTACATACCGGGTCACAGCTCGCTCCTACATATGAATTAATATTTAATAGTATTTTCTCTTCATCATCTGCTAACAACAAAAGGTTTACGCATAAACAAGCAGCTGGCACAAATGAGCAGATATCCATGAAATGAAAAAGGAGTTCTGGGCTTAAGATGAAACCTACTCATTAAACTAGCTCAAGGCTGTAATTAACTTGCCTTATCTGCACTCTGGGAAAACAGAGCTTCCTTTTCTTCTTTACGGTCATCTAAACACTATAAATTCCCTTTGACACAGAGCTGAAACTAGGCATAACATCTTTAATAAAAAAAGGGTACAGACTGCAACTTATCTGCGTTACACTATAAATACACTACCTGTCTCTCTGGTTTCCTGTCAACCTAGTTCATGTGCTGTGCTGAATCTCTGTCTTTTTCCACTGACTGCTGCCTGTCTCTGTCACCAACTTGGGCAGATCCTAACAGATCAGACCGGGAGACACGGTTTTGAATAAGGAAATTCTTGGGTGGATAACACTAGCTTGCAAGCTGGAGAAGGGCGCTCTACAAGCTTCGGGGACTGACGGATGACAACACTTAATAACAGGAAATGAAATGGTAGAGTGAGTGAACGATGAAGAGATCTGGAGCTCTTGCTCTCTCTCCTTTGGCATGTAATTGTTCTTTTATGTGTTTTTTTAAATCCCATATAAATGTGACCACAAAATGTTTTAAGAAAAATTTTAGGCGTGTTGTGTCCCGACATCTCGATCTGCTTTTTCCCCCCCGTGTATGAGTGTTACCGTGTCTCTTCCAGCGGTGTCCCCTGATAGAAAGGGAGGTGACAGCATTTCGGGAGATCCTGGAGGAGGTGGGTGTGATCTCCACCTGGATACTCCGTGCACCCTCCTTGTTGTTGCTCTTTAGTGCTGCTCCATGCAGTGACGACTTGATGGCATTACCCACCTAGGGGGGGAGGAGAAGCACATATCTACAAATGCATTCACAAATTCAGAGACTGCATGAGTTTCAGAGATGAACCAGGGGCTTTCATGCAGTCAGTAACTGAACTGGCTCTCGGACAAGTTAACAAGTTGCCAAACATGTTTAATTTTATGTAACCCGGTGGTAATCCTGCTGCTTTGTCTCTCTGTTCTATTACAGGCTCACTTCTTGGCCTTACATCCGAGCGACCAGTGTGCACAAGTTGGTAAAAATTCTACTACAAGTCTTGAAAAAAAAAAACATTGACATGGTGTTTAGCCACTAAGTGTTGCCTGTTACAAAGAATAAACTCTCTTTATTCCACTTATTTTTAATTCAAAAAGTTTTTTAATTTTGCCTTTTGGCCTCTTGCATAAGTGAAAACAGTACAGCAAACACAACTAAAGAAAAAGGCTTCTCTGTCTCATCCCAAACAAAAAATCTAAGCGTAAAGGCACAGGCCCAGTATGAGCGACATTTCTGATACAAGAAAATGTGTTTGGCCCTTAAGTTAAACTGAGGTTCTAATAAATAGGAACATACCTGTAACATCTGAATAATAACCTCATTTCTAACAGAATTATGCATATGGGTAAACCTAAAAACTTAGCCCAGACTGAGTTACACAGACTAGTGATATAAGAAAAACAAAAAGGCTTTGCATTTGCCTCCATATCACACTGTTTCACAAGTCTTTCTAAAAGAAATCTCTGTTCTCAATAAAAACTTCCAAGTGGCACTTGCTCAAATTATCATGCAAGAGTAGAGTACGTAACATAAGGTTAAAGGTATTATAATTACAACACAACATGTCTTTTGTCTGTAATGCTGCAACACATTGGTCTCATGAGGTGAACGTCACCAAGCCAGCTAAGCTAGCAGCCACCTGGGGTCCGTTCCAGGGAGCCGGTTGAAAGAGCTCTTAGCTTTGAGTGGACCAAACAAGTTGAGAAACTCTGAGTTTTCAGTTTATGACAAGCTGACTGACAAAAGCCATTATCAATGGTGTGTTGATAGTATGATTCCCCATGGCAACAGGAAAATAAATGAAGAGCCTCCATTTCAATCTAGTGGATGTGGGGATATAAATGCATACATTGAAAGAGTATTCCCTTACAAAAGGGCAAAAAGGAAATCAAAGTGTCAGTAAGTTAACATTATACTTTTTTTTAATTAATTGTTGTCTGTTCATTAATCATTTAACAGACTTACATTTTCTCTAAATGGCTGATAAAGTGGTGGAATCACACAATCCTGCTCACTCAGAGAAACCAACATATGATCTCCAATATTATAGAAATGACAATCATACTGTGAAATATTTGAATGTGAGGACCTAAAATGCGATTCAAATAAATGACTAAACATAAAAGTGGAAGCCTCATATAGTCCTGAGAAACAAACTAATATTCAACCAGGATTTTGATTCTGACTTACAGTGAATTAAAGTTCTCAGTTATTTGATATAATTGACACTGACAGAATCTGCGGGGAAACAAAATAGCATATTTGACTCTGTGGGAGAGATAAGACTAAGAGAAATTCTGGATTTTTGGGGAGAAAACCTGCCACGTTAGCTTGTCAGGTTAGCTTCACAGAGTCAGTACAGTTCAGTACAGTAAGTGACCCAGAATTGAAGTTGCTTCTCTCTGGACCTTAAAACCCAGAGTTTCTCTCATCTTAGCTTTAACAAACTCAGAGTTCTCACTGAACAAGCAATTAACACAGTGGAAAAAAAACGCTGATAAATTAACCCTTTTATACTAGGGTGTGTGTGTGTGTGTGTTTATGGCATGTGTTTACAAAGCAGACTCTTTGTTTCAAAAATGTCTCTGTAAACCCCAACACCATTCTTATTAATGTGAATCCAAAGGTTGTGTGTTTTGAATGCTGTGGTAATACTGCAAGCTTAGGTTCAATCCTCTGCTCTCTGGCCCTCAAGGATTACAGCTTAACGGAGCAGAGTGGAAAGCATGTAAATAATCTAGTGGGATTACACTCTGCTTGCAGTCTCTGACACACACAGAGACCAACACAATACAGCATAGTGTGCTGAGCATGAATCAAAACTGAAGGCAAGCATGTGCGTCTAAATCACATGCTTTCTGACACACAAATAAACTCTACAGGTCTTCGAAATACACAGATAAGAGAGATGTGATGAAAGAACAAAATAAAGAATAAAAATATGACTGCACTTACCAACAGAGCTTCGGGGAATAACTCTAGCTGGGCCCGATACAAAACGTCATCCAGAGCTTTGGATCCCAGTTCAACTTCCCCATTACACCTACACACAGGCACAAACACAACTATGTAACACAGCATGTTAGTCTAAGATACAGCTTTAAGGGACTTTCAGATCTCTGGTAATGCTATGGAGCTGTTTTTTAATGAGTTGTTCCTGTTTTTTTTCCTTGTGAATGCAAATTAGGAAGCACATGCAGGTGAAACACCCTAAATGTAAACATGACTTTTGTTGGTTTAAGAGAAAACTCCCAGTTTCCCATTAGCAGTTGGATCATCACACCAGAGCTGAGACAGTCATACTACACGTATTCATATTCATATTTATAACTGTAGATATTATATGAGACTGCAGACACCAGTTGAGTTTTGCTTAAGCTATGTCGTGATTAAGATGTCAAGTCTTTTGTGAAAAGCACAGCTAAGTGTGTACGCTTAATGGCTGTCACCTTCACCTTTTTAAAACACAGATCATCTGTTACAAGATAATAAGAATGGATCAAATACTGTCTGAGAAGAAAAACAAAGCAGTACATCG
>JAPZDY010000008.1:12333398-12349881 GCA_029783645.1 Ctenochaetus hawaiiensis | reverse complement strand
ACATACATAGATATAAGATAAGAAAAGTTAAAGCTGATCATCAAGTCTCTGCTGTGTTAGTCAGGCTGTTCAGGCGTGTGTGTGTGTGTGTGTGTACACTCACAGGGCGTAGTGTATCCCTGTAATGAGCTGAACCAGGAACTCCGACGTGACTGTCAGCCGGGTGCTAATGCCCTTGTATCTCCGCATCTGTTGCCGTGGGTAACCACATATACACACTCTGGAGGATAATTGAGAAAAGCAAAAAGGGGAAGCTTGTATTAGTGAAAAGGGGATTCTTCAATCAGGGAAACAACTCCACTGAGCTGCTTAACTGCCAAAGTTACTCCCCTGTGGCGAGCTGATAACAAACCAATAGTCAACAAATAATTTCCTGGCATAAACATGGACACAAACACACAGACACATGCTTCATATAAGGCATGCTACATAATTATGCATCAACATTAACTACATTACCCAGAGGATTCAGAAGCACTGAATAATGTCTGAGCGTAAAACTGTAAATAACTGAACAGATATCATAGAAGTTGTGACAAAAAGGATTTAGCTAAACTCAGATAAAACCTGTGCATGTGAAGCTTTACATGTTGCTATCTACTGCGTGGAGCTGACACACATCAAATTGTCTGGGGGAAATGAAAGCAGGGGACTTCTCTTCAGCTCTGTGCTTATCAGAGCAGTGCTTGACTGCAGCTGGCAGATTACCCAAATGACTCAGCTGGGATGTGTCTACATCGCAGCTCTTTGACGAATCGGGATATCTTGGCTGTGGTTTATAAGAGGATCAGATAAGCAAGTGATTGCAAATAGTGCTGTGTGTGTGCAGTTTTGTGTGTGTGTGTGTGTGTTTAAGTAGCCTCTTCAAAATCATCAGCAATCAAGAACGTGATACAAAGGTCAGTGTGAAATTAGCACAGGTCAATACAGTACATTAAGCAATGCTGATATATCTGTGTGTGTATTGGTGCATATTTTACCTGGAACTGAGCTGACAGAGTGACTGGAGGGAGGTGGAGGTCATATAACTGAGAGCGGCGTTGTAGCACAGCAACAGGAAGGTCAGCACCTCAAATCTCAACAACACAAACAAACCCTTAAAATAGCACATCTTATATCCAACATGACACAAACAGCACACTAGATCAGAAATTCACAAGCACAGTTTTGCTTCCATGCTGCAAATAAAACACAAAAAAAGAGATTAAAAGATTACAAAAGAAAACTTGAAGTCATGAGGGAAACTTAAAATCCTTTAAAGTCCCAGTGGAACCAGAGATAACGGTTTTTGCTCATGCAGTCTTAGTCCTCAACAAAGCTGCACATCTACACTATCCGCAGTAGTGGATAAACTCAACAGCCGACATTTTGGTCAGAGATTCAGGTGCATTGTGCTACAGGTCCGATAAGCTAATTTCTTTTTTAAATCTGCACCTTCAGATGTGTTTAATTATCAAACATGTACTTGTTTTCAGTTACATCACTTGAGGCAATTTATCGAATTGCCCAAAACCCAAATCCTTTGATGTCTAAAAGTCAGTGGAGTCTCCCTTTAAAATTATGGCATGTGCTAAGATAAGGACAAGGATAAGGATAAGGATACTCGGGGCAATAACTTCTGACAGCTACATTAAAGAATTCAAGATCAAAGTATCTCTGTGTGATCTTAAAAAGCAGCCAGACTTGTTTTGTCACATATGTTGAATATAACAGATTCATCACCTATCTTAAATCATATTTCCACTCAGTCTGAGACAGCACAATAAAACAGTTAAGAAAAAGTTGAAGCCTTCAACTCAAACCACAACAACCTTCAGAATTTGGCTGCAGTGTGGCCTCATTACATTAATTTAGGAAAACCCTAACAGCAATATCACAACTTCAAATGCAACAAAGCAAAGACAACTGCTGCGGGCCATCACTAATGCTAGTGCACAGCGCATAAAATAATTAGCCCTGGCAGTAGCTAAACTTCATAACAAGTCCAAGGACAAGAGTCACTGAGAGTTGATGTATTTTAAGGTAACCTACTGAATTTGATGAGGCAGCTGAACTCCATTTCTCTTAAAATATCAGCTTGAAGTTACAATTTGAATGTGACCAAACTTTTACCACTGAATACATTAAAATAGTATTTGAAATGGTTCATTATGCCCATGTTTCATTATGTTCAAACACATCCTGACAGAAAACATACAGCCTGACAAGAACAAGGCTACTTGTAATTCAAGAGGTGATTTTTGTAAGATATTCTCATCAGTAAAAGGGAAGACTCGCTCCCTAGTTTACTCATATCTTCTCATCAGTAAAGCATTAACCTAAACAGATTTCTCATCAGTCTGGAAGTATATGAGGTTACAAATGTTATTCAGAGTGCCTAATGCTGTAACAACAGCAGAAATCTGGACAACATGTTCTACTTTTTATTTTAGAAGAAATAAAAAACCGTACAAATGTATGGTTACTGAACTCCTCAGAGCTTCTTTGTTAGCGTGTTCATCATCCTTCAAGTGTATTTCTTCTTTGGTTGTCATCTGGTGTTTTTGCTACTAGGTTTATAAAAGGCACAATGGCAGTCTGCTGCTGAGAAAACCCATTATGACACAACACAAGCTTCACCTAGCTGACACGTCTCTGTTTGCCTTGTAGACTTTTAAAGAACAAGTGTGTCCATCAAGCCTCTTACCTGTTCTGTGCTGTAAAGGTCTCTCTCTGAAGGTGCGGCCCGCTGTACACCACCCTGCTCAGCCCGTGATTAGCTAGAGCCCCTTCAGTAAGGGCAATGGAGCCGATGGCTGAAGGCTGTAGTTGAGAAGATTAAGTTATTAAACTGGGCATTTCTGCAAAAGCAATTTCAAAAAACTGTATTTTTCTTACCTCGTGGTACACTGAAGGTTTGGAGAGGGAAGGGACAGTAAAAGATAATACTTTACTTTGTCCATCTTTATCAACAATTTCCTGTAAAAGAGAAAGACAGGAAGACAATGAGAAAATTTTTCTGTGGGCGAAAAAAAACAGAAGCTTTTTTTGTGTGTGCCTGAATCTCTAAAGAGCGTGTGCTTGTCTCTTCAAGCGCACTCATCTGTTATGTGTGGGTGTTTGTGTGTGTGGACCTCAGGGTCTCTGCTTCCCCACACAGTCTGCTGGTGTACGAGTGTGTGCTTACTTGTGTGTATACTGTGTGAACTCATGCACACAAACCCCAGGGTTTTGGTGTCCCCTGAGTGCATGTTAATGTCAAATAGATTAATGGGCGCCAGCCAGTGTGTTGAGTGACAGCTGACCTATTCTGCTATTCAGAGAGGAAGTTAGGGGACACTGCACTTCCCTGATAGATAGGACAAAATGGATGAAAATAGGACTCAACACAATTTAATAATTACTAGTGCTGGCATCTCTCTGTGGGGAGCTAGAGGGCATTTGCAGGGAGAAACCCATCCATTTTGTGCATTGCAAAATCATTGTGCTTCAATTCCTCTATTTGTAACCCACACTTCCTGTTACTAACCATGCACAGCTGTCTAACAAGGCACAAACTGCATTAAGTAATCTTTCAAAACACCTGATGCAGATCCTAGAGTTGAGCGGTTAAGTCCCTTGCCACTGGAACTGCATGATTATCCCGACTTACTAATGATCTAGCACTTTTTTCAAATGTTTTTCCTTACTTTGCATGTATCACTAGAACTAAAAACTAATTGTCATTTACAAGAGCAACTCTTCTCTATTGAAACAACATAAATTAGATCAGCTGTGACATACGAATGTTGAATAATTAAATCACAAACACGCACACACAGACCACAAACAGTCTCCCCTACCAGGTTATAAATGCCCAGCAGCAGGGCCTCGATACAGCCGGAGGTGTGGGGGTCTCTGGCTGCGCTGACGGACAAGAGGCTCCACAGGAGCTCTGGCAAGAACTGTAGTGTGAAACGCTGCAGCTGCGGCTCACCGCTCCGGTAAAACTCAAACAACTGGTGACACACCGGCTCCAGCAACTGCGGAGGACGGAAAACCAAAAAACATGGGCTCACGGTTACATTATGAATGCCACTGCACCTGTATCCAATTCTCCATTTTTCATTTATGGTGCAGTAATAATGTCAAAAGTATTTCAGATACACATTTGCATTTGACAGTCAGAAAAAAACAGGACATAAAAGAATATATGATAATCAGCGGTGTGTAAAACTATAATAATTACAGGAACATGGTGGCACTGGGAAATTTGAACAAGTACAAGAAGTGCAGTGTAGTCAGGCATTTATGACAAACAATATTGACATTGAAAAAACTATAAAAGTGTGCATCCATACATCACTGTAGTTCTCTCGTATGACCTTGTAGAGCGCAGGGACCAGAGCACCTTTGTCTTTTAGTGAGGCGGCATAGTTGGACACAGCACTGTCAGGGAGGGTCTGAAACACACACAAACAGCTGACTGACACACAAACTGACTTACCAATACTCTAAAAATACACACACAGCATGATAAGTTGGGAAGTGAGAACTGATGAGTAAAGCATTTTTTTATGTAGTCTAAATTTAATCGCCTTAAACTTGAACCTTGCTGCCCATTGATTC
The DNA here is from genome assembly GCA_029783645.1 of Ctenochaetus hawaiiensis. Taxonomy (NCBI): domain Eukaryota; kingdom Metazoa; phylum Chordata; class Actinopteri; order Acanthuriformes; family Acanthuridae; genus Ctenochaetus; species Ctenochaetus hawaiiensis. Next base: position 12,345,294 of record JAPZDY010000008.1, on the reverse strand, counting down.
ACATCAAGTCCAAGTTTACACGGATATCATTTAAGGCAGGAAATTTTTCTAATATTATAATTACTGGTGAATGAGAAAGACTTCATCTCAACAGGAATGAATATATTTTGACTAAAGCTTGCAGAAACAAGCAGTGAAAGTGTCCAAAGAAGCTGTCAGTTACGTCTATCTGACTGCATTTAGAGGTCAGCTTCTCAGAGATGGAACAACAGGTTGGCTGGCATGCATTCACACAGAAAAATCTCATTTGCTACTATTATTACAACAAACTGAGCCAGGGCTCTGGGAGCAGTCACGTATTGGTGGGTGCTCATGTTTGAGTAGGAACATGCAGCTCTCTGAGAACGAAGCACTTCAGAGAAAGTGTTTGTTTATATGCGTGGAAGAAATTCTGCCAATAACAGGCAGTAGAGAATGTACTGCATGCTAATCGTAGATGAGTTTTAGTGTTGCTTTTTTCACGCACACTCACACACAGAATAGTAAATACCTTAAATTCTGACAGCCATTCCTCCACCACTCCTTGGTCCATAGCCAACATGTTCCCTCATCTGCAGTGGAGTCACCTCTACCTGAGAGAGAGAGAGAGAAAAAGAGAGAGAGAAATATCGCATGAACACACACTCTGCATAATTATTGACACACAGCAAATATATAGCACATTTGCACATGCACACACATAATCACAGCTTCGACAAGGCTCCTCTGACGCTTACCAGCCTTCTATCGTTTGCTATCTTGATAAAAAATTCTATCACAAACAGCAAACATTGCTATGGCGGTGGTGAAGAGTGAGTGTACACGCTCTAGGCATCGATTCAATACTCCTAAGAAGCATAAGTCTCTGTGTCCCTCCTGCTCTCCTGTTTCCTTCACATTCCTTTCCAGACACACACACCTCTGCAGCAAGTACCTAATCTCAACTCAGGCTCACAAGTACAAAAATCACCCCCACAGAGAGAGCCAGGCTGGTTTCACCACTGAGGCACTGATGTGAAAGAAAACGAGGCACAGCAGAATTTAGATGCTCGCTGAACAGGCTGCACAGTTTGGATTTCTTTAATTGGAGACAGACAGAGGAAGAGACTCTCACCTGCTTCAGTTCACATTTACTCTTGTTGAAACCAATACTCTGCTCCTACCAGCACACTTGGCTCTGCTTTTCTCTAAGCATTTAACTTGTATGGATGTAGCTTCTTTTCTATTGAACCTCATTTACACCCTTTGTTTTCTTGCTTACTCTCTGGACCATTTCTTTCTCTTCCAACATCTTTTCAATTCTGTGCATGTGTGTGTTTTTTTGTTGCTTTCTATTTTAAACTGTTGTCATGCAGTCACAAAAGAAGAAGGTAGAAATACAGAGAGAGAGAGAGAGAGCAATAGAGAGACAGAAAAATATCAGCATAAAACTCAGACGATGATTACAGGACAGAGTGTGTTCAAATTGAAATTTTGACCTGAAAATGGCGCTGTATAAAATGCCAGAGCATCAAATATTTACATTTCTTTTTCGTGAGATGGACAAGGGTATCTGAACAAAATGCAAAATGTCAAAATCATGGTGATGCTACAGGAAAAGTCATGTGCCATGCCCTATTTTATTTGCATATCATCCTGTAAAATTTAAATTTGTACATTAAAAACTTATGACCGACTAGTGTTTCTGGAGCTGACTAGCAAAGGTAGACACATTTAAGAGAATAGTCACTCACCATGCACTGCCTTGACAAACTGCATGTTTGTCATGCATAAAAACATGCATTAAATTTTAAAATATTTATTGGTTCTGGCTAGGGCTGTGTATTTGTACTCGGTACATTGAAGGTATCATGAGTAACCAAGTACCAAGAGGAGTATCCAGGAGTGCTGCATTTAAGTAGTCATCAACTACTTCCAATAAATAGCCCACAAGTCAATCAATTGTGGTATGTGTATCATACTTTTTCACACATTTGCGATTATAAAATCTTATTAAAGGGTCTCAAACACAATTACAAGAGGGTTAACTAATGCATGTGGGGCCAGTTAAGAGGTAGGTGATAGAGGAGAGTTCTTGATTTGCTCCAAGAGTTTTTTTTTTTTCAATGAGCTGTGAACTGATTGAACCAAATCCCTAGACTGATTATAAGAGACTGTTAGACTGCAATAACAAGAGAACTGCCTTCTTACAAGGATAATACAAGTCTTTCCTTCTCTAAATACTTTAAATTATGTTTAAGATGGCAAACAGAAAATGATTACTATTTTTCACTATGAAATTTCAAGGATCAAACAACTAATGTGCTGAAACAAAAAGAGAGGTTGCTTGATTGAAGATTGAAGAGAGATTGATGACTGGAATATTCAGTCATTGTTATATATACTGGGGTCACCTTAATCAATATTTTGACTTTTTTGATGTAACTATAAGACAATGGCAGACCAGATACACGTGCTTTCGGCTAAGTAAGAGAACAGCCTCTTTGCATTCATGATAGAGATTATAGGACTCTGTTTTTTCACAGTGGGGTATGCTGTGTCTGCTCTGTGAGAACAAGGCCAAATTAACCAATAAATGCAGAAACAAGGTCCATGTTTGGTATGTCTGGAAACACAGGCTGAAGAAAAGGAAGAGGGAAAATAAGTCCTTTTATGCACTCTCTTGGCACACAGAAATGGTCTTAAATATAAGCTGGAGTTCAAATGAGCATTTTTTTTTTAATCTTCCACTCCCATCACATTCCTGCTTTTCCAATAGAGCAAATTTCTTTTTAAAATGCATTATCCTTTGTCGATGTGAACAGAAAATATTAAGAATGCATTCTGAAAATTAATTCAAAGAAATAGACCATAGTAGCGATTAAAAAGATAATGTTTTCAATCACAATGATTATTAAGAAACCTTTAGTATAATCTCAATTTATCTGTTTATGTATATGTATATGTGATACATATGTGAAAAAAATTTTTATTAAATTAAAAAAGAACTATGGACTAAAAAATACTCTTCCTTAAACTCTGCCCTTGCTTTGCTCCCTCTGTCCTTCCACTCATCCTCCAACACAACATCACCCATCTCTCTCTTTCCCCTTCTTCCCTGTTCCCTAATCTGTCTTTCACACTCTCAGATGCTTTATTCTGTATTATTCCGGTCGCTGTTTGGTCCCCCCATGACAGCCAGGTGTCTATTTATGGACTGTACCAATGACAGGAAAGACAAAGGGGGAAGGGAGCCAGTGACTCATGAAATGGGGAAGGATTATAAAGCAGAATAGCCTCCATTTAGAGAAATTAGTTCTTTGTTGCTGTCCGTTGTTCTGCTCTTTCACGCTAGTGGAGACAACAAGTAGGACAGCTATCTAAAGCTAGCATGTGCACCTTGGTGGCAGGCTCACTGAACGACAAAATAATGGGCTGTAATTAGAGTGTGGATGAGTCAGTATTGTAAGAGGAAGGATTTGTCCACCTACACAGTCACTTTTAACCGTTCAACTCCATCCGCAATGTCATCTGGGGCATGTCATCCATTTCATCCGTATCCAGGAAAGGAAACCTGAGGACCTAAATCAGTAACCGCCTGCCACGCCGCCTATCTATTTGATATATTTGCTTCAGCAAGCTCAAAGGCTTAGCCGCAGTGACCCAAGAGCAGCAGCAAAGACTGGAAGCTCCAGTACAAAGTTATTGTTGGGGGATTTATGTAATTCAAGTGTATTGTATTTTATTATAATAACATAATTTTAATCAGACAAAAAATAAACTGAACACCGACACAAACAGGCTGTAAAGTGCCCATGGACAAAATCGGATTTGAGATATTTGACTATGTAGTTAAATTTGATAAATAAATAACTGAGATGGTTGCAGATTCATTTTCTGTCTTTTAAGGATGCTCCCATTAAAAAACATATTGTTCTTGTCATCTTTAGCTTTTATACTAGTAACCCTTTTGTGTGATGGATGTGCTTGAATTTTCATGCCACCTGACGTTAATGGATATTGGATACTTGTGCCTAAAACTTAACTTAAACTGATAAGTTGCATACAGGTGTCAGGGAGAGGCTGCAAAGTAGCAGGATCACGTTTCTAATAAATCAGTGTTGTGGTAACAGATCAGAACTTGTGCTGCATTTTAGGCAGTAACCCTACTGTCTTTCAATCTACTAATTGTTTGACCAGCTATTTGTATCAACTCTAAAATCAATATCATTTAGATTAACGTGAGCAAAATAAAAATAAGTAATTGGGAATACTCACTCATGAAACTGGTGATGATTCAATATAAAAGTGTGTTCAAGTCACAAGGGACAGCAGTACAAACAGCATGTAATAGCCAGCTTATAAAACTTCAAGCTTCGTTTTGACATACTGCAGACGAGTAACTGGTGGAGAAAAATAGAAAACTAATTACCCTGGGAGTACAATGGTCAGTATAATTATGTTAAGGCAGATGTTTGTCTTCTGTTTTATTGGCCTTCTTATCATTATGGACTCACTGATCGGCAGAAATCAATATTAGCCAACTAAAACACACACACACACACACACACACACACTACAAATGATGCAGCAGCTGGTGATCATCTTCTGTGTTGCTAAACCACAATGACCAGCACAAATATGCACACTGAATAAAATCAGTGTTAAAAATGAGTGGCTGAACAGACTTAATGAGCATGAGTAACAAACCAATAATGTCTGAATGCAGCAGAGGGACAGGCAAGCCCTGCAGCAGGAGAGCAAGATCAATAGCTAAATTAATTGAGGTAGAGATAAACTGATGTATGAGGAGATGATGGATAAATGGGTTGTGTAACAACCCAAAGGATGGATAACTCAAGAGGAGTGAGACAGTAGGGTCAATAAAGGAGAGTTCTTAGGTTTCAATCTGTGCTGTCCATAGCAACCTTCCTGGGCTATGAGAAACACATAAGGATAAGGACAAATAATGAATTGCACACCTCTGTGATTTAATAGACTCTAACCAATCTAAACAATCCTTTTTTGTTCATGTTTTTCAACTAATGCAGACCTCTGAAGGAGCCAACTACTTGCACAAGAGAGAGGATGTGTCATGCATTGCACAAGTGTGTGTTTATTCAATGTCTGGTTTGACAAAACCTGTTCCTGTGAGCTAGCTAAAGTTGACAGCTCGTTCCGTCTGAATTTACACCCACGCCACTGTCTTAAACTCTTACACACAAACACACACACAGTTAGCAGTCTAAATGAGCTTATTTTTGACTCATCCTTTCAAAGGCTTCGTCCAACACAAACAGGTCTCCTTTGCGTTTACATTCCTAATCCTTGTTGTAAGTATACTTGCATGTCTTTACAGAGTTAGCTCAAAAGATCTAGGCAAACACTCCACATATGCCACTGGATAATGGATAAATGCAAAAACCAGAGGAAATATTGACTTTCAAAACACGAAGTGTCCTCCAGTGTTCTGTAGTGGAGTGAGAACATACTTGTACGAGCGAGCTGTCAGAGTATTGAAGCAAGTCCATGTGAGGATGAATTAAAGGGGACACCCACACACATACATACACATCCCTCCCTGCTGATTACGTCATTTCCTATTACACATATGCTTTTAAATGTTCTTTTATCAGGAGGTACTGAGGCGAGTCCGTGTTAGGATGAATTAAGGGAACACATCCATGTGAGGCTAAATTAAAGGGGACACCCACACACATCCATACACATTCCTCACTTGCAGTTCACGTCATTTCCTATTACACGTATTCTTTTAAACATTCTTTTTTTCAGGAGGTGAGTGAGTAAATAAAATAAAAGGCTCGAACGGAGGAAAGAAAGGAAGCAGAGAAAGACGAAGTGGGTGTTTCTGAGACCAACAGAGCTTCCCCCAGCTGCTTTTTCCTGTGGTGCACGGTGCAAACCACATAAGCTTTTGGTTAGGCTGATAATACAATAACACCCAAATGACAAAGCCCTCAATGAATTACAGCTATGGGGAGACTAAGAGATCAAATAAGGTAAAAATTAATCTCTATTAGGCAAAGCATCCTCAGCTAATTCAAATCTTTTATGTTCACTTCCAAACTACTATTAAACTTTTCAATTGCACCAACCAATGTAAGAACCAGAAACTACAACAGTATGTCTCCACCCGAAATCTTCAAACTAGTTCAGTTCTCAACTGTAAACAAGCTAGACCAGTGTATCCAAGCTTGTTTCAACTTGAATGGAAGCAAAAGCAATTAAAGTTCCATCGTAGCTTCTCTGTTCCTTGTTTAAATAGCCCAGCTGGACATGAATGTAAGTGCATACGAGTGTGCATGTTCCTGTCCCCCCTGTGTCCATTTCAAATGTTCTCATGAGCCAAACAGTAAACTAAAATATGTTTTGTGAAATATATTTAACTGTCAAGCTGCATGATTCGACAATTTGACTTTAATTCTGAACAAAGTGTGTTCAGATGATGCTGCTGCTTCTTTTTATTCTCCAAAATTTTACTGAGCACCAAAGAGTGCATTTGTTTTGGTCTGAGACGTGGGCGCATTATGTTGTAGCAGTGAATGTCACACATAGAACCTTTAAAGAACTGTTTTGAAGAGCTGTGGGGTGTGAAAGAAAGTTGAAGTCAAGGTTATGTAACTGTGGTCATAAAGAGCAGAGCCTCAAACACACCCAGAGCTCACAGCTTGACCTGATCTCCCCTTCATCAGCCCTGCTAAGAGCTGTTTACACCATTTATCCATTCCTAGGACTTAAGCATTTTGTTTTAACAACCTTCCTTCACTTTATACCACATCTTTTTATGCTGTCTGTGTCTATATTCTTTATTTGGATTATTCTGGCCTATAGTTTACCCTGTTGCATCATCACCTCCCACCTTGCTCGCCCCTCGGGTCTTCTCCAACAGCAGGTTGCTTATGGGTTCTGCTTTCTGCCTCTGTATTCTCTGTCATCCACACACACAAATTTATAGCAGAGGACTGCCTGTAGCTAAGGAGATATGACAGCAGAGTCTGTGGTTTGTGTGTGTGGTTTTTGCTGCTGAGGCAGACAGATAGAGAGATCTGACAGAGAGGAATCCTCTTATAGCAGCCTACGCTCCTTTCTCTGTTGCCTCTAAGCCAGTGATGCATCTTCGTCCCTCCTCTCGCCCCTCCAATTCCCTGTCTTCCTTCAGCAAGTGAGCCTAAAGCGGCTAGTGATTAACATCACTTATTTTTCAATTTCAACGCTCTTTTATCTCCCCTTTTAAACTTCAATTGTCTCTGCTTTTCTTATCACAGAAAACTCTATCATAATCCATTCATGCTTAGCCAATTGGCTATGCATTGATACCTTTCAGTACTTCACCAATATTGTGCTTGTATACTCAGAATTTGGTGCAGAAATAAATTGCAGAGGAGAGGGATGGAACTGTTTTTTATTGCTCAAATTGTCACGATATTTAATGAAACCTCAGGCATGGGTGACTCTTCTTTTGGTGGGATGCTGGGTGACAGCAGAGCCCACACAATCTTCTTGCTCTATGACCTGCTGGACTTAATTGACAAAAAGTATAAAGAGGCCTGAGAAACTAAAACTACAACTCAACACATGCACAAGTCTGCTATGCACATACACACATACACCACACACACCAACGCCCTAATGACATCATTTTAACAGTCCACCAAGAGTGACAAACCCAACCACACAAGAAATCTCTAAAGGGCAAACCTCTCCTTGCAGTCAAAAGTGATTACTGGCACAGTACCAAAAGCACATCCTTTGAGAAGGGGACAGAAATAAAAGTAAAATGAGCATAATTCAACATTTTTAACAGGAGTGAAGAGACACTTTTCTTAAGAAAGACTGCCATTGGGCTCTGTAGCAAAAGTCACACTAGTCTCCCTCCGACAGGAAACCCCTAAAGTGGGTGAGTGGTACGAAGGCAAGCTGCATCACATGATAGCTATTAGAAAAATCCTAACAACGCGTTATCTCACAAACCAGTCTGCAGTAGTGCCTATTCTTGTTAAACTGGCACACACACTCACTCACACAGAGACTTCACCTGAGGAATCCTAACAAGTATCTAGACAAAGTCCTGACAGACCGCACAGACCAGACTACCTCAGGTATAACTCAACAGGATAAGATCGGGCAGGATAAACGTGACCTGATCAATTCTACATTTAACGCTGTAAAACGGCAGTTTGTTAGCCTAATATTTTGTAAACCTTCCTATTATAAGTGAGGTTTATTTCACATTTTCACGTCCACTTCACCTAACCTGTCTCCAAGCACTGATAACCGGCTAACGCACTTTTCGCTATACAAAGTTAAATTCCGTCTTAAGGTAAACATTAGCTTTCCGAGTCATATAATGAAGCGTGTTCATTGACCACTATCAGGCAGAGACTGTAAATTAATCCTCGACCGTCAAGCACTCACTATCACGGTTCGCTGAATGACTTCGAGCTGTCACTACGGTTGCTTACAGATTAGCTTGCTAGTTAGCTAGCTTGGCTAAGGCGCGACACCAAGTAAATTGGGGAAGTTTATGTTTACTTACTGGCATGCTATCTGTCAATTTCCTTGTATCGCTGTCCTCTATCGTTTCGCCAAGACGACTAAACAGTTATCACTTGGCTACTCCATAAATCTCCTCAATAATTTATCAACACCAGCTCCTTCCATCTTCATTACTTTCTCCACTCAGACTACCTTAGACGAGGGTACTCGGTCTCCAGGGAGTGACAAGCGTCTGAGCCAATAAGTAGACAGTATATAATCTAACTGCCGCGCCCCCAAATACGACATCCAATCATTATGACGCCAGGCTGCACGTTAATAATTTCCACGATCACGGTAGGTTGTCGCTGTCAGTCACTGCTCTTTGACGGCAAAGTGATCTACCTGAAGTGCTTTAAATAAATCACATAAATAAGTAATTAATTGACACTTTACACATTATTCAGTGTAAGAATAACCGATTGCAATGCAGCATGTAGTGGCACCTGAATGATGTCGAGTCAAAATTTATTAATATTCATTAAAAATATATTCACATTTTAATTTTCAACAGTATAAGTTACAATCTTTTCACTCATTTGTGGCCGAACAAGGCATCTTATCAAAGTCATTGACATAATTAATATAGGTTGCCAGTTTTTTAAACATGTTTTTTCCCTAAATGTTATCAATCTCCCTCCAATACTTTTCATTTTAAAATCAACAGTTAATTCTAAAGTTGAAGTAGGCTGTTCATTCTGAAAACTTCATTGCAAATTAATCTGTAAAGCTTAAGGTGAACGCAGTAGGCTGCTCTGTCTCCCTCAAATAAATAATGTATGACTACTTAACAATAACCGCTTGAGCAATGAATTTTTCAAAATTATCAAATGGCATAAGGCTATTTGTTTATTTGCTTTCACATTAATAGCAGATGGAAGGCTGTAGATTTTAATCAGTTGATAAATGCATGGGATTCTGTCAATAACCAGCAGTAAATCTTCTCCTTCTGGATAGTAAAATAACGAAACAATACAGCCAAAATCAAAAACAAAACTCTGGTTAAATTCCATTTTCTGCTATACAGAGATGTGTTCTATCCTGTAAAGCAATGCATTATTGGAGAAATGTATTATCCAGTGCAGCTTCCAACCAGAATACTTTTTTATCTACTACCCTTTTAATGATCTTTCCTAAGAGCAAAGTTTGGCAGAAAATCAAATACAACATTAAACAAATACAATAAATAGAATAAGAAAACAAATAGGAATACATCTATCATTCCAAAATGATCCTGGGATTTACAGAATCTATTTTAATGTAGTGTAATTTCTGAAAAAAACAGACTAGATCTGTACAAAATGAATTGAAGTTTAGCTAAGAATGCTTGAGTGAGCCTACAATGCCCCCTAATGTTAGCTAGTAAAACACACCATTCAAGAAAATACCTGAGTATGTCCCCATACAATTTACACAGACAATATAATTTTAGTGTTACTTTTAGTGTAAGTCTGCTAACATCAATGAAACATTTAAAAGATAGATATGATAAAACATGATACAAGAGGCTGCATTGCCCTTCAAATCATAGTGTAGGCCCCTACTTAGTAGATTTAAGTAGAAGAGTGATCTTCAGTGTGCGTTTGTCACATAATCTATTTTTTAAGTTCTCTGACACTCCTAATGTTGTTGCAAATATTAGGATACAAATGCAGGTCATTGATACAGATATAAGGCAGCGTTGTGCATGTTAACAAATAGGTCAATAAACAGTAGCTTGGAAGTGTTGTCCATACTAATACAAGTTACCCAAAAGTGTGTATGACCTCTGTAAAGATTTAGATTCTGTATTCTTGTATCATTACTGTTTGTTTTGTTTTTTTCAAACAAAAGTAAGTAAAATGTGCATTACTACAGATGAGCCCCTGATATCTGTGCAATCTCAGTGAGGACTTCTCCAGCCTGTTGTTTGTATCCCAGTGACAACTCCTTCGCCCTCCTCACTTCCCTCATGTTCTCCTCCAGGTTTTCATTCAGTCTTCCTTGCTCCTGGTAGGTTGCCGCAGCCCCCTTCACTTGCTCAGCCATGTGATCTCTGCTCCGGAGCAGCCAGCCAATCATCTCTTGAAGTGTGGTACCCTTCGACATGGTGGCCTTGGCACTCTCAGAAATGCCCTTTATTTCATCCTGAGCCAATTGCAAATGTGGAGGCAGTGGTTCCTCCTCGCTTTCCCCTCCCAAACTTACAGGAACAACATCAAGGGAGAAGTCATAGCCCTTTATCTTCAAGGAGATCCTGAACTTGTCTCCTGGAAGTGGATCCAAACAGAAAATAAAGAAACAGAAATCTAAGGCTGCCATCACATAAATTGTACAGGCAGAGAGCTCTGAGTTTGTTACTTACCATGCTCATCTCTGATCCTACCCACACATTCAGTTAAAGCCAGTGTGTCATCGTGGTTACAGCCATAGGTTTGTCGCAGGTTTCTGATGTGTCGGACCATGGCCTCATAGCGCTCCTGCTGTGCATTGAAGGTCTCGGCCATGTCAGAAAACCTCTGGTCCAACTCAGGCACACACACTCGCCTCATCACCAGCCTGCCAATCCGCTTCACGGTCTGTGAATCTGATGGGGGAACAAGGGTATGACACAACAGACACAAGAATAAGAACAAAAGAAGGTAAATTCATTCATAAATTTATGTATTGGAAGTGTAGGTTTGAGAGACAGACACATAGATGGTTAAAAAGACGATGTACCACTCTGCGCCCGCTGGGTCTGCCTGGCTGATCCAGCTTCATTCCAGTCAGATGGTCTGGATTGCAGGAGAGGTTGCCTCTGAAATTGCAGTTTTCTTTAAATAATTTCTCTTACTCACTGGCTCTTCTCAGAAAGAGACACTGAGCGCTGAAAAGCATTAGTTCCCTTGCGTAAGTACTTTGTCATAAATGCACCTTGTGGTGTGTTCATGTTTCACATCTAAAGATATTTCCTGTGGTCCATACTGCCTTGACTGAACTCTAGGCTACTTCAAGGTTTACTGGTCTCTGTATTTGTGGAAAGACAAACAATAAATTATAGTAATTTAGTAGGTTTTTCGTCTTCTTAGAAATCACGAAAATAAAGTTAAATTGTATTTTTCTTCTTACGATTGTGTGTTATAGCATGATCCAAACAGGCTGTGTTAAAGCTTTTAAGGGGCGTTCTCCGCGTCGTTCTTACTTTCAATTAGTCGGGGTTAATTCAGCCCAGCAAAAGCAGTGACCCAGTGTCTTGGTTTGACTTTAAAGGGGCCACTAATGTTTTCTTTAACCCTTACATTAAAATCGATACATACCTCGTTGTCGGAGTTTTCATTTAAGAAGCAGCAACAGCAGAAAAAACGGAGCATTTTCTGCAGCTCGGGTGTCTCTCAGTTTTGTTTTCGGGTCAGTTGGTTTT
>JAPZDY010000008.1:12288697-12307024 GCA_029783645.1 Ctenochaetus hawaiiensis | reverse complement strand
GTTTTCACAGAAGAGTTTCTGGACAGGTTGAGTCTCCAAGTTTAACGTGAAGTTATGTTCTTTGTTTCAAGTTCATGGAATTAAACCCCTCCGATTTGTTCGTCGACAGGGTGCAGTCCTATTTCCTGCCTAACTTCTTGAACGGATAAAAATGTTTTAACACAGGCAGCAAATTAAGAACAAGAAATTTGTTTGCTACCTGTGGCTTTTTCAAGGTTTAAACAGCAGAACTGAAAGAACTTAATTTTTTACTGTAGGAGAAGTGGCATTTCCTACTTAATAGCGGTCTCGGGAACGAGGAGCTTTTTCTGTTTGTCCTGTTATTATCCTCTCCTGTAAACATATCATACAAGTTTACAGATTTTAATAGGATAAAATATATTTGTTCTGTGTTTATTTTTGGTTTATTTTAAGTTATGGCTCTTGTTCAATGCTGTAATCATTTGCCATGATGGAAAATCATGTGTAAAATACTATTATGCATCAACAGTTTTGATTTCATTTTCACTCATTTAAGATAAAATAAAAACCCTCCACCAAATGGCTCCTTTAAGCCAGTGTTAACTGAGAGTTCCTCTATTCATGATGCACTAAAAACAAGAAAGAGTCAACACCCTGTGAACTCTGTTGCCTTTTAACAATTAGCTGGTAAGTCTTTTTAACTAGAAAATATAGAAAACTATGGAGAACACAGAAGGTCTTACTGCCTTCACCAGTGCAGAGGTGAGACACACTCTAAAGCTTTGTCACCACCTAGTGGCAGTACTGCTGCTTTTATCAAAGCCCCTTTAGTTTATCTCTACCTATTGAGCAGGCTGGCACCCAAAGTTAAACAGAATAAGCCTCTGATCAGTTCACAGTATCCAAACTTAACTCCTAACTCAGCACCATGCATTAACAAGGACCTTGTCAAAGGGGGAAAAAAGTCAAGAAGAATTATTAGCCCAACTAAAATGTACAGTAGGATAAAATCCTACCCTGACAACTGAAATTTCAATAGTTAAAGCAAACATGAGCAGACAAAACAAGATGGGACTTCAGGACTCCACTCAAGTGGCTTCAGGGACCAAACTATGCAGTTAAACTCAGAACCATCCAATCACCAGTCAGCATCCTCCACAGGCTTTTTACTGAGACTCACATGGAAATGATACTAAATGGTAGATGGACTGCATTTATATAAGGATTTTCTTGTATTTACAATACTCAAACTTTACAAAGCAAATCAGCCTTCATCTAATTACACACACATTTCGGTGGCCTCTCAAAATAGTGCCACAATCTGGGGTTCAGTATCTTGCCCAAGGACAGTTTGACATGCAGACTGAAGGAGTCGGGAATCAAACCACTTCTGATAAGGAAATTACCCATCCTACCTCCTAAGTTGTGGTCACACTTTTTTCCTTGAATTTGAATACACAACTAACTATTTTTTTCTGTTTTATGTGTCAACAGCTTAAAGTGTGTACTCAGATTCACTTTTCAGATATTTCTAGTATGCTAAAAAGTCAAAATACACACAAACACACGTGTGGATACACTGAAAAACTGATAAAAATCCAAAGCAGACAACAATGAGGAATACATGGATCACCAAAGGGTTACCAAGATATGATACAACAATTTGGTGTGATAATATAAGCTTAGAAGTCTTTGTTGAGGTCCAAAAGACAAACACACAATGGGATGAAAGTTGGTACATACTGCATGTTAGAGAGACAAAGCCAATGGATGGATGACGAAAAGATCACACTTTGTTGCTCATTGTTAGCTATATGTATTTTAGGCCTAATGGATTTAGATGTAGTTATAAGCAGTGTCATCTTCGCCCTGGAGTGAGTGTTGCAGCATTGGACACACGCTCACCGACACACAGGGAATGCACTGGGGGGGGGATTTGGACATCCTGTCCACCCCTTGCTGCTCCACACAGGAACAGGATGGAAAAACCGACGTGGCCTGAGCACAACATGCACAAACACATGCACGCACTGAGCTTGGCGTTGACTTAGGTATGCTATTCTTTCATTCTGGTTCTCGGTAAGATCCATCTGTTCATTTTGCACAAAAAAAAGCAGTGCTCTTCTGTCCCTATATAGTCTAAAAGCTAATTAATACTGCTAGTAAAAAGCCAAGTACAAGAAACAATTTAATCACTTTATAAAGCATAAGAGTTTAAAGATAGGATGAACATGCTTGTATGTGTTTATCAAGGCAGATATGTGTCCGTGCCTGTTTGTGTGCGTGTGTGTGTGTGTGTGTGTGTGTGTGTGTATGTGTGTCTGGGAGGGGTATGTGTGTGGGGGGGTGCGGATGCAATTTCGTTCTGCTCTGTTTGGCAGTGCATCAGTGAACATTTCTCTGTTTCTCCATCTCCACCACTCTTCGGCTCCCTCTCTTCAGTATGCGTCCATGTCTGTCCATCGTCTGAATCCCATCACACACACCCTCTCTCTATCTTTCTCTCCTCCTCCTCTCTTGTGGCTGCTCCTCTCTCTCTCCCTCTCTCTCTCTTTCCTTCTCTCACTTTGCCCAGCTCCTTCTCATAAAAAAAAATCCCATTCTTTGGTCTGTGAGAATGTGGATTGGAGGTGTGGACTCAGTTTAGATTTTGTGAGATTTTTTTGGAGACAATGATGAGGAGCAGTGGCATTCTGCACAAAGCAGGAGCTTGGATTAATTTCCTCTAGATTCAATGAGAACTGAGTGAAGCAGCATTGATTTTTATTATGAAAAGATCTCAGTTATTTCAAATTGTATTTGGCACAAACCCTTTTTGGATGAATGGGTAGTCAGCTCTCCACAGGCCTTATCCTAAAGAAGCTGTAGAAACAGGAAGATGGATAGGTGTCACAGAGCAGTGATTACATTTATGTGTTCATGTGTCTGGATACATCTAAAAAAATTATGGCATTTAGGATGATGGTGGGGAAAATAGTCAATTAGTCCAAAGTCAGTGTGAAAGTGATATGTGTTTTTAAGGGGTTTCTTGTGGTGGATGTATGAATGAATGAAGAATAGATTTTTTAATGGTCAATACAATGGCTGTTTTTGTGTGTGCACATGTGTGTAGAGGGGGTTGATGTAGCAGCAGATTGCCATTGTCTGGAGCCTGTATCTCTATATAACAGTAAGAGGATTAACCCCATAGCTGTACACACACACACACACGCACGCACACACACACAGACACACACAGACACACACACAAACCTCTCTTGGACAGAATGATTTCAAAATAACCCCTTGACATGTAAACACCACCCAGAGAGAGAGAGAGGACACGCACGCACACACACACACGCACGCGCGCGCGCACACACACACACACACATTAGCTACGGTGTAAATTGGAGCATATTGACTTCCAGTGACAACAGACGCTGCTTTAAATCCCCACTCAGCTCCGTTCTCCATCAACTGCTGAAGCTATAGCCTACATTGTCGAGCATTTGCACGAGCGTGTCTGCGTGTGTATGTGTGCGTGCTGGCACTTTGGTACCCATACGCACTGTGCGCGCGCCGTGCCGTGCAGTGCTTTGCCGGTCAGCGCCTATGTAGCCAAAGAAAAAGGCTTAACGGACCGCATGCGGGCAGGTAGGCAGGCGGCGACGAACCCGGCTCATTAAAATCTCGTCTGCAGAACCTCCGCTGGTCGCGCGCATTACTACTACAGCTCCTCGCGACGCTACTGGTGCTGCCGACGGACCTCAAAGCGCAGAGTGACACGCGCGCCAAAGGTGTGGAGAAGAGGGCACCCGCTCGGTACGATGGAACCGAACCCAAGCCGTTAAACGGTTCAGACCCTCCCCCCGACACACTCATATACAAGCGGCAGTTGAAAGGGAGGCCAAACGCGGAGGATAACGGCGACATGGCGAAGACGGGCAAGATCTGAACTTTAGAGGATCCACTGTGAAGATTATCGTACAGCCAGCAAGTCTACCGGTAAAACGAGGAACGGGATCACAGTTTGTGTCAGTGTGTCAACGTGTAGTCTCCGGTATGGGGCGCGGTGGCAGTCGTTTGGGGACCTGGCAGGTGCTACTGACCATCTCAATGGTCATAACCCCCCTGTCTGCTCACGGTAAGTGGCCTATACCGGTGTCCCACCCTGTGCGTGTGTGTATGTGTGTGTGTGTGTTTTTGCAAGAAAGCATGCACGTGCGTGGATCAAATCTCCCCATGCACTGACATATGGAAAATGACAAATATAATTGTTCATGTATTCGGCATTGCGATGCGGTTGCAATTTAAAATTCAGGAATTGACAGTTCATCTAAAGTAAAGACCTGTGTTTTTTAATTAGCACTGAGAGTCTTTAAGCCTCTTGATAGTAGTAACCTGCTGGGCGTTGATAGGCTGATTTTGACTTCTGTTTCGTATGGACACTTATCATTTAAATGCATGACATCCCATTTCATTTGTGGCATTGATAATGGCAGTGGGCTCGCTGGATTGTGACTTGATCACTTCGCTGACAGATCCACTAACATTATAAGATGTCTTCTGTCTCTCGTGCTGTATTGATCATTAATGCCACTTGAACCACTGGCGGTGGATTTGGTCCAGCCAATCTCATGTCCATTTAGAGTGAAACAAAAATAAATTTTCCCTTCTGTCACTATGCAAAGGTAACTGAATTGTTCTAAATTTTATGAGCTCTGTAGTTTTAGCCTGTACATACGCATGGAGAAGAAAGATATAGTGTGAAAGATCCGAGAGAGACAACCAGGCACATTTGACATTTCAGTGGGCCTAATGCGGCTGCGACTCGCCGCGGCGGTGCGTGGCTCAGACAAAAGCGGGATTAGGTGCACCGTGGCCGGGCTACAGGAGGCCTATTCACGGCGCTTAAAGGACTGAATTCCTCCAGACATCCAGGGGCAGCCCGAGACAACCGGGCTCGCAACAACACTCCCCCCTTTCGCCTTCTCATTTACTGCGCATCCCTTGAGACACGGCGGGCAGTGTGGGAACGAAAATCTAACACAACCAGCCTCTGATCTGTCTGTCTGGTTCACACACACACACACACACACACAAGGGCGCGCGCTGAGGGAAGTGGAAACGTGTAAAATAGTGGTAATGTTGAAATGAGCGCCGTTACCGCTGCCCAGCAACAGGGTGGCTCGTGCACGCAGAGGGTCGCCGGGGTTCACATGGGCACGCGCTGCCCTCCCCTCATTTCTCGCCGCATCTCGCGCCCTCGATGTGTAATCAAGCGTTAACACTGTGACATATTGACCGGTAAATACACGCCTGGCGTCCTGTCTCACACACTTTAAACCCCAGGGAGC
This sequence comes from Ctenochaetus hawaiiensis, assembly GCA_029783645.1. Classification (NCBI taxonomy): domain Eukaryota; kingdom Metazoa; phylum Chordata; class Actinopteri; order Acanthuriformes; family Acanthuridae; genus Ctenochaetus; species Ctenochaetus hawaiiensis. Next base: position 12,301,724 of record JAPZDY010000008.1, on the reverse strand, counting down.
ACGTGGCTGTATGCATAGTTAAATCTTCATTCCTCTGATTGGCTATCTGAGTAGAAGAGTTATGTGAGAAGAATATGTATAGAGAATTTTCTCTTTATTACCCCTAAACAGTTAAAAAAAATAGCAAAAGAGAAGCATCAGAAAAAAACGCCTTATTATTCCTTTAATGTTCCTGTGGACTTATAATGAATCAGTAGGCCTAAAATATGATTGCCTAATTTTTCAATCAGTCCAGCTGCTGCAACTCATACACAGCATTTTTTCTTCTATAGAAAGCCTTTTGTAATAAATAATTGAAAACCAGAGTTGCCATTTATTTTATTATTGATTAACTTGATAGTTATTCTCTGGATTAATTACTCTTTGTTTGTCTTATTAAAAACACAAGAAAATAGGAAAAAGCCCATCATCATAATTATTAAGCCCAAAGTGACGACTTTAAAATGCTTGATTGCCAAGTCAAGCCCGCTTGCCCCAAAATCATGTTACACAAATATGCTTTTTAGCTCAGTGTACAACCAATGAATATATCCATGCATACACTTATAAATACAGAAGCACAGCTTGTCATTTATGTCCATGTAAAGCAAAATGGATCACATCCAGACTCTTAGGTGCTCTGCCATGTGTGTGTTTGTGTGTCAACTGTCTGAGGGAGGCCATACTGTGAGGTCCATCTGCCCTGTAGCCCCAGAAAGCTGTGTCACAATAGATCAGATCAGATCATCAGCATGTCCCTGACTCCCCCTTCTTCACACACACGCTCACGCATACACAAGAGGAAGAAAAATGCTATTTTTAGTTTGGAAAAACAAAAAATGCATGCACATTAATGGGTGGATGTTGCAGGTCGGTGTATTAACTGGTTTAAGAGTGTGAATGTGGGTATTTTGAAAGTAGGATTTGTTGTGTCTTCCTCTAATAGCAACAGCATGCAGGAAACCTACCCATAATTCCTGTGTCCTGCTAGTAAGATGAAGGCTGGTGGGAATCTGCACTGTAGCCAATCACAGTGACCTCAGGCAAGAGGTGGTGAACTGAGTTGAAGGAACAAATTGCACCCTTTCTGAGACAAGCGCCGAGCAGGGGCTCGTGCTTTCAATTTGTCCGTCTTGCTCTTGTAATCTCTACATGTTCCCTTTTGCTCTTATAAGCCCTTGAAGACTGCCATCTGCTAACAGGGCGCTGTATCATTTCGTCAAGGAAAAAATTGGCAGATCGAACCTTGAAATGAAATCTGAATCAGCTGTAATCAGTTTTTACCGGTGGAGGATGTTCTGTCTCTTTTACAAAAGCGTTCAAGTTCATTCCACCTCAGTTTTCCCATAGATGGAGTTGGCATATTAACACTTACTGACTGGCTTGGGCTTGCTGATTGATGGAAAAACAAGAGAGAAAGAGCGAACACTGGATCCTCTGTTTCCACTGCAACTCCCTCGCTCCACTCCTCCTTTCAACATGGCACCTCTTTACATCTCACCATGGCAACTGCAGTGTGTGTGACTCTGTGTCTGTGTGTGTGTGTGTGTGTGAGGTGAATCTCATGGTTTCTCAGCCACCACTAGTCTTCGTGACTCGAGGCACGTTCAGATGGTTTTAGTATTAGGCCTGAATGAAGTGCCAGGCACTGAAAGCAGTGATCTCATTGGACACACTGATTTCAGGGTGGCAGTGGGAGAGAAGCAGCCATCCAGCCAAGTGTTTGGTGAAGTTTGGCCATTTGTGCAGATGTATCTGCCCAGTGGAAAAGTGTGAAAAAGCGTGCTCTTAAAATACAGTCTACTGTGGGAATATTACCTCCAATGCAAGGAGGTCTTCTTTTTTTCTCTTTCTTTCTTTCTTTCTTTTTTTATGCCTCCTTTGATCTCCCCTTAAAGAGGACATCTCAGGAAATACACACATCGCATTCTTGCCAGAGAGATCAGAAAATTGATAGCCTATCAGTCTCATGTTTCTATGTTGAATACGGTGCTTCCACCAGCAGTTTGTTGGCTTAGCTTAACAAAAATACTGGAAACAGCTAGACTTGCTCTGCCTAAAAAAGGCAACAAAATTTACCAACTAGCACATCTTAAGTTCATAAATAAGTTTCAGAGGTAGTGGTTTAGAGATAGGTGGATTTTGTTTCTTTTGGACAGGGCAGGGCTAGTTGTTTCATCGTGTTTCAGATGTTTGTGATAAGCTTAGTTAAGCTAAACAGCTGCAGGGAGTATCTTTACATTAAACATGCAAACTTGATAGCAATATAAATCTCTCCCTGAGTTCAACCCTACATGCTTGTTATATTTCGACACTTTGGGATCTCCACTTGTATTCAAAAAGAGTTCTGTGAGCTTGAAAAATGTCTGGCTGCCAAGCATGAGTTTATAATGACCAGCCAATCAGTGGTGTGCTGCATGTTAATAGGTTTTAAGAGTTCCTGTCCTCTCCAATGGTCCTCTCTCGTTCATTCTCTTTCTGTCTCTCTACCTCTTGTGTGTGTGCACTTTTTTCCGCAGATTGCTAAGTACAGGAGAAGTGCCTGACCAGTCAAACTTCAACCTATAGCCCTAAATCCTAATCTAATCCTTACTCTGGTCTCGGTCAACAGAGCACATTAGTCAGTCACTCAGTGTGCCTAATCCTACATCACCACTGTCTGATTACAAGACACTGTTCAGCTCTTTTGTATGATTTCATTGACAATTAATCACTTAGCTCTTAAATAACCACACTGTTTCAGTAGAATTTACGGGGAATTACATGGTGACATAAGGGTGTTCTCCTGGAAAAGTAGCCTTGCACAGCCTCGAGGCATCTCCACAGAATACTGTAGAGAACCATTTAAATTATTCATGCCTCATCCTTGGGCCACTATCTTTATCAAACAAAACAGAGGCAGTACCTTGGGAAAAGCTCCAATCGAAAAAAAAAAAAGAAATGTGTTTTTACAAGCTGGTATTTATTATTTTGTTTTCTACATTTAGACAAAATCAGATCAAATGATTAGAGAGATTGACCTATAATTTGGACGAAAAGACAGGATATCTCTTGATCATGGTTTTGACCATTCTTTGATAAATCTGACTCTTGCAAGTCCCCTAACATTATGGGAGCACAAAGCTAAATGAAAATCCCCCCCTCAATACCTCTTTTTGTGTCTGACTGACAGGAAGGCATTCACTGTTCAGACGCCATCATCATCACAACCAATCATCCGTCAACAAGGAGGCCTTGAACACCAGGATGGTGCTCAGTGATGACTCAGCAGAGAGGGAGCACCTGATCGGAGCAGGGCTGGGGCTCGGAGCTAAACTCCCACTGAGCTCCAGCAAACATCACCATTCCCACAAACACGCCCACCTAGATATCATAGAGGAGGACCCACCTGTGGGGGAGGAGCTGACTGCCGGAGGGGCGGGTCCAGACCAGCCAGGAAACCCTTTATCTGATGACGTCATCACCGTGGAGTTTCACAGCCCTGCGCCGGACATTGTGCCATCTGAAGTTGCTCTAGATTGGGCCAAAGCCCCCAAACCTCAGAAGCAAAAAGGAGGAGACCCTACTGCATGGACACTCTCTGACTTCTACGACTACCTGTCCCCTGATGATGACCTCTCTGCGTTGGATGCGACCCCTGAACCCGAGCCCAGCCCCTCACCCCCAGCTGATATGGAGGATGAGAATCCGCTCTTGTCTGGTTCTCCTGCGGTTCCTAACAATGTGAGACCTAAAGTAGACAGTGGGCCCTCCTTATCGGCTCCTCCTATGCCAGGACTGGAGAAGGGTGATGAGTTAGGCTTGGGTGGTGCCATGGGGACTGACGGCTGCAGGCTGGGCTTTGTGCGCTCCGGACCTGGGGTTTGTGTGTCTCAGTGTGACGTTGAACCCAATTTCTGCTTCAATGGAGGAGTGTGCACCGTGGTGGCAGGAATGGGAGCCTTCTGTAGGTGAGAAAAAACACACCTCACAATTGAAAGATAAACTGAAAAGCTGGGGTGTTGCTTTGCTCCTTTTTTAACATGTTTAGTCATATTTAGTGGCATTTAAAAGCAGGCAGTGCTTTTTAGGGTAAAACTGGTATAAATGCATAAGTAAATATGCGATATGCATATGTGAATGGCAGCAGGGTTTTTTTGGGAATACGTTAAGCATTAAAACATTCCCTTATTTAAGTTGTTTTGTTAGGATGATTTCTAATTTATTTCTCCTTCAACACAAAAGAAAAGATTAAGGACAGTCAAGACAAGTGTACAGACAGCAAAAACACTGACACGCACATAGATAGAGTGATGGCTTAATGTGTCATGATGGTTCATCAAGATCACAGCAGGGTTGCCAGAGGATTAGCTTAGTTTTTGGGGCAGGGGGTAAAGAATGTCTGTACTCGTAGGCTGGTGACAGCAGATGAAGACACACAAGAAAGTAGAGGGAAGATGACAATACAGTAAGGTCAATGAGGGATACACATGTAAATAAACACCAGCATTCCTGGTGCACATACACACATATTCATGGAAACACACAGTACACCATGCCTTGATAGCACCATCTGTCCTATCCAGCAGCTTCACTGTAAGCTTAGGGGTAAACTGTTGCTCATCTCACCATACCTGCTGAGGAATAGCACATACACACACACGTGCACGAATGCACACTCACTCATGTGAGGATGCCAGGCACACTTCAAACGCACGTTCAAACGCTTGCATGCAACTGCACAGAGAAAGACAGGAGTACGGAAGAGATTCACACACACACACACACACACATACATATGCATGCACGTGTCCTGATCCTTTGATCTCATTAAAGGCTAGGATGCAGGCCTGAATCCCTGCTCTGCTGGACAGACTTCAGGACACCATGTCATCAACTCTGCATACTACTTTACACTCCCCACTCTCTTACATGTTGTGGCTATAAATATGGTCAATAAACAGTTAAGAAAATGCCACACTCTTATTAAACCTATGAGCCTTGTTGTTAAATTGTTATAATCACAAAATCAACAGAGATAGTTTAAAAAAAAAAAAAAATCATCAGAAAGGCCATTTTTGCTGCTTTGTGTCACTTTGCATCCAGGTGCAATGTGCAGGACTACATATGGAACAAAGGGACGCGCTGTGATTGGGCAGTCACAGAGTTCCAGGTGTTGTGTGTGGTGGTGGGCGTGGCCTCCTTGGTGCTCATTCTCCTCTTCATGATCATCGTATTCTTTGCCAAGAGGCTGCACCACCTCAAGAATGAGAACAAGCGCCTTCGCAAACGCAGGTTTGTGTGTTTATGTGTGTGTGTGTGTGTGTAACTGGGAGGTGAGAATGTAAAAATATGTGCTGTGAGTTACACTATGTGTGGAGGGTGCTGAGAGGGGTGGCTGTGTGTTGCTGTCTGTTTCAGTCTGATTCTTGTAAAACTTAACAACCTGATGACTGATAAATTGAATGATAGATACAGCCTAGGAACAGCAAGAGAGGAAGTGAGAGGAGAAAATAAAGGCAAGCGTTGAGCAGTGAAAAAAATCCATCCAATCAAATCTAATTTGATTTTATAGTCAGTGGCTACAATGTAGTCTTTTGAGCTGATCTAATTCCCTTTAGTATCCACTAAATTATTTGCAGTCTCATACCGTGGTGATTTATTTTTATGTGTGATATGTGTGTGCCTCCTCAATTTTGACCCCGGTTTAGCACCGTGCAAAGGAATGTAGTAAAACATGGACCTGGAGAGAGACACCAGCACAAAATGCTTAAATAAAAGACTGCAAATATTTATCACACTGATCTGTCTCTCTTTGCACTCCTGCAGTAAGTACCGCCCACAGAGCAGCGAGCCACAGACGGACGGACTCTCAGTTTCCACAACAGCCGACGGCTCGCAGCCAAACGTAAGGAAACTGTGCGACACCCCTCCGCCTGCTCCCCAAGCTCACACTCACAACCTGGCGTACTATGACAACATTATCTGTCAGGTACGCCCCAACTCTCCTCATGTCTATTCTCCTTTTTCTCTCCTTTCATTCATCTGCTTTGTCTACCTCTCTCCATGCATGTGTATCCAGGATTTCATTTCTCTTTTTCTGTCTGTGGTCTGTTATAAGCTCCATGGACTGTCCTCTTTCTTCACTATGTCCTCTCCTGAGTTTTCTCTCTGCCAGCTTACAAAGTGATGTGATCATTGTCTGGCTTCGTCTGTCTTTCTGTCTATGTGCGTGGCCATTTATCTGTTCCAACTCACAGTCCTAAGCTTGTTGTGTTAAGCACACAACTCACGTTGGTGCCTTGTTATTTCCACCCACAGTTGTGACTGTACAGTATATATATTTTCAATAATTTTTACACTCACCGATCCCCTCAGAGGCCAACATCAACCAGCTATACCTGGGAATTTAAACCCAGAAACCCTTATAACCACTTCCAGGTAAGCACAGCAGAAACGCCCATATCGCCTGCAGCAGTTTCCCTCCCTACCTTTGCTTTGAACTTACCCACTGTGCAACTGCTAGATGCCAGATTATGGCTCTGCTTTTCGCTGCAAACCTCACGTCCACAAACTCTCCTTGCATCTGATCTGGTATCGACTGTGTACCATGTATGCTGTAAGTGAAATGATTAATCGCCTCCTGCAAGGCTTCCTGCAACCAGTTGTTCAGAGGTGGTGTAGCCACTGCTGTGTAAAGAAATAGGAAAATCTTCTCTCACAGTACCTGTGCTTCTGCAGCTTCCTGTGAAGCCCAATGAGGAAACCGAGCCTCCATTTTGTTTTAACAGCTTGCTTTGCTCTTGTGCCCATAAAGCTCAGACAGCCATTTTAGGGTCCCTGTGCAGCAGGTTTCTCCTTTTCTCCCCAGTTCTCTTCCAAAGATTTTGCATGTAGTGCTTCTGTACAGTGAATTTTCAATTTTCATACTGTAGCAGCATGTGTGTGTATCCGAGTGTCAGTGAATATGAATGTTTATGCATTAATTTCAATCAATTTTTGTGTTTGCGTGTGGTGGTGGTGGTGGTAGTGGTGGTTGAGGGGGGCACATTTATAAGTGCATCTGTTTGTTATCCATTAATCATACTGGCTCACTGGGTTACTAAGCCAACACAGTATATAAGACCTGATGCAATGTTAAAATTTGCGATGAACAATGGTGATTTTATTAATAGAGACAAATTGTAAAGCATAAACAGCGTATAAAACTATGCAATTGACTAAACAAAAGCATTTAGCTTCAATGGCTTAAAGCTTTTAGAACTTGCTGTTTGTGATGCGAAAGGGCGATTAGCGAGTTTTTGTCCGGCAGTAGTCAGAGTGACGGATCGATGATGCCCTACTTCCTGCCAGCTGTGCCTATGACCTTCATATGTCTGTGACAAGCCAATCAATCGATGGCTTGAACATTTACAAACTGACTCATGCAGACATGCAGACACACACAAACAGTTTTGTAGGCATACAAACACAGCTCTGTGACAGATGATTGCATGCATTTACTGCATTTAAAACAGATGTACTCCACAAACACAAGCAGACTGATGGATTTTCAAACTCATATTAATTTTCACTCCATTACACATACTTAGCTGAGCTAAATCAAGTGAACAAATTGTGACTTGCTTTTTTAATACAAGCCACCTGCTCTCAGAGATCTGCTGGCATTTCAGTGAAGTGGTATAGATGAGTATCTCTGACTTCCGGATGCTCTAAATGTCAAATCTGGAGGCTAAAAAGCCCCTGCAGACAGATGGTCTGCAATGCAGTTTTTTAAATGTCAGAGGTCGGTTATTTATTTATTTTTTTTAATGCTTGAGGCAAGATTACAGGCACACAGGTCCAGTATAAGTGCCCCCGAATCAGTTAAAGAATGATCCTCTTTGACATAGAGAAGAGCTTTCTGGGAGATATTTGATTTGGGAATTGCAGACCTTTGTGTATGGTTTATAGTGTACATTCACTTTTAACCAGTCCAGAGTGATTTGAATATTGATATAAGGTCACATATGTGTACAATGAGTTCAATATTTAAGTGTCAAGAATGTATATAAAGTCACAAACTCTCCTCACAGGATGAGCCTCAGAAGCAAGAGGACCCAGCAAAGTCTCCACATCCTAAGGAAGAAGGTTCAATGAACATCCTCAACTCTCATTCCCCCAAACATGAGAACAACCGCCCAACCTCTGTCGCCCATGACCAAGGCCACACCCCTAACAACACAGAGGAAAACGCTGAGGTAAACATGCTCCAGAACAACCTGGTATAATATCACCATCTGGCAAAATGTGCTGTTGGAGAATCAGACCAAAATCTTTAGTGCACACAAACAACAACAAATTGTCATAAGCTTAAATTGATTACAGCTTGCAAAATGCATTCTGTGTATTTAAACCAGCCCAATCAGACCTAATGTCAAACCTAAGCACAACTTGAATTTTAAGGATACAACTTGAGAAGCACAAAAGTCCTGTTTACACGGCTGCCATGCCATTGCTGATCACATAGTGGCGCCGCTGCCTCTTTTCTCTCTTCTATCTGCATCTTACGCTGGACTAAAACCTCTGGCTTGGACCAACTAATGACTGACTTTCCTCTCTACCGATGCCCTGCCTTGGTCTTTGGCCAATGAACTCTTGTTCCTTTCCTCATTGTCTCCTTTCCTGTTTCCCCCAAACCCTTCCCTCACCTCTGCCTGCCCCGCCTTACCGTCACTCTGCCCGCATGCATTGATGTTATCGATGAAAAAAAGTGTCTGGAAAACGTAATATTTGCAAAAGAAGTAAGTGGAAATCAAGTGAATCTGTATTTGCGAAATATTCATGTTTGACATTGCTAATAAGTGGATATGTCTAGATTACATGAGGTCAAAGTAATTGCTTGGAGTTGATATTTGAATCTATATACATATAATACACACGCTGTGTCTTGGTTTTCAATGTGATTTATAATACTTTAATGTACTTGAGGTTCTTTTGTACTTTTTTTGGGTATACATGGAGGATTATAGTTCACAGTTGTTGGAATAAATCTTTTTAATTTTATCCAGCTCGTCCCTGTGTGTTGCTATCAGCTCTTCTTTCCCTCCAGCTTCTCTCTCTCTCTCACTCTCTCTTGCTCTTGTACTCCCTTTTCTCTGCATGTCTGCTCATGTTGAAGCTTACTACTGCCCAACTGCTCCCATGCTAATAATAACTGAATGCACGGCTGACCCTGCTTTTGTGCTACAATAGACTGTTCACAGATTACACTACACAAACAACGGGGCCTGTGTGTGTCTATTCAGCACCATGGACAGCTCTCCAACATGAATAGGAGCTATCCCAAAAGTAACTGTATTTTAATTTTGAATTCACAGTCTCTCCTGTCTTTATTATTAAGAAAGAGACATGAATGTTCAAAAATCGTTTCCTGTGTAATTCTCTACGAAGCAATATTTGTTCGACCGCACAAAACCACTTTCAGGTATAATGGTTTCTGTAAAATTCACATGTGCTTGTGTGCAAAATCATTTCTGTGCAAACTTAAAAACTGATTTTACAAATTACTTCCAAGTATTTTAGTTTTCTAGACCTAAAACTTATCATTTGTTGTCTTTTTAGTTTTTCCATGTCGTACGCTGATAAGTTGTACTTGTCCTGTATCCGTGGATGGATTACTGAATGAGCCTAAGCACATATGATTGTGTCTCTTTGGAAAGTCACAGACAATAGTCAAATGTAAAGATTGCATTTTTAATTTTATCAAATCTTGACATTATAATGTCTAGCTAAATTTAAGAAAATTTAACTGGTACTAATAGGTTTCTTTTAAAATAGTTTATTGTCAAATACTGTACATTATAATATTGAATGATGTCTGTGGAGATGTATGGCAGAGAGAATACGCAGCATGAACTGTATGTTACCTGCCAGCCACCAAACTGCAGACAGACAAAATTAACAACTAGCTGGTGAACATAGTGAAGCATTTAGCAGCTTAAGTGTCAGGCTTTGTCCTCAGGAGTTGTTGGAGATCAAATATTGAACCATCAAGAGAGTAAATATTAGACTTTAATTCATCAGCTAGCCAAAGACATGACCTCAACTGAATACAAAAGTTGATCTATATCTGTAGGATGTGTTAAAAGGCAACCTGCCTGTAATGTGTTCACAGCTTGTTTCTGCTGCCCCCAAGTGGCTAAGAAATTAGTTGTTCCAGATTTAAGATACTGTGTCTGTATTCAAGGTTTCATTTTCTTATCACTCATCCAAGTCTTTATTTCTTTGTATATTTTCTTTTCATCATTTTTGCCTCTGTTACTGTCCCTACAATGTTGCATCCTTCTCTACTTACCATATTTCCATATCAGGATGGAGTCACTATCGGCCTGGAAGTGCTCCTCCCTAAAGAGGCCAAGCGCCACACAGAGACCAGTGCGCCCCTTCAGTACGACGTCTTCCTCTACAAGGTTGCCAACAATGGAGACCCCGCCTCTCCCAGCCAAGCCATTCCCACTCATAGCGCCAACTCTTACTCTGCCTGTCATCCCATGCCCAAATCACCCAAAACACCTAAGACACCTAAGACACCCAAGACACCCAAGACACCCAAGTCGCCCAAGGTGCCTAAGTCACCCAAACACACCAAGGAACATCCACCCTGTAATCGTGAACCACTGTCCGGAAGGCACTCCTCACCTGGTCGTCACCCCTCACTTGGTCACCACCCATCACCCAGTCGTCACTCTGCACCTGGGTCCTCCCACCACTCTCCCTCCCAGTACAAATACATGCCCCCCTCCTCCACCCCTCCTCAGTTACGCCGGCCCAGGGGTCGCTCACAAGCTCGTGGCTCACACTGCTCAGGGAATGGGAGAGAGTACCAGAGTGGACACATCCGTCCATCCCCCTCCTCCCCTCACCTCACCCAGCCACCTCCATCACCATCCAGGATGAAGTACAGCCCGGTCAGCACCCGGTCCCTGCCACCACTCTCCTGACTGGGGCCCACACCCAGCCCAGCATCCACGCAGTGAAACGCACAAACATCTGTCATAATCTAATCTTCCGAGCGATCTGTCTGTTAACTATGGCTCTAACTCTTTCATTAGTGATTCATAAATCATTTATCCATCCATTCATAATCCGTCTTTGTACCCTGCCTTCCCACATTTAAACCCAGAGGATGAGCACACCACCAGGTTTCAGTTCACGGGCCCAAAAAACTAGAACTGAGACAAAACTGCGTGCACCTCACTCCTATAAACTCTGACACCGATGCACCAATATGCTCACAAAAACCACCACATAGTCACTGCAGCCAGACCTTCACACCTTTGTAAATAACAACCTCTCAAAGCTCAGGTTACTGCTCACACAAGCACAACACGAATCACTACATGTGAACATGCTCTCCTAGCATGGTGCCAACATCAGCGTCTGCTGAGGATATAGTTCATACCAGTTTTATAGAGGTTTATTACATTAGCCTTAGTCTTATCAGTCTTTTGCTATTCAGCGTGTACAATGATTTTATGTTTTCACAGGCTTTTTTGATATGTTTTTCATGTTTCTGATCCTTAATAAATAAATAATACAAAAAAGCGTGCAGTATTGTGTTCTCAAGATGAAGGAGAAAAGAGGAACAAAGCAAACAGAATAAAAGAGACTGCAAGGCCATGAAAAAAGAGAGTGTTGCCAGCCTGCATATTACAAAAATATCAGGGACTGTGCTGCCCCCTTGTGGACTTGGCTCAAGGAACAAATTAGGTTTAAAATCATTAGAGGGATATATAAAGCAGATAAATAATGTTAGCACCCTTGTTAATTGTGTGACTTTTTGAAACTATCTGCCTGTTTTTGTCTGATCCGTCTGTTTAGAGCAGAGCTACGGTGTATAAGTTATACACGTGTGTGTCTCGATATTCCTGCGTGTGCTTAGACAAACATCGGGGAACATGGGACCAAATGTACTTGGAGCAAGTAATGCATACATGTGTTTGCTGACTAAAAGCCACTGACATTTATGGACAATATTAAATAAACGCTCATGGTAAAGAAAGGAAAAGAGTGATAAAGTCAGCAAACTGACTGAGTGATACCAGACACACAGCAACATACAGGCTAGCTAGAGTTGGCTAACAATAGCCGGCATTAGCTACTGGTTCTGTAAGACCAAGCAAGGCTGTAAGGACAAACTCCTAAATGCTCTCTATGAACAACATATTCATGCATAATTTTGTATGAAAATACTAAATAATTGACAGTAACATCATTATAGACAAATGGAGACCAACTGAAACAGCATCTTTAAAAGGTGCGTCATTTAAATTATCCAAGAGCTTATGTAATTTCTATGTTAAGATCAGACATAACTGGGCAACCCAGGTTAAAAATCTTTTCTGCTGTGCAACAGATATGATGGGTTTTTTTTTTCCCCCAGATGGTAAGGAGAGCCTTTGAAGCTTTTGAAAATACCTTCAGAGTAGCAGTAAATGTTGTGAAATGACCTTCTGGGGCTTTATCCTGAAACCAACCACATAAAAAATAAATTTCCACCTTTTCATGTTCTGATTTTGTCCCAGAGGAGCACACATGTGATTTAATGAGCAGATACTGTGCTACAGCAGACAAAAACATGCAATTAAATTCAGTTCGACTTTATAACATGGCAGATAAAACACACTCAAATCAAACTGAATCACTCGGTCAGTTTTCAGCCAGTTGAGACATAAAATGGAGGGAACTTGTGATTCTCTTTGAATCCATTTATATGCTGCAAGTTCCTCTTGCACTTTTCCTCATGTTGTTGCTGTATTATTTATAATGTGAGTGAAAGTGCTTCCATCCTCTTTGGTGTTAAGGACGTGAACCTGCTCATCACTGACAGCAGGCATTTCTGTTTCTTAAGGCAGTTCAAATTAAACATCTAACATATTTTGCCACAATGTGACCACCACCTCCGTTGTTAAAAGCTGTAGGCTGCAGTGACTTGGCGCTTTTGTTCTCTGACTTTTTCTCGAATGAAAAGCATCTTCTCCTTCCAGGTGGATCAGGTGAAGGTGAAGTTATTCTCTCTGCTGCTCTC
>JAPZDY010000008.1:12234052-12270468 GCA_029783645.1 Ctenochaetus hawaiiensis | reverse complement strand
GGCATGAAGAGTCTGCCTTCCCACCACCCCAAAAAAACCAAAACCAAAACATGTTTAGTGCAGGAATAGACATACGATTGGCTCTTAGTCCTGCAGAGTCAACATGTATTTCTGTCTTCAGACAACAATGAGGTAAATGTTGTATTTTCATTATTACTATTATTGCAAAGAAATCATTTTTTTGACATAGAAGACACCAGGTTTTTAAGCCTGTAAATATTAAAAGATGGAGAGGTAAATAAGCTTGTCTTGTAATGTTGACTGAACTGTTTTTCTTGTGTGATGGTGCAGTTTGTTTTATTCAAGAGGAGGAAACTCAAAGCACACTGAAAGCAGTGAGTAGGTGTTTAGCAGGAGTGGAAATTATTATGAAGTTTGTTTTCTCAGTGGTCATTCGAGGAGGTTCAGTCATGGTGACAGAAGCCCCTTTTACACAGAGCTTGCGCAATACCACCACAACCAAGTCCTTTTCCTACACTTCTTTAAACAAAACGTTACACCTCTGCATACTGTCTGGACTCAGAGGCCGATTCAGCTTTGTTAACACCTTCCTTGCAATGATCCCTCACCTTTGTTACTTTATGCATTACTCAGAGGCACAATACTGTTTTTCTCTTTTTTATTACAGTTTTATTCAGCCATAATCCTCATTGAATATTTGAAATTTTAACCGAGTAACAGTGCTAAAGGGAGAAGTCAGGGATCATTTAAAATAATTAACATTCTTCCTGTGGGGAACGTAAGTGCTTGTACATAAGTTCGAGTCAATCCTTCCATTTGTTATTTAAATATTTATCTCTGGACCAAAGTGATGAAACTTCCAACCAACCCAAAAACAGACTGCAACAGAGCCATGCAGATATACAATTTAAAACATTACCACTGTAAGATATTTATTGGATGATGCATTTCACAAATTTCAAGATCTAACGCTGTTTGACCATCTAACAAGAAGTTCTGACAGATTGTACAAACCCCTTCACACATCTGGACATGTGAGCATCCAAATATAAACACACAGTGTTGCATCTTTTACTTCTAGCCTTAAATCCGAATGAAAGTCACATTTTAAAACGAGGTGCTACAAATGCCTCAGAGCCATTACTCAGCATTAGTGTGCAGACATTCCACACCTTCCACAGACAGAACTGAGGTTTTACATCACACCTTGTCAAGTGAAGTCAGGGGCGAAATGAGGCTTGTAATTATCAACACAAACAAAACACCGCATGACAAGTTGGATACTATGCTGGAAAAATGCAAGACGGTGCTAGAGTGTATTAAAATTAGTGTCAAGTTTGTAAATGGAGAGAGGACGAACTTTAATATAGAAAAAGCTAACGTGAACATTAATAAAATAATAAAAAGTTTTACCGTCCAGTATTTCTGGCACTGACTTCCCAAAGTAACGACTTTAATGGACTAGTTGACTAATCCTGCAGGTTCCAGCTGTTCAAGATGTGCTTAAAACTCATCAAGACACATTATAATATGATTACAATTATGTTATCAGTCATCATTAATTGTTGATAAAAAAAAAGTTATTCAATGATAGCTGTTAAAAACTGGACTACCTCTTTCACAGTCAATGCAACTTTGAGGTTGAGCTACCGCATCTTTCTGGAATGATGAAGTAATGTCTCCTCTTGTCATTAACACAGTATTATCTTAAAAGTGAAATATCTTTATTGTGAGTGAGACAGATGTTGACTCAGGTAACGTTAATGACAGCAATGTTTGTTGGTCGTTGCTGCTTTGGAGATCTCACATTTGGTTTTAAACTTTTTCTCTTCAACAATCTAGTAAAACCAAAAAAATGGTGAAAAAGCCACAGAGATGAGTTGCAACAAAGGTCTTGAATTTGATTGATTTGTATTAGAGAAGGACACTGTGTGCTTAGCCTAAACATTCACCATGAAACCATCATTTATCACGGCTTGTCAGTTTCTAATAATGGCAATAACTAACCTCACTGACTCATAACCAGCTGCACATTTGCACTGTATGATTATGGACACGGTGGCAGTAATAATTTAACGAAACATTTTTACACGGCTTATTGTGCAATTTAGGTCATTAAAATAAAAGTAGTGATTGTTTTGGCTCAAAAGACAAAATAAATACACTTACCTCATCACTGACAATAACCTCAAACACAAACAACCTATCTTCAGTTGTCTGAACTCCATTTGTGCTGAAGCTCAAACAATGGTCTCTAGGCTGGTTCCAATTGACAGAGAAGAAGAGTGTGACTCTGTCTATAATGGGAAACAGCCCTGTGTTTTCTTTGTGCCAGGTTTAAAAAGAAAAAAAGAGAAGAGAAGACGAGGGCAAGAGGGAAATCTGGAGCAAGGGTCACTGATGGCCAGTAATGACAAAACTGCCCATTTCCCATGATCCTTTTTCAACAAACAGCCTGATAAGCATATGGGTTTGAAAGTAGAAAACCCTTTTTTTTTGATTAAATAAGATTCTTTCTCTCTTCATCTGCTTTTAGTGCCTTCTCATCATAACATCAGAGGACTTTAAATCTGTCCTGGATATTTGTCTAATGGCCCAAATGTTAACCAAACCTCTGGAAGATTAGTTCTCTCCGAATGTTTGATATCATTCAACCTTATTTTTTTACACAGATTAATCTGCAGTGGTAACTTGGATCGTTAGCTATTTTTTGCAATTGTTGATTGTCAAAATTCTACATTAGTAAAAAATTTCAAGGACCAATCAGCATTAAGTGTTTGAGTAAAGCCACCTGAGCAACATCTGAGCGACTTCGTGTAAGATTCTTCAGATCTATGAACTTTATGGACTCATTTACTGCCTCTGCCCATATCAAAGAATAATAATTCCTCTGATGCCCAAAATTTATGGACGAGAATAGCACAACTGCACCAAAGTAATATTAGAAATATTTAAAGTCTGTGTCTGTTTTGAGACGGGTAAGTTCATGGCATTGAAACTGAACCAGGTGATTTATATCATTGAGCTCTCTCTGTTACCAGATACATGTTAACACAGGCTGCCTAATAACCTCTCAAGTGCATCCAAGTGCACTGACAGCAAAATCTGGTTTCAATCGAAACCATTAAAACTTCTTGCTAAATTAAAGATGGATGTAACCCTGATTTTGTGACAGCACCTAATGGTGTCCAAAAATCCCAAAACATTGTTATCCTTAAGTTCACAGCTGAGTTTCAGAACATCAGTACTGAGTCAGGAGGAAAATTCTGAGATCAGTCGATGTACTTTTAATGAACTTCTCACATCAATCAGTGAACTAAACAGTGTGGAAAATATGGGACAGGAAAAGTGTAGTCATTTGGAACACTTATTACCGGACCCATAAAAACTGTTTTGCTCCCCACAGTGAAGTCATTGTGTTGGGAATTAAAACATCGGGAAAACAAACATTATATAAGTTTATGAGAAATCACAAGACAAAACCTATTTTAACCCATGTGTATTGGAAAAGGACCAATGAGAACCAGAAACAGTTTTTCTTAATTAATCACAAGTGTAATCATCTATCACATTTGTCAACTCTGCATATTCTTTAGAGTAAGAACTGATTTAACCTTCATCAAATCATCAGAGGCTGAAATGATTTACATTTTACTTACTGCTGCCATTTTGCTGACTTTATGCTAACAATATGAAACAGAAAAAGGTCTGCAACCTCCAGCTCCTTTATCAGGTTTTTATTGAGGTAATCAAACAAGCAACATTTTGAGTTACATGCTCTTCTCAAGACTTATATGGTCGCCAGATGGACTTATATTGTGGCCAGATGGTGAATATTGTTTGTTGGGTCTAAAGAAAAGCATGTGGCTCTATTATGGATGTGAGCATTTTCTAGTTTTTGGATGCTATTTATTCTAGCAATATCAATTTTGTTTTTTTTTGTTCTTTTGTTTTTTGTATTTTTGTTAAATTCTAGTTTTCTTCACAACTCAAAATCACGTTTCCATCCACTCTCAGCCAGGTCTATAATTATTTTGCATATAGAGCTTAAGAGTCGATCTCGTCTCTTTAGTGAACTTAAACACCTTGAATGTTAGAAGCAACAAAGTGAAATTGCTATTCAGAGATGTGTGTTGTGTCCACAGACTACAATGAACATGGATAGACAATCCAGTCCAATGTTGTTAAAATTAAGTCTTTAAAAAGGGCAAAAATGTGAAAAGAGTCTGAAACACAAGTGCAGGAACTGTCATACTTGTGCTTATCTTCTCTAATACATAACATTGTTTTTTGGTGCCTTAGTTTTTCAAACGAAATTTGATTTTTTGATCTGATGTTTGATAGGTTAAGTGATTATTCATATATAAGATCTTATATAGGTCAAATAAAAGGGTGTATATAGTTCTGGATAATCTTATCTTTTTTAAATCAACAGTCAGAACCAATCTACATCAAACGTACCATAAAATTTTGAGGATTTCAAGGTTGTCTAATCTCCAACAAATTCAATCTGTATGATGAGTGGCAACTCCTCAGAAAAGACTGGAAGGAAATCCAACCATTTTTCATCCTCTGACACTCTGCAATACATTCTTTAAATACATCTTAACCACCTAACAACACCATCAACAAAAATCCTTCCAATGCATCTTTATAGTTTTATAACATCTTCAAATATGGAGAGCAGAAAAAAACATTAGTGGTAAAACTGTGTTCCAATAAAAAAAAAAGAGAGAGAGAAAAGAAAATCTGCGAACAAACTGTGGTAATCATGTAATGTTACTTCAAACCAAACAGGAAACTTTTCTCAAACCATCTGACAAAATCACATTTGTTTTGGTTCAACATGCTTCCACATGGGGGAGACATGCTCCTCCCAAATCCATCCCCTCCTTTTTTTTTTTTTAGTTTGGAAGGAGAAAAAATGCAGAAATAGATAAATGTTTCCTCTTTATGGAAATCTCACAAAAATTTAGAGCTCTGTTAGAGACTGAAACAGAGAGACAAACATAAGGAAAGGGATAGAGAGACAGACGGAGGAAGGAGTTGAGTTATTTTAAGGAGAATAAAATAAAGACACTGGAGTAGAGAAAAGAAAAAACACCTCATTCTGAAACATTTCATCTGTTTGTTAACACTTTTTTTTTTTTACCATGGATCCTTTATCCAAGAAGCTGCTCTGAGGGGCAAACAAGGACGCAAAGCAGAGACGAGAGACAAACAGAGGAGGGTGAAAAAGCAGTGAAACCTTGGCTGAGGTGAGGCAAAAGCAGTTGTGTGGGAGAGCAGAGGCAAAGAGTGAGCAACGCAAGGCAGGGAAGTGGAGGAGTTAGGCGCCCCGTTCTTCCAGCAAAGTGAGAGGGGAAACTGGAAAAAAGAAGAAGAAGAAGAGAGGAGTGATAAAGAGTTGGGGAAGGAGGGAGAAGAGTCGGCTGGACATGGGGCTTTGTGCTGTTCTCCTCATCTGTCTCTCCCAGGCTGAGCTGGGCAGAGTCTGGGCTCAAGCTTATGAAGGTAAGCTCCCGTTCTTCAATGCCAAATGAAATACACGCAGGTATTTATATATATTCTAATAATAACACTGGGTGGCTGCTTTTAACAGAATGTGCTGTGCAAGACAGCTTACAAAATACCTGAAATCAGGTTTAAAGTAATGTTCCCTGACCTGAATTCTTGACACCAACTCTGGCAACAGCAAAGGTGGAAAATAGTTTTTTGCACTTTTTTTTGTTGGATTTGAATATGCGTGTGTGTCTGTGTCCACATATGCATGTGCGAAGCTAATAAGTCTCTTGACATTTCTGTCTGACAGTCACAGGAAGCACATGAAATGGATTTTCTTAGGATGCCGTTCCAACACCTCAGTTTTTCCCATTAGAAAACCCAATTGTCTGTTGTTAATTTACTTGAAAAACACGAAATCATGTGATCGGAAATCCTGCATATTGGCAGATAAATGTTTGAGGTTAACCAGTGATATCAATTACGGCTGGAGTTTTCATCTTGGCACTCTTTTTTTTTTTTTTTATGAAAGTAGAAAAAGTCAATGAGAACAACAGCTGAGCTGAGAAACTTTTTTACTTTATTGTGTTGCCTTGTTTTTATCTTAAACTGTGTCTAAACACTGAAAATCTGATATGTTTATTTGTTCATTACATCTCCTGTATATGAATGCTGTATACTCCTCCGGTTTTCTGTGTGTGTGTGTAAGTGTGTATGCGCATGTATGTATTTTTGTTCTCCTTGGAGATACATTATTTTTAGCCAGCCCCCGTTCTTCTGCTGCCGCTCCTCCTCCGACAATCAGTGGTGCTCCAGTTTCTCTGGCCTCTCCTGTGGTCCCAGTTCCTCTGATCAGGGGCCTAGTGCTGCAGAGGACAACCCGACAGGCCACAGGGACAGATCCCTGATAACATCAGGCTCTATAAAGTCCAGCACGATGTCCATGCTCATCTGCATAGGATTCAGTTCGAGTTGTCTGTCTCACACCTGTGCAGCAGGGTCTCGATTTCCTATAACACAGTGTGGACCAGCCCTTGGCTTAATCAATAATGCTGGAAGCTCTGTGATGTCTGCAGTCTGACTTCAGGCAATGCCACATGTCCTCTGTGGGGCAGTTAATACTCCAGCTGTAACATAAATTCATTTGCTCGGCTGTCCCCGTTCTCTCAGAGATCAGCACAGTCAAGCTTGTCCACAGTTGTACATCAGCACCAATTCCAGTGTCAAATGCAGATTTACTTTGCCTGCAAGCCCACTGACATTTTGATCTGAAATTCTGCTGTTGTAAATACTTTTCAACAGTTTATGTCCTCTAAAATGTAAGACCTTGACTTGTAAGTGTAAAGTTTGTCACATGTAGGGTGTTTTCTGATTCCTCCGCTCAAGAAGGAGACATCTCAAATGTACCCTCAAGCTTGATTTGGTGCGTCACAAAACCAAAAACCAATTGCAGACAAAGAAACCTGAACCCTCCAGTGCAGAGTGGACTTTCAGGCAGTGACAGCAAGGCTAACAGGGACATGTATGGCTGAATATCACCAATTTTATCTTTAATGCAAACTGTTTAGTCAGGTGGACCTGAAACTGCAGACAAATGACTTAAACAAACTAAAAAAGTCGTAAAACTCATATTTATCATAACTTTTTCTAGGTTTACACTGAGGGAATATCTTCAGAGTCTTATCATTTTAGTTAACAGAAATATAAGTAACTTTGCAGTTCAAATTTTTGTGATCCAACTTTTACAACAAAAAGCCAAAAAATCTCATGATGTAAATGTAGCTTCCAAATATTAAGTTGAACCTGAACAGATGTGAGATGATAAGAGGGTCAGATGTTTACTTCTGTGGGGGAAAAATTCCATAAAAACAGATTTTTGTTAAAGATCATTAATAAATCTGAGTAGCCAGCAGCTACTGTAAAATTCTTACCATAAAATAATCCACTGTGAAAACTATAAAGACTGCAACATTGACAACACAGACAGCAAACTACAACCGTCCAACGACATCTGCACGCTGGAACTAAAAGTCAGCTGCGCTACAAAAAGGGGGAAAAAAAGGTCTAAATTATATTTGTACACATTTATCCGAACTCTGTATTTCTTCTTTTCTTTTTCGGGTCCTTATCAGTCCAGCTGCCAGTGTTTGTGATTGTGTGTTGTGGTTACTGCTGTTCCTGAGTGTAAGGTGCCAAATGGCTTCCTCCCACGCTACAAGCTCCAGGCTGGTTTTAACACAGATCACCCTCTTTTTTTAAAATCCAACCGCAATATTAAAAACCACTGTGGTAAATTGCAATGACACACACCGTCATCATACAAAGCAGTGACCTCGCGCTGTGATTACTCTTCCACTAATGATTCTTTTGCCAGAAGACTGCAGGTGCTTTGCTAATCTCCGCCCCAACACTAACACTGATCTCATCTCCAACAGCACACAAAACTTAACTGCTACAGGGTCAAGACTTTGTATCTTGAAATTTAATCATCTCTCCTCTGCTGTGTTTGGACCGCTCATAATGGTTCACTCTCTTTGGCGTATCAGTCTCTGGAGCAAAGATGTTGGCCCTTTGTTCTCTTTTCTTGGGCCTGCAGATGATTCTCTTTTCCTTTGTGCCCTCGATGTATTCTTCAACAGATTTGAACTTCAAAGTGTTCTGCATTCACCCGGAAAAAAAAGGTTATTTTCAGAGGAAGTTTATTTTCATCCTCGGACTTCCTCCAGATGAACAGACAGAAATGCCATTTAGCTTTTGTCTCAGTTGAGGGACGCGGTTTGGTCTTCTGTGTCTTCAGTGTTCAGCCTTCAAAAGCTGCTTTTTAATAATAAAAATATGACTTATAATGTTTCTCACATGTCTGTCATCAACAACAGATGATTAAATTCTGCTGAAGATATAAAAATAAGCAATGAAAGAACGTCACAGAGCTACTGTACATTTACAGAGATATACAGAGATCAGGAGAGTGTGACATTGGTGCGTAGGAGACGGCAATGGGATAAATTCATAATACTGTATATGTGAGCTCACAATGCTGTGTCCTAGTTTGATGAGACTCTCAACACCCACAAGAGGTGGTTGCTGCAATGCAGACACATCTGAAGAGGCAGATACAGTGGACACTGCTGCCATGCAGGGGCCATCGTCTCTAAACTGCTGATTTCTCTTTAATCATACAAAATAAGCTTAGAGGAGTCAGTAGTCCTGGCGCTGTAAGATATGTTGGATTAAAAAGCAGGAAATCTGACATTCTGCTGATGCACGGCTGTAAATTGACATGATCCTGGCACTGAACTGTGGTAGTCTAAATTTAGAGGCCAGAATCAGAATCTGCCAGAATCATCTCCGTGTCTTTTATTCTAATACAGGAGGCATAGTAGGACATATTCCCACCTGCTATTCACCTGCAAATATGTCACATCTGTCGCTTTAGTCATTGCATTATTTTGGGCCTGCTCTTAAATGAACCAGGATGTTTTTTTTTCTCCATTTTGCACATTGCCTGTGCAGGTTTCACATACACATGTGTCTGCCAGACCTGATGCTACTGATGTCAGCTTCACTCAAGTCCTAATGCAAACCCTCTCTGGATCGACTTTTTCGCCCTTTTTTGTTGTTGGAAGTTTGTCAAGGCCCACATGCAGACAGTTAGACAAGGTTAGAGATCTCTGAGAAAGCAGACAAGCTCAACAAGTCTGGAAAGCAAAATTTAGAAGTGCCAATAAGGTTTAAAAATGCAAAAAAATATATGTACAATCAAATACAGGATGTCTGGACATTTTTAGTATTTAATAATAACTAACGTCTAGTCCCTGATCTGTCATGTTCAGTCTTCCTCCTCTTCAAAGCTCTTCCTCCTCTTGTCTCCCTACGATTTGACGCCTCCTCAGCTGTTTGTGATGATGATGATGATGATGATGAGTCCTGCCAATCTGACCCAATTAGGAGTCCTTGTTCTGAAGCTGTGGAAATAACTTCCACTGCACCATAATCAAACAAGATTTCTCATTAGAGCTGTCTCCCCTGTGTGCATGATAACCTCTCTATGTTTCTTTCTCTTGTTCCATTTTGTCTCTATAGCCTCTTTTTTGTTGTCTCTTTGTCATTGTTTTGTTTTTCACTTTTATAACAGATACTTTACCCCATTCAGTCCTTATGCAACAAGGGCATTCAATGAGGAACAGCTTCCAGTGGTAAAATCTTACAGTAACTTACAGCACAGGAGGCAGGAAGTCTTTTGCATAAAACACCATGTGAAACCGCAACTTGTTGCTTTAAACTAGATATCTGTTCTGTTTAAATAAAACAACATACAATGCACTAATTGGTGAGCTTTGGAGGTGCTTGTAGGCTTGTAGGTTTGTGACTTTGGGCCAGACTAACTGTTTCCACCTATCTTTATGCTTGACTAAGCTGCTGGCTCTAGCTTCATTACCAACATTAAAGCTATATTGATGCTCTAATCTGCACTATTCCTTGAATGGTTGACAACACCACATCATCTGCTGTATCTGAAAACAGCCAACAAAGAGTCCAAAAGCCAAATATTCAATATTCAAGGCAATATTCAGATGCCATCTCACTCATTTGTGTTTTGGCACAGAGGAAAACCTTTTACTTTTGACCACAAAAGTCAAAATTACGCTGAAAACCAAACATTACACTCTCATGTGATCGATAAATATCTCATTTCAAAATCATGGGCACTAATTTGCTGGTATAACAGCCTCCATTCTGCTAGTTTCAGTCTTTCCACCAGATTTTGGAATCTGGCTCTTGGCATTTATCCACAATGAGGACTGAGGTCCAACACTGATGTCTGGTGATCAGTTCTGGCTCACAGTTTTTGCTCTAGCTCATCCCAAACATCCTAAATGTGGTTGAGGTCAGAGTTCTTTGCAGACCATTCAGGTTACTGCACACCAAAATGAGAAAACCAGTGTCTTTATTATAATTAACATGCAGAATACAGAAAAAAACAGTTTTCAGCTCACAGATGAGTGTCTACCACACACGCTTTGCTATCCTCTCAAAACTCTTTACAATGTAAGAAGGTTATTAAGAAATTATTACAATTATTCTGTTTTTTGTTTCCATTTAGCAAAATCTCCAACAAAATCTGTAGAAAAGAACCCAAAACACCCAAGACAACCCTGAATGTCACTCAAATGACAGAGATACTTTATTTCATAACTAGCAAGCGGCTACTGGAGATTGGATATTTGCAAGAGCTGAATTATGCATGCGTTAATGCAGTACACTAACAGGGGCTCTACCATCCCCATAAATAACATTTGCAATGCTAATTCTAAGAAATTCCGTCTATGCAATCACATTTTTTGGCTTTTCTGCCCACAGATCTTTTTTGCCTATGTACAGTACTTGCTAGTTATCTAAATAAGGTAGGAGTGTCATTTCTTTGGGTGGGCTATGGTCCGAGTCTGCATGCTGGTTCAGAAGATTTCTCTTAATTTTTATAAACATTTTTCAGATATACAGTAGATAGTAATAGTTTCCCAGATGATGCCATTGTGGCCAAACATGCATTAGTCATCAATGGAGGAGTTCAAATTGTTTCACCAGAACGAGCTAATTCTCTGAGCTAGACTACTGTATGTATGTAGTGTGGTTAGGTGTACATGTTTGTTTGTGTGCGTATGTGTGCTTGTGCTTTTGCATGTTTATACGAATTATACAGTACATAAAGTATATATTTATATATATATATATATATATATATATGATATATATATGTGTATTTGAGTTTATGTTTGCATCTATTCCATCGTCAGGGGCTAAAGGTTCTTGAGGATTCGAAGTCCGACATACACTTGGGTTTGATGCCTTTAGCATTGTAGTAATCCACAACCTGGTTAGGGACCTCTGCCAAAACACTCTTGGCCAGAGCCGCTGGGGAGGCCTGGAAGCAGAGACAGACAGGTAGAGAGAGACAGAGACAGAGAGGAGGAGGAGGAGGAGATAGGTCACAAATACACACACATCACCTGCCATGTGTGATTCTAGGATACTAGAATTTACTTTTGGGCCTCATGCTTTCAAAGGTATAGACTGGTGAGACTGACAGGATCAGACAAGCTAATTGGCCAACCTCAAAACATCCCTGCTTTCAACTGTTTGTCCTCTAGTACCATAGCTTGGTTTCTATAAATGTGCTCAAGGAGAGAAAAAGCACATCAGACCTTATCAACTCAGAAAAAACAAAGCATTAAAGCACACTCTTTATGCAAATGATCATGCACATTGACCCAGTTTATGCTGTATGAGTTAATTATACCAAGAAGTTCAGTTGTATTTCCTCCATGGATACTGCTAATATTTCAAAAATGCACCTCTGATTTGGTAATTGGCAAATATTGGGGTTACTTAAGGCTCAAAAAGCCTTTAAACTATTTATGGATGTTTTCCCCTGCAGGAACTATTGCAGCCTAAAAATGTCAGTCAGTGTCAGAAACCTGCATACCTTATTGCAACCAAGAGATTAACACTTTAATTGACTGTGATAGTTGAAACTAATCAAAGCCAGGTTGCATGTTTTAAAAATTCTAACAATTCCAGCCTTGCAGTTCATTCTGATTATAGTTTAAGATTTCTCATAAACATTTCAACTGTGTCCATTGTAGATGGGTTTTGGATTATGAACAGTTAGCCACAAAAATCCCTTTCCAAATCTCATAGAAGCCAATGATGCATTGGTATTAAATTCATAACAAGGCAGATTTTTGATAGTTTAAAAAAATGTTTAATGTTTTATTTATTCCGTCAAAGGACTTAAGGAGTGATGATAAATGTGCTGAATTTACTGTTCCTTTCGAGGGTAATACTTGAAAAGTTTTAAATATTTGCATAACATGACACTAAAAACTACACTTAGCCTTGAGTCAGTACAGAATAAAAAAGAATAACATTCCTATGTACATACACGCACAATTACACACACATACAGGTCAGCCACTTGTCTGCATGCACACACAGGCTCCCACAGCGCACACACTTCTGAATCCTCAAAGTCAGAGACTCTGTCGTACTCCGTCTCACATAATTCCCCGAGACAATGCATCATCAAAGTGCACCCACCCCCTCCTCTCATTTCCACCCTTCCTCCAGCTCTCTCTGCTCCTATCTACCTGTTATCCCCCGCTCTGCCTGTCACACAGCAGCTCCGTCCTGCTAATCCCTTCTGAAAAGAAACGACAGAGCAGAAAATCACCTCTCCACCTCTGTCACACACTCCCTAGCTCCCTTTTGTCTTTAGCTCCAGTCTCCTGTTGACCCCCCCTTCAACACCACCACCATCACTGGGCGCTGTCCCTCTCCCTCCACCTTCCTCTTCTGTTTCCTACAGATTAATTCTTCACCTCTCCTCTCTGACTTTCTCTACTTTTGGGTAAACTATATATTTCCACTCTCTTTTACAGCCCTTACCCCCTTTTTCTCTGTTAGCTGGATGTAATTAGTTGATTTCTCAAACTGTCACAGACCTGACTCACCATAACAGACCCAGGCAAACACACCCTGTCAAAGCCAGGAAAAATTAATGCCAGCCGAGAGGGACGCACACACACGCAGTGAGTAGATAGCTGATGTGTTTTGACGAGCACACCAAGCATATTACGCCCACACATTCACACTTGCTACCCCGTGAATACGGCACTGCATCCACCCACCACACACACATACACACACACACACACACACACACACACACACAGAGTCACAGTCACTGTTGAAGTAAAACTTTTTAAATGCTGTTGTTTAGTTTGCAAGTGTATATTTTTTGAATAATCAAAAAAGACGTATATCTAGAAGGAATTGAATTCTGTCTGATTCTTAGTCTGTTTACTTTAATCTCACATTTCCTTTAAATCAGGGTTCAATAAGTTCAACAACTGGCCTATTTTTCAGTATTTGTAGTGGGAAATCAACACTTAACAGACCCATAAGTTTTTAATGTGTTTTTGTTTCATCTGCAGCCATTTAGTAATGACTAAACAGATGTATTTGTTTGGTTTGGAATTATATCCAATGACAGATGTCACAGAAGCTTTTGTTGATAAAATGACTCATCTTATGTTTGTCCTGGTTAAAGTACAGACCAGAGAAAAGGATGAGCTGCTTTATTTTTGCTTGAATAAAAGTGCTGGAGTTGTTGTTGCCTTAAAAAGAAGCCCATCATACCAAGTGACCTCTATTTATGTTTCTGACACCCAAATCGGTATTATCAGAGGATAAAGCTACAGTGGTGGCATTAAAATTTTGTTGAATTCAATGGTTTATTTTTCCATTTAAAACTATCATTATTTGCTTAGCAGTATAAGTGTCCATTAAAGAATAATACAAAGTGTTAAACTGTGTATAAGAAAAGCAGAAGCAGAAAAATCGTGGTCGGCAAATGAGCTTAATAATTAGTTAAATATCAATATCTATCACGCGTTTGCTAGTAACAGCATTGTTTTTACATTAGCTCACTTTTGCATTGTTTTTTTTTCTCAAACTAGTGGTCATACCAGACCAGTTTTAGAAAAAATATTGAATGTTCATGTTGCATACGCTCACTTTAAGTGAAGTGGATTATTCATTTTTTTTATCTATTTTATTGAGCTAAATTTACAAGAATTCACTTTAGCACCACACGCTGTTTTAATAGCCTGTTGCTGAATGCAGCACAGCAGCCTCAGCTTCATGAAGCGGCATCGTTTATGACACCATGTTTATTGGGTTTTGCAAAGGCTTTATGTTTACATTGTTATCTGCAGTAGATTTGTGAAAATGCATTATAGAGTTCTGATGAGAATTATATCAGTAAAAACTTCACTTTTTGCTTTGGGGCCAAATGTATATGTGAGCAGGTCAGATTTGATGGGCTGCTATTAGCCCACTACTGCTCTTTATCATAATTCTGCTGGTTTATACAAAGAAAAGACCTCCGGTGGTGCACTGGTTATGATACTGAAATATTCAAACTGACATTTAGCCCCACTTATTGCCTTTGTTTTAATCTTTTGGCCCTGATATGAAATTTCTTAATGTTTTATGACTAGAAACTCTTTTATAACCTCACATTTCTTATTCCCTTTGATTTTGTTACCCTGAGCGAGCTCTGAAGTTTTACAGCACTGTTTAGTATCCACCCTACTTATGCTGGCAGTGAAGAAGTGACAAGGTACAAAAACGCCTAGAAAGCATCTAGCGCAAAAGTCTGTCCTGCTTTCTTCTCGTTTAATGCCTCATTTGTATATGTCTTAATGTTGAATGACTTCCCTACAGAATCAGACCTATTTTCTGCCCGGAATGTATTTATCAAAGCTCTATAATCTTTAAGACATGAAATTTAAGACATCTGTCCCTTGCATGTTACCCCTCCTCCTAACCGCCACCCACGTGTTTGAAGTCCTTGAAGGGGACGAACTGGACGATGTCCCGAAGGACCGGCTCGCCCTTTGGTGAGCGAAGGATCCCGTCGTCCCCGTCCAATATCTGCATGTCTGTGAAGTCTGCGTTGCCCACGCCCACGATGATGACGGACATGGGCAAGTGGGAGGCGTGCACAATGGCCTCCCGCGTGTCCGCCATGTCGGTGATGACGCCATCCGTCAGGATCAGCAAGATGAAGTATTCCTGGTGAGATGGGGAGAAATTTGTGGGTAAAAGGGAGGAAGATGCAGGGAGGGAGGAGAATGCTCCAGGAATTTTCTGTTAAAAATGGCTTCTTGTCAGGGTCTAATTTGAATAAAACTCATTCTAATCCACCAGAGAGCCAGAAAGAAGCGGGAGGTAATAAAGCAGAGGGGAATTTGTGCTCTAAAATTTATGGCTGGAATTAAATTAATATCAATCACTTCCACCTGCTTTCCAGTTCATCTTTTTTTGCTCTACTTTGTCCCATCTATTACCTCCTCTGATGTCTCATTTTTTCTCTTTTTATTGCTATTTGTCTTCGCCTTGTCTCCCTCTGTATCAGTGCAAACACCAACAGCCACAACAACAGAATGAAAATGGTCCAGTCTGTCCTTTTTTTTCTATCTAATTCTCTCCCTCACCATGGCCTCTTTGGTGTGCATCTCCTCTGAGGCAGACGAGGCTACTTTCTGGATGATTGGGGCGATATTGGTGGGTCCGTACAGCTGGATCTTGGGGAGGCAGTTCTGATAGGCCTCCACCACACCTTGAATCCCTGCAACACACATACATATGCTTTTTTTTTTTTTTGCTGTCTATTTATTTATCTTTGTGTCTTTGTATCTGGATGTTGCACTGAAACAACCTCACCAAGTCAAAGTTCTTGAATTTGCAAAAAGGTCTGCGAAAAAAATGTCAGATTCTGAACATGTGATTGCACTGCAGGGGTGACTGGGCATTTTTCAATCCCATGTGGTCCACACACACACACACACACACACACACACACACACACACACACACACACACACACACCTGCACGACAGGAATGCAGCTATGTGGAGAAAGCAGCACAGAAGCCCATTTCACACATACAGATTAGTGTTGTTTTTCTTTGTATCTTAGCGCTTGAAATACTTCCTGCAGCACAGCGACAAATCTCCCAGCTGTGTGTGTGTGTGTGTGTGTGTAAAAGTGTGTGTGCACGCCTGTGTGTTTTTGTATGTGTAATAGAAGAAGGACAGATATGGAGGGAAATATATGGGACTGACAGCGAGGGAGAGATGAGAGGCGTTCAGCTGTGATACCGCAGCTTTTGGGCTTGTGATGTATATAAATGTGTACGTTTCTGTGAGTCAAGGAGACAAGTGGGTTCGTTTGAAAGCTTACCAGCACATTCAGGATTGTCCTCATCAAAGTTCACAGCAAAATCATGTGAAACCTTCATGTTGGGCAGAGCACACAAAGCCTTGTTAAAACCAAACACCAAGCACAACATGTTCAGACCCAGTTTATTGACAGATGCATTCTCGTTTCATGTTGATCAAAGAGATCTAAAATCTAAAGTAGCCAAACTCCCCCTGCAACTGCAAGCACACACGCACACATCCTGAATATCTTACCTTGAAATCAGGTGGTATGAGTGCTCCAAAACCAAATGCTGGGAACATTTTATCACTGGAGAAAAAAAAGGTTTGTTGAAAGAAATGGTGAAAAGTACAAAGGGAGGGATTAATCACAGGCAAAATCTTGAACAATTTTGTGGCTTTTTACGTGACAAACACGTAAAAATCCAATTTTTTTCTCTTTCATCCAATGATTTAGTCCTCAGGGGAAAACTCTAGCGTGTGTGTGTGTTGGCATTAGCTAAACCATGATTGATTTGTTGAGTTTTACCTGTCATAGTCTTGGCAAATCTCCCCGACAGCCACCAGTGCTTTGAGGTACTCATTGGGCTGGTAGGGGTGGATGTAGTGCAGGGAGCAGCTGTTTCTGGGATCCCCATTGGACGCTGTGAAGTCTATTGCCACCTAGGACAGAAATACACACATATACGCTCAGCATGAGAGGGCATGGTGCAGACAATAGCATGCTGCTGTAAATATTGAGGAGATTATATGTGACAAAACTCACTGTGAACTGAATCTGACAGCCTCCCATGATGTAATCCAGGAAGGAATACATTTTGATGATCTGTCAGGGGAAGTGTAGAGATTGGATGTGATAAAAGCTGAATGAGGTGGATGTAGCTGTCTTTGCAGTGCTGACACTTGAAATAAGTTAACTAAAAAAAGATTTGCCTATGACAGTTTTGAGAATCAATTTATTGTTTTGGTTGCATGAGGCATCATTAGCTTTGGTTTCGTGGTGAAGGTTGTAAATCCCTTTGAGCTCTGGGAAACATGAGACAGGCAATTTTCCCCGTCATCTGACATGAATTCATTTATTTATTCAAACAGCTAATTAACCAAACAATTCACTGACAGATTAAGGTATCCTGTGGAGTTTTTGACCACTAGTAGTGCTACAGATCAGATTTTATGAGCGGGTCAAGCCTGAGGATGCACATGCATGCAGACGTGAAGGTGACCGACACACATTCCTGCCGCTGGATTCACACTATTTCCTTAATTGACAGTCGGCGCCTGTAACGTAACAAGAAGCTTAGGAATGTGCTAATAAAGGCAGAGGAGAAGAACGCTGTAGGAAACAAACACTAATGTAACAATGCAGGATTCAAAATATTTTGCAGATGTTATATGAGGAGAGAAACATTTTCTACATATTTGTCGAACCTCAAGGAAACAGCAATGGGTTTGAAATGCTGAATATAAACATGTAAGAAAACTCTACAAGGCAGGAAGTAGAAAAACCGGTGTTACTTCACCTTGCAGTGGTTGAGAATGACAACACCAGAGTTTCTGTAATTCTTCTTCTTCATCTGGTATTTAGGGTTGATGCACTCCCATTGGATCTGGCCAAACACACACACACACACACACATTCATGTTAAGGTTGGTGGTGTGACTTTGGATGTGGTGTGTGCATGTGGAAAGACTGAACAATAACATGTCCGTCACATGCAGATTCACAACAGAACAATTACCCACAATTCCTACCGTTTTTAATGGAAGCATTGTAATCAGCTGAACATCATTAACAGAGGGCACAGCGACCTGTCGAATCTAAAACGCCTACTTTGTTTTTCCACTTCAGGGACACAAAGGATAGCCTGCTATTTTTTGGTTCCAGCTGGGGATCAACTTTTTGGGTTATGAACCAATTTATTTTTTGTCAAAATGCAGTGAATGTTTCCAAATTAGATGCATGAGCTGGAACAGAGGCAGTTCAGTGAAAAAAAGGCCTTTATGAGATACTTCAGCAAAAAGCACATTAGGACGTCAAGAAGAGGAGAGGACGCATTTATCTTTCTCTTCTAAAGGGAGAGTTTTTACATTTTCCCTTATATACTCTAAAAGATCTGAACCAAAGTAATGGAATTACGTTTTTCTTCTAACTATTGATTTATTTATGGTAGAGTTTATTGTTAATAGCAATCAGTAGTCTCGATTATGACATCATGCATGTGAGTGTGTATTTACAAATGCATGCGCATTCATACAAGCTTTTAAGTGGCAATAAGGATATATTTAACATATTTTAAATTTTTTAATTTAACTATTTAACTGTTTAGTTGTTCACTAGTGTTCATTTCTTGAAGAGTCACATATATAATCATCAGAGGCTACTAGCTTGCTAGTAAAAAGTTGTATGAAAGAACCGCCTGTACATAAAAAAATTACAATTAACAATGACATAGAAAAGAAACTCCAGTTATTGTCCATAATATGAACATCCACATCACCTACTCTGGAAAATGTACATTGTGCCAAGCCAGTAGAAAAAGAGGAAGGGATCTAAAATTCAGATACTGGTGCTTGATCCCTTCTGCAAAAACTAGCTAAGTCAAATCACAACAAAGGGAAAGAGGCTCCCATATTGTATCGATATATTTCTTTAAGTTTTGTTCTCCTGTTATTGATAATGTTAAAAAAAATATGGCCGTGTTCTCCATTTTATAGGCAGTCTGACCAAGTCAGATCCATACATTTTCATCAATAGTAATAAAAAGTGTTGTGGTATGGGGTTAAGAGTGCAGGCAGTGTTGTTTCCTTTTATTGATGCTGTTATGTGGCTGGCCTTGCACCTACGTGATGTGTGTGCAATCACCCTCCTTCACTTATATAAGTCTGGTAACCATTTATAACATTTTGAACCAGCAAAAATCTAAATCTTATCAAACTGTTGTCCATCTGAGCTCATTTGTGCGCAGTCGGTCGGTGTCTTTGCTTACCTGCTTGCCCTCCTGCTCTGCTCTCACCTCCTTGAAGGTGGTCTGAAACTCCCCAATAAAGTCATGTTTCCCATTAGAGTCCCAGTCCCAAACTGTGCACTGGAACAGACACAAAGAGAGACACACGCACAGGCGCACACATCCTTTCAGTTAGGGCGCAGCTGCCGTCACCTAAACGCACACACATCCACACACTTATACACACACACACACACACTCATGGCATGCGGGGAAATGCCATGCTGAATGATTGATAAGGCGCTGTTGGTGGGGGGGCAATGGAGCGGTGAAATATTAATCTGAGGATGCTGAGAGGGACGCAGCTTAAGAGACAGATTTATGTGTGTGTATGTGTGTTTAGGCATAATAGTTTGTTTCTCTCAAAGGAGCTACTAGACAAGAAAAATGGCCTCAATCACCGGTGAAAACTGCAGGTCAGAGGGGGGCCGAGGTTTAGCACATCATAAAGAAACAGCCCCATCATTTTAAAAAGATGACAAAAGACACCGATACCTGGGCTGTCCTGCAGAGTTTACGATCAATAACACTCAATAAAGTTTGTCGGCGGAGAAGCACGTTATCATGGAAGAAATGCTTCGACCTTTCATGAAGGTTTATGGCTTTGAATGGGTCATTTTGCTCTCGAGCTTTGTGACCTCCTTGCCTGAGGCCACCCAAACATCCAGTGATCAAAACCAATCCAACAACACTTAATTAAAAATTAACAAGGAGCTGTAATCCCCTTATTCCCCCCCTCCCACTTAAGCTGTCAATTTCCTGCATTTGAAGTTTATTTTCCCTCTGTTTTATTATTAGTGGCTCGTGTGCTTGTATGTGTTTTTGCATGTCAGGGGAGGAAGTGCACACTTTTGCAGCCCTGCTTCCACTTCTAGTTGCTGGGAGCATGAGGGAGAGTAATGAAAAAATTAAGAATCTCCGGCCCATTCGCTGAATACTAACTGTTGGATGGAGGTAGGAAAGAGAAAGAGAGAGAGAGAGAGAGACGGAGGAAAGGAGGAAGGGAAAGAAAAGTAGGGAGGTTGAGAACCAGATAAGGAAACATATAAAGGGGGAGACAGACACTCTGCAGAGAAGGGTTATGCATTTATGCATTGGTCAGTTAAGAGCCCAGTGAAAAGGAAGTACCGGTGTGAATAGAAATCTCTGCCCTGCCACTTCTCACTGTAGCTCTGATGCTTCAAACAGGTAGCCCTGGAAACCATAGCCGATGGCGTGCATGTGCGTGTGTTTGTGTGTGTGAGTGTGCGAGCTCTTTCTCCTGCTGTCAGGAGCCATGCAGAGTTAAGACGCCTTTGAATATTTAATGAACAAGCTCATGTTTATTCATGGCAAAAGAATAACTGTTCGGAGCTGTTGTGCGGCTGCCGCTTTAGCACATATTCACACAGGCAGGCGCGCGCACGCAGATCTTTTCTGGCAAGTAAAGGTGAGAGTTTAGGACGACCACTGAGCTCTTTCACACCCGTCCGACTCTTTAAATAACACACTGACAACAGGAAAGGCAGCACATGACCTGAACTCAACTCCCTGAGAGGAAAATAGGAAGAGACGATTGAGGCTGCTTTGTGACCGTTAGTGGATAAGAAGCATTTTGGCAAAGCTTATGTCTTACAAATCCCATAATTTGTATGCTGCACAAATAAAAACACCTTGCAGAGAAACACCTGCAGGCCTTGGGTATTGTTTGGCCTCTCCTTTTTTTTTCAATGGGTAATGTGTCCCTGGGGGATACTGTAATATCAAAGAGAGCTGTGGCCAAGGTTTTTGCATGCTTAGATGGTTTTAGATTAAATTTAAGTTAAACTTTGGATGTTGAATGAAGTGATGCTGCAGCTATTTAAACTTGCAAAAAATAGTTATAAATGCAGACTCACCTTTAGTTCCCTGTCATGGTCACCGCTGCAGAGTGTGTTCAAGGAAACTTTGAAGGATTTCCAAACTGGACTCAGGTTGTTCATAACCGTCTAAAACATGAAAGTGCACAAAAACATCACAGTTTTTGTTAATCGAAGGTCCGACGCTGTAAATGACGCATGCATGTTTGCTAAGCATGTGTTTACCTCAGTTCTGTGTACGAGGGACTCGGTCCCATCATCATTTATTCTGAAAATCTCCAGAAAAGGGTCTGATTTGCTGAAAAAATCCTTCAGAGGAAAAAGAGAAACAGGCACGTAAGGCTTTGCCTCAGATTTGCCTTTGATCACCATAAATCATTCATATAATAACAGAAGCATTATTTCACCCAATTTTTCTCTCTCTTTCTTTCTCGTTTCTTCTATCCATCCCTTTCCTGTCCTCTTCAATTTATCCGCCCCTCCCCTGCTTTCTTCCATCTTTCCCCTAAGGCAAAACTTGTTTGGATTAGTCATCCATGGCCGTGGGTATGTGAGTGTGTGTCTGTGGAGGCTGAAAATTAATATAGTTATCTGTGTGTGTGGTTGGGTGGGTGAGATAGGAGGGGGTTGTTGGTGTGGGGGTGGGGGTGGGGGTGAACACCTATCTCAGTAGGCGTCCTCCAAGGCCAGATTGTTCTTCTGTGTATTGGGTGTTAGTAGCTCCCTCACGAAATCCCACAGCCCTACCACTTCACATAAATGCACCTCCCAAACAGCACATGCACACACACACACACGCACGCATGTACGTACACACACACACACACACACACACACACACACACACACACACACACACAAACTAACTTCTATCTGTGAATATTAATTCTTCTCCTCCAATTTTCAGTCTTTTCCAAAGCAGACACACAAACCTTGTCGTCCAGCTTACGAGCGCTGAAGGAGAGTTCAACATAATCGTCATTACCAGACAACTCCTCTGCTGTCACCTTTTGAATGGTTGGGGGAAGAGGAAGAGGAGGCAGAGGAGTTGGAGGGGATAGAGAGAGAGAGAGAGGCAGAGGAAGGAGGTGAGAGAAAATGAGATGGAAATGAGGAACAGAACAGATTGAACAGACAACATCATCAAATTAATTAACATCAGAGTGTCTGAGTGCAAGAAGTGGTGGATGTGTGGTTTGAGTGTGTGTGTGTGTGTGTATGAGTGTGTGCATGTGTGTGTGCATATGTGTGTGTGTAACTGTCGTGTCAGTGTCATACCGTAATGGAGGACTTTCCGGCAGTGTTTCCCTGTTTGAGCAGAGCTTTGGTCAGTTTCCTCTGAGAGACGATCTAAAGACAAACAGAAACACAGACGTCAAACTCAACTCACCTCCGAGGGGCAGCTCTGTCCTGTTAGTGTCACCCTGGTGTCATCAGCTTTTGCATGAACTGCCTATTTACACATCTAATCAACATAAATCAGCATGGTGGGGTCACCTTTCTTACTACCTGTCAAATGTAATTTTCTCTGGCGTTGTATCCCTGGTTTGATCTGCCAGCTCCTTGTCTCTTTCACCTACTACAGTTTTAACACTGGCCAGGTGTTGTACTATAAGTGGCTGCTCAAATTTACAAGGAGAGGTGGGTATAATTAACTGTGT
This sequence comes from Ctenochaetus hawaiiensis, assembly GCA_029783645.1. NCBI lineage: Eukaryota > Metazoa > Chordata > Actinopteri > Acanthuriformes > Acanthuridae > Ctenochaetus > Ctenochaetus hawaiiensis. The sequence goes on along the minus strand of JAPZDY010000008.1, from coordinate 12,247,714 downwards.
GTCATCCACATGGAGGAATTACTTGATACAATAAGCTGCAAAACTGCAAAAACAGTTGCACAGTGAGGTGTCTCAGTGGGATCTGTGAGTTAAAGAGATGCTTTATTGACATTTGATTGATCTGATTGTTTTCTGTGGTTTTCTGTGTTCAGCTTAGATATAAAGAATGAGGTTTGGAAGCATGAATGCACTTCATTTTTAATTAAAAATAATCAAAACTAAAACGGAAGAAATGGCCCTTGTCTTCAACTATATTTTAAAGGAGAAAGATGACAAGTTAAGCACAAATTAAAACACAATTCCTATATGAAGGTCCAATGAGTTCTGTGTACTTTATGTACAAGGTTGTTGTTCAGTGAAATGAAGCTATGCAAGATTTTATGGCAGCATAATTAGTGTTTACTGACAGATCTGAAACTGTTCCCATAATGAGAGTCGAGTTTGGGCTGCTTGTGTGAAAACTGGAGATCATAACCAGACTGTATAGGAACTGTGCATAAAACATACTGTATTTTATATTGTGACCCATCACTAAAGATTGGGTCAAATGATTTAAAGCAGCTTTGACCACATTTTTAGCTATACTGCCAACTTATGAGAAGATTTCTGACTCTTCAGCTGCTAAATGCTCAATAACACATGTTAACTTGCTGATCAAAACAATTAACTAAAAGACACAATAAAGTTTTGCAGAGCTGGGGGGCAATGTGGGGATAATTCTCTGAGGCTTTATCACATATACTGTATGTAATCCATTGATAATGTAAATATTGATTAGAGTCTCTTTAAGAACAGCAAGTTCTGAATAACGCTGACACAGCGCATCTGTGAGAAGACTCCCCCTGGCTACTTTTCCAGTGATGACTGCTACTGCACGCACAAAAAGATCCAAACTAACACAATGATGCAACTAATGGCAACACACACACACTTTCAACTCACCCTTTCTGCTATATGTCTCAGTTGTCATGATGATAGATTTATGATTAATGGATTCATTAACAGATCAGTTACTATCACTGATCTGATTTTTTGCCTGTGGGGCTTTCATATTGCACTGATAAAATGCTCTCTTTTTCCTAACAGCACTCTGAATGGACAGCAGCATCAAGACTGTTGTTGTTTAGACTGAGACAAAATGCTGGCAGCATGTTATCCCATTTCAGTAAACCTCCCTGGCTCTTGCCTTCAAAATCCTCTCCTACTATGTCAATTATCTCAGTTCTCCCAACTATTGTAAATCCACCAGCTTTGTGTTGCTGATAGCGTCTCTGACAATAAGAGGTGGAAATAAGCACTTTAGTATTTTTTGGACTTCTGTCCATTCTGCTCTCTTTCTCTTCCCCTCTTCTCAGCATGAGTCTGGTAATTTCCCGAAATCAAGTTACTCAACTTGTTCATGAGTATTTCCGCAATTACAAGTTTCCTTTTAAATGATCTGGGATATTTATGAAGCACGTAAATAATGCAAATCTTTACATATTGATTCCAACTACATCATTAAAATGAGCAACAACACCATTAAGGCAGAAACAAGGCCATATGTATTAGCATATGCAACACAGTTTGCACCCTCAGGGTTTTACGTAACTAAGGGCTCCAGAAAAAAGACAGCTAAGAGTAAATGCAAATAGTGACAGTAGCTGCCCTCAAGAGAAAAGATTACATTAGGATTCCATTCATGGCTGAAGTTTATCTATTTAATATTAAAGTTACACTCTCACTGTTACACTAAACCCTGCCTGATATATATGTTTAATATCCCAACAAACTAAAAGCACTGAACAGAAGATTACACATTCCAAAGCATTCATGCATGCATGCTTCTACACCGGTAAACATAACACCCGCTGTACATGATGTAGTAGTTAAATGCAAATTACAGGTTGCATGTGCACTGATGCACCTAAATACCCCCCTGTCATGCATTCACCTGCACAAGCGTGCTCTCATCATTCTCTGGCCTTTCAGGGGAACTTACTCGAACATATCTTCGGATGTGCAGCTTATATGAAATCAAAACTTGTGCAGTGACCCAGCGAACATGTTTCATGATCAAAGCCATAAAGTCCTGACTCCTTGGATATGTCTGTTTTTATGAACAACATGCAGTAGAGGGAGACACTAATAGTAAAGAGTGTAATTTGTAACATCTTTCGTGACCCACATGTTACATGGTTACAGTAAGTGACCAGGACACTACTGAAGTTTCAAGGAGAATCTGAATGTGTCATTTATGGTCCTCATTTGCACAGACCTGCCCTAAGGTGCACTCCATGGCTCCCAGGAAGTCAGCATCACGGAGGCCATTGTTGCCAGAGCTGATGTCATGAAGTTCAAAGCGGAGCCTCTGGACCTCCTCAAAGTAATAGTCCACCAGGAAGATCTTGGAGAAGACGGGGCTGCTACTGCTGCGAATAACCTCTGTACGGTCCACCTGCAAAACACACATATGCAAGCATGGACATGCACACACATATAGACCAGGACACACACCATATTAGCCATAAGCCTATGTGATAGTGATGTTTTTAAAGATTTCAGGGACGATTTTAGCAACAGTAAAATCAAAGGATTATCTAAATGATAGCAGAAGTAGTAAATGGCAAATATCTGAGAGGAAGAAATGCCATAACAAATATAAATTAGGACCTTGCACTCTGGCCCATCGGTCATGGTATCTGTTGCATTAAAGTGAAGAAGTGTAGACAATAAATCAATTTTAAGAGCTTTTATTTTGAAAGTATTGTGGGCTTTTATTTTGAAAGTCCAAAGCATGAGTAAGTGAGCTGGTTTAAGTGTGATGGACATATTATGTACTTTCAGCCGTGTGGGGAACAGTCCTGTTTGCAGGCAGACAGAAATCTACATTGAACCCAGTGGAGAGATTGATCAAACCCACACCTGTTTGAGCGTGGGCTGCTTAAACATGCTTAAGCTACAGACTTCATTCAAATCTTAAAGGAGTCTCAAGACTTTGACTTATAAATCTTGATTTTACATGTTTTTGCTATCTTGTACTGTTTTCAAGATATTACAGTTTAAGTTCTAAAACTTTTGTTGCTCCTCCTCAGATTATATAATGAGTGTGTACTGTGGGATCTTCCAGTCCCCAGAGTGAGTTACATGACTGCCAGAGCGCAGGAGAGGAAAAACATAAGCATGTTTATTGAGCATGTTTAGGGGGTCATATTTAGGTTTTAAGTGGCGTAATAATAATAAGAAAAGAAACATTACAATAAGAATAAGGACCTTGTCCTCCAGGCAAGGATTCCTCTAACGATGCTAGAAGAGTCCATGCCTTACGGGCTCGGTCCCTAATTAGTAGATCTACATTAAATCTATATGGTACAATTTTTAAACTTTGAAAATGGTATTGATTTATTAATTCTTAAACTCTCATATTAATTATTGTGACTTGTTTTTGGTGAATTAAACATTAATTGCATGGCTATTTTACAGCTACATGTAAGACCACAGAAATCTTACATGGCACACAATATCTAAAAGAAACAACTAAACCTCATATTATCCTTGTGTTATACTTTTTTTTTTAAATCAATTGGTATTCAAGGGTGTGGCTGTGTGAGAGTTATGCTTTTTTAAACTGTACTATATTAGTATAGTTTTCAATGTTGGCAGTTACACTTGAAATAGAGTTTTTCATGGTCTTTTTAAAGTGGACTGAGGTACAAAGATTTCAGTCAACACTCAACACACTGCCACTGTGCATTGATTGTGAACCTCGGCAGAGTCTTCAGCACCGCAGCAATTACCACAAATACCCATTACCACATTGTTTACACTTATCAACTTGAGAATTGCAAATATGGATTTTTCTTGATGGCTAAAATCACACAAGCTGTTTGACTACACAGAGAAGTGACTGAAGTTGCAACATTGATCTCGCATTTTCTTCTCTCTAACTGCCTGACACAGAAAGGCACAGAGAAATGAACAAAAGTCTGTCTCAGAGCTGCCAACAGATCCTATCCAAAGCTAGCAGGAACGACTGGGTCCCTTTTATTGCTGATAACCTTTTGACACACACGCACACACATTTATACACAAAAGTGAATAGCACACCAGCAGACTCAACAAATGCACACAAACAGATTTGGCCTTTTTTTCTGACACTTACCTCAATAAGCTGGCGTCTCATAAATGCAAAAAGAACATATACACACACATGAGGAGTGGTGTGTTTCCTTCTATGGACAAAACATTGACTTGCTTGTATTTTCTGGAGACCTACCATTTCAACATCTTTAACCAAAACCACTATTTGCCCAACCCTTACAGTTACCCTAACCTTAACCATAGCCCCACATTATGGGGACTTGTCTTATTAAGGCAGGCTATTTCTCACATTGTTACTGTGTAAACAGATTTAAGTACTCACAACACAAGTAACAAGCGTCCACACGTACACCCAGTAGCTTAATATTCTCTCAGCAATTATCCAATTAAGAGATTCTAAATCTGATGGGTAGTGATAACATTTGCCCACTGCCACACTCGCATGAAAGTGCTTATAATAACATATACACAAACTCTCTCTCTCTTACACACATACACAAGCACACACAGACACACATTCAGCACACTGTACACTCAATAGCTTTTTGTGGAGTCTCAAAAGACAAAGCAATGCGCTACTTTCTGAGCACTTGATCTTGAACCCCTGTGGAAATGGAGTGTGTGTGTGTGAGTGTGTGTCTGTATGTATGTGTTTATGTGTGTGTAATGGTCGTGTCTATGCCAGCTTGTGTGGGTCACAGCAGCACTTAAAGTGTGAAGATGTGCATGCATGCGTGGGTGTGTGTATCTACATATTTAAAGGGGAGACTCAGCACTCAGCATACGTTTGTATGTACTCTGGAATAGGGGAGCAAAAAAGAAAGAGAAAAAGACCCTCTCTAGATTTATCTTTTCCTTTATGTTGTGTCCCTACAAAGTTCAGCTAATACATGTATCATGCATGGGATTAAGAGATTCCTTCAAGTAAGAAATATCCATCTTATGTCCTTGAAGGAGAAGGTTGATGAAAATGAGAGCAAGTGGAACACTCAGTAGTATTTCTCTTCCTTTTTCTTCTACTCAATTTCCTTTAGGAAAATGTTGTCTCCTTTTGTTTGAAACATTTTATGGTGTAAAATGAGCCCAGTAAAACTGCCTACAACTTTAGGAAGTAACACGTTTGGTCCTCTCCTTATTTTAATATCAAATTGATTGGGGGAGACAACTTGTTATTGGAGGTCTAAGACAAGCAAAGAAACCAAACCAGCACACTTTCCATTTCAAGTTGGCAAAAGCATTTGGATAGATAAAATGCAATCCATGAACCAAACCACAAAAGTTATGACTTCTGTTGCCTTTTGTGACAATTAGCATGTATAATTTAGAGGAACAAAACACAACCGGCAATTTACTTTGAGAGGGTTAGCGACACAATCATAGCTCTGCATGATAGCGTAAGTCGTTGATTACACACAATCATTTAGTCAAACATAAATCCAATGACGCGCTTGGATAATTTCAAATGTTCTCTACGGAAATTCATACGAATTATCTGCAACAGAACCTCAGGAGCAAATGAAGACACGATCCGAGTCTGCGCATTAGGTCATGGACAAATGGTGAAGATTATGAAAATGTTCAATGTAAATGTTACAAAGCTAAATTAAAGTCCTCTCGAAGACACTTCTTTTCACTGACACTAGCATTGCAGATTGAATAAACGTTGACGCACAATGGAAGCATGAAAAACCCACAGAACTGTGAAGAAATGTTTGTGAAGAGGTTCAAAGTTCAAGGTTACAGGCCATAATGTTGCCATTTATTTCCGTGGGCTGTATTGTTTCCCACTGGGTATGAAAAAATGCACTTTAAATGACACTCTAATTTATATCACAGCAACAAGATGCAATGTGTAGATATAGAACTGCACACACATGTATGCAGACTCACAAACCCGCAGCTGTTATTCAGAATGTCTTATAATGGGTGAATGAGTATCCTAAGCAAGGACACCTGTGGCCCTAATACTTTCATTTTTCATTTATGAAGCAGTCTTCCTGAATGGGAGACACACACACACACACACTAGAACCCTTCCTCCCACACCATTACTGTACCTCAAACCACTGCCCGTGCGACTGCATCTTCAGCACCACACAAGGGTCGGGTTTGGAGAGAGCGTCGCGGTCCGAGATGCCCCGACAGGCCACTCTTAGCTCCACCTTGGTCAGGCATGGAGAGCTGATGAAGCCCAGTGTGGCCTCTGCAGACTCATAGATGTTACTCATGCTGAACACACAATCACACACTGAAAGGAGAGGAGGAGAGGATAAAGGAAAGTGTTATTGGATGGATAGATGGGTGGATAGATGCTGGTTAGTCAGCTTGATAGCTAGCCAGTTAGCTAGATAGTTAGTCAGATAGCTGTCTAGATGAATGGATAGACAGGTAAAAAATCTCTTGCACTGCAGTACATTTGAAGGGTTGTTTGCTTGACTTGAGCTGATGCAGTGGCCCTGACTAAGCAGACAGCACTCAAACTGTTCAAGGTCAGGACTGTGAAGCCACTGAATACCAGACAAGGTCCCCAAAAAACACAAATATGCACATATACTGTACTGCATAAGCACAGACACACACACAGAATAACATTTAAAATGTCAGTGCAGACACAGATTTGGATGTATGTACAAATTCTGTATGCAGATAAGCAAATTCAAGTGCACAAACACACATACACAGAGTGTTCTCTGCTGAGTAACCAGAACAAATCACCAGGTTTCTCCTCAGGTTTCCAGAGAGTGTATAATGTTCAGAGGCCTTAAATAGAATGTTATCAAGCATCTAATGGCTGTGATGCAGACAGTTTTGTCCTGATAGTGTGAAAAGAACTCCTAAACATCAAACAAATGAGTTTAAATCACATTTTACAGCCCTTAATTGTCACAATAAAGGCTGAAAAATGTGCTGCTTTTCATCAGTTCAAGGTGAGAGTTCTTGTATTTAAGCCCCAACTGATGCCAGTCTAACTCTTCTATAACTAAATCACACTTTAATTGGAGGCCAGTAAATGTGCTGGGAGAGAAGATCTCACAGGAGCAATGATGCTCAATATCACATTCACATGAAAAAAAAAAAAAACTTTTAATGGGTTACAAGGGATAGCTTTCCCAGCCTTAAAGGTCCTACACATCCATCCATCAACCACCCACACAGGTGTTTTCAATTATTCTGCTAAATTAGACTTTTTTTCAGGACTGTGTGGGTGTTTGCGGACTCAGCTTGATTGACATCTTCCTCACTCTCCCTTTAGTTTTGATACACTTGTTAAACTGGACTACCACCACTACTCCTTTATAGCTCCTAATGGAACATGGACTCTCAGTGCAATTTTGAAGCCTAACTCCACCCACCTCCAACCTGACTAGAGCTATAATTATCCAGATGTACTGTAAACACCTGCCTGAGTTTGAAGGACCTTTAACGGAATCGTTTGAATTGTAAGATAGCTTAGTGTTAAGACTTAAAACAGCTCAAAGGTAAAAAGAAAATACACAATCAGCATCTTTTACTGCTGATTTATTCACACTTAATGTCTTATTTCTTTGTTTCACACAAAAACCTGGGATTTGGTGGATTTTGTTATCTTGAGACACAGCCAGTCGTGCTGCTTTCCCTTTATTTCTTTTGCTAGCCATCTTCTGACTGTAGCTTCACATTTAATGGAAAGATGTAACAGTGGCATTGAACCAGCCTCACCCTCTTCTAATAATAATATAACCGCACAGAAGTGCACTAACAAAGGCATCAATCAATAATAACTCAACACACTCCTAACAAGCCTATAGCCGACAGCTCACACATATTTAAACCAAATTACAACTGCCACATTGAAAACACTGCATTGTGTGTATAATTAATCTGAAGTTGCATGCATCCGTTGTCCCAATCCAAACTGCACACAGAGAACAGGATTGAAACCCTGAGTAGCCTTGAGTCCAGTTTGTGCAAACTAAAGGATAAACCGCAGTTCTGATGTGCAAGATGGTACAAACTGAATATTAATGCAGCGGTCTAGTAGTATCATCCTTAGGGAACAAAGCTCTCGGAACTGGGTCTGACTCTGACCTGAATGTCTCTCTCTCTCCCTCTCTCCCTCCGTCTTCCATAATTCATGTTCTATGTGTGTTGGCTGGTGGGGATTATTTTTAGCTAAGCACATTAAACGGGTCGTATGCACAGAACCGGACGTGGACAGAGCCACAGGGCAGGTGTGTGGCATACAGCAGACCTGTGTGTAGGTGGCGTGTAGTTGGTTGTGTTTCCGCCCGTGCTCCCGCTGCATGGTGGTACATTTCTCTGTGTGTGTGTGAGGGATGCAGCAGATGCCCGTCTGTTCCGGTTGACAGCAGATGACACTGATAGTGATGGAGGATGTGGAAGATTTCTACAGCTACTGTATTGTATAAAGATCGTCAGCTGTCACATGTGTTGCACATTTCTGGAAGTGACGATGAATTTTCATGTCACACTTTGTCACAGGATCTTGCAATAGTTTCTTGGGGGAAAAAAAGTCCCAGATAGTGGTTTGACCAGGCTATTTCTGTAATGCTATTCAAATGTATACTTGAGAGCAAGTTAAGGGTTTTCTGGTGTTTCTTGCCCCCCAGTTTGTACAAGTTTGATATCTTTAAAGGGGGCATGTTTCAATAATTTGACAAAATATATTACTGCAGAAACTTGCATCACCTCACTGTTACCCTGTTGATAGTCTCAAGCAAAAAAAAGAAAAAAAAGAGTGAAAACTGCAGAATGATCCGTGAGGCTGAAGGCTTTATAACTGAGGGGTTTGTGTGCTCTGAAAATTTGAGCGTAAATCCAAATAACAACCGAACAAAAACCAGAATAGTGAGGGCTGATTACTGGGCGGTGTAAGACCTCCTAAAATCATTCCAAGGCTCCTCACTGTCAGCTCTTATTCTCCACACTGTGACAATCAATCATCCCACAGCTCGATTGCCATGACTCTTAGCTTTGTGTGTGTGTGTGCGTCCATGTGAGTAAACGTTAATCTGTGTACCCACTCACCTTCACATGTTCACGTGTGTAAAGTGACTGTGACAGATGCGACACTAATGATTCAACCGCAGGAGGGTCCGTAGCACTGAAGTATACTGTAATTGCTTGGTCATATTGATTGACGGACAAAGAGGACTGACATGCAGTCATAGAACAGGCATAAGCTAAAGAACTATGTGACATGTTTTGCAACCCTGTATAGAATAGGCAATTAATCACAGCAGGTGACAGCAGTATGCTCAGCTAAGAGATTGGTAACATAAAAGGCAGCCGGATCTGAGAAAAGACAGAGAGGAGTATCAGAAGTGAAGCAGTCTGGTGTTGCGAACTCTCAGTGTTATTAGGGCTGACGGAGAAAGAGAACCAGCGAGAGTGAGAGAGACAGAGGTTGTGAGAGGGGGATTAGAGGGATGGAGTGAGAGAAAAAAACGGGAGAAAGGCAGGCAAGTGAGAGTGAATAAAGAAGAGGGGCGAGAGGGACAGAAAACCAAGCGGATCCTCCTCTCACATAGGGCTTATCTTGTCTTATTGCACTCCAATATAAGAAATGTAAAGCTGAGGATTTCTATGAGTAGTCAACAAGGTATTTGACAGTTTTTCATAACATTTTGTTGCCTCCTTGTAAGAATGGTCTATTTTTTTCTTAAGGGTGATTTAAAACCCCACAAAGTCATACAAGCTGTCAAATAATACATATAAAGCAGATTTTTTTTCTACCAAGCTACAAACATCTGATGTCATCACATATGTCTTTCACTTAAAGCACAATACAGAAAAAATTGTCTAGGGCAAATGTTTGGGATACGCAGCTCTCATGCACCGAGATGCACCATCAGGCTGCTCCTATCTCCTCCTGCAGAGAGAAAACTCACCTCAACGACCTGGAGAAAAGATCCGAGCGGAGCCGAGGAACTTCACCGCCGTTTACTTGACAATCACGGATACCTCACCGCCTCCGGACCCATCTCCCTCTTCCTCACTCGCCTTGTCTATATGTTTTTCCCTCAACCTTACACTGCAAAGCTCAACCGTTTTAACGCTGACAGCTAAATAGAGCTGCTTTCTAATTCCCAACAGGGCGAGCACGGTGAGGATGCGCTCCGTGCGCCTGGGTTTACTCTGGGTGAACGATGGGGAGGAGGAGGAGGACGGTGCGCCACTTAACTGGAGTTTGTAATCCGCTGGCTCCATCGGGGGCCGCAGGAAGCGCACCGTACCAGAGGATCAGCAGCCTCTGAGCACGGTGCACCAGCGCCACCTCGTGGTTCTTTCAGTCAGCGGACACACAACATAGAATTGTTGTCCTGGTTCTCAGCTTTGATTGGCTGCGATGCGCCTCAGCGGTTTTATAATAAGCGGTGACCGCACACCTGAGACCACTTGGTAGTTAATTTAAAGTTCACGCTGTTCACCAGATTCATTGGTTCAGGTGAATTTAAAACGTTTTAGCACAGTGTATGAGGCCATTTTGCTGCTGAAAAAGAAACGAACATAATAGCTCTGTTGGTCTATTTTCAACGTTTTAGCCATTTATGTATCATTTTCTTATATTTATGATTTCACTTTTATCATTTATGTTTTCGTGTGCATTGATTTGGAACTGATTTACAAGATTTATACTGTCTTGTCATTAGCTGTCGCTGAGAAATGTAATAGGCCTAACCTGTGTGACAGGTGCAATACGAATAAATATTTCTTAACTGATCTTTTTTTTTTTAAACTGTGAATGTTCACTGACTCCAAATTGCTCAAAACTAAACAAATGTATTCAACTAGTAGCCTTAAGATTTGTAATAGGGCTGCATTACTTTATGAATTTATGTCATCACTTTTTCCTATCTAAATGTGCTCTGCTCCTGCTGTTCAGCTCAGTGTTTATAGTCTATGCATTTAGTCTAGTCAGTTTGAAGTGCATCCAAATCTTACATGGCATTAGCCTACAGTTTTATCTCTATCCTGTAGGTTTAGGCCCGGTGCCATATTATTCACAAATCAGGCATTGCTTTAGGAGGCAACAAATTTAAGAGGATATTTTGCCTGAAACGGATTAGTAAGCTCTTTAAAAAGCCCATTTACTCTGATAAATCGTCCACGACAAGCAAATAATGTGGCAACATGCTTTATAATGAAAAATGGCCTATTGGTTTGCACGACTAGACTATCTGGTTCATTAAGCTATTTATCCATTAGTCGCGTCTCACTTAACACAAACATTACATTAAATATAAATCAATTGATTTTCTGTTTTAGCAGAGATTGATTTTACAGTGGACATGTGTATAAAACACAGCTGGAGACATTTTTTCTGAACAAAGCTGTGTGTGTATGATCGGTCCAGATCTGTCCGTTTGTGGATGAGATCATTTCATGTCTGGCGCAGGGACCCCAGCTTTGTGCGGGCGGACCACGCCCCGGCCACAGCGTGCGGTGCACCAGGCTAGGTTAGCACACAGCCGCTACATCCGGGCGCTCCGCTCGGTTTACAAACCCTGCGAAGATGGCGACTACAGGGAGGAGTGCATTATTATCCTCCACCTCAACTGGACCTAAGAGCACACTGGAGACCTCCAACCCGGAGGAGGATGACGGACAGGACTTATGGTGGGCGATATGTAATTTGAGCTGGGTTTTAGTGAGCAAGGTTTGTGGGCGCAGAGGGTCCTTTGTGCTGGGAGGAGGATGGTTTGACAGCTAGTTTGCTAACGTGGCTAGCTAGCATCAGCATCAGACTGAGTGGACACTGGTGACACAGCAGCACTAGCTCGCTTTAGCTGCTCGCTGTCAGTTGTTGTTTGATAGTGAATAAACAAGCCTTGTTTGGCCGTTTTGTAACGGGACTCTTCTGTCTGCAGGTCAACCATCCTGAGTGAAGTGTCAACCCATTCAAGATCTAAGCTACCGTCGGGGAAAAATGTCTTGGTTATGGGTAGGTATCTATGTGAATGTATGTCTGTGTATCTGCAGTCTTCTGGCTAGCCAATAGGCATCGTTAGCTTGAATAGCCCAGGAGCTTGTGTTCATCTCATCTTGGCAATATTAGACCTGTTAGATACTGCTCGATAGCTTTGCCAGCTTGGCGTGAGTCGATTATGCTTTTGTGTTCAAGGATGATAGCGGGTGCGTCGGCTAGCAAAGAGACAGGTGTATTTTACTGAGCGCATACACAGGCGCACGGACTCACACACACACACACACACACACACACACACACACACACTCAACCTCATCATCTTATGAGGGAGAATCGGGCCTCTTTGAAACCCTGCAAGTCATTCTAGCATCCAGTGATGCTAGCAGCGGCTAGGTTGGAGATGATGCTGAAGGGACAAGACAGACCATCAGCCCGTGTTTTGTAAACGGGGCCACGGGGCTTTATGTGACTGAAGCAGACACGGTGCCTCCCTGTCCCGCTGCTGACCACGCACACAAACACACACCGTTACACATCCGCCTGAGATAATCCTCCGCAGCCTGCTACCCATTCCAGCTAATCATCGAGTTGGTTACCGATGTTAAGTGTGGCTTTAAAGCCATTTGTCTGTTACGCTGTCTGTGATAACATCAGCAAGCTCTGCTTTCTGATGCACTGAACCACTCTGTTGGATAATATGGCATAGTGCGGGAATGGATGCAGTCTTGACCTCATAACACGCACAAGAACAATAACAATGTCATGCATTCAGCTTTGAGACAAGCAACAATGTCTGAACAACTGTCTTTATATACATACCATGGCTGTTTATCCTCAATGAAGACTGCAGACTATATACAATGAAGCTATGTGGGTATAGTCCGCGTGATTGAATTGTTTACAGCAAATATTTACTCTGCTTACATTTGTGTAGGGCTTAAATATATCTGCAGCCGTTTGTTAAGCAGATATTTTTTTCTTTTAGTTACATGAATATTCTTTAGGGGTCTGACTGATGTGTAGAAAAATAAATTTTAAAAAATTATGTCACTTTGGACTTAAAAAAATTGTGAATTCTCTGTTTTTTTGTCAGCATTTCATATAACAGATGAGAGTAATGTGCAAAAATAATGGATAATGGAAGTAATTTTTAGTTTCAGTCCTGTATTTTTTGCAGTTGATTTAAAACTGCAGTGTTTAACTAACACAACCCCTAAGAGAACAGCGGGCTTCATGCACAATACTAGATTTTCAGCAGTGGTGTGGTGTGTTTGCTGATCTCCGTTAGTTAACTACTTGACACCCTTTAACCAAACGTTAGTTCCTTATTCAAAATGAAAGCTTTTATGGTTTATGAATTAAAGTACAATATTATCCTTATCAAAGCAGTGAATGCTGGCATGGCTTAGTTTTCTTCCCACAAATCTATTATTTACAAATGTTGTGTGTGTGTGTTTAGGTGAGGTGGGGTCGGGGAAGACCACCTTGGTTGCAAAGCTACAGGGGGTTGAAGAGTACATGAAAGGGCGTGGACTGGAATACCTCTACTTCAGTGTCCATGACGACGACATTGATGGTAAACAGCACCCAGTTATAGTTCTCTTTTTTTCATTACTGAGTGTCTTTTAAGTAATCCAACAGTACCATTGAAT
>JAPZDY010000008.1:12211405-12229710 GCA_029783645.1 Ctenochaetus hawaiiensis | reverse complement strand
TAGGACATTGCATATACATTTACATATAAAATGTAATCTAAATTTTTTTTAAATTATTTTAAAAAATTCTTTGATTTTCATCTTAATGACAAATTTTGTATTATTAAGAACTAATATGTAGAAAATGTTTTACCCCAGCTCTTGTTTAAACATGTGTAATTTTGCTTATTGCCTTGTGCCTTAACCTGTCAATGTTGAAAAAATGCACTTTTTCTTGCACTGGCTGAAATGTTTATATATTTGTCTGTTACTCCGTTATATAGGACTAATTTGCATGTATGTAATTTAGGTTCGAAGCTGGGCCTGGGCGATGTACAGGCGGAGCTGGATCGCATATCCAGCCGGGAGACTGACTCGGACTTGCCCAACGCCAACGAGACGCCTGCCACCGACGGCCAGGACACATGAAGACCAACACACATCACCCTGCTCTCCTCGTCCCCCTCCCCTCCGCACCTCCTCTTCCACGTCAGTCATCATTCACCATCCTTCCTCCCTCCACTCTCACCCTCCACGCCATCACAAAGATGCAGGGAGAAAGAGGGATGTAGGGTGAAAAGGGAGGGGTGGGCATACGGTTTTGCCTTTCCCATTGTATTTCACTTTTTCTCCTCAAAAAGAAGAACTCGTCCTCTCTTCCCCCACCCCTTTTCCCACACCTCCTTCTCCTCCCCCACCTCTCTCTTCTCTTCCTGGCTGTTTCGCTGAAGGCGAGTATTTGTCGCTGTTACATTCAAGACTGTCTGTTACATGAGAGTAAATGGATATGGGGGACCAATGGGGGGTGGGGGTTAGGATGGAGTGAGAAGCAGGTTGAAAAAGATTGATTGCAAGAATGAAAGTGAGGGTGTGTTATCCATCCATTTCTTGTGATGGTGCGGTTAGTGTTTTTTTTACTGTAGGAACTGCTGAAGGGCGCATGTTGAAGAGTCTGCACTTTTGTGTGATTGCGTGCTTAATGTATGTAGTGAAAGTCATGCTTGGCCAGAGGAAGAGATTGAGAACAAAAAAAAAACCTGAAACAGAATTGCAAACAGTTTTGATTTTGTTTTGTTTTTTTAAGATGAAGGGACAAACACACCAGTATTTGTGTGTGTGTGTGTGTGAGTGAGTGAATGAGTGCGTGCGTTTGTGTGTGTGTGACTGTGACTGTGCATTCATGTGTGTGTTTGTGTGTGTGTGTGTGTGTGTGTGAGAGAGAGGGAGAGGCAGATCTACAAATTTAAGAGAGTAACTCCAACCTCGACCTGTACATCGGGAGATTTTTTTGGCTGTTTGCGTTTCAACCAAAAGGCAAAAAACATGACTATGCTCTTACGCTACAAGCTCTTAAAACAGTGCACACAGCCCTGTCTGCTACACTACACAAACCAAACATGACAAAAATGTGTATACTTTAGAGTCAAAGCTGACACTACAGCACTAGTCCCGTTTAGAAGGCACCTGAGGTACATTATAGCACCCAGTTCTACAATTGGCCAAACTTCTCCTCGTGGTACACTCTGCTCAAACCTGTCCACAACAGGCTATGGGTGCACTGGAAAGGGAGGGTAGTAGAGGGGTAGTAGGGGGTGGGTAGCTGAGCTTTACTTGTACAGAATGAAGCACTAGTGATTCAGTTCCATAGTTACTGCAAGAGGGTGGTGGTGGGTGGGCGAAGGGGTCAGAACAAGGGAGGGTCACACCAAGAATGTACAGTCATTGTCTCGCTGATTGGTCCTGTTATTTCAGAGCTCTGTGTTGGCGTTTGTATAATCAGATCTGTTAATCAGTCAAATAAAAGGTGTATTTATTCGGATTCATCCACCTGGCTCCCCTTTGTGTTTTCATTTCCTCTCCTTGCTGTTAATAAAAATACCCATTTTGTAAAGGGGAATTGATATGGAAAATAAAGCTACTTACAGTTAAAGTTCTTTCAATTAGACTGCAGGGGTCAACATGGTGTAGTGAAATTGGGCAATTGAAAATGGGTTATAAAGGACAAGAAGTTGAATATTACTAGCATCACAAGGTCACCATAATACACGAAAATACATCTTTTATTGACTCTTGGATGTATTGATTCAATTACCATTTTGAAGCTATTAAAGTCTTCTCAATCAGTGTTGATAAGAGCACATTTGCTTACCTAAAAATAACAGGTTCATGAGTCTCACCGGTAAGGTATTAACTGTAGAGATAAGATAAGACAACTTTATTTTCCCTGAAGGAAAATATAATCCAGCAGCTGCAGTTCAAAGTAGAAAAATGTAATTATATTTCTTTGTACTTTTTTTGTCCAATCTGTTTCTGTAGCTGTCTAAAAACCCTGTGAGCTAATTTATGTTTTTTACAACATGCATTATATTTAAACAATCCTCCACTACCTCAAATCATTTCTCTTCCTATATTCATTAGAATACTATTTATAGGAAATTTACTCTAAAGCTTCATTCTGTATGTATTCATAAGCCTGGAATAGATAAATAAGGTAAAATTTAGATCATTGTAACTAGAAGACTGGAATGACATCATCTCAGCCTAGCATGCGCTTGCATGACTTATTGCAAATGACATAAATATGCATGTTGCAGATATACAGTACTTGTGATTTACATTTATCTTTTTTGTTGCCACGCTGTGTTTATCATTTCCCAGGTAAATATAAGCTTGCGCCTCTCCTCACCACAGAATGAGACAGTGGATAAGCTTGATAGTTTTATTCCTGAGGATATGATATTAGTATCACATACTGACAGAAAATAAAGCAGAAAGAAATGAAAACCTACAAGCAGTCACAGAAATGAATTTCAGGGCCGTATGATGGATTCTTTCTAAGCAGCTTTTATGAAAAAGATATTGTCAGGCTTCCATTTGGTCTGATAGCATCATATTACTGTTCTCACTCTCATATTATTTATATTTCTTGCAGATATGTGACTGAATATTGTTTTATTAGCCTACTGTGCAACCTGTGACTCTTGGAAAGATAATATGAATGGAAACTGTACCAGTTCATTATTGCGGTATGACAAATGATCCTACAGTAAGTTTCCTTGTCCATTTCTTGCAGTAAGACCAGCATGTTGCCCAATGACTATTTGGACTTTGAGCCTTCCTGGACTATAGCAGCTATCAGACACATTGACATGCACTAGTATATGTGACACTTTCTCTTTTGATAGAGGTTCATTGTTACTGGTGCAATGCTTTTGTGTATGCATTGCCAAGAAACTTAAGTAGATTCACATATGCAATAGATGTATTTAGATGTCTTAAATCAGACTGTTGTTAAATGGGTATCGAGTCCAATTTTTTATAACAGCCAGCCTATAATTGCATGCAAAAATTTAAATGCATATATGAGATAATTTATATATTTGCTCTGTCTACCTTCTTTCTGATTTCTGTCATCATTTGCATTAAGGCAAAGTCCTAATTAAACTACATGCAAGTGAGTGAAACATCACAGAGAAATGTGGTTAATGAGCATCCTTCATATTGGTCATATTATGACCTCGTATTAAGAAAATTAAATGACTTATGTAAAGGTGTTCGGGGAAATGTTTGTGTCTCTGAGTTAACTGCATGTTAATTAAACCCTCCATCATATTACAGCACCCAGTGAATCACATTCCATTCTAATGAATGCACCTCGCCTTCCCCACCACCTCAGCAGTAGTCACAAATCTTTAATTTGAGTCTGTGAAAAATGTCAAAACTGAAATTGCCGACTGTTGAGAAATAAGAATACATATCAATATCTGGCGATAATTCTAAAATAACAGTTTTAATGCTAAAACTTTATTTGAAACGGTGCCCTATTTTTCCGAGTGCGGCAGAATACAGCATTTTCTCCTTCGCCATCTTGATGTTCGATCGCACAGGCGGAAGCAACATCTTTGGCGGGTGTGGTTCGGACTTCTACGGGTGGTTCACCTAGCAGCCCTTTTCCTATTTTCAGCCAAGAGAAAGAGGGATTTTTTCCAGACAAGAACCACGGAGGAGCCGCTCGACTCTGGTAACGCTTGTATGTTTGCTACATCTGTTATAAAACGCGTTCTTAGCGCGTCAATGTTTGCTTCACCAAAGAAAATCATCTTTGGCAGGGAGGGGGCTCCGGTGGGGTTTTCTGATTTGGCTGGCAGCACGGCAGGTTTTGTACGGTGGCGCTTGGATCTACTTTTCATACGTCCTGGTTAGCAAAGCTAATCAAACCAGAATTAAACATTTGGAGGCTTCGCTTGAAAGTCGTGATTCCAGTAATGAACTGGTTTGTAACATTAATGACTTCTAGCACGGGTTGCTTGTCAGGAGAAGCATTAACATTTAACAGTTGTGAGTTTGACTCTAAAGCGGTGTTTGTTTATGTTAGCTAGCTAGGTACCTAGCGGAGGGGTTAGCTAGGCACGTTAGCTTAGCTTTCAAAGGGGAGAGACTATCATGAGTCGCTTTCAAGGTAAGGTAGCCAACCTGTTAGCATGTATGTAACAGTGGTGGCTAGTGTATGCTAGCGCTTCGGTTCTGAATCGTATGCCTTCTAAACCCCTGGGGTAATTGATGTTAGGTATTATATAGCTATCTGGGGTTTTTGAGTCTTGACTATGTAGCCTGTTATGCTCATAGTTAGACCCACCATGAGAGGAGGAGTCATGGAAGTGATTGCGGGGCGGAGGGGGTAGTTTCTCTCATTGGAAACCCAAGCTGCGAGGTCGGAACTTGGCCGTGGTAGGGGGAGGGGGAGAAATATGCCTTTGATGTTCTTTGCCGCTGAATGGTGAATTGTGTTCATGCTGGCCTGGAAATACCCACCGCTTTGCTCTCTCGACTGGAGGTGGAGGCTCGGCATTTCCCCTCATAGCTAACGTTACTCTAGCAAGCAAAACAAGCGTCTGAATCAGGGCTGGCACAGGTAGCGCAGAAAACAGCGGATTTTTGTTATTGAGATCACGTAGGAAAAACGCATAAACATTGCGTTCTGGTTTGGCTTTGCCAAACAACAACTCAAGGTTGAGTGTGAGTTGTCTTAATTTTTTCGCTGTGTACTCACTTCCTTTCAAACAGACTTATCTGCTGTGCGGGCTGAGGGCAGGCAAGAACAATGGCTACCCAGTGTAAGTATTAAAACTTTGATGTTAATCAGTTTATGTTGATATGAACACAACATTTACGATTTTTCCTTTAATTTCCAAATGTACGAGTTTATCTGTATATGAATACTCAAATTACTGGAAACCTTTAAACACTGTGGAAACTGGAAAAAAAACGGGAGCTAGGTGAGCACATGTTACCTTATCAATAGTAACTGTTACTCCTGAGGAAAAAAGAACGTTTTTGGGAATGGTAAGAGGAACTTGACGGTAAATGCAGCATTTTTCCGACATGGAAGAACCCCAGCTTTCTTTTGTGTAACCTTAATGTAACGTTAATGTACTTTCAGTATCTCCCTTCAGAATTATTCCTGAGTCAAAGTGAGAAACTGAGGTATATGTTATAATTCTCCTACCTTTGACTGTGTCAGTCCTACTGATAAACCTTTTGCCTTTTTTGTTCAGCTGATTTAATGGAGTTGGATATGGCAATGGGAGACAGCAAGGCTGCAGTGAGCCAGTGGCAGCAGCAGTCTTACCTGGATTCAGGCATCCAGTCTGGAGTCACCACCACAGCACCATCTCTGAGTGGCAAGGGAAACCCAGATGCTGAAGAGGATGATCCAACTCTCTATGACTGGGAGTTCAACCAGCCCTTCACGCCTGAGGCTACAGGTATACAAGATACTGACTTAAATGCTACTTAAGTGTAAATGGTATCGCACATTTTTGACAAATTGCTACAATCTCTTAATTGTCATGTCACATAACTTTCAGACATAGAGGGGTATGCCATGACCCGGGCCCAGCGAGTTCGTGCTGCAATGTTCCCTGAGACCTTGGAGGAGGGCATCCAGATCCCACCTACCCAGATGGATGCAGCTCACCCAACAGCAGTGCAGCGACTGGCGGAGCCCTCCCAGATGCTGAAACATGCTGTGGTGAACCTCATTAACTATCAGGATGATGCTGAGCTGGCCACTCGTGCCATCCCAGAGCTTACCAAATTGCTCAATGATGAGGACCAAGTACGTGTACAGATAAATGAGAAATGACATGCACTAAAAAATGGCACCTGCTTTGAAGCATGTGATATTAAATAACTTTGTAGCAATACATCCTTTCCTAAGTGATGCGTCCCTAAGAAAACATTGTCTCCTAGGTTGTTGTGAATAAAGCAGCTGTGATGGTGCATCAGTTGTCGAAGAAGGAGGCATCGCGCCACGCCCTGATGCGGTCCCCACAAATGGTTTCGGCTGTTGTTCGAGCCATGCAGAACACTGGTGATGTGGAGACAGCTCGCTGCTCTGCTGGCACGTTGCACAACCTTTCCCACCATCGTGAGGGACTGCTTGCAATCTTCAAATCTGGAGGCATCCCTGCCCTGGTCAAGATGCTTGGGTAAGAAACTGGAAGAATTGTTGTGCTCTGCTCTTTACTACTTAATTGATGGGAGATAAGGTGTGCAAAATGACTCAAAACTAGCATCAAGATAGCAGAGACATTGCCTTAGGGCTGTTCAGATCAAATCAGGCATTGTGGGGATTACCACAAAATTGTGCAACAGTGCAGGTGTCTGCCCATTTTCAAATGCATATAAATGTCTTTGTACTCCCTCTTGGCAGCATTGTTCACCTCTGATCATGCCTGTTCTGATGGCCAGATTAGCTGCTGATTGGCCATTATCTCCAATGGTCGACTTTGCCTTGACTTTCTGCCACAGGGTCTTTGTTTTTTGTTTTTTGTTTTTTTGTGTTGCCACAGTCTGTACAAATTAGTTCCAGTGTAATGAAGGGGAGAATTTGTGTTTCCTTGGAAAGCCTTACTTGGTCTAAATTAGGGTCAAGAGTTGTTTGTGTTAAAGGTTTATTAAAAAGACTATTTGATAGCAGAGAGTGGTTCTGATCAGATATTTGCGGTGAATCCTTATAGATTAATTTTTTTGCATTGGTATACAATGCTGTACTGTGTCATTGAATTGTAGCTCCTAAGGCACTCAATTATACTGTTTTTGTATTTGTATAATATTTATTTGCTTTCTCTATTAATTGCATTTGCAGTTGCCACTCTTTGGTTTGGATATGTTATAAATGTTCTGGTAATCACAGAGATCTATATGACAATAACAGAAATGAACTAAAATGTGTTCCCATTTGTATCACACACACTGACACTCTCCACCCGTTTCTCTTTTATCTCACACTATGCTCCGAGTGAAGGCTGGACACAGTTTAAAAAAGCAACAATGTGCTACAACAGCTATGAGTAAAGACTAAGACTTATTACTCTACATAGAGGGTTAACTCAGAGCATCACTTTGATGTAGTGCTTTTCTCAAATCAAATAAGTCAAATAACTGAATTGTCAAATAACCAACTCTAAATCTTTAAATCTAAAATCTTCTAATCCAAAATTTTCTTTTTAATTTGGAACGGTTAAAATGTCCTCCCAGTCTTGCTCACTATACCCTTTGTATTGTCCATGAAAAGCCAGAGCACTCAGCCGAAACCACTAGCTGGTTGGCAAGTTGTGACCTGTTTGATGTCATGTCTGTGGTTGAAGTTGCACCTGGAATCACATGACCACACTTTAAATGCAGGATGAAACAGCCTGACAATGGATGATGAACTGCTTGATCTTTATAAGGCTTAAAGCTAGCAATCACTAAATAGATCTGAATGCAGTTAGGATTATCTAATCATTGTGTGAAAAAATATATATTTAAGTGAAGTTATGGTTTACATTATGAAATCACTTAAAAGTTTCAGTCATTTGAGTTTCTTAGTAGTGTTTCGAGTGACTTGAAAACTTGTCCACATTTGTGCTAAAAATCCAAAATTTAAGGAACACTTGATGTGTCGTTGGAGTCCAGAAAGCTGTGTTAAACTACTGATGCCCTAGTGTACCAGTGGTAATGTGTTAGCTGCCCATTAGTTGTATGTATTATGTTAGATCATTCCTTTTACTTAGTATGCTGTTCCTGTGTTGTTGTGTTGTTTCCAAGTTTCTTTGTTGGTCTTAAAATAGGGTTGTGCTTTGTTTTTTGTTTCTTTTTTTTATCCTGATACTGCAATCTGATACTGGTCATTTACCATGAATGAATGAATGAATGAATGAATGATGTGAAAAGCTAAATGACTTCTGTCAACTGCTGAGCTGAACCTTACTGATACAGGTAATGTCTTGACATAATGCCCAAGGAAATCTGTCGTGTTGTGCTGTGGTATTTGGAATGTATTAAAAATGTGTCTATTAAAGTTATTTGATTTTTATTTTGTATATTTGCAGTTCACCTGTGGACAGTGTTTTGTTCTACGCAATCACCACGCTCCACAACCTGCTGTTGCATCAGGAGGGGGCAAAGATGGCAGTGCGCCTGGCAGGAGGACTGCAGAAGATGGTGGCCCTGTTGTCTAATACCAACGTCAAGTTCCTGGCAATCACTACTGACTGCCTGCAGATTCTGGCATATGGCAACCAGGAAAGCAAGGTATTTGGAATGTGAACTTATTTGTGCATGCAATAACTTAAATTCATTCATGAAGTCTGTCACATGTCTACTCACACAACTTGGCTGGAAGCAGTTTATGGTATGTATTAACATAAACCTGTCTCTGTTTTAGCTGATCATTCTGGCCAGTGGTGGTCCCCAGGCCCTGGTCAACATCATGAGGACCTTCACATATGAGAAACTGCTGTGGACCACAAGCAGAGTGCTTAAGGTGCTCTCTGTTTGCTCAAGCAACAAACCTGCCATTGTAGAGGCTGGTACGTACATACCCATGATTCAGAAATGGAATAGAAACACAAACAGTGAAAAGTTCATCAATATAAATGTTCTCGTCTCATGTTTTTGCAGAATAACTGTGAGCATTACCAGAGGTCTTAGAGAGGTTTTGTGGTTGTGGTTTATTACTAAGGTGAAAGTCCTCTGACGCAATTTGTTGTACTTCGGCTTGTGTGTAGGAGGCATGCAGGCTTTGGGGCTGCATCTGACAGACCCCAGCCAGCGTCTGGTTCAGAACTGCCTGTGGACCCTGAGGAATCTTTCAGATGCTGCCACTAAACAGGTACAGTACATACTCTCATTAATGTGATGCTAAAAGCTTTTGCTCAGTAGTCAATCTATCAAATGTCCATAGTGTAAAACAAAAATTATTAGTGCATAGAACACTTATTTTTTTTCAATATAAAGTATTTTTCACTTTAAAGTATGACAACTGCAAACATACTGTGTATAGATGCACCCAGTTTGGTTTGGGCAGAGAAATTCCTTACATATTTTCAAGAGGTCCAATGATTTAAATTAGATAAAACAAAATGCTGTGCATTTAAGTATGCATGCATTCCTCTCTGCTCATTTGTTTGCTTCTTTCCCTTCCCCTGCTCTCTCCAGGAGGGAATGGAGGGTCTCCTGGGGACTCTGGTCCAGCTGCTTGGCAGTGATGACATCAATGTAGTGACATGTGCTGCTGGCATCCTCTCCAACCTGACCTGCAACAACTATAGTAACAAACTCATGGTCTGCCAGGTACGAGTTAAACATACATACATGCAGCTTTTTAAGAAATGTATCTTTACATGTAATGAAACAAGACACTGTGTCTATCAATATAGTATGTATTAAGTCTTAGCAATACAGGTGAAAGATTTAGGGTAAAATGGTTAATTTCATTATTTTTTTTATTGTTGAAATTGAGATTGTAAGAACTTAGAAATTTGTTGCATCATTTGTGTTAAATGTTCTTCCCTTATTTTCTTTAAATATTTTACATTATTATTGCTGCCAAAACACCAGAGGCTGTACAAAAAAAAAATAAAAAGCCAAAAGCCTTTCACTATATGTGGTGACCAAATAAGTGGTGGCCAAAACTTTATTCACCCCAAATTAGTGCCTGACTGATGTGTTGGTCAACTGCTACAACTGCTAAAAACAGCCAGTATTAATCTTTCACAGACATATTGTCCTCAGCGCAAATTATGTCTGATTGTGTGCCAATCAGATTGCTTGTGATGATTTACAAATATAAAATTCCCAGTAAGGTTTCCCGTTTCTGTGCACTGATTTTAGTCTTGACAATGGAAACAATATTGTCATACCGGCTAGCCCACCTATCTTTTACCATTCACATGTTTTCTCTCGGTCTTCACTAAGTTTCTCACCAGACACTTGCTCAGTTGTTGTGTCATGTCAGTGGCGCATCCAAACAGCACACCTGTTCATTGACTGACTGTTTGTGTCTCACTTGTAGCACCCATCGTTATCAAGGCATAAGTTGAGTTGTTGATTAACCAGGCCTGGGTGATAAAGTGATAAAAAATGGTACTATACTGTGCTTCATCAATAGTAATAAGAATATTAATCGACTGACTGTTCAATAGTGTCATTAAATATTCTCATTGTTGTTGATGAAGTATAGTATAGTACACATTTCTATCATTTTATTGCCCAGGCCTACTATGTATTACTGGATTATAAATGTGCATGCTGATTTTAAAGCTGTCCTATTTTTTTTAAATAATAACATGTAGTCCACTGTTTGATTTCATCACCTTTTAGGTTGGAGGCATTGAGGCTCTGGTGCGAACAGTGCTCAGAGCTGGCGACAGAGAGGACATCACAGAGCCAGCTGTGTGTGCCCTGCGTCACCTGACCTCCCGTCACCAGGATGCTGAGATGGCCCAGAATGCTGTGCGCCTTCATTATGGTCTGCCTGTTGTGGTCAAGCTACTGCACCCTCCATCCCACTGGCCACTAATCAAGGTCATTAGCATTCTAGTTTCTCTGAACTTACACATTTTCTTCAGCTAACAACTTCAGTTTGGATCAGTTTCCATATGATGACATGAGTGATTAATAAGATTTAAATCCAAATAACTAAATTATGTTAAAAATTCTCCCTCATCCAGGCCACAGTTGGTCTGATCCGCAACCTGGCTCTCTGCCCAGCCAACCACAGTGCTCTGCGAGAGCAGGGAGCTATTCCTCGACTGGTCCAACTGCTCGTCAGAGCTCACCAAGACACCCAGAGGCGCACAAGCATGGGAGGCAACCAGCAGCAGTTTGTGGTGTGTAATCAAGCCATCATCCTCTCTGTCTTTACTTACTGGAACATTTATCATGTGTGTTTTTTAATTTACTTTTTCTTTCACTTAAACACATCCAGGAGGGTGTGCGTATGGAGGAAATTGTGGAAGGCTGCACAGGAGCTCTGCACATCCTGGCCCGGGATGTCCACAACAGAATTGTCATCAGAGGGCTCAACACCATTCCACTCTTTGTCCAGGTAAAACTCAACCCTGAAATATTAAAATGGGGACAAACTCTGAAAGTGTTTTTGTTAAATCTTATCTTTCTCTTTACCATCCATTTGTTCACAGTTGCTGTATTCTCCAGTGGAGAATATCCAGCGTGTGGCAGCAGGTGTGCTGTGTGAACTGGCTCAGGACAAGGAAGCTGCAGAGGCAATCGAAGCTGAAGGAGCCACAGCACCACTCACTGAGCTACTGCATTCCCGTAATGAGGGCGTTGGTAAGTTTATATGCACAAATAAAATCTACACTTGTTTATGATTGTCAGTTTATTTGTCTACACTTGCAGTACTTGTGTACCCTCAGTATACCTAACTTGTGTTGCTGTACTTTCCCTGCGTCAGCAACCTATGCTGCAGCTGTCCTGTTCCGCATGTCTGAGGACAAACCTCAGGACTACAAGAAGCGTCTGTCAGTGGAGCTGACCAGCTCTTTGTTCAGAACTGAGCCTATGGCCTGGAACGAGGTACACACAAACAAAAAACAAATACAAATCAGTTGTTGTCAAGTACAGCATACTTTTTGGCTGGGTTAGTGTATGTGGGGTCTTCACACCAAAAAAGTGAACAAGTTAATACACTCAACATGTCAGTATTTTTTTTTGCACATAAGGTATTCAGTTTGTTATGTGCTATAGCACTGGGACAAAGACATGCACTCCTCCACGTAGGCTGTTTTGTATCAGGCTTTACTTATCACTGTCTTGCCTTTTTATAGACTGGAGACCTGGGACTGGATATGGGAGCTCAGGGAGACCCTCTGGCTTACAGGCAGGATGGTGAGTGCCTGTTTTCATCTCTAACGAAATCCCTTCTCTATTTTCCGCTCTGCAATTTATTATCCTAGCTTTAAGTAATTAGATCTTTTAAAAGCATCTGGTTTTGTGGGTTTTATTGATATTGATTGAAAATGTACTGTAATTATATTTAATGTTGCCCAACAAAACTGTTGCAGCTTTTATCTTTTTGCAGTTGCATTATTCAACTCAGGCAAGGTCTGTTTTTTTCTTTTGCCTTTCAGATGGAGCCTATCGGGCCTACCCAGCTGCTTATGGCCAGGACTCCCTTCTGGACCCGATGATGGAAGGTGCTGAGTACCATGCAGACACTCTGCCCGACCTGGGCCACCATACTGATCCATTGCCAGACCTTGGCCACACCCAGGACCTGATGGACAGCAACCAGCTGGCCTGGTTTGACACCGACCTGTAGGATTGGTAAGACAGACAACCATAGAAAACTTGCATGTTCAAAAAAAAAAAAAAAAAAGAAATATCAACAGCAATATTTTCCTGTGCTCTTTTGCAGTTGTTTTCTGACAGAACCTGCATTGTGATTGGCCTGTATTGTCTGGATCAGCATTATGATTGGCCTGTAGAGTTTTTGAAGGTAAAGATAGGAAATAAAGGTCTTGGAAAGTGCCTGACACAAGAAAACAAAGAAGATGGTTGTCACTGGAATGTTTAAGCAAGTCGAAGTGGATGGGGGGTGGGCAGGGGTTAAAGTATCAGAGAGATGTGGGATCACACGATGGAGGTCTTGGAGCAGGTTACCTAAATGGATTGAGTGCACATGAGGTGGTTCTTAAAAAGTTTGAAACACATATGTTTTAGCCTTGCCTGTATTCTTATTCAGTTTTTTGTTTCTATTTTCTTATTCTATTTTTTTATTTCTTTTTGTATTACTCATTCTCTGTTATGGTACTGACCCAGCTTGCCTTCGCACTAGCCATCTTCATTTTCTCTTCAATGCTAATCATTTGTAATTTTTTTTTTAAAAACGTATATTACATGTAGTGTTAAGTTATAGTGATATTATACAATGTTCCTTTGGTTTATGGCCGAATGTGTAGAACACTAATAATCAGTTGAATTGTACTCTGACTTAAAGTGTAACATTGTGTAGTTTTTTTTATAATCTCAAAAATGGAGAATTATGCATTCTTAATATGTGCTTGTTTAAGCATAAAATATGTCAGTGTCACAAATGGTCTAAAGAGGAATATGGGTAAAATTGAGGGTGGGTTGGGGATAAATCTAGAGACAAGTGTTTTATATACAGTATCACTGGTAGGTTAACAACTATTTTGTATGCTATCATTGGATGTCTGATAGAAAAGTCTTTAACGCTATCATTGGTGGTTTAATAAAACCCAGTTTTATGTGCTATCAAAGGTAGCTAGGTTGATGAACCAGTTGTAGTCCTGCTGTGCTTATTTTGGAGACGAGGTTATGACACGGCTGAACAATAAAAATGGCATTTTATTTCATTTTGTCTCTGTCCTGTGTCTTCTGTCCATTTATATGATGACATGGTTGTTAACTCTTTGATAGATCTGCCCATGTATTCAAATTTCCACGTTATAAAGGGAAAATTAATGCAGGTTTTAAAAAGATGATTATTCAAAGTTATAATTGTTTTTGCTGCAGTCAATATTATCAATACTCAAAAGGAGTCCTGAGAATGGTTAAGAAGATGATTAAAGCTGCAATACACAAATTTAAAACAAGGCTGAATTAGCACAAAACAACTGAAATGTAGATCCAACTCCAACTCCTGTGCTCAAAAACCATTTAAGCACAAAATGATTGAGACAAGCAGCCCAAAGGCACTTGACATGTTCAGTGAATAGATCGCATTTCTTTCTGTGAAGGGCAAAGTCAAAGCTTTTCTATCTTAAAAAGGAGCCTTCACATTAATTTCTTTTTGTAACTTCATTCAGATGAGTGCAATCGCAAAGAAACACGAACATGCAATTTTCAATCAGGAGCAAGAGTCATGGTTACAGAGCATAATGAAATACGCCAGTGCTTGCAGAGGAGTCGGGGGAGAACAACTGAAGTGGTTTGTAGGAGCCTTAAAAGGAAGAAAGGACAGAAGTTTGATTTTCAATATTATATGTACGGTATAATAACTTTAGTTATATAGCAACCTCCACAAAAAAAGTTGGCAAGTGCTGTACATTCAAATCAAATAAAAACAATGGTGATAGTAGAAGAGTTCATTGTAAATGATCACTACAGATCAGTAGAATGTGAGAGTGAAAGTGTGTGTTTAGTGCCAACAGGATCATTTCATGAGTGAATGGGTCCTGAATCGTCAAGTCATAATAAAGATCGCTAGTTTCACCTGGAAGTTCAATGAATTTTCAAAAATAATCATGATCGTGTTCATCCATAGACTTATACATTTATGTGATACACCATCAAACCAGTCGTACTTAACTCATTACTGAACTTCATGAACTGAGTGTATTTTTTCATCCTACACATTTCTTTTATCCAGTCAGATACAGAGATACGTGCAGGTTTCTTATGAGTGTGTTAATATCCTGTGATGGTCTGGGACTCTCATGTCATGATGAGTTATAGCACATTTGTATTGATGCATTCTGATGAGCTGAACAAATGTGTTTATCTCAGTCAAGATTGTGGAAGTTATGTAAAAATCCATCTCTTCACATTTTCAAATACTTTACTGTTAAATTAGTCGATAAAGGGGAAATACAACTTGCATATTTGAGGACCTGTGGTCAGTGGTCCTTTTACCCCACCCCTTCATTTTCACCTCATTAGTGGAACAAAAGGACCTCATTACCCAGCGGTGCACACCCTCTGATGTCTCACTGTAATGTCTCCCATAGAAAGTTAAGCATCAAATCTTTTATGTTTATTTAGCATTAGCTTAGCATTAACATTTTAGCTTTCTGCGGTTCAGCATTTTATTTAGCGGAAATATGTGAGATGCATAAATGCAGTGATAATGACCGACTGCCATGCTTTTTTAGTAACAGAAGGTATAATATGTTATTTGTCAGAGAGAACCTCATTGTAATATTTACTAAAGAGCTGCTTTACTGTTGATGGGTTATGTTGTTAAGTTTTGATTGTTTTTCATTGAGAATGTGTATATTTGTAATGTTTTCATGCCTGGTGAAGACAGTAAAAAATGTCATTTACCAGTAAATTTGTAGTTGTTTTTGCCAAGTTTCTTGTTGGTAATGAATAATTTGTTACCATTGCCTAGGATGGTTCTCATTGGGAGTTTGCAATCCTATTGGAAAACAATAAAAAACTCTTCATTTTTTAAACATTTTATTAAAAACAAAGTGCTCCAGAAAGTGGTTATGTCAAGGATGTCAAATTACAACCAGAAACGAAGAGGGAGAGCATTCTGGGTAAATGTGGGTACAGAGTGAGTGATGTAACTGCTGTGTGGGCCGCTGAAATAAGGTGCAGCTCTTGTGTAGACGGAGAATGAGGCCTCAGTGCACACATGCATCCTCTTGTTGGGCTTAGCAGCTCCATTAGCAGTGAGTTCACGGTGTGTGCTGCCCCCTGCTGGGCTGATGGGGGAACATCTATCTAAAGTCTGAAGGTGGAGAGGCTCCTCACAGTCCCAGATGAAGCTCCTCTTTGTCCCACCATGTCTGTTTGAGAACTGAGGCTGCTGCTCTGCTCTCACTGGTCCAAAGGACAGAGGAGAAGCTCTGGAGGCCTGAGCAGAGGGACTGTCTCTCTTCAGGAGGGATTCAATGGAGAACGGGCTGCTGAACTTCACCTCACATTTGATCTGAACAGCTCTGCAGGCTGCTGCTTCAGGAGAGCACAGAGCTGAGCGCTGCTCCGATGGTCTGCTCGAGTTCTCCGTTTCCACTTTGGAGGCCAACTCAGGGAAGAGCTGCAGGATTCCTTTGAAGTGACGACGCACCATCTTTGCTGTGATCTGACTGAGGTCCAGTTTCCAGTAGTTTCTCTTACTGTCTATTGAATCTGGAACCACTGGAATCTGAAAAATACAACACAGGGTTTTTAGAGATAAAGATTAGTTGTTCATAGATCATTAATATGTGGATAATGAGAAGGTGTTCGAAGGAAAACTCACCTTGACAAAACACTTGTTGGCTGACAAACACACTCTGATGTTGTTCTCAACAGATTTTCTGTCTTCACAAATTAGTGGTGAAAGCCTATCCATCAACTACAAAACAACAAGGTGAAATTAGAGATTTTCAAATACAAAATTGTGTTTCTTGGCACAATTTTCTTAAAGAGGTTTTTTTCCGGCCTCTTTCTTACCTGAGTGAAAGTGAGCATTCTGCCCGGAGCATCTTGCAGGACCACAGCGATCTTGGCCAGGTAGGTGGTGCTCCTCCTGAACAGCTGCTGCTGCTGAGAGCCGCTTGCTGGAGCAAAGAGAGGCAGCTGAGCTCCAAACTTCTCCGTCATTTTCTGCATCTTCTTCTTGTTGGAGAATAAGAGGAGTAAAGTCCCACAAACACAGAGCAGCCTGATCACAACCTCTCTGAGAGCTGACCTGAAGTGGTCAGCTGTGGATTTAAGTCCTGCTGGGACAAAAGGACATCAGAGGGTGTGCACTGCAACTTAATGAGGACCTTTTGATGAGTAGATGAGCCGTTACTGCTGAAGGTGGAGCCAGTGACCGCAGTGATAGTCCATTTCCAAAAGTTCATCAGCATGTCTTGTTATGGATAGCAGTTTGACTTGGTCAGATTTTGTATCAAAATTTTAAATAAGGCAATGAAAACCTTAGCTTCATGTTAGTAAATGAAACTCATGTGTATAGAGCTTAAGGAGCCCTTGAGAGGATTCAGTTTTGTCTTTAACTAGGGCTCCAATAAAAATAATATGATACAAATATAGAGTCAATACAAAGAAGTACAATAAAACAGCTCGAACAAACATGAAAAGTGATGCTTGAAAATGTATTGTCAGCTTCTGAAGCTGCAAAAAACAAGTAAACAAAGCCAAAAATTACACAAACCTTCCTTTTAAAGTTGGTGACATTATTAACAGCCATCTGTTACTAAGTGCATCTCCATAGTGTAAAGACTTAGAGGGTTTATTCACTCCAGCTATCTGTTAGAAGGCAGGTCTCACATTTGCACGAAGGTGCTTCTCAAGCTGCTGCAGGTGTGTGTTGTTCTTGCCTCAATTTGTGATGTGAAAAGTTTAATATGAAAGCTACAGTTTACATGCTTTAATTTAGTTCAAAGCTATTTTTTTCAGGTTGCTATAAGAGCTGAAATTAACATGTTGTGTTTCAGCCCATCAAAGGCTGCTCTGATAATACACAAACATCAACAGCTGCGTGACATTCCACTGAACAATCTAATCACATTCCAGCAGTTTGCACATCACCGCTTTAAAGGCAAACCCGCTGCCTTTTGTTTCACATAATGGCCAAGGTCATTTACATGAGTGATCCCCTTTCAGATGCATCAACACATTACCTGGACCGAGTGCTTTATGCAAAAATAAGTTCAGTACTTTGAGGGTCGGCTGTCGGTCTGCAGGTTTCCATTCAGACCAAACCAGCTGATTTCACTTGTCTTCGATTGTTGCTGTGCTGCTCAACTGCTCTGAGGTCTGTGCCAAGAGGCAGGATTCGCAATGTGTCTAAAGTAGATAATGATACTGAACCTTGCATAGTGAATTCAGAAATATGAAGGAGATTCAATTTTGAGTCTGAATAGTTTAGGAAAACTTCAAACACAGTCAGTCAGTTAAATCCAAGAAGGTTATAATAGATGAGAAACTAACTTTATACTTGTCCTGAACTTCAGCTATTTCCAACTGTTCACCTAATAAATAACCAAAATGTCTAATATAACATGAGGCGAATCACAAGTGTAACAACAATCTAGAAGAACTGGACTTCTATATACAGCACATCATTGTGTGTCATTCTAGAGTCATTCCTTCAACGGTGAAAAGGTAAACAGGATTTTATTACAATAACTTTTAACAGACAAGAATGTTAAATTATGTCATGTGTCAGTCATTTCAGGGCAAAATAAGCATATTTTCCGTTTTAAGACACTTATTTTTCCAGTAATTTTAAAAAAATCATTGCACTTTTGTCTTGAAGCCAGATACTAATGCAGTGTTATTTGAAATGCTTT
>JAPZDY010000008.1:12196717-12209201 GCA_029783645.1 Ctenochaetus hawaiiensis | reverse complement strand
CACCGATAGACACTCAGACGAAAGAGCCATGGCGGCCACGGGTGGAGGGAAAATTAGAAGCAGAAGATCTCATATCGCTTCTAAACCTTACGCCAAGAGTAAACAGGTAAATTGAGTAAAAGTTTTCTTGTTAAAAGCCTGTGTTGAGTACATTACGTTTACTGTGGTGCCAAAATCTCTTACCTCTTGTTATTGTTTTGCTGGAGACATTTTATGGCCTGCCGTTAGCGCTCGTGGCCTCCACGCGCTGCTAGCTTGTCCAGGAAATGCTAGTGAACTAGCAAGCAGGCTTATAGGTTAGCATAATCAGATGCACTTGACAGGTCAAATCAGGGCACAGTGAGCCATTTAGACTTGCTAAGCAGTGTCTGGTTAAACAAGGGTGCGCATACGACACGTTGTGATAACCAACCTTATCTCTACTAGTGAGTTATTAGCTGTTAGCTGGTTAGCGAAATAAGCAAGGAAGTCGATTTCAAAGTGTTAGCAAATGTAGCTCATGCTTGCTAGCATGCTAGCAGTGGCGAGCAACGCATTGTTGTCTTCTGTTCTTAAGTTTGAAGGCTTCTTTGGAGGCTGGTAGAAGTGACATGGTTACTTGGATTTAAATTGCATCTAGATTTATCTATAGGTAGTCGCCACTCAAGTTAGTACATTTTAAGAGTGTTTTCTTGGCCTGTCGGGAATCGTTTTGGATGTAAGGCTAGCAAACGTTAGCCAAATCTCAGCCAGTTGGATTGCGCAGGAAGCATTGACTGATTGGGAACCCACATGGCTGCCTTGGTGATTACTCTTGCCGCCTGGACATTAGCTAGTGTTAGTTTTAAAACAACTCTGTAATGTTAACAGTGGACAAGATGTATCTTAATAAATGGCAAAAAATTGACCTGTCAGTTATCACGCACATTTTTTTTTACGTGAACTACTAATGTGAGTGATTATTTGAATGTCAGCCTATTGTTGGTTATCTGACCCTAGAAGCATCAAAACTGCATGTCTTTCATGATAATGCCAACGATTTTGTTTGACAGCAGTATTGATATTGTTTGTTACACAAGTAGCTGATCATAGTGACCAACTAAACACATTCAGTGACCCATAATGATTTGGATGGATAGTCACTACACATCAGGTAGAGCCTGACAGTGGTTTTTTTGGGGCAGATACTTACTTTAAAGGTGGAATAAAATAAGATATGAAAGTAATTTTGTAATGGTTTATGTTTTTTCTCTCAGCTGGCTTTTAAATTACCATTAAACTTTTGATTGAATTGGTGTCATGCAAATAGCAGTGATATTGAATGGTGTCTCGGTTTGGTGGGTATATAATGTGAGGGGGGGCAGACACAGGCAGACATATGCAAATGAAAACTGCATCTGTGTGAGGGCTGAGGGCAGACCAGAGCTTCTGAAAGAGTAAAAACCCAGAGATGGTGGACTCTGTTTTAATTTGGAACATTCACTGGTAGAAGGAGAGCCCAAAGTCTAATTTTTAAACTTATGGGTTTAAGAAGAGGATTCACTTAAGCACAGTTCTAACCTCAACTGTGTTTAGTTTCCATTTGTAGACTGCTCAGTGGCGAGCAAATGTACTTTACTTAATGAACATACAAAGAGTAAGGGGGAGAAAGATAAAAACTGAAAGGTAATTGAAAGAACTGGAGTCAATGAGTGATAAGTTCAGTGAGAGGCTGAACTGTAAACACACAGAAACATCTTTCCTCGGTGCCTACCTTTGCTCACTAGCTTATGGATAAAGTATTCCGTATTTTGCTGTTTTTGGATGATTATAAACAATTGACTGTTTGTTCAAAGTTGCATCATTAGCATGAGAAAAAATCAAACAGAAATAATTGCGTAACAAAGGCAAAAAAATTGCATTATATGGTGGGGCATCGGTTGACAGTGTCATAAAAATATGACATCAGACATTTGAAGCTTTTTTTTGATAATCTCAGTAGAAGCTTTGAATGTAAATATAAGTGACATTTGGTATAGGTACACCTGCATGTCTGTGATAGACCAATATCAGCTGAATTTATTTGTACTGTGTACTTCCATATGTATTATGTTCTTCATCTGGAATTCCATTTCATCGCCAATCAAAATTTTGATCATTTAGCACTCAAATTTAAGATCTGAACCGAAGAATAATATAATAATGTATTTATGGCAATAACAAACGAAATGACCAAATATTTTGTGTGAATGAATCTAAATATATATTGATTAGTGCCATGGTCAATGTATTATGTGTGCCTCACTTACATCTTATAGTACTCATATTTCTGTAATAATGCAGTGTTTGAAGTACAGCATGTCTGGACAAAAGCCACCCAAAAACAGTGATTATCTAAATCCCATATATATCCCGTTCTTAAACCATGGGTTTAACTCTTCTTCAGTAGCTTGGTTAACACAACACTGCTGGTTAAAAAAGGAGAAAGAGTTTGTCTTGAATAGTTACTGGTGGAATTGCTTGCAATATAGGTATCAATACTTACCTCTCCCCATGGCATGAATGTAACAATAAACTGACACCCAATTTGTTCAGATGACTTGAAAAACTACTTCATTTATCCACAAAAACAGTGGCATATTAAGTCAGAATCATTCTGTGTTTTAGTTCAATGTGATTTATAACTTCTAAATAGAGCATAGTAGACAGCAGGACCTTACTTTGTCATGTGACCCTGTCCACAGCAAAAATGTGGCAACCTCAAATCCTTAGAGAATAGCTTATGTGGACTTTAGCAAACTTGCACCCCCAGTGGTAATGACACATAAAGCTTGACTGGTTAAAGTTCTGTGTATTTGCACATGGGTTAAAGTGCAGAGTGGCCCACAGGTGTACTTCATAGATAAGCAGAAGCAGGAGGTACATATGGCTCTTATTGGTCAGTAAAAGCTACCGTATAGTAGTATAGCTACCGACATAGTCAGACACTGTGTACATTAAGTGATGCACCTGCTAGCTGGTTCTTTTTCGCAACCTTTCCCTTCTCAAACTCTTTTAACCTCAGATATGTTGAATTTATTCCTGTAAGCCAGTTCAGACCTGGAAATTGCCTTTCATTTTCAGGATTTTTTTTTTCACTAAGTCGCTGCAACTTGTAGATTTAGCAGAACAGAACTTCATGATATTTGAACTGTGATGTTGACAGGTTTTTAATGAAGTGAGTCCTAGGGACCCGCAGTTGGTCATTGGTTTTTAAAGTCAATGAGAAGGTCTTAAAAGTCACTAAATCTAGCAAGAAAGATACCAAGTTAAAAATGCTACAGGTATGATCAGGTTTTAATGGACTATGCACTGAGAGGAACGGCAAATCACAGAAGGCTCTGCTGTTTTTGTGAGAAAGAGACAAAGGTATTTGTATTTGTATTTATTTAGATCTCCATTAGCTGTAACAAGTACAGCTACTGTGCTGTGCAAATTAATTTTCTGTGTGCAGCTAGACAGTGAGATAATGCGTTTTTAACTTTCCAATAATAAGCAACAACTAAAGATGATAATAAAGTAAATGAGCTCTTTTCTAATTTCAAATACACATTTTTTTAAAGAATAGTTAAATAAATAATACTTTACTATAAATAGACCTAAAATTATTCGTGGCTGGGGATCTGTATCGGCCAAAACAGCTACCAGCAATCAATAATCAGCCCAAATTACCCTTTGGGGCATCCTTATTATATACCAGTACAAAGTTTGTCGTCTTACTGTTGAAATGAAATCTCACTTCTTTATTTCGTTGATTTAAACACGGATATGTTGGTCATAATGTAGCATTATCAGGGCTAATTTCAGATTCTAATCTTTCAGAGACACTGAACCTGTACATACTATATACACTGTTTAAGTCCTATTTATTCATATATTTATTTGTGGTACTCACTACTTTTTTAAGTGTGATGACGAGAAAACACTCATTCTTATCAACTGGAACATCCAATGCAAGACCTCAGTACATGCAGTACAGACAAGTGTCACTTGCCCACTGCTTCATAGAAGCTTACACCAGCCCTGACCCAGTTTTTGTCATTCTGAGTTTTTTTTTTGTTTCTTTTTCATTTTTTTGCAGTTGGGAAGAAAATGGGTGTCTAATAGCAAATGAGGCTGTGCTGCTGATATAATTCAGTGCTGATTGTCAAGGGAATTTTCTAATGATGAGACTAGAAATAATGGCCCCAGTTGATGGGTCTTTGTTTTGTCTACATGCATTTGTCTCTGCCTCTCACACATTCCATCCCTCTGTTCATTGCACCCTTTTCTTCTCTCATGTTTTTCTCAGCAACAGTCAGGCCTCATCAGTCGAGTGACAGACACAGTAAAGAGCATTGTTCCCTCCTGGCTGCAGAAATACTTCAAGAATCAAGATGCTCCTGAAGGAGGAGGGGGTGTACTGGGCACAGACCAGAACTGCCAGTGTCCGCCACCTCCTCCTAACGGCAGCGAAGAGGGACCTCCACCCCTTGATGGACGTGACTCCCCGGAGCCAAGCACTAGTAACACAGGTAAGGGAGTCAGTCTCTTAGGTCATCAAAGAGAATTGTATACCCCTTGCATAAGAATTGAGGTTGGATCTGTTTAGTATTATATAGATTTTTCCAAGCTACTCCTTTTGCATGGTCAACTTGCCCACCATACTTACCCTTACCTCTGTCGTATTTCTCTCACACACAGAGCCCTCAACCAGTCGGGCATCCTTAAACTTTCAGGATTATGTACTTCCTCGACCTCCCCTGAGTCGCTCCCACCTCCACTTTCCCCTGCTGGATGCTTCCCACCCGACCCTGGGAGCTTCCAGCAGCCTCTTCTCCCAACCCTCCACCTCTTCAGCCCCTGGGCCCTTTTCCACAGGCTTCTCCTTGGTCAAAGAAATTAAGGACAACCTCTCACAGCACGAAGATGATAACATCTCCACCACTAGTGGCTTCTCCTCCCGAGCCTCTGACAAAGGTAAAGATAGCTTGTTTTTGCAAAGAGTGTTAGATGTTTGTGTGGTTGTTCGTTAAAATGTGGTCATCTTTTTAGATCTAGGTATAATTACATCTGTGTTGGAATATTCCAATGAAGTAAAATCTAAAACTTTACACTCCATGGTGTAATGAGGTAATCAAACTGATGCTGCTATTACAGTGAAGTTGCCACAGTTTCCAGAGATTTACATTGGCTCATCTTGTTATGTGTGAACATCTTGATAAAAGTGCTCTCAAGTGCCCAATTAATGTACTCAGTGATTTATTTTGACAGGAAATCTAGTAAATTTAGCACTTAAGAATAAAGTTCTTTTGATTTATGTTACAAATTTGAGTTTCGACCTTACAACACCTTTTTCCAATCACTGTATTAAGACACATGCACACAAGTTATTTTTCATTATGAGACGTGTACAAGCATCTCTCCTTTGACTTTTTTTTTCTTGCCTCAGAAGATGTATTTTGTCTTCTGAGATGTTTTACAAACCTCATCTTCATTTCTTACAGATGTCCCCACTTCCAAAACCGCATCACTTCCCCAGCTTTGGTCCCCAGAGACAGACAGAACAAACTCTGGGCCTCAGCCTGCCCAGTCCAGTCTAAAAAGGCCTGCATTTAACCTGTCTGTATTTGGAACTTCCTCCAATGTGAGTATATGTGTTTCAGTCAGTGTTTTAAAGTTTAAAAAGAAAGAAAGAAAAGAGAAAACATTTTCTGAAAGAACAGATCTGTGCCACAAATTTTTGCATTTTTGTATCAAGCTTGTATGTTGGGCCTTGCCAGTGACCCACTTGGACATAAATCAACTCTCAACTCTTCAAAGTCATGTGTACCACAGATAACTACAAGTTGTGCACAAACCAGAGCTTTTTAGGTATAGATTAATGTTGGTACCTCAAGGTTTATATATATATTGACCAAGGGATTATTGTTATTTATTAACAAATTGTTCTTGGAATCATTTTACTGTTTTGATGTGTCAGGTGTTTTTAACATCACTTTAACATCACAGACAATACTTTTCCATGTTTAGCCCAACTGGATAGTATAGTATATGATTGAGAATACCATCAAGTAATGTTACTTAAATGTAATCCAATTTTACTTAACAATTTTTCTTCCAGTCTACATTAAACAACACAGTGCTAAACTCCAGCCAGCTTGGAGATTCACCCTTCTACCCTGGGAAAACCACATATGGTGGGGCAGCTGCAGTCAGGAGTGCTCGTATGCGTCCTGGAACACCTTACCAGGTGAGCTAGCGGCGTCATAAAGTCTAGAAAATGGGAATCATATATGAAGAGTCAAAAAATTTGAATGTTTTGATAAATCACTTACCCACAGTATTTATACGGACTCTATGTGTGTACTTAATGTTCTTTGCTGTTAAAGTTCAGCAGCTTTTAGTAGGGAAGCAGTAAATTTCAGACACTGACAACAAAGGACAAGTGTAACTGAAGTGTAAATTGCTCTTAATTTGATTTGAGACTAAACCAGCTCATCTTAACTGTAGGCCCCGGTGAGGAGACAGATAAAGGCCAAACCTGCTGGTGCTCAGCCCTGTGGGGTAACCAGCGCCACAGCCAGACGCATTCTGCAGTCCTTGGAGCGCATGTCAAGCCCTCTGGCTGTGAGTGCACACCACACACCAATACTCACCGCCTTTGTCTAACCCTATTTTACCTTACAGGGGTTATGCTCGGTCATAATGCCCCTGATTGATAGTTATATTTGCCAAAAAGGATGAATTTTAATTTTTTCTTTGCTTTCACAGGATGCTAGGAGAATCCCAGCAGCTGCCTCATCCCCTCTGTCATCAGTAAGAACTTTTAATATATAATATATTTTGTAATCATTTTTTTTGCAGTGAGGCATTTTACAGTACAGCAATATATGTGATCCTAAACACACCAAAGCATAAGAAAACCATGAAAATGTTACTCTTAAATGAAAAGTATGTGAAATGTTGAAACCTAATTTGCTGACCACCTAGAAAAATTTTGTTAGTTTGGCCTAAAAATAGACATTTTACCCATGATATTTTTTTCTCCTTCAGTCGATGGAAGGCACAAATCTAGATGTTTCACATTTCCAGTCAAAAAAGAAACGGGTAAGTACAAATTATGAAATTCTTGTAACAATGTTTTCTCAGGCCTGGTGTGTCAAATACACATTTATGTATAGCTGTTCACATTAAGCCTTTTTTTCTTGCTGTTTTTGTTTTTTAAAATAACTATCTTGTCCTTAAATGACTTAAAGCTGGTGTATGCACATCAGCAGGCAAACTTAACTTGTGTTTTCTGTCTAGTGTTTAGTAACTTTGCACAAGGCTTATTGATATGCACAGAGATATCATTGTACAGACACAGCAGCACTTGTTGTGGTTTGTCCTCCTGTCACTTCCTGTCCTACTGTCTGTCCTGCTGGCCTCCACCAGTTAATAGGATTCTCCTTGACTCCGCCACAGCTGTTCAATGCTGTGTGTGGGGTTTACTTTGTATGTACAAGTGCTTGTGAGCAAAAGTGCACTTCATGATGTATTTGGCTCATGAAAGTATGTGTGAAGTGTAGTTGACTGTTGAATTGTGCCTGCTCTGAAGTGAACTTGTTCTCAGTAATAACTCTTAGGCATTTCCAGCTGCGACAGCTGCTTTGTAAACCCCAACAATAGTGTATTCACCCTTTCAGGTCCAAAACAGGAAAGCTCACTATCTAAATGGGCCTTTCATGGCTGGGAGTTGCTTTGGTGTTGTGCCCTGGCAGTGTCAAAAATATAGTTCAGCCCATTATAGATTTTTCCAACCAATGCTGATGTTGATACTTGAGGAAGCAGCGTAGTAGCTGATAGTTTTTCTTCTGACCGAGACAAACAATCTTGGCAAGATTTTTAACAAGCAAGACCTCTATTTTCTATCTTTCCTTTAATCAAGATGGATTCCAACCTCCCACCAGTGCAGAACCTGGTGGTTCCTGCTGCAGCGTCAGTGTCAGGAAACCGCTCTGTGTCCTTCAGGCCTACTTTGACTCCTGGAGGAGTGAGTCGGCCTTTGGATAGGACACCAAGAGAGACGGTTAGAAACACAGTGCCACATTATATAACATCTCTACATTGCTTTTCTGGATTAAATGCAGCAAGTAGAGTTTCAAACAAACTAGGTCCTAATTGCGTTTCTGTTTTATTCTCTTAGCCCACAAGACAATCACCACAACTACCTGAAGACACCCCAGGTCCATCTCAAAGGTAAAACATGAAATTCCTTGTTTGTTCAGATGCCATAATGTTCTCTGTATGTTTTTTAGCTTGATTTACTCTTAATGCCTGTTACTGTTCTTTTTTCTACCCCTAGCACAATGGGCTCCAGTGGCCCAGCATATCCTCTGTCCAGCACACCTGCAGCCAGCAGCGTGAGCTTTGGAGGCGGCAAGATGAAGAGAGAGAGGACCACAGCGCGGCCTTCCTCTAAGCGCCCTGAGGAGGACGAGGTCAGGGCTTTACATCTAACAAACTGACTCTACATTTTAGTTTTCTAGTACTTACTACTTTTATACGCTAACAGTTTTCACCTAAAAGTATTAAGAAACAAGTAATCATACTTATATATCAGGGCAGTAACACTTTTGTTTTCAGGCCAAGCTGAGAGGAAATTCAAACCAGATTTTGTGTTCTGATGCGTTCAGATATCAAACACTGGTTTATCTCACCATAAGTCTATAAGATTCCCTATTCAGAAGTGGCAGAAGCATTTCATGGTTTGAATTTCTCAAAATTAAACATACTGTGCTTTGAGGTTGAGCACACAGTGATTCTCAACCTTTTTTTCTGACTTTTAGGTGGCTGAGGTACCGGACCTTCCAACCATTTCACTTCCCATCTGCACCTCTGCTTTGCCCAGCTTCAGCTTCACCTCCCCTCTTCCACCTCTAACCACCAACAGCACCGCCCCCAGTGTCACGCCTGTGACTCTCGCTAAGGAAACAGTCACAAATGAGGTCAGTCTTAAAATTATCTTGATCCACTACAATGCGACTTAAAGTCTTAAGGTTAACAACATCATTCATGCATTTTGCTATTTTTCATGTTTCTTATAGGAGCCACCGTTGGCTAAAACACCTCCATGTGTACCTTTTACATTTTCCTCCCCCATTGTCAAAGCAACTGCTGCTAGTCCTCCTTCCTTTTCCCCCTCAGTAAGTAAACAGTTTATTTCTTAAAGGTTCTTGCTGAGTTGACAATTGTTACCTCAGTAGCAATGATAATAATTGGTTACTTTTTGTTTTTGTAGGCTGGATTCACCTTTAGTGCACCTGTAGCAAAGATGGGTCCCTCCATGTCAAACGGGAAGCTGACTACTCCCATAGCGGCAGCAGGTAGGACAGTTTTCTAACGATTGGCATTAAACTGGGTCTTGCCTTCCCTGAGAAAACTGGAACTCAAGTTTGATCTTTTATGTTTTCTTTTAGCAAAGCCAGCAACAAGCAAAAGCACAGAAGAGTTTGAAGGACCTCTCAAACCAGCTGCAACCCTTAAGCAGGGCAGTGTGCTGCAACTTCTTAAATCACCAGGTTAGAATCAACAACAGTTTCTTAAACATTTGTATCGTTGTGCTTTACATGGTTGAATATTGTTTTAATCCTATTTTTTTTCTGACTAGGCTTTGCCTCTCCCGTTGCTCGGACTTCACCGGGCCCAGATAACACTCCGCAGCAGACATCCAAACAATCCACTGCCCCCTCTTCCTCATCCACCACTACAACCACCTTGCCCTCCTCTTCTTCATCAGGGTTTGGCAATTTGTCCAAAGCCCCACCAGGCTGGAGCTGTGATGTCTGCTTAGTGCAGAACAAGTTATCAGACACAAAGTGTGTTTGTTGTATGGCCCCTCAGCCCAATTCCTCCTCTTCCAAATCTATGGACAGTAAACCTTCAACTGCCACCTCAGTTGGGCTAGAGAGCAGCAGTGCGAACACCACCACCTCCACCACAACAACCACCACAGGTTTCGGCACAATGTTCTCCAAACCGGCAGGAACCTGGGACTGCGACACGTGTCTTGTTCTAAATAAACCTGATGCAGTTAAGTGTGTGGCCTGTGAAACGGCAAAACCGGGAACAGGGCTCAAACCCTCACTGACTCTTCCTTCTGCCTTCTCAGCTGTTAAGACTGTATCCACCCCAACAGCCCCTGTTTCTACAGGGATCACCGGACTTGGAGACAAGTTCAAAAAACCTGAGGGTTCATGGGAATGTGATACATGTATGGTAGTAAACAAGGCAGAGGACACAAAGTGTGTGGCTTGCACTAGCGCTAAACCAGGTAATGTGAACAAAACTCTGTCAGTATTGGTCTTTGATATTCAATGACATGCTGACTCTTGGGTTCCAGTAAATGTGTCATTAAATACCAGTATTTTTAAACACAGTTGTTTGTGAAGCATCTTCATTTGCTCATTCTCACAACAGGAGCCTCATCTGGATCATCATTAGGGGCCTCAGCTGGAGCC
The DNA here is from genome assembly GCA_029783645.1 of Ctenochaetus hawaiiensis. Lineage (NCBI taxonomy): Eukaryota > Metazoa > Chordata > Actinopteri > Acanthuriformes > Acanthuridae > Ctenochaetus > Ctenochaetus hawaiiensis. Next base: position 12,198,723 of record JAPZDY010000008.1, on the reverse strand, counting down.
TCTTCTTCAGTCAGCAGTGCTCCAGTGTTTGGTTTGGGAGAGGCGTTCAAAAAGCCAGAGGGTAGCTGGGATTGTGATGTCTGTCTCCTGCAGAATAAAGCTGCTGATGTCCAGTGTGTTGCCTGTCAGGCAGCAAAACCTGGAGCTAGCGTGGAGCCCAAAGGTAACAACTATTTTGACTTTAAGAATCAAAAGTTAATCACATATTTGTAGAAATCAAGAGGGCCTTTTTGGGACTTTGAGTGACTTGAGACTTTTGAAATGGCCTTAACCTAATCTAAACTTTTCACCTTTTCTGATTTATTTATTTTATACCCTTTTTTTCCTCAGCTTTTGGTTCAACTTTCGCTTCATCAGCTGGTGGGACTTCTGGCTCCTCTGCATTCAGCTCTTCTACCTCTAGTTCTGGAGGTTTTAAATTTGGCACATCAGACAGTTCTTCAGGATCAAGTTCTGGAGGTTTCAAGTTTGGAGGCTCATTAACAGAGTCCTCCTCTTCATCATCGGGTGGATTCAAATTTGGAGTGCCATTTGGAAGCTCCTCATCAGAAGCAACTTCTAAAGACTCTACTGCTTCTTCAGGGTTCAAATTTGGCAGCTCATCTGAGGGCTTTAAATTTGGGACTGCCTCTAGTGATGACAAAAAGTCAGACCAACCTGCTGCAGGTTCTGGATTTAAGTTCGGAGCCAGCAGTGGGATTGTGTTTGGAACTGGATCATCTAATACAGAGAGTAATTCCTCTAAAGGCGGGTTCACCTTTGGATTATCAAAACCTGAAGAGAAAACAGACACCACAACCGCTTCATCTACTGTCAGTTTCACTCCCCCTATTTCCTCTCAAGAGACGAGTGACAGTGTGACATCATCAAACGACACCACACCATTAAACACAACCTCAACCACCACCACAACAATAAACACAACTGGGTCTGTGTTTTCGAGATTGGGTGATCCAAGTTCGGTGACCATCACACCACAAGGGGGCTCTGTGTTCGGATCCTCACAGGCAGACAAAGAACCAGCTGCTCCCACATTTACCTTTGGGAAGCCAGAGGAAAAGAAGGAAGCAGCTGCTTCCTCGGCTCCGTCTGCCTTCCTCTTTGGTGCTGCTAGTAAAGATACAGATGTGGCACCAGCCACTTCAGGAGGCTTTTCCTTTGGTAAGCCCAGTGCTTCCACAGAACAGCCTCCACCCGCGTTCACTTTTGGCAAGCCAGCAGATAAGAGTGAAACATGTCTTGCAGAAGCCCCGAAGCCCTCCTTTACCTTTGGACAAAGTGCTACAGGTAAGAGAAAATTTGGACACTGATACTAATAGGAATGGTTTGTGATTTTTAAATAGTTTTTTAATTTAAAGAAAAAAAAGTTACTATTTAAAACTGCTATCTTAGTGCCTTAAAATAAATCTCCATGTGTTTTCTGGCCCCTGAGTATAACACAATGCTAGGTCGTAACGCGTCATCTGTCAACAGTAATACAAACAGAAGGAACAGGCAGATGCAACAATAGCATTAAACTGAACAAAAATTCTGTACTGTGCAAACTCTGACGGGGGACAGCATGTAATAAGGCAACAACAACAAGCAAAGTCACTGAGAGTGACACACTAAGTAGGAGGGTATCCATCTGCTAATCCACACCAGTCACAAGTTTGATGATAGATGTGCAAGGCAAACGAGCATGCTCATCTCAAAGAGGATAGCGAAAACATGCTTCACTGTCCCATCAATAAAACTTGTTACATAAAACTGAACACATTTGATGTCATCTGACAGACTTTTGCAGGCAACTGAGCAGGAGGCTCTGTGAATGCAGTGTAAATGCAGATGTCGTTTAAATACTATTACCCTAGTTTGTAATGCTCCCTCTGTTATAAAAGTTTGAAATCCCCAAGCTTAAACCACAATTACCTTTTATAATGTCAGCAGGGGTAGTAAGCTCCTACTTAGTGAAAAAACACATTATATAACTGTTTTCACTGACTTATTTTTTTTTTTTTTTTGGT
>JAPZDY010000008.1:12163192-12190140 GCA_029783645.1 Ctenochaetus hawaiiensis | reverse complement strand
GCATTTAATATTTACATTTAACATTTCGATTATATATATATATATATATTTATATGTATAAACATTAAAATTATATATGACATGGACATATGTCTTAAATGTCGGGGAAATTAGCTAAACGTGAAGAGAGTGGGCTAAATATTTGAAATATATCAGCAAAAACAGGTAAATTAATTTTTACATTTGGCCCCCCATAATGATGAAGAGGACAAGTGCAATGTTGAGTAATGTTGACACCCACAGCTTGTTCTTGGGTGTGTATCGGGTGTATATCCAGTGTCCGTGGTGTCACCTCTTTAAGCGGGTCACGTTTATTGTAGCAACGGCCCTTAGCAACGCTCCGGGGCCATGGAGACTGCGTGTGAATGTGTATGTGAAGGAATTCAAGGCTACTCGGCTCAAATATCAGAGAAAAAACAAACCCAGGTGTGAGTAAACCTGACATTTATGAGTTTTGCGGACTTATTTTACATCATTGTGGCGAGGTGAATATGGGATGCAACAACTCCACAAACAACGCGGTCCAACCGTTGATACCGGAAGAGGTGACGGGAGACGAGGTAGGCTCCCGCAACCCGCCACTTTCAATTAACGCTAAGCTAGCTAAAACTGTGGAGCGGAGTTTAAAACAAGTATCAGTATAAAAAACAACAGTATTAAGCTAGAATACAGCGTAGAAGTAGTATGAATACGTATCTTGAATATGTATTCTTGTCAACCACAGTTCATTTTACGCTCATATTGAAGGAACGTGAGTAGCTGTTACAGGTGTAACAGCAAAATCTGTGTGCCGTTAAATTTACTGACATCAGAGGAAATTAACCAGGGCTTCACTTTACTACCACTTGTTTCCCCGCACGAGTACCCTGCTATTGAGTTATTTGTAGAAAAAAGTACTTAGCTTTAGTATCTTAAGAATGTTTAGTGTCTTACCAAAGTATATACAGTATATAATATAATATATATAATATGAAAAATAAAAAAAATCTATACCAAGTAAAAAATATTCTATATTATTAGAACTCTATTGCTTGAAACGTCTCAAACCGTTGCAATAACAACTTTGAAATTCAAATTATCTAAGTCGTTACATATTTTGAATTAACCTCTGACATTGTCCCTGTATTTAAAAGCCTTAATGTACATTCAAAATGCTGTCAGTAAATAGTCAGTGTTAAATTATTATTTGATTATTATTACTGACATTTACAGATGAGCTGCATTTTAAAGCTGTAGGTGATCCAGGTTAAGCTTATTTTAACTTCATTAGCTAGTTAAGTGCATCATATTACCAGATAGAATTTTTATCTTTAAATACAAACATGACTGGGTTGATCCTGGGATTATGTCTGGCATGGAAAACTTTGGTCTAGAAAAAAAATACTTAAGTAATCGTATGTTGTTGTTCTCACCCGGTAAACACTGAATCAGCTCATTGATGTTCACAGTTTCACTGTATGCTGTTTAGGTTTTAGACCAGGGAATGATGGATTTTGTAGGTGTTACCTGCTGTGCATTATTATTGTTCCCTGAGCCACAGTGCTGTGTTCATGACAATATGTCAACACAGAGATGTGACCATGACAATGTCATGTCTGGGACACAGAATAAGGTTAGGATATAAAAATACCTTGTGTCCTTCATCTAACTATATTGTGTTGGTATGTTGTCAGGATGAGACAGGAAGTAAACATGACGGTCGTGGAGACTCGGCTGTGTCAAAGGGCACCACAGACAGTGGGGTGGTGATGGAGAACAGAGAGATCCCTGTGTTGCCTGGAGCAATGCCCACAAAACTCCCTCCCCTGCCATGTGTCAGAGAATGTGAGGTGGACAGAATAACGCAAAAAGGTGAGATTTCTCCCAGACATGCTGAATTAGCAGAATGTGTCACACCATAATAAAAATCCTGTACACACAACTTAACATGTTTGGGTGTCATCTGTCACCCAGGCTTACGCCCAGAGTCCAGTAAAATCCTGGAGGAGCTGCTAAACCAGGGCATCATACCAGTGGGACATACCTTAGAGAGAGGCTGCAGAGCAGCAGAGGCCTATAGCATCATGGTGGGTACCTCATGCATGCTGGTCAAAGGTGGAAAATGTCAACTCAGCACTTACCAGCCATCCGTCTACAAGTTGAATTCACTTCAGTGGAAATTAACAACAATATTGTTATACGAGGCTAAATCTTCAGATTTTGATTGGGTTCATATTTTAATTTTTATACCTCATTTTCATCATTCACAACACTGACATACCATCACTATCATCAGATATGGCTAGCTTCTAAGACACAGTTCATCACTTTTTGGTGTTGAGCAGATTGTGTACAGTGATGTCTTCAAATTTTTTCGTTGAATACAGCTGCCTGCTATGGACAAAAAAAAAAAGCTGAAATGTGACAAAAAAGTAAAGTAGCAAGCTGGAAAACTAAAATTATTGCTATGAGTCTCTGTAGAGCGGAGGGGAAGGTGGAGTCAAGGTATAAAAGTTCTTCAATTAATAACTTAAGTAGTCATGATTGTCATAGCTCTTTCAAAGCATCAATACAGAAAGCATCCCTCCTAAAATGATCTAAACAAGTTGTTGTCCATCATCTACTGGGATTTAAATGTTTAATGATAACAGTAGGTGCTCCAATAACAATAAAATATAAAATATAATCAATGGCAGCATTAAGTGGGCTATTGTTGGCCTTGGCTGCATTAGAATACATTCTTGCCACCCTATTAGCCACCACAATAGGTGGTTAGCTAGTAAGAAGTCAATCCATCAAGGGTTATTTAAAATAGAAGTCCATAAATTATGGCATCAATAGACCTTTTTCAACATGCATTTTAACTTATCATAGAAAAAATGTTACATTAGTGTTGTGTTACATTTATCATTCCTCTTACCCATTTAAATCCAAACAAATCATTCCAGTGAACCAGCTAGCACAAGTGCATGTGCTTGTAATATTGAGAGTGCCTGTACTCTGCCTCCCCCTGCCGTGTATGGGTTTTTGTATGTGTTGTCTCTCAGCTGGATGATCGGGAGGGGGTCAGACGAAGACCTCCTGCAAGACTGGAGTCCCTAAAGACCAAGAGGCAAAGTGTCCCAAGCCAGGAAGAGATTGAGGAGAAGATCAGACTTGCTGAGGAGAGGCGAAAGGTACAGTGTGTCCAAGTTTTTTTTGTTTGTTTGTTTGTGTCAATATGTGGCTCTATGTCTAAATATCCCCCATACATTTAATCTTTTTTGTCTGCCTATTCTTCTCTCTTTTTTAGTCAAGAGAAGACAAACTCAAGACACGTTTGAGGGCCATGTCGGCCCGTGTCCGTGGCCCTGCCCCCGTCCCCGTCCCCAGCACAGAGGAGGAAGAGGACACAGCTGTCACCCCTGTGGAGGTGTTAGAGTATCCTTTCACTCCAGGTCCCCTCAGTCCACCACCTCACATCCAGATCACACAAGAGGAAGCCGAAGGCAACGTGCACACAAGAGAGGCTGCAGGTGACGGAAAGGAGCAGAAGAGGAAAGAAGAAATTGGCAGAGCAGACAGGAGAGATGGCCACAAGGACGGAGGAGAGAGTGGAGACAACAGAAGAGAAAATGCAGAAAAGGTAGATGAAGATTATGACAGGGAAAAGGAGGAAGATGAGTTGACACAGGTGGAGGAGTTCAACATGGATCAGCTCCTTGGAACACTGGGGGAGATGGAGAATGACCATAGTTTTCAACATGCAGATGACAAAGAGGAGATATTTTAATTTTTGACAAGAATGAGCCATGATTTAGCACTGACAGAGATAAGAGAAGAGAGGCTGAGGAAGCCAAAATAAATCCTTTTGCACAGAAGAAACTTGTAAAAAAATAGATTGGTAAAGTATGCAGTATATATTGAAGTGGAAGAAATTAACAGATGTAAGTAAGCTGTAATTGGCCATACAGTTGAAACTATTGTTTCTCTTTTCATAAAAAGCACTATTTCCACTGCAGGATGGTGCATCTGCCCATAAGGTGTTGTCACAATACTGTAGCTTAGTAATAAGCACAAACAAATATGAGGGGTTTTATATTCAAAGCAATTTAATTTACCTCAGTGAAGACTTTAATAAACAAAACCAAAACTTAATGTTCTTGCCAACACACAAAATGTGTTTAATGAGATTTTTATTTTACATTTATTTGTCTCAGTGTCTTAATTGCATATGATGGTTGTACTTGATGCAGTTGTTCTGATGGACACAAGATGGCGCTGTTTCAGAGGGTTAAAGTTGGACCACAGCCCCTGAAGGCAGCACACCTCATCTGTAAGATAATGGAAGGTGGTTTTTGCAACATGTAAAGAAGTGCCTTGAGTGAAATGGTGGGTGATGTGAGGCTGTTATTGATAAATAAAGTTCACATTTTTCCTTACTGAGAAATCTAAAGCTTTATTCAACAGAGCAAGTTTCAACTTTTGGATGCATTTTTCTGAGAGGTTTTGGAGTGTTGAGTATGACCTTGGTGTGACTGAGCTGTGAGTATTCAGCTGTCGCAGTGACCTTTGACCCTTTGCCTGTCTGGTGGACAGGTGCAGCTACAGTACAAAGTTACAGCTTCACCTCTACAACACTTCAGCTTTGGTCTTGATTTAAGAGAAAGAAAATCCCAATTTGATGGTTAATTATTACTTAATTTTAAAAAAACATATACAGACAATAATTTACAGACAGTAATAACGGACTCATATTGGATATTGAATCAATACTGGATTTATAAAGTATGTATCTGACGGTTACTGCTGATACAAATTCACTGTACATGTGATATTGCAGTATTTCTTGTGCTCATTGGAAATGAAAGCTTCTATTTTGGCCACAGTCTGTTGTTGCAGGCCTATAAGAGGATTCAGACTAGTCAGCATGTTGCACATGAACAGAAAACAACAATTGGACGCAACCTGACCGGATCCCCATTGTTGAGCCTGGGAAACTCAATACCGGCTCCCTTTTTTCACGACTCCACTCGGACTTTAAAGCGCGTGTGGCTGCATGAATAAAATAGTGAGTGAACAGAGACACCACAGAAAGACGCTCTCTCAGGTTGCATCTCTTTGTGATCAGGAGTCTTGCAGTGGCAGTTCACATTCACCTGGATATGACAGCGTATCTTGGCCATTCTGTTTTCTTAAAGAATGCAGATTTTGGCTGAAGTTTTTATTATTAAGCTACTAATTAATCGGCCTAACATTTCTGACAATCTATAAAAGTAAGTTTTAGGATAAATTTCTTAAACAGGCAGTACAAGGTTTTACATTAAACTTTAATTTTCTCCTCAATAAGTCTGAGGAGGAAATGATGCTGTTATGTGCATATGTGCCAACTCACGGTGTTACACGGGCAGGCAGGACACACATGTAGGAGGCTATCAGAGGCTGCAGCCGCCATGAATGATTAACCGCAAGGCTCCCTCTCACATTACTAGAGGTGAATTACTGGTTCTTCGGAAGGACACTCATCAAGCAGTCAGTTCGGTGCAAAGGAGCTTCACAAGTTGCTTTAATCATTGATGATCAGAGACTCTTGATTGAATTGATCTCTGACGGTTTGACTTGATCCTTCCCCATCATAATAGCTGTGCGTAATTCTATGACGCACGGCGCATGCATTGGCCCACTTAACTGTTTAAGCTCTAGCCTGACTAAATTAAGCTGCTTACACGTGATTGCCAAAAGTGTTGAAACGTTTTAATCTCAAGTATCCCAGACGAGGGTTCATTTGAAATCCCAAGTTTTAGAATTTTATCGAATATAATTTCCCATTTTACCTTATGAAGTAGTAACTTTTTTTAGGAAGATCCACCACACTAACAAACTCAGGGCACAGTGTGCTCCAGCTGTATACAATATAACTGCCTGCTTGGACACAGAAACTTGCAAAAACTCTGTTAAACCCCCTACAGGTGGATTGTCTTGAAGGTTGATCCTTCCAGCGGAGCCTCAAAGCTGCACCTGTCTGTCTGCTCCCTGCTGCTTCTGTGATGTCTCTGGGTCCATCCTCACGAAACCTAATCCATGCCAAGCCTTTAGAGAGACAGGACGGACCCTTAGCACGAAAAAAGTCCAACCCAGGTCTACTTTTTATCTTGTCAAAGAGAGAAAAGACAAAAAAGTCAACAGATATTTATCAGACAAATCCCCTCTATTTGATCAATTTCCACATGGACTATACTGAAATCCTCTTTGTTCTCAACATTGCATCAGGTTTTGTTTGCCCCTGATGGTTAATTAAACGTGATATTATCAAAGACAACCCGGATCTTTTTCGTGAAGGGGCTCCAGTGTTTCACACTGCGCAGGTTTCCCAGCTGTTGGTGCGCGCTGGTGGGCGGGCAGAGATGTACTAAAAGCTGGGTGGAGTTTGGAGCAGCGTTTTTAGGAATGGGTCCCAAACCTATTTAGTTAGACAGCAGAGTTACCAAGAAGAGCTGGAAACACCTGATGGTCTCTCTGGGACAATCCGCTCCATATCACTCCCTTCTTAACTGTCGGAAGATAAATCTACCTCCAGGCTTCATTTTTGTCGAGTTTTTGTTTTGTTTTCTCTTCTGAAAAAGTCACAGAGCCAGCTGATCTCTCTCTTTCTCTCTTCAGCCCAATTCCAAAGAATTGCTGATAAGGAGACATTGCACTATTCTTATTTTTAATTGTTCATATTTATTGTACTTTGCACTAACGATGCACACCACGCAAAAGGACACGACCTATACGAAGATTTTTGTCGGGGGGCTTCCCTACCACACCACGGATTCAAGTCTCAGGAAATATTTTGAGGTGTTTGGTGAGATTGAAGAAGCGGTGGTCATTACCGACAGACAGACCGGCAAGTCTAGGGGTTATGGATTCGTAAGTATCTCTTAATACCACCACATTTATCAATTTTACGCAGAATGTCACTTCACTCTAACTTCACACTTCAATACGCACGTAGGAAAAATCGTGCCATCACACGCCTCTGTTAACCTCCGAGGTTTCTGCCGTCTGTTACGACACTGTGACTAACTTTCATTAATCTGCAGTCATGGGATGCTTACGTAGTGTTAAGCTTAAATTTGTCACTGGCTTCTGTCGCAACGTATCACTCACAAACTTGTTGCGCCTCGGTTATGCGCCCTGACACGTTGAAAGTGAGCTGCCCTCTCACTGACAGCTCTGGTGGGCTGTGAGAAAAACCTCACGATGATGTCTTGCTATTACACAGCAGTTTTCTCAAGCGGTTACGCTGGTTTCATCATCTCTAAGGATGTTTACAACTCTGCTCGTAACGCTGGTTAAACGTTCTGCACCAACATGTCACAAAACCAGACAGACAAACGCGTTTCAGATGCAGCACGCAGCTCAGTGCAAGACTGTCTAATTCAATCTCAACATATAACAGATGGACTTATCATTATAGATTTACTGGAACGAAGCTGCTCAAAGAGGGATCTAGACATCAAGCCTTATTTGTCGTCCTTAGAGACAATTTAATAATGTGTGAGAGCTAATTTTGGCACATATTTCCACTAGATGATGTTAGTAAAGTTGCTTAGCATGCACAAATATCTTTTTGTATGTAGAATTTAACATTTCTAACATGAAAATCTAAGATTAGACCCCAGCTTTTGTAGAGATACTCTTCCTATTTCTTTATCACATGGCAGTCCTGCATTATTTATCTTCTTTACCTTACTTTTCTCCTCAAAAGTCACTTTTTTGGCAGGTTGGTGAGGTTGACTTCTGAAGCAAAAGAGTGTGAAAAAAGGAGAGATTCTGGCTGAGCAGAGTAATAAAGTTTGGTTGTCCAGAGTTAAGTGAAAATGGAGCCATGTTCAGTCAGTCGTCTCAGCTTGGCTCCTGTTCACTGCTGATAGTTTCAACACATCCACCTGAGGGTGATGGATGTGTGTGTACTGCCAAATGCTTGATGTTAATGAGGGCCACACGTGCAGACACACACACACATGCAGAAACAGGATTAATGCGCACACACCTTTTACACCCACACCTGTATCCAAAATTATGTTTTCTCTCTTTACTATTAACACACACACACAAACACACACACTCCCATTCATTTGTAATGCTTTTAGACATAACTGTTTTGTGAAGCAAATGTGCTGAGTCTGCAGAAAAATTAATCTCTCTTTTACACACCTGAATTAATCATCCACACTTTTCTCTTCTCTGTTTTTCCTTTTTGGTCAGGTGACGATGGCGGACCGCTCGGCTGCAGACCGGGCCTGTAAGGACCCCAACCCAATTATTGATGGCAGGAAGGCCAATGTCAACCTGGCCTACCTGGGGGCCAAGCCTCGAGTGATGCAGCCAGGTGAGACGCGAGGATCATTAAGTGTAAAATATGGATATACTTAAAAAGTTTATGTCCTCAAAAAGTATGCAAATGTTTTGGTTTTCTATTAAGTTTTTCAGCCAGAAATGAGCAGATATGGTTGTTGACAGAGCACATTTTCAAGATGAGTAAATTAGACAGTATGTTTTAATCAGAGTAGCAAGTGCCTTTGTTCTCACAGTGTTTCTTTGGGAGTGTGCAGTCATTGGCACAGCTGCAAACAAGAAAATCTAGTCAATCCTTCCAGATTTTGACCTCAGGGTTAATTTGTTTTGTAGGTAGCAGCTGATGTAAGGAGCATTTAATGAGGTTATTAGGTTATAAATACTTGACTTATGCTTTTTAATCTATCAGTGAAGAAAACAGAGTAAACGTAGGTGTTTTAATGCTGTCTGAATTAAATATATTTTTTATTTTTTCCTTTTTTTGCAGGTTTTACTTTTGGTGTTCCCCAAATTCATCCTGCATTCATCCAAAGGCCTTATGGGTAAGTACTTAAGAGTCTACATGTTTTTAAAGGAATGTTAGGATACAAGAATTGCTTATGTATACACTAAAATATTTAAACATGTTTAAATTTGACATTTTTTTTGGTTTAATTTGTAATAATTGATATTATCAGTCTGATTTTTCTCTTTTATCCTTTTTCCTCCCAATTCACACTATTAATGGCTGATGAGTAGAGGTGGACATTAGCTCTGTCATTTCTCACTGTCCACCAAAACAGCCGGTCAAACTGCCTTTTCTAGGTTTGCCTGTTTGTAAAAATGTGTGTGAGTGTGTGTAGCCTACATACTCATCTGTGTGTGTGCTAAGTGGACACTGATGGAAACTCCCAGTCTGACTCAATGTTATGTATCTTTCTCTGGTTCGACAGGCTCGCTCTCGGTTAAGCTAACTGTGCTGGTTTGTGGAATAGTTCTGCGAACATAATCACAGATCAGAGAAAGGAATTACCTGTAGACTCAAACACACACAAACAAGCTCTGAAAATGGTGATTATAGATGCATGTACGTGGGTTTTAACCTTTTTTTTATTTTATTTTAATAGAACTTAGAGCTTTGTGTGCGGTTATGAAGTGGTGTTGTTAGCTAAACCGTGTGCTTTCTTACCTAAATGAGAAAAAAAAAAAGTTGGATTGATTGAATTTTTGGGGTGTTCTTTTTCCCTTTTTTGTGGAAGCGTGTTCACTTTGCCAAGGAAGAGCAAAGGTTATTTTTGTTTGGATTTTTTTTTTTTTTATTGCTTTTAGCTTGTGGTTGACCTGTTAACAGGATGTGTTGTTTCACGTTTTTGACTGTCTTGTTGGAGTGAGTGGTGAATTTTGTTGTGTGATTTTGTTTTGTTTTTTTCTCCAATCACCTCCTTGATCCTATTTCTTAAATTAATGATGTGTGCTCATAGCATCCTCCTGGTGTTACTAGCAGTTTCTCACATTAACACACAAAGCGGCAACAAATTCACAATGAAAGTGTCTCTTTGCCACACTTCTCTGCTTTCTTCTCTTCTTTTTTGTCTCTCTTTCTTTGCTTTTCTCATTTCCTAGAAAGGTGTGTGTCTTATGATTGAATGATATAGAATACCCCCATAATATCTGAAATCTGTCACTTATTATAAGGGCTCTAATAATAGCAATATCTGTGTTTATGTGTGTGCATGTCTGGTTGTTGCGTTGGTACATATGAGTGTATGTTCTTTTTGTGTTTGTATGTTGTGTGTGTGTCTTTGTTCATGTGCACGCTCATTTTCAGCTCAGCTCAGCTCACCAAAGTCTCCAGTGTGACACAAACAAATGTCTGGATGTCTCTCTGTCTCTCTCTCTGTCTCTCTCTCTCTTATTCTCTTGGAGCGAGCTTTCGTCACATGGGCTCGTGGTGTTAAGGAAAACAAGCGCGCCCATTGTGCCACACAAAGCCCCGAATGCTGACGCTGCAGTCGCATAAAGCTCAGTGTGTGTATGTGGGTTTGTGTATATGTGTGTGCGTGTTTTGGGGGGGGTCTGGTGACAGTGCGGGAGTGTCTCTCTCTGTCATCTAAGAGCAGAGCAGGGGCCATTTAAACAGGGTCAGAGTGTGTGCTTTAGGGCCCACATACATGTAAAGCCTTTACATATGTGCAAACATACATATAAACCATCATTTCTGAACCAAAACCATCCTTTAGCTTGTCTTTCACAGTTAGCACATGGCAAAAGTGCAGTGAACAAAACATATGGAAGGTAATTACTGACTAAACACAAGACAAATTAGACACTTATCAATAAAAAAGGGAGCATGCAGGGACAAATTGATAAGTAGACAACAGCGACATAATGTATGATGTGTAAGTGTATGATGAAAAAAGTTTATCAGCTAGATTAAAGGGGATCACTGTCTCCAGAGCCGTGTATGGTAAGATTTGGCAGTTTGTGTTTTTGATTATAAATCATCAACTTGCCTGCAATCTGTAAAATAAACAACATCCTTTAGTCCTTTATTTGGATAAGTAAACCAACTTCCCCACAAAAAATAATGCCTTAAAAGAAAAAAGGAAAGTCTTGCTACCACAGAATTTTGTTTGTTGTTGGTCATTTGTGCTTACTTTAGTAGCAAAGTTTATGTCTTTAAATCTTTATGAGTTAAAACTAATCATTCAAACAGCACTGGTACCATAAATATATAAAAATGTCACCTATAACAAGCCAATTCAAGAACTACTGATGTTGTATAAGACGAACCAAGTTGTTACATGTCATAAAGTCAAGGAATTTTGAAGGAACTCTGTTGCTAAAAAATATCTAAATCAGCCAAATGAAAATGTAAATAACATCCCATTTATCTGAATTAAACTGTAAGAAGCTATGACGTTAACAGCTACATATGGATGTGTCTTGCTTTGTAAGGATTTGATGCTAATCGCCCTAAAACATCCTCAAACTGCTCAGGTTTCAAATTGAATTGTGAGCTTTCTATCTCTGTGTCACATTTTAGATCTTTCTGTACTTTACTTGAAATTAGACACCACGTCCATCCACATCGAGTTAGATGAGCAACTCTGTCAAAGCACGACAGGTGTGTGCGCTGCCAACCTTTCACACTTTAGTCTGCAAACACACACAACTGCTAAGCACCAACACATCCCAGACACACACATTAGATCCTCTCACCTCAGTACAACCTCATACTTGGGCTCTCTCCCTCAGCAGACGGTATGCTCGCTGGCAGGGAACCTTTATTTAGCCTTGAACTTTAATGACATTCCTGTAAAGACACGCATATGCACACACACACACACAGAACGAGCCACCACACTATAGATCCCAGCATAGCTTTGTAAAACACACAGCTACTGCTATATGTTTGATTTTCTTATTTTATGACTACCTCATGGGAAAAATGGTATTTTTTTTATTAGGGGGTCGTGTTGGATTGGTCAGACAGAGCTTTGCTTCCCATGGCCAAAATCTCTGCTAATACCATATGTGTCTGTGTAAGAGTGTGTGTGTGAGAGTGTGTGTGTGTTGTTAGTCTACCCCTCAAATTGGAGACAGCAAGGAAGACAACCCAAAATGCACCGAGCAGGGAATTAAATTTCAGGAGCAGCAGAGATGGAAACACACCACTTTAGGTTCTTTTTTTTAAATGTTACACAGTCAGAAAATAGTTTCTGTCTGAGCTGCAGCCTCGACACTAAATCATATTCTGTAGCAGCTGCTGAGAATTGTGCAACTCGTGTGAATGTTAGATGTTTCTTTAATGTCATTTTCGCAGAGTCATGACCTCCCGAGAACAACTAAAAGACCATAAAATGGTTCATGAAATGCAGAAGCAGCTCTTTAAAAAAAAAAGAGTTCTGCAACTATTTAGCGTTGCACTTTTATAACACTGTCTGACTCACAAATGTTTTTTAAAATATCAAACAGATGCAGCAGAAGCAGAGATATCATCATTTTTATTACACATATTGTTTTATCCTTTTCCTTTCCCTTCCACAAAATAGACACCTCGACCACCAACAGATCAGTCCAAGCCCCCAGGGAGGGTCGGAGGCTTTGAAGCCGGTTTGACATAGTGGCCAAGCCATGCATTAACAAAAACACTTAAAGCACATTCGCCCCAAAAGACTTTTTCTCATAGACTTATATTTTGGAAAAAAGCACCAAACTAAAAAAAAAATATTAGTGAAATAACTTGTGTCTCTACTAGAATGTGAATTTGGATCAGAACCTGTTTGGTCTGATAATGTTTGGAAAGTCTGGTATTCTTAAGATATTTAAGATTAAATAATTTTAGTCCCATTAAAGTTAGAAAAGGGCTGAACTGGAAATTAACCATCTCAGAGATGAGGATGGCAGAGATTAGGGTTTGCTGAACTCACTTCTCTCCGACTCCACGTCTTCAGATTCATTTAATTTTCAATTTTTTAGCCTTTAGCCTTGACTGAAATATTCATTGTTCATGATTGACAGATTTTCTTTAATTCATGCACAAATTTTAATAGATAACCGTTTAATTAGTCAAAATACAAAAAAAAATAAGCCACAATATTCTCATCTTGTAAGTAGCTGGTAGGTGTGTAACCATGAGACTTAGGCCAATCAGGCTAATATCAGCTTTTAATTACATATTGGAGGATGGTCGGTCACTGTGTCATCAACCTCCCCTATGAGGAGTTTCCTCCCAGTCTGCTGGCAGTGAATAATTCAGAGATTTCATTAGTTATTTCAGATAACAGGCAGGAAATGTCCCTCCACTGTTCAGTGAGGGAGTTTCTTATTCATCCACTTTTAGAGATGGTGTTTTCTAAAATCATCTCCTGGAAACCTGCCTCACCCAGCTGAGTTTCATTAGTGCTGGTTTCTAAAGGAGGCTCTCAGTGTCACATGATGATTACAGTGCTTTTTCTGAGGATTTTCCAATTTGAGTTACTGGAGTGACACTGACTCTGTTCAATTCAGACACTTTGTTTCTGGCTGTAAAAAATGGGTCTTGCCTGTGTATGTATTTGTTTGTGTTTGTGTGCTCAGACTGCGACATTTGACAATGAAACACTGATCTTTGCACTTTAGTCTGACAGCCAAAACAAATATCTGCATATCGTTCTTCTAGGATTATACCACCCCTTTTTTTTCCTTCTATGTCTTTTCAGTCGAGTGATTGTGCTGTGCCCTTGTTGTTGTCGTTGTTTCTGTAATCAGTCAAGTCAAGGTGGACTATTTTTACATATTTCTTCCTCTCTGACGCCTTGCTCTTGTTTTGTTTTTCCTGTTTTTCTCCTGGCACACTGTTTTTCGGTTGAGATGTGGGTTGGATTGAATAATGGAGTGCTGACAATAGGGTTGCCACGATAGATCCTGCCTTTCAACTTGTAACATTTTCTGCACCTCCTTTCCTCTCTCCTGACCCAGACTCATAAAAGTGACTACCTGATGTTCAGACTGGGCTGATTATATTTGGTTTCCTTGATTTTCTCTCAACAGAAGTTTGATCCACCTTCAGCCAAACTCACCTACAGTCACATAGCTGTTGTTTGAGCCCTGTGCAACAAAAATCTAGTTGTTTCTATTGATCCTCATGCTTCTCATTTCATTTGAATTCAAGTAAGATTGAATTTGACTCTTCTTTTATCTCTAAAGTGAAGGGAAATCTTTTTCAGGACATCAAAGACTCAAATTCACACAAGATCTAAAGCATACAAGGTTTTCCTTCTTGCCTCAACCTTCAGTCAAAAGTTATCACTTCACTGAGCCGGCATTGTAAACTTCAAAAGCTGCCCCCACACTTGCTGTCTGACTGAGTTTCCAGACCTTATAGAGTCTGGGGGGTGGGGGGTGGGATAAGGCTATGTCATGGAGGGCAGAATGTGCTCATTGTCCATAATTGTTTATTTAATCGAAACATCCCTCTGGGTGCGGAGCCTAGTCCCGGCTCCCCCCGCTGCCTCCCCGGCTCTTTGTCCCGACACAGAGGGGGAAATGGCCAGCAGCGTCCCTTTTTGAAAACTGTCCAGCTGTCAAAGTGGCAGTGACATTTTCACAATGCTTCCCTGGGCTCATCTCCTCTGTCCGCACCCCCCGCCCCAGCCACTGTAAGCCTTCCCCCCCTTTCCTCCCCACCCGCTCGCCCTCCAGCAGGCAGGGGGGGACGGCACCAGAGTCAAATCCACATGTGACGGACAAATAGGCTGCAGGTTACACATCCCCAGCTTTTACGATTAATCTTGTTCCCCTCTTTCTCTCTGTAGTTCTGTCTCCACAAAGACAAAACTGACCAAAACAGACAACATGAAATCTGTTCCCATGTTGTACGAACAGAACATGACATCATCACTCCCTCTCGATGTAAACACACAAATAGGTTTTTTTTAGTGGATTTGCGGACAACCCTCCGTGTTTAAAGTTTTCCTCACCTTCCAATCTTCTTTTCACAGCGAGATTTCTATTTTGGCAACCCTATATTGTTCTAATCCCTACTAGCAGGCATTTCCTTGGTGTTCTTGACTGATGGATTGGACTTGGGCTGGGTGGTGGGAGGGCGCTTGGCCGCAGTGTGATGGAGTTGGGTTTGGGTTTGGGTTTTGAGGGTGGGTGTTGTCACTCTCATAATTTTTGAAATAAACTAACCTGTCATGTGTGTTTGTTTCACAGCATCCCAGCCCACTATGTGTACCCTCAGGCCTTTGTGCAGCCTAGTGTGGTCATCCCTCACGTGCAACCTGCAGCCACTGCACCCGCCACGGCTTCTTCCCCCTACATCGACTACACCGGAGCTGCCTACGCGCAGTATTCTGCAGCTGCAGCAAATGCTGCTGCTGCCGCCGCCTATGAGCAGTATCCTTACGCCGCATCCCCTGCCGCCGCAGGTTATGTGGCTACTGCCGGCTACGGTTATGCAGTCCAGCAGCCTTTAGCCACGGCTGCCCCGGGCTCAGCCGCCGCTGCAGCCGCAGCCTTCGGTCAGTACCAGCCTCAGCAGCTGCAAGCCGACCGCATGCAATAGCAGCCACTGCAACTTCTGGACATGCAGAGCAAGGAGGCCCACCCCCGGCCACATGTGATTGGTCATGAGAAGAAGCAGTTAAGGAAGAGGAAGAGGGAATGGCCTTAAGGGGTGGGTGTGTCAGCGACTCAGAGGCAGAGTTGCTTTAAAAAGGTGATAATGATGGTGGTGATGATGGTGGTGGTAGTGATGATAATGGTGAGGTGGGAACTTTTTATAGTAACTTTCCAACTTGCTGTGCTTCAACCAAAAAAAAGAGAAAATGAAAAAAAGTCGCAGAACAAATAATGGAAAGTGATTTACTATTATTGTTGTTGTTGTTGTTAATGCTATTATTATTATTATCATTACTATTATCATTGTAGTAGAGTACTTATTTCTAGAGAAGAAATGCAGGAACTAATCCCTGTGGTTGGTATAGGTGTTGAACTAAGCCTTGAAGTCCTATTGCTGTCTTTAACGTTAGCTTAGGAAACTGTTCTTTTTTTTTTTTTTACTTGTGGTTTTCCACAAGTGTTTTTTTTTTGGTTATTTGATGCCCTCATAACATTTATATTTATTATTGTTATTGTTACACATTGGGGGCTCTTCTTGTTCTTTTTGTCTTTTCAAGTGCATTTTATGGAGTTAATATTTTCTGATAATCAGGGAAATGGAACCGTTTCCAACGTGTTAGCTATTATTATGTGACCTCTGTCAGGAAGTCTAAGAGTCGTAACTCATCGTGTCACACATATTTGAAGAACTACCTTTTTATCTTCCTGATGCTGAATGTCCCTTTTTTAACTCTGTGTCTCGACCTCTTGACCTATGCAAAGCAAACAAATCACCAGGAGACAAAACAAAAAGAAAAGAAACAAAAAAACTGAAAATGTCATTGACTCTGACTTGATTCTTGGACTAAAGAGGGACTTGGCAAACAAAACAAATGCACTGACAAAAGGAGAGAGGTTGAAAATGGCTTCAGACAATGAGAAACACTAAATCAGTCGCTTTTCCACATGTTTCACTCACACGTACACTGACACATGCATCCAGAGTTGCACACATAGCAGTCAAAGACAAAGGCAGCACAGTTGTGTTTCTCTGTGGCTCTGGGATGGAGAGAAAGAAAAAGAGAAAGAAAGAGGGAGAGAGCAGCTGCTGGTGGGGGTTGGACAGAGCCGCTCCAGCGCCACACAGACAGATCACTCTGGAAAGAACGCATCACTTGTGCTCGTTTGTTGAGCTGTCACATTTTAATCCCCGGACGGGCCCATTTGGGAACCAACTTCACACCCCTCCACCCAACACAGAGCCCCACAGCAGAGCCCCCTAGTCTTTCAGCCCTGCAGCTGTCAGCACTTCCACCTCTGTGCTGCTGTAGTCTGGTGTCAGGTACACACTCACAACACATTCACACACACATTTTCACCAAAGCCACCCCAACAACTGGCCTGCCTCATGTCTGTCAAGAACACCAGGTGGGGTGGAGGGGACAGGGGGTTTGACTCTTTGACGTTATGTTGGTCTGTGTGCCTTACATTTTTACTGCTATTTAAGAGGAAAAAAAAACAGAAAAAAGAGAGAAATCTACTATTTAAGATATTTATTTTTGAGGGTTGACTATGTTAACGCTCTGAGAGTAGAGACTTAGTGGCGGTACTGTATTAATATCATTATGTACTCATCTCAAGGCATATATAAGTTATTGATTAGTTTTAGTAATAATATTATAATTATTATTATTAACATACTCAACCAAAAATGTTGATGTAGGAGTTATTTAAGATACTGTTAATGTGCACTGTACTTTTATTTTTTATTTTTTTGATTCTTTAGAACATGACATTACATATTAGCTTAATGCCTTTATGCCTTTTTGTAGGGAAGGAACTTTATTTAAATGCAGGCCTATTTGCATGCAGATTGTACTCTGCCTCTTCTGTGTTTAGATGAGAGGAAAAAATAATAACTTTCACAAAAAACAAGCGAAAATGCTGCTTTCTCCACTAGAATGTATAGTCGTCGTCAAGGTTTCAGTAGCTGTGCTTCTTTTGCTTAATATTCATCAGATGGGCTATTTTACACTGTTGGGAATTTTTATACTTGAACTATTTCTTACAAGGGAAATATGAAAAAATAAATGACAAAAAAACTTTTTAAGGAAGCTTTTCATTGTCACTGGATGAAGGCATGTAAAGTGTTACTATTTAAATGCAAAGGTCCTGTTGATATTAAAACCTTTACTTCAGAATTTCAACACCATTTACTCAAAATTGGAATAAAATGTTCTATATTTAAAGGGTTTGGTGACATTTTTTTCATGATAACTGCTAGTAAACTGAGGCCTCATGGCCAGGTTATCACTACATACACCTGATAATAGGCCCTTTATTAAACAATTCTTTTGTGTCTGGTATGGTGATATTGAAAACACACAAAACATTGTGAAATTAATACTCACAAAAAAACACTTGTGTAAAATATAAAAATCAGTTTAGCAGTTTGCCAAGAAATCAAGGAATGTAGTAAATCTTAAGTAATATAATGATTTTCTCATTGGCCTTTTTGTTATTATAATAATGTTATTATCAACATAAGCATTTTAATTGATATCTCTCTATTTATTAGAAATTTTTTAGTCTTGTTTTACAGTGTTACTTTTCATGACACTGCCGCTGCCCCCTGGCAAATGGCAAACTTATCAAGTGCCTTAATTAGCCAGTTAGCACTTTAGCTTGTGTAACAAAACAAGAATGACGAGGGAATCTGGACCAACCAATTACAAGCTGCCAGGTGTGATAAAATACACAAAGACAGTTACCTTTCCTTTAACTTAGCTGAACAAAAATAAGTGGAACCGCTAATGTTACGCAAAAAGCCAGCTTAGTAGCTAGGACTGGTTGGTATGCTAACAATTATCTGTGACTTAAGCAACTGTAACAAAAGCCTGTTTGTCTTTAGATCTGCACAGAGTGACGTGTCTGTCTCTTTGGAATATTTTTAGAATCAAAACATTGCTAAGTTGAATTTACTAGCTAACAAAACTCAGCCATAAACCAAGCTCACAACTGCACTTTGCTAGTTAGCAGGCTAAGTGGGTGCAGGCTAGTTGCAGCTTGGTTAGGCTAAATGAAAGCAGTGGTTTATACTATTGTGCTATGTTTATACTAAATATTATACTATTTATACTTTGTGTTTTTATAATAGGAGCTAAAGAGTTGATTCAGAATTGCTTTGAAATGTTTGTTTTCTGGCTAACAGGTGCTAATTGGATTTATCTCTCAGCATTTGTCAAGCTTGCTAGCTTAAGGGGCAGTTAGCATGTTAGTGGGTCTGTAAGAATACCATTGTCATGAAAAATGACATGACAACTAAAGCATCAGTGGTACAAAATTTTTATTAAGTGAAATTAGTTTAGATTTTATACATTTTATTATGAAATACTAATGAACTTTCTTATAAACATGCAAGTTTTGATAACTTCTTGAAACGATACGGGCACACGAATTGCTGCACAATTAGTTTTATTTGAGTTTAAGGCAATTTATATACACAATTCTTTCGGTCATGCATTCATTCATTCTTTCTTTTTTTTTTTATTTTAAACTTTGGAGCTGCGAAATAGGATTACTTTTGAGTTTGAATGTCTGTAGTGTTTTATTTCTTTGCCTGCGAGGTGATAAACACATCACACACGCCAGATGCTGCACAGCTCCTCCCGACTGAGAAACAATCTTGAGAAAGCATTATTGAAACACTCTCCCATTACAGTCACACCCATGGTTTGTATGGTCAGGACTGACACATAATAAAGTCTCTCAGGAGTCCATCAATGATTCATCCACTCTCTAATCAATAAGTCATGTTATTAAGAGTGTGCTGCCATGTCTCTGCCTTCTTTTGCTCGGCTCCAGGGAGTATTTTGGTCCCTGGTGAAACATGAAACTGGTCTGCATACTGTAGGTGTGTGATCATGACACAGCATGGATGCAGCAAGGCCTTGTAGGTAAAATCAGCGGTCATCATAGCATCTCAGCTCATGATATAATAAAATTAAGCTGTTACTTTATTGAACTGATGATAAACAGCTATGATAGAGTTCTGATGAGACTTTTAGAGGGCAGCCAAGGAGCTCTGGAGGTGTTGTCCAAGGTCAGTGTAATGAAGCACTATTTAAAAAGAAGTTTATTGTAAACTGACTTTGCTAATAAAGAATAAATATGCCAAAGCTTTACAGCTCAGTTGGTAAGAATGATATATGGGTAAACAAATTGTGATGAGGCCTTATAAGATAGTCACATTCACAATTACTCCAATTATGAGACTGCACAAACAATTAGTTAAAACTCCTTCAGTAAAGACTTTTATTACACTGAATTTACACATCAAGATCAGTTAATTAGTCATAAATAATGTCATTCAGCTTAACCAAGTCTGATTATTTTATCAGTGTTGATTTGATTTCATTGCAAATTCTGAGTCATTTGCATGAAACTCATTTAAACACTAATAGAATTAGTGGTAGTAGTAGTAGAATTCAGCAAATTTATAGGAAACTTCTCTTTGCATGCTATTGATTTTGCAAGCTAAATCACTACAAATGCATAACACCACGAAAGTGGTTAATTAAGCAGCAAATTAAGTTTTGGTAAACATAAACTTGAAAGAGGGACCTTTGCTCACATATCATTTCCTATGTTCCTCTTCTTGATGGAATATTACAGCCTGCACCCTATAATTTTCCTTCATTCCTGCTGTTTCCTGCAGTCTTGCACCTTTATGATATGTGTGTAATCACTCTCCCTCAACCATGTCCCTCCTCTTGCATTTCCTGTCATTAGCTGATATGAACTAATGCATGAAACAGAGGATAATTATCTGTTATTTTAATTATTTTAATTATCTATTATCTATTTTTTGGGCTTGCAAATGCAATAGCCATCTCCACGTAAAGAATAAGAGGTGACTATTTCTACTCCTATGATATTGCAAGAATGTGCATCAAGATAGTTGCAATCAAGCTGCATCATAGTGACTTATGGACAGTTTGGCCTCTGCTGTAACAGTTTTAACAAAGTCTCAGAACTTTATGAGAGAGCAATACAAAATAGATGGAGTATACCTTTAAATTTGATTGATTAGGAAGATATGATTGATTTGTGTGCCTGTTTTCCTTTAAAGGGCTCGCAGCATCCAGGGTGCAAACTTTTATGATATAATATTGCAGATCTCATGTCTAAGGGGAATTTCCAAGATAGGGGTCAAACCTTTGCTCAGCTTCGCTGCCATGGATAATGTGAGGATGATACAGACTCCCCCTGTAAGTACAGGTCCATTCCCCCAGGAAAGACCTGTGCAGACACTGCCAGAGCGTCAGATACTCGCCTATTTTTAGCAGGGCTTTCTGAGGCTGCCATTTTGCCTGCGAAGTAATTGCCCGACCGCCCCAGAAGAGATACTGCGGCACTGAGTCATGGTCCCGGTCTGTGCACGCTGTGTGGCTCTCAGGTTCACCGTGTTGCTTAATTAGGACATCCCGGAAGAGTCTCGGTCCTGCGCGCAGCTGAGTGACGGCGCAGGGAGGCAGGAGGGGACCGCGCGGCAGCAGCACACAGCCACGATCCGTCCAAAGGATACTGACAACCCCAACAAAACATCCCGGCTGAAATCCACCGCGAAGCAGAGGAGGGAGGTTAGTTATAGCTATACTGGTAAGTTTCAAAATGAGTGTCAAGTTCATTTGATTTTTTGGGGTGGGGCGGAGGGGGTAACGTCCATGAGTGGGGGGGGACGTCCGACAGGGATGTGTGCGCAGAAAGTCTAGAGTCATCTTCACCTGCTCCCTGTACGCCATAGGTTTTTATAGGCTATTTGGCATGGAACTGCTGATATACAAGAGCAAACTGTTTTAATTTTGCACAGCCTTTTCTTGCTTGTCGTGTGGAGTTGCGGTGATAATGTGGCGTGGACCCTGAGGCATCTGAAATGAGGGGCGGTGAAAGTGCTGTCAGCGTGCCAGTGCCATGTCATGTTTTATTATGACGCCTGAACATCTTATATCTGAGATTACTTGCGGGATGAGCACTTGTGATTAGCTAATATTCGTTTCAAACAACCTGTTACCGCCATTAAACAATTCATATATATTATATAATTTTCTTTAATTCAAAGGTAATTTATGATATAAAACCAATGCACAAAACAATCTAGTTATTCTAGTAGCTTTTGGAGCTTTCAGTTACACCAAATATCATCCATGTTTCGCTTAAAAGTTAAAAAAGTTCAAATTAAGTTGACCTTATGTGTAGGCCCAAATTAATTTCAAGCCAAATGGATAGGAAATCCAAAAACATATAAAGAAAAAAAGAATTTATCTTCTAATGAATATCATTTGATATTAATTTTATTTTCTAAGTACATAATTAAAAACATGATTTTAGTGTCTCTATGAGTCTGTAAACACATTCATGCATACCGCGAACCTAAGGACCCATTCAGTGCTCCATTTTGAACATCATACCCTCACTAATTTCATAGCTTTTCTTTTATTGATTATTAATAACAATTTCCTCAGTAGAGTTTCAGTTATACCTTTATTTATATATATGATACACTGAATATAGTTTTTCATAACCAAAGTCCTGCTTTATTTCCATTAAAGCAAAACAAAAACCAAGGAACCACAGCAGCAGATATCAAGACTTTACTAACAGCTTTACTGATGATATCACAGCTTCCTGTTTTAGTTGCTGTATAAACAGCTGTAGCACCTGAAGCATAAACACTTTACAAAAAAAACATTCATTTAGTGAATTTACCATTTAATGTAGTTTATCCTCACAAGGTTTTCTACAGTACAGGATACTTAGACCTCCCAGGCCCATAGCAGCAAACAGCAGGCTGTGGCCTAATATAGCCCCAAAGATCAGATACCAGGCCAGAGGGTTCAGGAGACACATGCAGGTCAGGGTGAAGTCAGTAATATCTTTCCACTGCAGCAACATGTGTGCTTTCTCAGCTGTCGTTCAGGGGTCTTTGTGGCAGAAACTGATGTCCACCTGTCTGCAGGAACACAGGGAGGAATGTGTACATTTAGTGGCAGCTAAAGTTTTCCCATGTTTACTTAACTCAAATGCTAAAAGTTACTCAGAGAAGAATTCCATTGAATGCGACATTTTGTTTTAGTCTGATGTTTATTAATCATGGTGTTACTAATGGTTTGAGCCCACTCTGGCTGTGTCCCATTCAGTTTCTGTGATGTATGTGTAAAGGCGATGAACATTATTGGCTGTGTCTTTGCGTTGCCATGGAGAATCTGGCTTGTTGACAATACAACCAGTGCAGAAGCTTTTCTATGACTATTTCTGTCTCGTGATATTAAAACAGTTTGACTTTATTGTTGAGTGAAACAGTGGGTGATTAAGTGGAGTGCTTTGCACTTGAGTAAATACAGAAGTTGATTCTTTGTCCTTTTTTTATTTATAAAGTTTGAAGGTGCAACCATCTTGCTACAACAAATGTTTGTTTTCCTTATCAGTTAACCAGCTGATTGTTTTCTCAATGAGTAAATTGTTTTGTTTGTAAAATATCATTAAAGTGCACCTCAAAAATTGTTGAGCCAATGGTGCCATCATAACAGAGAAACTTAACATTATCTAAAAACTCTGGATTAGGGTTCCCCTCTGGGTTTTCCCTCTCACCTTGCTACAGTGATGAACAAGTGTACAAGATGTTGTGACATCACTGCTGAGATGTTTAAATTGCTTCAGAAACTTCAAATTGCTGGAAGTTTGCTGTAATGTAATGTACAATGTTAGTTAAAAAGGCTTATAGCTTGAAAAAAATGATAAAAATAATAATAATACCTTTAAAGGTGATTACCAAATTATATGCTTTAGAGATCAATTATGATACATTCATAACAACTTTTGCCTTTCATTCTGCTGTTAAAATTGTGAGAAAATCAGTAAAAAATGGTCACAGGTTTCTCACCTTCTAATATGCCAACAAAGGGAAACAAGAAGTCATCTACTATGTTGCATATATAAATAAGTTGTTAATAAAGGTTAAAATTACTCAAGACTGCAGATGTAAATTATATGAAGATGTTAATAAGATGTAATTTGGTTTAGATACTGCTACAAACTTATGTTCTACATCGGGGGCGCCCATCACGTCGATTGCGAACTACCGGTCGATAGCAAAGGTAATGTGGGTCGATCGCATGGCATTAAAAAAATCCATCCAATCCAATCCAATCCGTGCAAACGGGAAGCTGCGCGCGCTATTTCAGAGCAATTCGCGGGTCTTTCCCCGGTTACCATGGAAACAGACAACAGGTAGCGGAGTGGCTCATGCGCGAGCTCATGCGAGTTGCCCAGTTTATTTCTACTAAACTTCAGAGAAGGTATAAAAATTAGTGGGGGAGCTGCAGTGCAAATTATCAGAGTAAGGTAATGACAAAAAATGTACACAGTTGTATTGTGCAATATGGCTTCATGCAGTTATGCAACGTACATCAACTCATGCCTTTTTATAGTAAGTAGATCATTTTGACTTGGTCATTTTATTAGATAGCTAGCAAGCTGAAAAAGTGTGGTCACCCCTGTTCTAGACAAATAAACACCAGCAAAAGAAGACTTTTCACAACCTGGCAACCCAACATGTTGACACTTGTAACTGACCTGTGAAGTAAAAATAAATGATTTATTAAACATGAATAAAGGCTTTAGTTAATGTAGATGGAATCATCATGATAAACTTTTAGCTTGTAGCCGTCACAGTCCCTTGTGTAATGAGCTAAATCTTTGGCATGACACAGAAATAAACAAATACAACTCTTATTGACAGGTTCAGTGTTGCCCAAAAGGCACGTACTAATAAATTGACACTGACATTGTTGATTCACATGTGACTGGTCACATATGATCAACCTACATAGAGCTCTTCAGGGTTGCTCAAGAGCTGCTGTGAGCCAGACAGCAGAAATAGCGCCTGAGTCCGGCGACAGGCATCTGGCAGCACGGAGAGGTTTCTCCAGTGAGATGTCTCGATGACGCCCTATCAGGACATGTTTGCTGCTCAAAGCAAATAATTGCGAGACATAACTTACAAAGATTACAGACAGGGTACACAATCTAGTCCACATAGCTGCCATATTAATGTGGAGCCTGCTGGTGTTTTTATAGACTATTTGTGATTCAAGTAAAACAGATTGTAACTCACACCACTGGATTGTGTGCTGGACATGAAGGTAGCAGGTGACAGATTATTAAGTGTGTGTTACCTAGCAGTAGTTTGTGTAAACATGGAGCAGGTTGCTGGATTAAATTCCACTCTGTTGACTAATAAATATTGGAAACATGCCTGCATTGCCTCACGATGATGCATGTGGATGGTCAGTGTTGAAGACAGATAAAATATGGTCCGTGCAGTCATCTCCAATGTGCCTCAGTGGCATTCGTTTACAGCTGGAGATTTGTTTACCTCTTCATGGTGAGCTAACCTTGTGAATACTGTCTGCAGTATATTCTTGAGCTGTCCAATCAGCACCTTTCCTCGAAGGGTCTCAAGTCTAGAAGACGAGAGTTGTTTGTGCTAATGTTGGATTTGTTGTCAGAGGAAAATCTAGGGTCACTGATGTCATTCTTTACTGATTATGTGATCTGATAGAATTACTCTGAAACAATAACACACAAATTGCAGGCCTTAAGTTTCATCTGGTAAGGATAATCAGTGTAATTGAATAATGCCAAAAACTATGTCTTACAAAATGCCTTACCCGGGGTATTTATGATCTTCAAATTAAATGAATATTCATATGAATAAAAAAAAATTTAAAAGTTTTTTGGAAGTTTGTAGTAATAAGATTTGTCCATATGTTTTCTTTTGTTTTGTTTTGTTTTGCAAAAACAGATATCTCCAAATATTTTTATCCTCCAAAATTTCTTTGTCTTTGGTTTGTGATCCAGGGAATATTATTAAGAATTGTGTTGGTTTGTTTTAGGAAAATATTTCTTCTTTGTTTTTCAATAAATCATGGTTTTTGTTGTGCACTCAAGAGAATTTTAAACTGATGTTGGTTTCTTCATTTTAGGAATTGTGTTTATCTGTTTTTGCAAATAAACTCTACATATTTTCAACAGAATATCCATTTATATATATTTATTCATTTTATGCACTTTGGGTCTCTATAGACTGAAATACATCTTGTAGTTTGCATCTGAAGATACAGTATATTTCATCATGTATTTTTCCAATGTTTCTTTCATTTTTTCCAGTCAGGTTCCTCTGGTCTCTTCCCTCCTTGGTCCAGCTGTGTGATATGCTCATTGGTTTATGAATATGGCAGAGGTCCAGTCAGCTCAAACAGAGACTGTGTTCATATAAACCCCATTGCATTGGGTTCATTTAGTTTAGCTCTGTTATGAGATGGGTTGACTTTTTGAAAACAGGAAGCAGCAAGGAATAAAAGTTGAATGGTGATCCTATCACTTAGGACTCAGTTTGATCATTAGACGATTTTCTATTGGGATCAGTAGCGTTTAGTGTCATAATGATCAGAAAACTAATTGTTGGCCTCACATTATAAAGCCCACAGAAACTATTCCTGTTTTTCTAGGTTTGTCACCATGGAAGGTTTAATGGAGCGGCTGGAGCGAGCCGTGACTCGCCTGGAGAAGATGTCCGTCGCCAAGGAGGCGTCCAGCGGCATGGCAAATGGAGGCTGCGTTAACGGCATTGATGAAGGCAAGTCTGTGCTTCAATAATACTCAATTCAGAGGTTGGGGACTCTGCAGAATAAAGCAACTTTATTCTGTGATATTGTAAATTTTAAAACGCAGTGATTCCTCTCTGTGTTTCTAGCCTTGTCTCAGTGTGTGGACGCCTTTGATGACGTACTGAAAGGTCCAGTGTCAGACTACCTGCAAAACAGCAAAGCCATAGGAAGTGAAGTGGAGAAACATGTAAGCTGTGTTCGATTCATTCACTTATTGTTTCCAAACTGTTTCCTCTTGCTAAACAGCCATCAAAATCCAGATTTGAGGAAAGAGGATGATACAAAAAAAGTTACAGAGTTTTGCCTCTCAATGGAACATACACAGTGCAATCTACCCATCTGTAGTGTCTGAAGCTGTCTGTGTTTACATCTGTTGGGGAGCATATTCATGCCTTTTTATAAAAAGTGCAATACTAAACCCATTTGACTTTTATAACTCAATATATGGACCATATATATATGGACTATATATATATATATATGTATATATATATATATATATATATATATATAAACCTATTAACATCCTCCCAAAAAACTAGAAATTCTGCTTGGGTTCTGTACAAGATGGAGGCAGATTTGCAAAGGAGCTCTTCTTTATTGGTCAAATTCTTTTCTACAAGGAGCACAAACAGATACTGGTGGAGCAGCTAATGTAGTCTCTCCATGATCCATTTGTAATCAAACAGGAATTTAAGTCCAATGAGGTTCATTTGGTCTTCTAATATTAATATGTGTAGAGTTTCTTTTATGTCAGACCAGTGTAGTTTTGTCCTACCTCCACCGGTGGGAAAACAGCGCCAAAAACCTGTATAAAACAGCTGACTACACACGTCACAGAAACACCAC
>JAPZDY010000008.1:12135587-12157844 GCA_029783645.1 Ctenochaetus hawaiiensis | reverse complement strand
GGTTCTAGAAGTTGCTATTGTTATCACCGGTCAAAAATAAGACATCTGTTCTCACCTGTTTCCATGTTAAGCTAAGCTACTGCTGCCGGATGGAGCTGTATATTTAATGTATGGACATAAAAGTGCTACTGACTTTCTCATTTAACTTTTGAGCAGAAGGTGAATACCACTCAGCCTGTTTCCCACAATGTCAAAAGTTTGACTGACATCAATGCACTCAGTCACCAGCAAAAGGAGCTCCAATGCAAAAAAGCTACATAACTAGTCAGTAAAATCAAGAATAAACAGCTGAAACTTAGCTGATTTACACATTTAGTGTTAGTGATTTATTTGTTAGTATAAGAGAACTTCTACTTGTAAGTTCCACAGCAGGAAAAAACAGTAGAGCTGGAAATAAAGCATATTTTGTATATTTATTGCTGTTTCAATGCAAACTACAGCTTTCACATTTGACAACTGTATATTTGCTTCTTGCTTTTTATTTTGATTTGATTTTCCTGAAACATCAATGAATGAAATATTATGAGATGGACCCTCTGAGAGGTGCACTGTAAGTTTTAACGCCATACATAGAGAAACGTAGATTAATTTGTGCTAAGGTATGAAGCTGTTTTTGTTGGCAAATTGCTGAAGGTTTACATGGAAAAATTGACTCTTGCTCCTGTTCTGATTTGATGACGACATTTAAATTTGCCTGAACATTTCATAGGTTACAGTGCACTTGGTAATACGGCAAAAGGTTTGGGTTTTTTTTTAAATAAGTCCTGTCTGCACCTTCTTTTTCTTCCTTATACTGTACTCAGATCATACATCTGTCTCTCTTCTCACTCTGCACTATGATTAAGTGTGGGGAAGTCCACACTCTGACTCACTAAATACAAGTCATGCTTTCAATGGGAACCATGATGATGTTGACGATGTTGTTGATGTTGTTCTTGTGAAACGCAGGAGGGGCAGCACAGCTCTACTTGATGACCTAGTTTTTTGCTGATTTCATATAAATTGTAAAAGGGGTAAAACAAACAGTCAGTTAAATTTGCAGCTATTTTTATGACCAGTTAATTTTGAAGTTTTTTCTCCAGCAAAATGCCATACATGCAGATTCTTGCTTCTCAAATGTTCTAGGACATTTAAAAATGTCCACTTGCACTGTGGAAATCCATGATGCACATTTATAATGACTAATGAGCAAAAATGTAAATTTAAAAAATAATAGTTCATGATTTATGTCAAAATTCGTGTTACCTCGAATCATCTGTACACTCCTATTCTGCAAACACAGAACATCCCTGTCTGCAGCAGTGCCTTATCTGTTTTGGACAGGGGAGATATTGTATTGGCTTTAAGCTGCTTGCATGTAGGCACTAGGTGAAATGCCTACAGCAGAGAAGGGGCATCTATCTGAGCTAATGAAGACCATGTGCATCTGATTTGGAGAAGAATTTGTTTAAGAAATGAAGAGAGCTTACCTCTGTTTTAATTTCTTGCAACATTATAGAAGCAAACATCCAAAAATATTTGTACACGATATCACCTAACAACTGCGTGCATTTATATTAAACAAAAGAAGGCACAGGAAAAAAAAGAAACATTTATGTACACTCAAAAAACGATACACTCTACAGTTTATCAGGTAAATGTACTTTGAATAGACTGCAGTGATTAAAAACACTAGTTTATCTTAATGCATGTAGTCAATCAGCTACTCAACAACACACACTAGTGATCTGCAGAGCGTTTGTTTACTCCTCAGCTTTATAAAGAAACTCTTTTTATAACAGTGTATTAACAGTAAATGTTTCACATTGCAGCCCGTTCACTGAAGATCATAACAAGAAAACTGCAGCAGCTATGCACCAATAAAACATTGTGTTCCCTGAATCTATGTGTGCGCAGGCACATGATAGGTAAACTGTAAACACTGGAGAAGCGGTATTCCTTACAAGGCCAGAGGGATCTCCCCATGAACCGAGGAATGTTTGTAGGAACTGCGCAATGGGGAGGGTAGCTGCAGGCTGGGAGACAAGCAATACTGAAGCTGAGATCTGGAAGGTCCGATGGAAAAAGGCTCTGGCTAATAAAATTAGTTACTGTCCTGTAGACTAGTTTAGGAATTACTGAGGCTAAGTATGCGTGGGCAGGGAAACAATGGCAGGGTTGTAAAGTAAAAAGTATCTGGAGCATTTAATTGAGCTCTAAGTGTAGAAGAAGTTATCTTTTGTTGTTGAGCTATCAGGACTTTTCATGACTGGTTTATATGTAACGTCCCCTTCCACCATCCCTATCTTTTCAATCTTCCTGCATCCTTCTCTTACTGTGACACTGTTTTCTTTCCATGTCCATTCCTGCATCCTTCTGCTGTCCAGTCCTAACTCCTCCCTTCATCTCCCACAGACAGAGTTTCAGGACCTGCTGAAGCCAATTTCGGATCACATCCAGGAGATCCAGAACTTCCGAGAACGAAACCGAGGCAGCAGCCTCTTCAATCACCTGTCAGCTGTTAGTGAGAGTATTCCTGCTCTGGGCTGGGTGGCTGTGGTAAGGAAGTACACCGTTACACATTTACATGCACACAAACACACAAATGTATTTATGTCAAAGAAGTCAAAAGAAGATTGGTATCAGCCTGTAGAAACCAAAAAACACACAGACACATGTAAGTAAACATATAACACAGTCTCACCTAAGAATAATACAAAACAAAAGGATTACTTTTCTTTTTATAGGAACTATCAAGTAAAACCTATAAATCTGCAGTTTGAGTAACTTCAACTCAAAGTAAAAAGAGAAAACTCAAGCAAAAGGACACTGGTAAACTTCAGGTTCACTGATAGTATGTGAACTTTGATGCACTGTTTCCTGGTTAAATAATAAAAAGTCTAAAAATTAAACTTTTTTGTGTTGGACCAAAAAGTAAAGCTAATTATTTCTAAAGAATAATGTTTATTAAAAATGTCTTTAAATGTAATTACCCAATGATACAGATAAATACATCAAAACTGTAGTAATGCTGCATACAGAATGATTAGTAAAAGTAAACACAGCCTAACATGTTTTCCCCCCTCAGATATCAGACATCGTTTATCCCTCTATCTTTCTCTTAGTCTCTGTTTCCCATCAGAACAAAATCTCTTCTCATGAGTCTAGTGATGAATATCATTTAGTTTAAGATCAAAGCTTTTCCACATGGGGAGAAAAACCTCTGGAGCTGCTTCTGGTCAGTGTAAGTCGCTGACAGGAGGGCACTTTTCTCTGCAGGACTTCACTATGTCACAGTGAGCTCGTCTGTGTTTTATTCTCAAATGATGACAAATATTCAGGCAGTCAGATAGTTTGCTTAAGGTCTTTATACGACAGTTTGGACTCCACAGTACTGACAGTTAGAGAAGTGATTTCAGGTTAACTTTTTATCCCTCTTTTAGAGTCAGAAACCAGGCCCTTATGTGAAGGAGATGAATGATGCTGCCACCTTCTACACCAACAGAGTGCTGAAGGACTACAAGGAGACGTAAGTGCTCAGCAACTACTGAGTTCTTCACAATAAGTGCACATGTCACTGGGGGATAATCTCAAGACTGAAGAGTTATTATGATCCTGTTTGGTGGGAAATGAGGAATAAAAACCAAAGTTATTTACTTACTTTGACAAAAAATTGTTGTTTACAACTGTACATTCTTTAGTAAAAATTTTACTTTATTCTGGTGTTAAATTTTTATTTATTATAATAATGATTCTTGACTTTTGCAGCCCTATATTTTTATTTTCTCTGACCTTGTTTATTTTATGCACCAGAAAACAAGGCAAAATCCTGTATGTGAAAACTCTATGGGCAAAAAAAAAACATTTTTGATTCTAATTCTAACAATATGTAAGTGCCAGGCGACATGAGAAACATCAAACAAAAGTAACCAAAAAAAAAAGTCACCCTCACATTTCTCTTCTTTAGCATCCACTTGCTCTTTTCTATCTTACAGTTCACCTCATCTTTCTCCCTTTCTTATTGAATATCATATCTTTCTCTCCCTCTCTCGCCAACCTCCCCTTTCCTCCCAGTGACAGACGTCATGTAGAATGGGTGCGCTCCTATTTGTCAATCTGGACCGAGATGCAGTCCTTCATCAAACAGCACCACACTACCGGACTGGTGTGGAGCAAGAGTGTGAGTACAACATGCATCTGTTCATTTATTTAACATCTTATTATTTACACATTCACACCATCCTCCTGCAAGAATGAGAGTATAAATGTCTCGAATGTTTGCACTTTCAGAGATCATCAAGCTCCTCTTATTCTCTAATAGTTAACAATACACTTGCCTAAAAAACAAATTACTCTGTAACAGCTTGTTTATTGTCTTAGCTATGTTTTCGTTTAGTTTCCATTCGCAGGCCTTGATATTTTTGTATCAGAGCTCAAATTAACTCCTACTTTTTGCATGCACTTCCATTTTTAGTTATGGAGCAGCTGGTTACATAAACCTCTGCAGAGGGCATGAATGAATGAATGAGTTTCTCCCCAGTGGCTGCACCGCGCTCCTCTTCTCCATAGAGCTTACAAAACCTCTGTCACTCTCACACACACTTCTGTTTATGGATGTGCGTTCCGGGACTTCTCGGCACTCACACTCACAAGATCCCAGAGATTATTATAACGCACACTTGACCCCATCTCTGGTTAGCTAGGAGGGTTTCTAATCTATATTCACTGAATGAAAGCTGAGTGAGGTTTCTTTGGGTTTTCCCTTCTAAGCAGTGATGCTTAGATGATTGTTTCCTAAAGGAATAATTTAACATTTTGGGAACTATGCATATAGATGTTTACTTTATTTTGGTCGTGCTATGAGTTAGATGAAAAGATCAATACCTGTTACATGGCTTGACTTTAATTAAAAAGCTACAACTTGGACACAGTTAGCATAGCTTAGCTTAGCATAAAGAATGGAAATAGGGGGAAACTATGGATGTATTAAGGAGGACTGAATACAGTATGTGAAGCAGAACTCTGTTCATTACTGTGAACGCTGCCTAGTGTCACATGATTATCAGGTAAAATATGATAAAATATCAGGACCTTCCATAATGTGGGACCCTTTGAACAGTGCCTCCTTACCTGGGGTTTGGACACCCATTGGGGGGGCGTCAGAGAGCACAGGCGCTTTTGATGAGATATCATCTCAGTGTTTTTATAAAAATCTCATTAAGTGCGATGTAAAAATGAAAAAATTATCGGTAAGTAGGCATATTTATTAAATGTTAAACTGTTCCTTTAATGTCAAATGTTAAGGTTAAAACCTTAAGTGCAGCTAATGCTCAACAACTGTTTTCTCCATTCAGAAACTTGAGAGCCTGCAGTGGCTGTGTGTGTCAGCTGTTGTTCCCGCTGTGAGACAACAGAGCTGAAGTGTGTGTGCGTACAAGGCCCAGAGTGTTGGTACTAACAGGTGGTCCTCAGGGTTTACTTGAATGGGGGTTTTCTTCACAGAAGAACCCCGACAAAGAGTCTGTGTACATGCACAGGCTGCACTGTAACCTAAACTCCAGGCTGCAGGGCTGGTCCCCCTTCAACACAGCCATCATCTGCTGCTCAGACAGGGGTTTAGTGACACGCTTATGCTCTAACATGCACAAGCTGACATATGGAGGTGGCTGTACACACACACGCACACATACATTACCATTCGCATTAGTTCCTGTGCTTTAGATCTGGCTTTTGGTGAAAGAAATTTAAAAATCGCATCAGAGCATGATTGAATTAAAGATAAAGGGCAATTTGGTTTTGAAAGTCAATTAAATTATTTTTATTTAAAGCTGTATTCTAAAATATTTTTATTTGTGTGAATGAGTTGTTAAGTACTTGTAAGAGCTGTGTACTCCTAGAGGCAATTTCTAGAAGCTTAGTGATTATGTACATTTTGAAGGAGTAAACTGAATTACATCTTCAACAAAAAGTAAATTAAAACTAGTTTTAAATGGTAGTATTCATTATTGATTAATCCCGAGTATTATTTCTTAAATTAATTGACTGTTTAGTCTATTAATGTGGTCAAAAAAATAAAAATATTCAGACTATAGTCACATAGCACAAAGAAAACCATCAAATCTTTATGTTTGCAACCAGAGCATGTTTTACAGTCTTTCTTGAAACACTTGACTTTTTTGGTAATTAATCTACAATTAAATAGTTGTCGATTCAACTGACCAAATTTTGCTCAATTTATCGTAGAAAAAAGAAAAAAGAGCCCTAAAATCAAATGTTGCACATTTGTCCAACTTAAGACAAATATGTTTGTTGAAACCCATAAATGCACAAACACATAAGCAGGCATGGACACAAAGAAGTAGTCAGACACTTGTACAGGCATGCATGAACACACACACACACACTCACGCACACATACACACACACTCACGTACACTTACACACACACTCACGTACACTTACACACACATACTGGTTCTAATCCAGTGGTATGCGCTGAGCTGGTTAGTGTAACAGGTCAACATTGTTCAGCAATGATACGCATGACACATGTGCCTCAGGTCAAAGGTCAAGTAGTCTCAGCTGTACACAGAAGCGTGTAAAATGACAGTTCAGCCCCTGTGATAGGTGTGTGTGTGTATCTGGCAGCTGTGCAAGGTCTTCAGACAGTGAGTGTGTGTGCGGTGTGTGTCTGCTTCTCCTCACTGTAATAGTTGACAGATTACTATGGACCTCTTCTGTACACATTTCACTGGAAGCTGCTACTCATCATTTTATTTCAGGGTAAACTGGAGATGACTAGAGCACTAATTACAGAACCTGAGAAGCCTAATTACCAACTCATACTGTCCGTCCAAATATCATTCAAAACCACAGAGCTTTATTTAAATTTAAGTGTAGATTTACAGAAGTTTCCAGTTTGACAGTATCCAAAATCGAAAAATATCTTGTGTCCCTAAACCATATTGATGTAATATCAATGTATTTCCCAGCTCTTCATGTGAGAGACAGACAGAAAAAGTTAAGGTGCTTTTAAAGTAAAACCCTTAAAGCTACTTAAGGTGAAACAAAATTGATCTAAGTGTCTGTTGGCACTGAAAAATTAAGTGTACATCCCGTAGCCTCTGATAATGGGAAAATTACATGAATTATAGCCACCAAGCTTTAAGATATTTCTTGTGTAATACTCTCCCTGCTGGAAATATTTGTTACTACAGCTTTCATTACAAAATACCTGGCACTGCTGTGCCTTTTGTTATAAGAGGATTCACAAGTCCAAAATGCAACGTAGCTATCTTTCTCCATCCTTTTAGGGCCCCATCGCTCCTTCTTCCCTCTTTGACCCCCCCACCATCCCCAGTGCTCCTTGTCCCCCGCCCCCTCCGCCTGGCCCTCCACCAGTCTTCACTGATGACGACTCCCAGCCTCAGGCCAGCAGTGCAGCCCAGCACTCAGCACTGTTTGCCCAGCTAAACCAGGGCATGGACATCACTAAAGGTGGGTGGGCTCATGATATTTAGTCTAAAGTTCTTAGAACAAAGACGTTTAAATTTTTTGTGTTTTAAAAATTAATAAATGAGAATTTAATTGAACTGTTACATTTTTCTTTTGCTTATGTAAAATAGTTTCAGAGTTTAGTTGGCAGTTGAAGATTTCATGCTGTTGGGAAAGTGCAGAGGGAATTTATTTATAATTTGTCTTTATATTTTCCGTCTGTAGGTCTGAAGCGTGTATCAGATGACCAGAAGACCCATAAGAACCCAAATCTGCGTTCACAAGCCACATCGACCAAGACAAAGTCCCCAGGCACTGCGAACACACCCAAAGCAGAAAAGACCATCCAGAAAAGACCCCCTCTGCTGGAGCTAGAGGGGAAGAAATGGAGGGTGGTGCGTGAAATGTTTACTTTCTTTTAAAGGGATTATTTCCAAAGCATGACACTGAAAATTTTATGTCTGCTGTCAGCCAATGTCACATATTTTTTATTAAATCTGTGCCCTTTTTGTTGTAGGAGAACTTTGAGCAGAAACACGACTTGGTAATTGAGGAGACAGAGCTGAAACAAGTGGTCTACGTCTTCAGTTGCAGTAACTCCACGCTGCAGATAAAGGGCAAAATTAACTCCATAATCCTCGGTGAGCTGTCTGGAAACAGACTGACAAAATATTGCTGTTGTGGATTAAGTCATTATTTCTGATAAAATTTTTTGTTTTTCTACATGAATTGACTCTCTGCAGACAACTGTAAGAAGCTGGGTTTGGTGTTCGAGAATGTTGTCGGGATTGTGGAAATCATCAACTGTAAGGCAATTCAGTTACAGGTAAAAAAAAAAAAAGTACACAGATTGGTTATAAGTGGACTCTAAAAGACACATAATATTGTATATTCTCAGTTGGAGTCAAGTTTTTCTGTTATCATGTGTTAAAACATCAGTGGAAATAATTTACATTTGTTGCATTTCAGTCTTAAAGTGTGAATTGTGCTGCATACCTGTCAGTTATTGAGTAAGATATCTTTCTATAGGTGTTGGGAAGAGTTCCTACCATTTCCATCAACAAGACAGAGGGCTGTCAGGTCTACCTGAGTAAGGACTCCCTCAGCTGTGACATCGTCAGTGCCAAGAGCTCTGAGATGAACATCCTGATACCACAGGGCGATGATGATTATGTGAGTGTTGGCCTCTCTGATGGCTTCTGAATCTAAAGTTGTTTCCTGAATCTCTCACATTTGTTTAATTTCATGTTTTAAAGTTATGTTCTTGGCTGTTCTACAGAGGGAGTTTCCTGTACCAGAGCAGTTTAAGACTGCTTGGGATGGCTCCAAACTGCTGACAGAGCCCACTGAGATTGCAGGCTGATGGATCTTTTATCCTCATCACCACCAGCACACCACTCTTGATCACCAGCTTTTCATTTTAAAAAAAAAATTATCTCTCCATTTCGTATTTTTGGGGTTTCAGGGATATGAAAGGGATTACATATGCAGACACTAAAACAGATTAGCTTTTGGTCTGCTCATTGCTGCTGTATCTATAACTTCATGATATCTTTCTTCACTTTGAAACAGATCCCCACAAAACAAGTGAATTTCTCAGGTTTAAGCTCCAGACCCAGCATATTTACATTTTCTTACATTTATGTGCCATAGCAATAAAGGCATTTATGTAGGAGCATATAACCATAAAAATATAAGCAATCGTCTTGTCTCCCAAATCTCATAATCTTCAGAATATTTTCTGGATCACTATCATCATCAATGTACTTTATCTACATTCTTTGTTGTTAATTGTTGTACGAGTCTCAGAGCACAATTTAGACCACAGCAGTAACATGTTACAAAAAAGGCTAAAGATAACAAAACATGCACATAAGATATACAGTGGCCAAGCTGACAAGAAATTTGGAGTTAAGTGTGTCACTATTTGGTATATATTTTCTATCTGATGAAACATCTCTTAGTTACCTGTTTAAATGTGTATCATGCATGTTAGTCATATAGTAGGTTTCACTTCGTGAATATAGTCTGTGCAGCACTTCTTGCTATATATTGCATTAATAATACTGTATGTGAAGTATAATCATTCAGCTTTGATGGGCATAAAAATCTCACAGGGAGGAGACAATAGATCAACTTGATCAAAAACA
Source organism: Ctenochaetus hawaiiensis (assembly GCA_029783645.1). Taxonomy (NCBI): domain Eukaryota; kingdom Metazoa; phylum Chordata; class Actinopteri; order Acanthuriformes; family Acanthuridae; genus Ctenochaetus; species Ctenochaetus hawaiiensis. Next base: position 12,148,221 of record JAPZDY010000008.1, on the reverse strand, counting down.
GTTAAATTCTTGGCTTCTTAACCCTCTGAATATCTAAAAATCAAGGTAGAGGTACTACATTAATACACTTTAAAAAGCTAAAAGTATAAGTACTAGCTTCCTTCCGTCTATATTACTGCGTACATCTTCCTATTTTGTAATAAGATGTAGCATAGGGCACCAGCACAAGGGAGAAGATTGTGTAGACCACTGATGCTTTTCAAAACTTTTAATTTACATGAAAACATCTTAATGTAATTGTGTACCATTTTTCAAATAAAATCAAAACCCTCAGTTCTTGCTTGTTGGTGTTATTGCAGAAGAGTTACACCTTGCAAGATATTTGAGTTTCACAGAGAATGAAATGATTAATGAGAATAAAGATCTACAAATGAAATAAGGTAAGAATGCAGTCACAGGAAAAAATACCAATATATAGCTAAAATCACAGAAACAAGAGATTGAAGTTCACATTAACAGAGTTCAGCTCTGTTAGCATGAACATCATTTAAAATGTACACATGGAGCCAGCATGATTATCAGCTGCAACTGATGTTGTGACGACTAAAGACTCATGCATTCTGAAGCTCTTTTCAATGTTTTATAACCAGATTTCCCTGAGAGTCTTGAGTAAAGAGCATTTCATCTTCCTCATCCTCCTCCATGAGAGAGCTGTTATCACTACTTTTCAGTGTCCCGGTACTTATGTTACTCTGATCTTTGAGTGGACTCCTGGCTTGCAGACCTCTGTGTGCTATCACCCTGAAGCCTTCAGAGTCCTGGGTGAACAACATGGCTAGACTGTCCTCATCAGTCACTGTGCATGACTGCTGTGGTGCTAGTTTATTTAGAGGAGAGCTATTTGGTTTTGTCCACTTAAACTCTGAGTCATGGCTGTGTTTTTTATCAGCTTTCTTCCATGGGTGCACTGGAATATGTTTTCGAGGTGATGCAGTTTTTGGTTCTGTCCATTTACAATTTGAAACACGTTCAAACTGAGTGTGTGATGGGTGCTTACTAGGGGAACACCTGCTGTTTTCTTTATCAACATCCACCTGAGAAAAGTGTGCATGTTTATAAGGTTTTTGAGTTGAGGTTATTGCCTCTGCATCCATTCGAATACCAAAGGCCTCCTCACTTTGTAGACTGTTGAAGAAACTTGGATCAGAGTTGCTGAAGTTATTTGCTGTAGTGTTTTTTGGATCGGTCAGGTGAAATTCACTTTCAGAATACTGGCTATAAGCAAACAATGGATCCTGACTCCATGCCAGGGGAAGAGGTTGACTGTCCTCTGGCAATGAAGAAGTTGCAATGAGCCTTCTTTTACTCTGTGGTGGATTGATCTCCCGAACTTGCTCTTCCTTAAATTCACAAAATGTGTTTTGAGGAGGTGAATGGCTTCCTTCCTGCTCCTGCCACACTGCTCTTTTGTGCACATTTTCATTTTTCAACTCAGGATCTATGCTAGGCTCCGATTTACTTTGGTCAAGGTCTATTTCACGTCTTCTTTTTGTCCCTGATGCTCCTGATGTGGGTGCAGTTAAGGCACATGTGGAGGAGGTAGTTGATGAGGAAGGCAGCACTGGATCCATTTTTGGAACGTCAGACGTGGACATCTTATTGAGAACTTTTGGCAGAAGGCATAAAAATCATTGTGTTAACACAAAAAGAAATGGGCGATGTCAAACTATACATTTAAGTAAGTAAACAATTTACTGCACTTTTATCAGCTTCCAACAAATTTTCTGAAGATGATAATAAACCTAAGAAAAGTGTCTTGACAACATGAGACTGAGCAAAGACTTACCCCTGCACTGAGATGTGAAGAAGGTTGATATGGAGCTCTGTTTGGTCTTTGGCATTTCCAATTTGGTCTGAGTGAAGTTAAGTGCCACAGCCACATTGTACCCTCCACCTCCAGCAAAGGGATTCAGCAGTTTAGAAATGGGACGAGCAAGTCGTTTCTGAAACAAGAAAGGATTAACATATACTATTAAGACACTAAATGCAATAACAGAGTGAGAGACCATAGATAATATGATGTTACATACTGACAGTTACAAACTATAAATGGATATGTGAGTTTTAAACATGTGCTGTGTACTGGTTTATACATTCAATCACTGCTTTATTTAAATGCAACAATTTAGCTATTTACTCAGAATTTGCTGATGTGTATATTTACCTGTTTAGCTTTTCCTTTCAGTTGCGCGGTGTCCAGCCAAACACCGCATTCCCCTTGAATAGAGGTCTTTAGAGCAGATTTGGAGGTCTTCATGGCTGAGGGCTGAGAGTGAAGACAAGGTCTGAAATGTAATGAAAAAAAAATCAGGGCTTTTCCCCCTTAAGTTTTCTTAAAGTAATTTACATCACAGAATAAATCGAGATTGAAAGACTGGAGTTAGATATCAACTAGCTAGCCAACTCTGCTAAAAGCTAATTCTAGGTTAGTTTTAATCATAGCATTATTTTGGCTTGTCCTATAACGCAAATGAACGTGTCGTTTTTGAACTGACCTTTAAAAAATTCTCAGAAATGTTTTCACCTTTCCTTTGCGTTTGTTTAAACAAATCTAATTTAGTTAACTGTCTTCTCGTCTTCGTTACTGTTTGTTTGAGTCTGGCGCCTTGACGATGGGCTGCCACTGACATTTGACTGTGTAAAAAACATGAAATGTGATCGAGCCTAAAAATCTGTTATTCACTGCAACAGAACCCTTCAGATGAAAAACATAATTAGAACAAAATAACTTGGGTGTGTCTAACATATAAGTGTCAATCCTAAAATGTATATATTTTTGGTGAGGCACACAGGACACCTAATATTTTGACGTCTGCTGGTCCTCGAAGGAGGGTGTGTTTACATTGATGTCACAGCAGTTTGCCGAAAGGGTAAGCAAAGTGTCTTTTAATTTCGTCAATTAAACGATAGAAATGAAACAGCATACATTTTGATAACGTCTTGCCTGTTACCTCAAATAAAGGTCACCAAGAAAAAGCTAATATTGTGCAAACTAGTACCCATATGACCCAGATAGGATAAATCACTAAGGAAGTGCTTACGAGCTAGCATCGACAGCTAACTAGCTACTTCGCAAAACATATTGGAGGCTGATTAACGGCTTTCTTTAGCAGGGAGATTTTCTTCTAATTCACAGAGGGTCAACAACAAGTTCATCGGCTGGATGTTAATTCTCACAAAAACAGCGATTCTTAACTCAGCATGAAAGTATTGACAGCTTTTGTGCTTAACTACTGTGGCTAGCTTATTCTTATAAGTCTAATGTCCTAAACAACGAACAAAGTCTGCCTTTTTACAGATATGACACAAGATTACGGTGTATATTGTTTCAGTTAAGAGAATGACCAGATGCAGTCTGATCCTAAAGATGAGTTTATAAAAATAATTATGTTGACAGTTTTTGAAAATGTCCCCAAAAATAAATTATGAAACGTAATTTACCGTTGATTAAAAAGCTGTGTTACTGTTGATCTGGTACTTTAGGTATTTATAAACAGTTGTAGATAAATATATCTCTGTACATTTAATTTGGTTGGCCTCGTTGTTTAGCCGAAGTGACACTGCCTTTCTAATGAATCACTTATGGCCTAAACTGCAGCCACACTCAACACAATTTGCTGTGCTAAATTGCGCCTGTGTTATCATTACTTACACATGGATGTTTCACAGAATTATGTTATTTATGCTGCTTGATGAGGATTTTCAAATTAAAGATTGTCCTAGTTGTCCTGCATAGTAGAAATTTTTGAATGTTTTTATTTATTTATTTATTTGAATGGAGGCTGAACCCATAAAACAAACATCACACACACACAAAAACAGCTGCATATGTGAAACATAGTGATATAAATATACAGCAATAAAGACAGGGTTAGAAAAATACTATCAATAGCTTAATGTTACCTACACAACATAATAAACACAATTTCAAAAGTACCAAGAGTATCATATATTCCACCTGTGGCATGGCTGCTCCAAGTTCTTAAGTAATAATTATTAGTTTTTATTAACAGTGTTTCAGTCTAACATTGCTCTTTTTAGTTTGTGTTTACATTGAAATGCTAAAAGCAAACAGAAGCTTTCTTTAATCCATTGTCAAATTCCTCAAGCACTGCTTTGTTTTTTAACCCCCACTGCCATATAAAAAGATCTTTCATATTTGAAACACATCTAATATCAATATTCCTTTTTAAGAAGTAAAAATATACTTTTCTTTTCCTCCAAAGATTAGAAGTGACTGTAATAAAAAAGTGTATATCATACTTTTTGAAAAGCTTTTAGGTTTGGATCAGTTTTGCTTTGTGTTTTTGGTTTCCATAACTAGTCAGTCATCATTCAAATTGTATCGTAAATCTTTTTTTTTTCAGATCCAGTTCTGATACATCACCATCATGTTTCAAGGGATACCAGTTACAGGAGGTGTGGGAGGAGGTAAGACATTCAGATATATCTGGTGTTCAAGGTTTGCTGTTGTAGTTCTTAAAACTGTTAATGTCACTCAGAGTTTTCTCTTTCCCACAGCTCCGGCCAACAAACCTGAGTTATATGAGGTAAACTTAACTATGTTTTGTGTTTTTATTAAAGCTTGGTCAACCGGACTTCTAATCCTTATAAACCCTAAGGAAATACACTTATGCAATTACAACTATCTGCTAATGTCTTTTTTTTTTTCAAATTATTAACCAACATATCTACTTAGAAGAATTGTTTCCTTAACTTCCCCTTTTTATGGCTGTTAGCTCTACACAAAACGCCTCATTAAAACTTGGTAATATCAGAAAGATGTGACATTCTGCTTGGTAGCTACAGCGACACATTTAATATAAGTCATTTCTTTTCAGGAGGTGAAATTATACAAAAATGCAAGAGAAAGAGAGAAGTAAGTGTCATATATAGTGTATAACCATTATTGAGCCTATCATAACACAGTAATCCAGGGTTTATATTGTGTCCAGTGTTGTAACACCTCATTATTAACCCTGTGTCTGAAGGTATGATAACATGGCTGAGCTGTTTGCTGTTGTCAAGACGCTTCAGGCCCTGGAGAAGGCTTACATCAAGGACTGTGTCACACCTAATGAGTGAGTAATACTTGAGTTTATATTTTGTGTTAAAATATCAAATAAAAATTATTTTGTTCCGTATGTTTTATTAATGTGCAAATATCTGTTTTGTTTATCCTAGGTACACTGCTTCCTGTTCCAGACTTTTGGTTCAGTATAAGGCTGCTTTTAAACAGGTGCAGAGCTCCGATGTTGGCTCCATCGATGATTTCTGCAGGAAGTACAGAGTGAGTTCTCTTTTGGAATTAAGATGATTTTTATGACCCACTCTGGTTGTCAGTAGGGATGCATGTGAAGGAATTTTCTTAACCTGCTTACATCAGATGCAGGTACAGTCACCAATAATTTGGGATTTTAATAGCATACAGCTTATGCCCATCTGAGAGTAAGAAAGACAATCCTTCAAGCAAAGATGGATGCTTTTATTATTTCAAATCTCTGACCAATTCTAATGATGTCTCCACTTTTTTCTTCCTCTGACAAACTTGCAGAACATGTATTGCAAATGACTATTGTGGTGTTTTTTTCCTCTGAAACTGTTAAAAAATGTCCACATTGGTGACAATATGTGTGACTGTCTAGTCTGCACTGCTCTACACAGGTGCAGCAATTTGATTTCACAAGCGTGATAAGAGTGCTGCACTTGTTCTTCTTCTGTAACTTTTTCTGTGTGTTTACTGGTGGATCACAAACCAACTGTAAAGCTGCATATCACCACCAACTGTCTCAGAATGTGTTAATGCTGCACTTGGTATGTAAATAGTGATTTGGCCTCTTTTAATATGGTCTATAATCAGTAGCGATAAATAGGCATTAATATAAGTTTTCTATTATCAGCATCAATAATAATCATGCATCCTTAATCGTCAAAATTGTCACAATGGATCATGCAGGGATTCTTGGTAAGCATGTAACTCCTGTCTTTTTTTTTCTAGCTTGACTGCCCACTAGCCATGGAAAGGATTAAGGAGGATCGGCCAATCACCATCAAAGATGACAAGGGCAACCTGAACCGCTGCATTGCAGATATAGTTTCTGTATGTCCTCTTTCCTCTCCACCACTTTGGATGTGTGCCAGACCACAAACTGTTGCAGTAGTATTTTTTTATTAAATGATTTAGTGTGTGTTCGGTTCTAGCACTAAGTGGCTGAAGCTGTTTCACTCAATTTGGCTCACCCATCCTCTGTTCAGTCTCTGAAGAATGTGAATGTATGCTGCCTGCTATGCCCACTGCCAACTTTTATCTCAGCTCATAAAGTCTGACAAACTAATTTCATTCAGTGGACAGACAGTTTGATACAGGCTAAATTTGTGCATCCTGTTTGTGTTGCTAGCAGAAAAAAGGTGCAAAATATGTTGAGCTTTGCTCCATTGGTTGTGACTTTCTCTCACCTTTTCTCACCTTCTCACTTTCAGCTCTTCATCACTGTGATGGACAAGCTGAGACTGGAGATTAGGGCCATGGATGAGGTAAACAAAAAAGAAAAAGTGAAAAAACTCTAATAATAAACAAAATGAAAACTTTTGCTTAACTGATTCTTTTCCATGGTTTCAGATCCAGCCAGACCTGAGAGAGCTGATGGAAACCATGAACAGAATGAGCAACATGCCTCCAGACTCAGAGGCGAAGGACAAAGTCAGCCTCTGGTAGGTAACACTGGACCACCCAGTTTACAGTGTTTATATGGATAATCCATAAGAAAGTTCTGCAGACTGTTTCTTATGGTAAATGTGGTCTTACAAGTTAGACAAAAAATGGGTCCAGAATTGTAAATCTGTACATATCAGTGCTTTAACTTACACTTTATACAGTCATGACAACCCATTTATTAACAGAGCTAAAAAAGGCATGATATGCAGGAGTTATCAGTTACTGTTTGCAAATAAAACATTCAAACTTGGCCCCTCCTCCATGGCTCATCTAGACTGAGAGAGCAACAGTGGTCAAGTGAGAGAGAGAGTAAATGAAGAGAGGGAGTATGTAACTGAGAACAAGGCAGTTAATTAGTGATTAAAAAATATTTTCTGATTGTTTCACAGCAGTTTCTTTCTAAATTACAAATAAACATTCAAACAAAATGTACCTTTTTCTCACCAGGCTGACCACCCTGAGCAGCATGTCAGCATCAGACGAGTTGGATGATAGTCAGGTGCGCCAGATGCTGTTTGACCTGGAGTCGGCCTACAATGCCTTCAACCGCTTCCTCCACTCCTCCTAGAGCATCTTTCCATCGTTGATCCCATCTATCTGAAATTCTGACTCTAATATCTCTTAAATTAAAAAAACACTTTACTTTCCTCATGGCTGTTGGTAGAGGGGAATTTATGTCTGGACGGTGTCTGGACGGTTTTTCAGTCTCAAATTCCTCTAAGTCTCATTAGTCTTATATGTCCTGTATTCATGTTCTGTACTACTCAGACTTCACCGCCTTGTATATTCCAATGCGTCTGGTACATCATGCTGCCTGAAGTCCTGTCTATCAGGCTCCATTGGCCTCTTTTTTAAGCCAAACGTGTGATAAATCATAAAAAATTGCTGTTGGTTCTGTTCTTGACAAAACTGTTTACTTCTAACTTTGTACTGAATATCAAAAAAGTCTAATTTTATACTTGAGTTTTGCAGAGCACCAACAATGAAGCATGATACAATTAAATTTGACAAAGACTGCACATTAAAAAAAACTTGCAACAGCCAAAACCTTTGTATTCTTAAAAAAGACTAATATATATTAATATATTTTTCTTTTTGGTACCATAATTTGTTCCTCTACCTGTCACTTGGGGTCAGATTAGCAATTTTTTTGGTTCTGTACATTGTTTTTCTATCTTAAAAGTGTCTGCTATAGCATACTACAATAGTTTTTGTTGATGGAATAAAAAAAAAGGTATTTATCATAAAATAAAAGAAATTAAAACAATCGTTTGGATTTTAAGATGTTCAGGCTACACTTCAAATTGATTTGATTGAAACTATGGTAGAAGGATATATGTGTATGTTTTCAAGCCCTGTTTTCTGTTATCATACTTAATACATACTTTATTTCCTTGAAAAAGTGGGGTTTGGCCACTTGAACTGGGCAAACGTAAAGTGGGCACAACCCCTCTTTATCATCCTTGCTTAATATGTTTCATCCCTTGAACAGCATTAGGGAGAACATATTTCTGAAGTTTTGTCATTGTAAATAATAGTTTTGATTTTTAAATAAGAGCATGTAACACCTTTTTCGAAATAAAGAAGAAAATCTACCTCCAATTTCATTAGTGATCTGTATGGATGAGATTTAAAAAACGCCATATTTTATTCTTGTTTATTCTTTTATTCCTGTTTTTTCTACATTTGCGGTAAATGAATATAAAAAACGCAAATCAGTTTCTGATTTAGTTTTCTGCAAAAAGGAAACTTACTTCTTTATTGCACTGAACATTGAGCTGCTAATTTGCGCCAGCCAGCTGTACTTTTTAGGTCGAATCATTTAGTTTTGCTCCTCTCTTTTCTTATCTTTTCTTTTTTCCTTGGTCATAGTTGGCGCACCTTTTCCTTGTTTTCGTCTTGCTTGTGAGGACTGACCTCAGTTTGCTGCAGAACTAAAACCCATAGAACAGCATTGAACTCATCAAACGGAATTCACGGGGCGCTTAAATTATTTTATGACGAAAGCCATGATTATAAAAGAAACCTTTGAGTGTGTTTAAAATTTATTACGGAGGTCTTATACTCCCAGTGCCTTATACATCGCATACTTAGAGAGCTAATCTCCCTGACAACATATGTCCATCCAGCCTCATGAATGAGCGCATCGGGGAGAGTTTGTGCTGCGGCCCCTTTAAGAAAAAGGCAGCAGCGTATTCGTTACTAAGACGACAAGAAATGACAAAACTCAACGGCTCGTCCGTTTGCAGCGGCAGTGCGGGAGTACAACTCTGCGATGTCAATAAACTTTCACATTAAAAAAACAGCAACAGGTTGGTTAGCTTGTTTTTCAGTCAATACATGGAGTTGAAGACGAGCCTGCTGCTTGTTGACTGACGGGGCGGCAAGCGACGCGACGTCTGACCAGAAGTCCAGGAACAGGGTCGCATGTGGGTTGCCAGATAAGCTACAGAGAGACTCGGCTACCGCTCCACTCACCTTTCATTAGACTCAAAGCGACGTACAGTTTGATGCTACAGCTTTGAAGTTTGCTACAAACCGATTGAACACCTGCTCTGTGAACCCTCAGACAACCAAGAAATAATCAGAGAGACTGTAGTGATGTTTTCTATGTGAGCAGAAGAAACAGCTGTTGGAGAAAAATGAGCAAAAAATATGAATCCGCAAACGTTTCTGAGGTGGAGGAACACATTTCTCTGAAGTATGAAATTAAGAAGAGGCTTGGGAAGGGGGTAAGGCACTTTTTTGTGTATTTTACTGGATTTAATTGAAATAGAAGTACATGTACCTCAGGCTGCACAACTGAAAGCAAAACTTCTTTGTGCACCTTTAGCACAAAAGTTTTGTGAGTTTCCAAACACTTAAAATGCATTTTCAGCCTCCTTACCTGTGCATTAATGTTTACCACACATTTAAGCCAGCTCTGTACTTTAACCTTAAGAGAAATTCCTGTAATTATCCAGACTTAAGGTCCTCAGTGAAAACCAGTGTTGTAAGCACAGGGTTTATTTACTTTGGCAGCACTAACTCTTTCCTTGCAGATCAGCTGATTAGTGAGGACACTTGTTCCCTTTAGAGTCCAACCCCTTTTGTTTTTCTCTCCACTGGTACGGTTTCCACATGATTAAAAAAAGCCTGCTTTTTTTTCCATAGCTTGTCCACAGAGACTCACAAATTGCTGCTGCGTTTAAACTGGCCAGGTGGTAACTGCCACGTTTACTGGCACCACATTGGCTAACAACATACCTGAGGCCTACTGTGACTCATGTTACACAGCTGTTGAACCTGTTCACAGCTGACTGGGGTGATTGTGGTATTCTGGGCAGTGATGCTTCAGGTAGCCAAACAGTAACAGGAAGCACTATAATAATTGGCTCTAGAGGGTCATAAAGTGCTTTTACACCACTGAATAAATTGCACTTTGGTTTTCAAACTTTCCCTGTAGACCCACATCACCATCTCCTTCTCTGGAGCTTGGATTTTAACATTAACAACACTGCCTCCAGTGACTGTGCCACTCCTTGTGCTCTGATTCATCGCTTCTACCTCTTTCATGCTTAACTTCACAACCCATTCTCAGCTCTGTAACTAATGAGGGCACAGAGGTCATGTCCTTATCTTAAGTTTTCTTTGGACATGGTGTTCAGGCGTGTAGTTTATGTTATAGGATTAAAGGCTACAAAAAGTGGGATTTATACTCACATGTTTGAAATTGTGTCCTATTATTTTGGATTTTTTGAGGCCAAGAAAAAAACAAAAGATGCAGAAGATAATAAACACAGCCTTTATTGTTCCTGGCGGAACAAGAAGCTCATTAATCTTTGAAAGGGTCATGGAGAAAACCCATGGATATGACTGTATTAGATAAATAAAAATAAAAGTTATAACTGCTGGATGAAATAAAAAAGCATTTTTTAAATTCCTTGCAGCCCTGTCAACTGTGTTTCCCCACTTAACCCCTTTGTGTCACACCCTTTCACCTCAACTTTGTTTATGTTTGACTGAATACAACCAAGCCTTCTGCATGGAGAGCAGGTGATTGAATGTTGTGTTACCAGTGTTTTGCATCTCTCACAGGCTTATGGCATTGTATGGAAAGCAGTTGACAGACAAACAGGTGAGATAGTGGCTGTGAAGAAGATCTTTGATGCCTTCAGGAACAGGACGGATGCCCAGGTGTGTGTATCTAATGTGCATCACAATAAAGTAAAATCATTATTGCAAGCTATTACCTTAAAATTTCAACTTGCAAGCCACTGTCAGTGTTTGCATTTCAATACAGGTAATTACCAATGAAATTATTCTTATAAGTTGTAGTCCCCAAAGTTGAAAAAATATCTATCAATTTGCAAGATATAAGCCAGCAATTAAGGAAAAAATAAGTATAATTTTTAGGTACAAAAGTTATTTCCTTCCTTTCTTAAATCAGCTTGAGGCTGGTTTAATTGGAAAGACGAGTTTAGCTAATGATTAGATTGAACAGGATAGTGTGTGCCTGCTCAATGGCTGCATTTCGCTTGTAGAGTTCATACACTAACTGTCATTTTCTTTTCTTTTGCAGCGAACATTCAGGGAAATCATGTTCCTCCAGGTAACAATAATAATCATGTTTAAGTTCAGTAGAGGACGACCAACTGTCTGCCACACTCTCACTCTCTTAGTTTTAGTCTCATAGACTGAGAGATTAATAATCTGAGCACTACTCTCTACTTTCCTCTTTGTTCAGTCTCATTTTGAGCTAATATGTGTACAATGATTATGTGGGACACTTGGTCTTTCTATGATATTCAGCAACTGTTGTGACATTGAGTCTGTAAAGAGCTCCATTGCCAATTCCTTATAAATTCCATCATAAAAAACATTCCCACATTTATGTAACAACTTGAAAATTTCCCTCATATTTCTTTTCATAGACATTTTTACATGTAAATTGCTGAATTTATTAAGACTCTGCTCCACTACTGCTGCATTAGTTGTACCATGCCCTTCCTCATGTGGCACAGTACTGTTTATTTTTTCCATTACTGTTCATCTTAATTTAATTGCTGCAGAGGAAGAAACATGCTGGAATGTGTTCTAAATTGATTTTGCAGCTGTTCAGTGTAGTTCCTGAAAACCACTGAGCCATAACATTGTTCATGCTAATAGTTTGACCACTAGAGGAGCAGCATGGAAAAGAATACACATTGGGAAAAGCCTACAAGTTGAAAACTTCTCCCTTAATTTAAAATCACTTAAAGCTTAAAGCTTAAAAAGTATGGCAGAGGATACACACAGGCTGTAGTAGTTCCTGTATGTTTTTGGTGCCTTTGCGTAATAAGACTCTTTTTTATCAACACCTGTGTTTTCATTTATCTTCAACTTTATTATTATCCTAAAGGTAATTTGGTATACAGACAACTATTAAACACACAGCCAGGTCACAGGGACACACTGCTAACAATGTGCTTTATATCCTTATGTAACATATCCCTCTTTCACTCTTTATTTGCTGACCTACATTCATGTGACCCTCAGCTGTGCCACTTTCCCCCTAATCAGATGTTGTCATACATACTGTGACCGTTATGTAACCTCTGTTGAAACTCTCCCTATTGTTTGCACAATATTGAAACAAAATTGGCCAGTTATGATAGATTGTGTCTATGTGTGTGTGTGTGTGTGTGTGTGTGTGTGTGTGTGTGTGGTATCTGTTCCTAATGATCTTTATTTCATGTGCAGGAGTTTGGAGATCATCCCAACATTGTCAAACTTCTAAATGTTATCAGAGCGCAGAACGATAAAGATATCTACCTCATCTTTGAATATATGGGTGAGTGTTGGAAGTTCTTTTATGGTCATAGTGCTGCACACGAATCAAGAGGAAAGGCTACAGTGGTTCTAAGCAGTTTGACTTGGCACTTTGTATGTGTGTATGAG
>JAPZDY010000008.1:12101069-12131477 GCA_029783645.1 Ctenochaetus hawaiiensis | reverse complement strand
AAATCTCAACAGTCAATACACTTGAATATATTTTTCATTAATCTCCCAAACATACAGTGCACATATGCACATTCCCTCAAGCAGAGGATACAAACTTTTCTCTTCTGCATTCAGATGGTTTTGTTTGGAGTCCAACTGGTCCTCCTCATTACTACCACTCCACTGCAGCCAGCAGAAGACCAGTGGAACAGCCCAGTAATGGAAATGCAACAACAGTACCAACAGAGGGCACCACCGCTAATGTAGTAAGCAACAGACCTTAGTCCACTTAACGTTCAGTTTTGCTCTCTCTGGCTGTGATGTCATATCTTGTACTTGTATATTTACATCCTAACTCTTTATTTTTGGTTATCTGCATTTACCTCTACTCAAGTTATTTACGTGGCACACTCAGTATTTTAGTCACGTGTCTTATTCCTACTCTCACTAGTCCATGGATCAGATTCTTCAGCGTGGTCGCTCAGCCCCTGCAACCCACAACCGTTCTTTCTCCTTGACCTTAAACCAAACCCAGAACAACCCATTGGTTCGCAAAGATGAGCCTTCCCTTTCCTCAGGGCTGTACGTCACATCTGCATGTCTGGTCAGTCCACTGCACCTCAGGACATACTAGATCTAAACATGGCAGTTATGACAGGTCTAACTTTCTTTTCTTTCCATGCAGAACCAACGTTCAAATTCTCAGGTTCGTGAGGCTCGGCCACCACCACCACGGTTCAGCAAGAAAGTATTTCAGAATAATTGTAATGTTGGAGCTGCAGGCGACCCTCGAGCCAAACTGGGCAGCTATTCCCAGGCCTATGGTACCATCAATAAGACAGACCTGGACAATCTGCTCCGAAGCCGCCCTTATAACCAGTAACTGCTGTCAAATGAGTGGTTACATAAGGGCAGAGTGGCATGTGTGTTTGAACATACAACAAAGTTTGCTTTGTATAAGGATACTGGGCACATGGCAAACTGAAAGAGAAATTGTAAATAAAAGAAAATTGTTGGGTCAAATGCCTCTTGTAAACTGTATAGATTGTACCAATTGTCTGTGACAATTAATACATATTTGTAAAATTTCTGTATGACTTCATATCACATTTATCAAATTCTTCGTGCTGGTCATAAAAATTTTTACATGTTTGTTGTGTCTTCAGCAAGTTTAACTTGACAGCATTACTCAAAGTGCTGGACTGCCTACCAGGAAAAGGCAGCAGTTGCCTTAGGGCCCTGAAAACCCTGGCTAAGTGCATCACTAGGTTTTAGATAACATGCAAATTTCTTTAGGAATTTATATCACTTAACCCTTTAACTACCATTATCAGCTATCAACTATGTGCTAACTATCAAATGCCAAATATTCCCGATGGCATTTGAGTTTTAGAATTCTCACCTCCAGGGTCTGTAGGGGCCTGCAGATATTTTTTTGCTGGCCAGGATTCCTCATATTGATTTGTGCAGCTAATTTTTAGGCTTAATAGATATGTACATTGAGTCATCATGTCATAAATATCCAAATTTGTGTCAATTTGTTATATGTGACAAGAATTTATTTTTCATAAAGATACAGCAGCAATAAAGCTACCTGCTACACTGGTGTGTTCAGAAAGAAAAATATTAGTGTTTCTTGAACCCAGTTATTAATGTTTAAGAACTCAGAAACAAGAAAGAGAGCACTGAGAAGGTTCTGCCATTTATGAGGAGTCACAAGTCCAAGTCACAGGTCCAAGTCAATCTTACGTGATGCATTTAATTTTTACAAGATTATCGTGGTTTTTCTATGTGACAGTATATTCTAAAAGGTAACAACTGTAAGATATGTTGTGGGGATAATGTTGTTGAGTAAGTAGTACAATATTTCCCTTTGAAATATGAGAGGAGGTATAAAGTTTGTACCTAAAATTGCTCTGAAGTTCAGTTCTTGCGTTATGCATTACAACAGAACTCTCCAGAACTGTCGAGGTATTTCGATGGCAGTGTTTAATCTTTAAAGTTACAGTAGACATCTAACTGTTATGCCAACGACGTTACAGAAAACACTGCGTCATTATGAGCTGCGTCGTTTTTGTGCATCAACCGGAGATTCCCACACAGCACGTGACGGCGTAGTGTGGTGTCGTCAGCAGTCTCGACCCAGTTGTTCAGTCCGAGTCCGGAGGAGGAGGAGGGAGAGTCAGCATCTACTCTGACATAAACGCGTCAAAGGTGAGTTTTTTTCACATTTTTGAGGATATATTAGGCGTGTGTGTGCGTTTGCATTTAATTACTATAATTTAATTCTTTTCATTAAATATGCTTTTTGTGCGGCTAGCGAGCACGGCTCTGGCTATCGGTGGTCGCGGTCAGCAGCCTGCCCCTCGCCAACTGTCGCTTAACGTCAGCGGAGATAAAAAGCAGTTCGTTACCAAAACAGATGGCTTTTACAAAAAAAACGGATATTTCAAGACACGGTAACGTGAAACTACAAAGAAAATAAACATGGCTTCATTAGGAGCTGACAGCTCAGTACTGTAAACGCGGGGGCGCGTCGTGTGGTCGTCGTTCATAAACAAATAACTTATTTAATGGATTCGTCATGGCGAGCAGGTGTACCGGGTCGCTGTCGTCTTATCGCTGACTGTTAATCCACATTTTTCCTCAGTGACGATCTTGATACTTTAGGGCTTTTATGTGTGATTTTAAAGTAACAGATGATCGCAGTGTCGCATTATCTGCGCTGCTGAGGCCTAGATGGAGGCTTGTCTGCTGCAGGTGCACCATGAAAAACGAGGTTCCCTGTTTGTGTCAGATCCATGTTTCTGTTTTGGTTTCTGTCTGTGCATCAGATCGAAACAGATATCACGTCATCCATTTCGAAACAGATTGCTGTTTTTATGTTGTGTTCACTGCATATTAAAGTGTTGTAAGTCACCGCACATCACGTATAATTTATATATGTGCCGCTTTTCATCTATAAATGATTCATTTATTTCCATATGACCCAGCAGATAGGCAGCATCATATGATTTGATGTTTCAAGAGCTGAAACGATTAATCGATGGATCAATTAGTCAATGGGGTACTATTTTGATAAGGTTAATCTGTTGATAGTTTTTAAGACCTGTAAGACAGACATTCAATGACCCTGCTGTGATGGTCAGTTTTTTTTACAATTTCCTGATATTTATCAACCAAACTATTAATTTAATAAAAAGACAAATTATTAACTTGGAATTAAAAATATCCTGACCTGCAGCCCCAAAATATTATGTAGATTTTACAGACAACCAACAGGGAAACTTTTCATCGACAAAATAACCACAACTGTCTTTTTTCTTTTGTTAAAACAATAAATTACAATAATTCATTCAGATCAATTAAGTAAACTCAGCTTTGAACTATTTCTCATATCCTGTTTTATTTGTATGTTTTGTTGCTATCTCAGCATAAGGCCTTCTCCATGAATAATCCATACACCTCCAACTATACACAGTCTCCATTTACCAAAAACAGTCCTTTACTGTCCAGACTCTATCATGTCTTAAGTCTCAACTCTCTTATAAATGTATTTCATCATTATTTTTAGAATTTTCCATGTTATTGGTTCCAGTTTTCTTACAGTTGTCCTGTGTTGACCGAAGCCAGAGACATTCACCTGAGTATGACATTCACCAGCTCAGACAAACAGCCTCTCTGTTCCTCTCTGACAGCTTGCAGGATAAGCATAATGTCATGCAAAGCAAATTAGTTTTCTCCTCTTGTAACAATGTTTTAAGTTGACTTCTTGCACTTAACTGTTTGCAGCTTCCTGGACTGTTCAGAGCTTGGTTTTGAATGAACATTTTTCAGTAATGTTAAGGGTTGCAGTGCAGCTATTGGTTGTGGCTAATCATTTCATTGAAGAACGAGGTGAGGAGAATTCTAACAAAAGGTATTTTTCTGTTAATGGATTATTGGCAGGGTGGGATATTTAACATTTTGGATGAGTCTGTTTTGCCTACACTTAAGTTCTGTTTGCAAAGGTTTGGATTTTGAAAGAATCAGTGAGTTTATATTTACCAGAGCAATAAAGCTATTATTTCCAACACCGCCTTCTGAATTTGGCAACAGCTCACACCATTGTAAGTAGATTATAGTCAATTTCAGCTCTGTACTGGTGATGAAATAGCTGTGCTTTGTTGAAGCTATGGCTATGCTAAAGCAGTGTTTTAATTCCACAGAAAAATTCTTGTCACAAAAATACTTACAATTATACTTCATTTATATTTTGTTATTACATTATGCTTCCTAATTTTGTTACAACAACAAATGTACCTCTTGTAGATATGTATGATGTTTGGCAGGGTAAGTTGAAAAACTGTTTCAATGAGATAAGTTGGTATTAAAACTATAACCTTAATGCAGTCTTGATGAGGAGACAGCTTAAGAAAACACACAAAAAAGTTATTACAAAAATGTCTGGTTTTGTTTTCTGTCAGTCAATCATTCTATTTTAAAAAGAAATCTATTTTTTGTGGTGGTAGCAGTATGTTGTTAAAGTGCAGCATCCTGTCACTAGAAAAGGAGTCTGCAGGTTTGACATGGCCAGAGATGCTGCTGACACTGTGACAATATCTGGCAGACTGCTGCATCGGCTTGCAGACAGACTGCGGTGTTGGAATTATCTATTACTTGTGAAAATTTCACAACAGGACACAAAATGTTATCATTGTGCACTAAGTGCTTAAAGGAATATAATTAGAATGCAGCTGGTTTGAGAAGTGTGCAGTGACTATAGGAACTTCGCCTCTACTGGTTGCAACACCGTACTACCACACAGTTAGTTAATCAGCCTGTGACACAGCATTTTATTTTTCGTATTAGAAGTGAAGTCCTTGGTGTTGTTTTGTAGCTTTTAGAAAGTATTGTTTAAGATTCAAAATTACAGATCCCACAAAAGTTAGGATATAAAACATAGATTAATAAAAGTAATTATATGCAAACTATCTGCAAATGAACCAGCAGCGGTTTTATGAAGGATTTCTGAACACCAGTAGTAATGTCCTTTACACAGTCATATGTTTCACAAAGTCATGACCTCAGTCCATCCTTGCTTGTGAATGACTGAGCCTTTAGAGGATCCCCCTTTCATACCCAGTTATGATACTGTTGCCAGTAATCCAATTTACCTGGAAAAGTTAAAAACAGGTGTTTTTTTGTTTTTTGATGGGTTATTTTTTGAGCATTCCAAAACTTTCCTAGTCTTATTGCTCCTGTACTGCTGGCCTCATATTCAAAATAAGCTTAGAATTATAAAGATCAATGACATTTATGAGGTACAGCATTAAATATGTTGTCTTACCATTAAAAAAGCTGTTTATCACATTGTTTTACATTTTACACATTGTTCCAAATTTCTCGGAATCTGTGTTTTATGGCTAATCTTTAAATTAGTTGTGATTTAATTTTTACTCTAAGTCATCCTTCTTCGAGATTACAGCTTCAACTTTTGATTTGTGTTGGTGTTATATTTTAAAATGCTGAGATCTGAATAGGCCCTACTACATCGTATGACTGCCACTGTTTTGTCGCTGTGTTGCTCAGGCATGCACAGAGCATGTTTTATAAGAGTTTGTCGAGGTATTGTGCTAGCCAAATTGTCAGCTTGGACTAGTCCACTGAATCCTCCTGTTTAACCTAATTCCCAGAGCGATAGCTATCAGCAGACGGCACAGATAGTGGCACTGTCTTTATCCTCACTACTGACCGTCTCTCCAAAGAGGATTTGAAATCTCCCACATAATGCTTGTAAAGCTGTTAAAAGAGTGCCTCAAGCTGACTCACCAATCACAAATGAAAAACAAAACAATGTCTTGACTGTGTTTAATTTCATCACTCTCCAGGAACTAAATTGAAACTATTGTGGTTTGCTGAACTGACCTTGTGCCCTTGTGATATTTGTCTGGCTTGAGAGTAGCTGGCAGAGAGGCTAGTAACTTAAAGATCCTTTATTTAGGAGTCTTGACTGTTTTTCTTTAAAAAACTGTGTTTATTTTCTCTGTCTAAGACCAGGGTTATATTTCACTTATTAAATCAAGTGCTTTTTTCGCAGTTAAAGTGCCATTTATTGGTTTCCAAAGATTCATACTGTACGTCTGTTTTTAAAAAAACATGTCAACTGACCGAGCAGCTTTAGCTTTAGGCACATTTTTTACATCAGTGACCTGTTCACTTGACTGCATGGTGTGTTTCCATGGATTTAATCCATTATTCACACAAAGCTACATGATTATTTCTTCCTAACGGTACCTGTCAAAAGTGTGAATACAGTTTCATTCAAATAAATAGGATGAAATACTGAAATTTGACTAGTACTGTTTATCATTTCAAATAATTTCTAATGTTACATCCTAAATCTACAACCGTAACATGGACGGAAAAGATTTTCCTGATTTATTGCCTTAAATGTTTTGCATGGACATTTGACAGGGACAGTATCACATGCTTCGACCATGAGTCACATGATAAGTTGAAGACTCTTGATTTATTCAGTTACAGCTCTGGCTTCGTCTAGTTTAGAAATGGCTGGTCTTTGGTGACACAAGAAAAACAAAGCACTTGTTCCGATTTGTTGAGTAGGGTGTTTGTCAGATCAGATGAGGATAAGTCTTTAAGGTTAACCAATATTGACCAAAGTGCAAACCTTTTTCTTACTGATAAATACAGTACTCAGTGTTCTTTATGCCCCCCTTACACAACCATTGTTGTCCAGAAAGCCGGGAGGGATTTGGCTCCTCAGATAACAATAGTAATCTGTTATGATCTTAATGGAGAGTGTCAGTACAAAACAGAGCCAGTGCTCGTCATGTTTGTCTGCAGTCTCTCACTGCTCTGTCCTGGTGATGGACAGACGGAAATCATGAGGACACACACAGGATTCTGGATTTGTTTGCCGGGGCGAAATAGAGCAGTGTTGCATAACACTTACTGTTAATTCAGTGTGACCTGGAAAGAGGGGTGGAGATGGATGAAGAGAGCATGAGAAACAGTAAGCACGATCCTTAGCTATCTAATCTGCCAGTCAATGAAAATGATTTCACTCATATGCATTTTGTTGCTTTTTGGTGGTTTTAAAAATATAGCATAAGGTTCTAGGCATTTGTTGCTTATCTTTGCATATGTACACACAGCATACACAGCTGTCCTGGATACATTAGCTGAAGTTTTAACAGCACGGACCAATGCACCAATGTGAAATCAGTCTCTTCCTTGAAGTCAGCAATTAGGGCAATTGCTTTTGGCTCCCATCCTGCTCAGCAGAAATTTTCCTCTCAGGACATTAGGCTCATATGAAATCTGTGCAGCACATTTAAAATCACTAATCAACCTTGTAAATGTGACCTCACTTAGTCTCAGATTTCTGCCTTCTAGTGCAGCTTTGTGTCATGTGTGCAGACACTCCATTAGCATTACAAGTTGCAATGTAAATGGCACAGAAACCTGTTGAACAGGGTTGTAGAGAAAGGCACTGGTTGGGATGGGGTCATTGCAGTAATGGTCGAATTGGCAGGTCTCTTTCCTCAAGTAAGATAAATTAACAATACATTTAGTTACCAAGGCTCCACCTGTGTCCTTGGTAACACTGTCAGTGCTTAGATCAACAGTGTTTGCAGTCTCCTCATTTCTCTCACATCATTTACCTCTGCTTTACATTACCTGCAGGTTATAAATTCCACAAAGCCATAAAATGCAAATAACAGTATTGTGTGGATAAGAAATTTACATTTGGTTTCTTGTTTTAAATTTCCATTAAGATTGAGGTAAATTAATAGGAATCCCCTATTATCACTGCAGTGGAAGGTTACCAGTCGACTTTGTTATCTGAGAAGTTGCATAAATCCACAGCTCAGGAGAAATTTCACTTCTGCTACCAAAGTCCTCCACTGCCATCACCATCCCCTCTGAAGACTGAAACAGTTAAAAAATAATAAAACTTAAATAAATTATACGAAATATTATTGAAATAGTTTTTGATAATTATAATAATATGTAATTAAAGCTAAAAACTACATTAATTTAAGTCAAACTGGTTACATTTTTTATAATAGATGAAAGCTTGTTGGCCCAGTTATCTGTAGTTTCAGTGGCTTTTTTCCAGGCTCTCGATTGGCCAGCATGGCTTTTGTATTTAGTGCTGTATCATCACCTGCTGGTTTGGCATGCTCTGAATGGCACCTTAACAGTGCTTTTGCATTTTCATTTGGGCCCCCTAAGATTTTTAAGGAGGGGGAAAAAACTGTTTTTAAGTATGCGTCTACTAAGTGTAAAACTGCCTTTTTTCTCCCAAAGGCCTTTTAGGCTTTGGTTGATTTGGCACCATCGGTGTGCTTTTTTTCAGCTTTTTTGACAACTGAGATGTTTGATCTGTTATAGAGTGAATAAAAGGCACATTTTAGCAGAATCAAATTTAATCTGAAAAAGGCAGATAAAACTGTTTAAAGTATCGATATAGCCTGAATTTAATTTGTGAAACAGAATGTCAAAGTCCTTCAGCTTAGCTCCATATCTCTGTACTCTCTTTCTGTTGTATTGTTTGATTGCCTGTCACACTTTTAATCAGGTAGATGCAGCATTTGTGTCATTGCCAGTTTGGCTTAGATAGCCTTCTATCATTTCTTCTTTTTTTGCCTCTTTTTGGGATTTCTGAGATGTAATATAGATGTAAGATATAATAGATGTAATATAGATAAAGAAATTGTATGCATGTTAATGGTGTGAATATAAGATTTAACTGTAAATCTCCTTTCCTGTTATAAATATATTTGTGCTAGGTAAAGATGTTTTAGCAAACTCACACTCATTCTACTCTTCTTTTTCTTGTAGATTGTTCTTGAAGCAGAGTGAGCTTCCCCCACAACATGTCACAGGATAAGAGTGGATACCCTGTTATGGGTGAGACCAACCCACTTCATAACAATGTCTATGGACCCCCTCAGCCAGGTTTTGGTGTGGCTCCTCCCATCTACAGTCAAGCCCCAGGTGGACCGTACCCACCAGCAGCTGGCTACGGACAGCCCGGCTTCCCCCAAGCAGGCCCCGGGTTTGCCCCTGGTCCCTACCCTCAGATGCCTTACCCTCAGATGCCCTACCCACAGGGACCCTACCCCCAGGGGCCTTATCAGCAAGGAATCGCGCAGCCAGGCTTTCCAGGTGACCCCACAGGTGAGTGCCTTTACCAAAGATTTAAGGCATTTTATGAATAAACTTCTCTCTCTCTAGGTCACGTTAGTATACCTCAATAAAGGCAAAAAAATTGTGTTATTTGACTCTGCTTATTGACCATTGTCACTCATTTTGACAAAAACTAGTATACTCAGCTCAAGTCCTGCTTAGCCAATGTCATTTCATATATAACCATCAATAAACTGTTTGTCTTTGTCCCATGATGCTGTCTTTATTTGTGAGTTTTCTGAAGTTACTCAAAAAACCCATTGCTGACTCAACTTTTGTCTTGTCTAGACATGTGGACCACTTTAGCCCAAGTGTTTTTCCTACTTGCTATGTAAAACCTTAATCGTTGTCCTGTCATTGTTTTTCATCAGGACCTGCTGGCAGCCCTGGTTATCATGGTGATGGGCCTCCATCTTACTATGACAATGAGGAGTTCACCAACTCAGGCTTCGAGGACAAGAGCATCCGACAAGCCTTCATCAGAAAAGTGGGTCATTTACAGTGTCAGATTAAAGGGGATCTGTTATGCTATATTTTAAGGGACTCCACCAAAGTAGCTTTGTATGATTCACCATTAAAAACCATCCTAAATTATTTTATACTAGCACTTAATGTAACTGCTCTTTGCATCTTCTGTCCGAAATAATCCATTGTAGCTTCTGTCAGTTTAAGGTTTTTCTTTCAAAAAAGAACTTTTTTGGGACCGCTTATGCTGTTAAGTCTGGGTTCTGTTAGCTAGCCAGCTCAGTCAGCCATTCACTTAGTATCCTTTTCCTATCGCCCAGGCCTGAAAGCCTTGTGCTTGTCCAGAGCCCCTATACTAGGAGCTGCTGCTGACATTATGTGCATAAGAATGTAGCATTGCACCATATATATTTCATGAGTATAACCCATTTAAATGTGTCTTATTGAAAAATAAATAAGTGTAATATAAACTCATTTAAAATGCCACCTACATTTTTTTTCCTCCTCACTTATGACCTGCTTCATTCTTATTTCTTTCCAGGTCTTCATGGTTCTCACAGTGCAGCTGCTGGTCACATTCTCCTTTGTTGCTGTCTTCACTTTTGTCAGCGATGCGAAGGAATTTGTGCAAGATAATCCATGGACATATTATGTGTCCTATGTGGTCTTCTTTGTGGCTTTAATTGTCCTGAGCTGCTGTGGAGACTTCCGTCGCAAGCACCCCTGGAACTTGGTTGCACTGGTAAGAGCATGATCTAATACCACATACACACACAACTACGGACCATAATAATGATTTTTGCCATGACCAGACTTCCCTAATTCAAACAACATTAAGTTTTCAGTTCACAATTAATGTAACTATCTATAAGTGGGGTTGACGTTTCAAGAAAGTGAAAGAAAGGATGAGGAGAGAGGGATGAGGAGACAGAAGTGAAAGAGAAACTGAAAATGCAGCTGTGAAAACAGAAACCTAAAGAAAGTGAAGAAAGCCCAAATGATTTAAATGTACAATAAGAAATGCTTTCACATTCAAACGTCTGAAATTACTATACTTATGTAATATTTATGTGTTTGAGATCTGTTCTTATATTATTTCAAATGTTTCCAACAATTTTCATACTTTAATTTAGCATAATCATGTGTTTCATTTTGTCACCTCTTGCTAGCTTCTAGGGTAACAACATTCAGAGAGTGAGGAAGGAAGCTGGCAAACATGACTAGAAGTGAATATATTATGAATAAAAAAAAAGTTACCTTCTCTGTGAACATTTCTGCCTTATTCATGTTAGATAGTTTAGATAGTTTATCTAAAAATGAAACAAGCAAGTCTAATAACCTGATACTTCCTCATATCATCAAACTATGTGGGGTGTTTTTTTGTTGTTTTGTTCTGAGTTTGTCACATTTCTTCTTTTGTCTTCTTTAAATCTTAAAGCACAATATGTAGTTTCTATGGCTAGATCTGTAAAAAAAAATGACAAGAATGACATGTAGACTATAAATTCAGAAAAGGCAGAAAAAGTTTTGTACTTAATTTAATTTACTTAAACTTAATTTAACTGTTATGTCTGTTACTGTGTAAGTATATTGAGAGGAATGGAAAGACTAGTCAGATTCCTTGTATGTGACTGTATCTGAGACTTTACAGCTTGTATAAATCTAAGATTTTATGATATGCTCTAAAGGGTAGTATTGAATTTCACAATTTTTTGTTGGGATGTTAGGGCTCATCCTTTCAAAAGAGTGCTATAACATTATTACCTCAATCTGCTACACGTGTGTTAATGTGGCTTCTGTTGTCTGTATTTCAGTCCATCCTGACCCTGAGCCTTTCCTACATGGTAGGGATGATCGCCAGCTTCAATAACACAGAGACTGTCATCATTGCTGTGGGAATCACTGCTGTGGTCTGCTTCACTGTCGTCCTCTTCTCACTACAGGTCAGCATGCACAAATAACTAATATAACTGTTCTATATTGATATAATCAGTGATTATGACTAACCTCTTTGTAATGTTTAAAGCTGCAAGTGTTATTTTTCTTGTATTCTGGGTTCCCAGCAATTTTCACTTTGTTAATTGACAAACTAAGAAAGACCTAGCTAGCTAATGAATGTATAAATATTTGGCAAAGTTTGAGCTAAATCAAGCCTTTTAACATCAAGTTCTCAAATCACAAATTTTCTGTCTTATGTCTACATTTGGATTAGGTTGCCATTCAGTCTTAAAGTGGTTGGTCTTATGTCTTATCACAGTTTAAATTTTACAACCTCTTGTCTTTTTTTCTCTTCATCACAGAGCAAGTATGACTTCACTTCCTGTCGGGGCGTTCTCTTTGTGTGCCTGATTGTACTGTTGCTCTTCTGCTTCCTCTGCATCTTCATCCGCAACAAGATTTTGCACATCGTCTACGCCTCACTTGGAGCCCTGCTCTTCACCTGCGTGAGTTTCACACTCATACCGTGTTCTTGAGAAATGGCAGACCTTTTCTCAATAATGATTTAGTTGTTGATGTTTGTGTTGAGATTGTCTGTTAAGTATTTCAGATTTAGTGCAGCGTTAATGTTTACTTGGATGTCAGTACTTTTGCAAGGTCAGTTCATTTCATCAAAATTCTAATCTGTAAGTTAATTATCCAGTTGGATAATTTAATATTAGTAGGGTAATGGCGTCCAGTCATCTGGACACAGTCACCAAACAGTCTTTACCATTGGTATAAAGGCAGTTTTCCACCTTCCAGTGAACTTCACTCTGCTCAATAAGGGATAATTACATCTGCAGAATGCTGAAGAGTAAATCACAAACTGGGTAGGAAAATGATTCATGGTTAGAAAGAAAAACGTCAGACACTACTTTGTAGTTACAAACTAAAAATATGTCCATGCACCATGAAAGCCAGCCATAACCAAGAGGTATGTTAAAAACTATTCACGTTTAATTATATAGAGGGTAAATAAAGTGTTTTGGGACAAGGAAGACAACTCTACAAAGAGTAGAGTTTATGCAGATTAATAACAGAACAAACTATTTACCCATAACAAACTAGTGTTTATAGTGTATCGACGTAACAGTTTCAGAGGGTAAGATAGGGGAACAAAGCTGAGCATTAAGCAGCATTAACAGGAAAAGACACATGAGACACACACATTAAACACATGAGAGCATGTTGTTATTAACACCATTCATTTTTTTCATCCACTGTGTCTCAAAGTTTCGGGTGTTTGAAAGTTAATCACATGCCAAAATAGTTCTAAATATTGCGTGGTAAATGTTTGAAATACAGCGAGTCATTTTGAAAGTAATCTACTAGGAATGTGAGCCTACACATCTTTAATTGACTGATGCAGCACTTTGCAGCATGACAGTGCAATTCGTTCTAGCAAAGTGGAACCAAGTTCAATTTAGTGGACAGGCAACTCGATTTTATTTTCTTTAAAGATATGTGTGACAACTGCAGAAGGAACTTATACCCTGTAATTCTGATATGAACATGTGCAAGTCTAATATTTATAACAAAAACTCTTCTGTTTAAAGGTATTTCAGATGCGTCTATGTTGACTGCTTTACAACCATAGTTTTTAACAGTACATGGATATATTTGCTATGTGCTATATTTTAAAACAATAGCTGATAAATAAATTTCAGGTCATTCATCTTTGACCCAGACACTTGAAATATCTTGAAATGTCTAACACAGTCTTTGTTTTCCTCTCTGCAGTTTTTGGCTGTGGACACTCAGCTTCTTCTGGGCAATAAGAAGCTGGCCCTGAGTCCAGAGGAGTACATTTTTGCCGCCCTCAACCTCTACACTGACATCATCAACATTTTCCTGTACATCCTGGCTATCGTGGGACGTTCCCGCGAATGAGGCTGCATTTTGAGGACAACGGAAGGGAGATAGAGAATGCCTCCCTTTATTGTGAAGTGTTGCTAACATGCCCTATTCTGTATTACTCCTTTAACTTTGTCTGCACTTTTTCTCACGTGATAATTGTCATTTCCTCTTATCACACACTCACACACAGCTCAGTTCTTTATCTTTTTTCTTTTTAGACAGATAGTTGAGCTGTGGAGGAGCTGCAGCCAATTATACAATGCAGCTGAGAGGGACACTATTTAACACAAGTCTTACCATTAATTACAGAATGTCATAATATGTCTTCTCCTCAGTGTTGACCACTCCGCTTACTATAACTGTTGTCTGCTTCTACTAACAGAGATGGCTATATTATGTCTACATTACCTACCACCCAGGTTTCAGTTTGGCTTGGCAGATAAAGTATAAAACATGTTATAATGTGGGTGCTTGGCTGTCAGCCTTGCCTTGCTTCAGAAATTAAACGGGAAAAACAGTGGGGAAGGTACTGGTAGTGCATAATGCTTAATATTGATGTAAACCAGCTTTGTCTGAAGAGAAGAAGATAGTGGTAGTTTACCCACCTTCCTTAATCTCTCTGTTTCCCTAAATTTACCTCCCTTTTCAGCCTGCTGGTGTAAAGTTACTCTGCATGGCAACATGGAAAAACCACTGAAGATGTGATATGATTCTTAAGAACTACCAGAGGAATATCTCTAGCTTGCTTCTCACAGCTGTAAATAGTTAAGTGTATTACTGTGTATGATGCCAATATCCCCCTTGCCCCCTGAAAGGCATGCTGGAGTGATTCACATGGATGTTTTGCTTTTTGGGAAAAGTATGCTAACATCAGACTTTGCTTACCCACTATAGTAACTTAAATCTTTGAATGGCAAAAGAATGAAGATCAATGTTGGATGTATAACATTAACATAAATTATTACTTAATAACTATATATTCTTACAGAATATCTTTTAAAGGAAGAAAAATTTTGTTCTGTAATTATTTCTATGATTGCAAAGCTCATATGCTCTCTTACCTTCTTCACTTTTTTCTTTAATGTCCTCACCTAATTTTCTCTATGCTGGTCACTAAGGTGAAGTTAAGATTTAGTGCTGTATTTTGTCATTACAGCCAATGTGAAATAAATTTCTGGCCACAACAGAAGTTTCAGAACTGCTGACTTGATGTATGCCAGACTTGAAGAAAATATTACTTATTTATTGGGCTTGCTGTAGATAACAGGGTTGCTTTTAAGTGACTATAAGCTGATGTTAAAAAACTCAGACTTATTTTAGAAAATTTAGAAGGACTTTACAATTTCAGTTGATTGTATTGGTTTTACTTTTGCACAACAAATCTCAACAGTAAACATGCAAAAGGAATCAACATGCACTGGAAGCCGAAATCCTTCTACACAGAGAGACACAACTTGAATGATATATTTAACACGTACAATTTTTTTTAATGTGTAACTTCTGTTGTGATTTTTCACCTCCTGCATGACCCTCTCCATCATTTGCATGTGCTGATAATGCACACTGTACAGGTATCCTGTTTTGGAGAGACACAGTGTTGTTTGGCAACCCTGTTAAACTTTTTTTAACTCTTGTGTTTGTACCTAACTAACGTGTATGTGTATATAGCACTCCTTAGTGGTTTGATGTGTATAGACAAAGTAATTTTGGGGCTTTGTAGGTCTCTTTGCATTGTATATTTGCATTAAAGTGGAAGCGGAACCTCATTCCACTACACTGCTGTTTGCTTTACATTAAAACAGATACAATGTAAATGTGAATAATTTGACTATGTGTGTTCATTTACTATTCAAATGCAAAGCAGATAAAGAAAGTAAAACCTTCTTTTGTTTGATAAGACATTCCTCCATTAAAACTAACCCAAGTGTTCTCGATTATAATTACTGGGGCCTGACTAATAAATAAGCTTGGCCTTATTTATTTATGTATTTATTAATTATTTTATTGCTAGTTACAAATGTAACACCAGTGTGTGCAGTAGATAGTTAATAACAAGTTGCAGTACAAAATGCAAAAGATACTCTTATTAGTTGATTTATAAACATTGGTTGGCAGCCATCAAGCTGAGACACTTGACTCTTCAGTTAAAAATGTCCTACATAGTGTTTATTTTGAACACAATCCTTTGCTATAATTTTGAAATTCTCTTTCATTTCAGTGTATATTTTAACAAATAAATAAGCTATTCAGCAGAATTATTTTGACTCTGGAGCTGGCCAAAATAAAGCTGTATGGTCAGGTTTAAGTGTGACCATGTGTGTGTAAAAGAGAGAGCGTGCTTTAAAAAAAAAGAAATGTGATCAAAAAATACTATCAAACTATAAACCACGATCGAGATGACAAGTCCAAGCAGTCCCAAGAACAGTTATTATCCAATTCAAAATTTAAATTTAAATTTAAATATGTATAAGCAGTAATTTTGTGTCTTCCGGCCAATAACGCAAGTCGTGCTGTCTATACTACTGTTGCTTTATCTGTAACTCTACATCTACTCCTATAAATATTATGAATACAAACATAACTTTGTTTGTTAGCATAGTATAAACTTCCTCCCACTCCTTTTTAAACATGGATAACCGAGGTTAAGTTTTCTCATTGTCTGTTGTTGTTGCTTGTTTGTTTCTCTTTTTTTTATTTTATTTATTTGTCTTTTTTTAATGTTCAAAACAAACTTTCAAAAACAAAACAAACAGTGCAGGTGCACGTTTTTTTCTGGCGCCAAGCGTTGCGTACAGTCCTCGTGCACAGGTCTGTTCAGTAAGGACAGGACGAAGTGGAAAAGTTTAAGGAAAGGCTTGGTGTACTGGCCGGATAACCATGCACGAATTGGCAGGTTAGACGGTGTAAATTTAAGCTAAAATATACGTCAATATAGTGTCTAGCTTCTGCTAATTGAAAAGAAAAAATATATATATATTTGCAGTTAGTGCTTGTACTGTAGTATCCACCTTCTATTTGTTAGCTTTCTAACCGTTAGCTAGCTAGCAGTATTTGTTGCTGTTAGCGCTTAGCACAGTTGAAAGACAGACTAATTGCTAACTGCCTCTTAACATTCATGGTTAACCATGTAGCTGAACAAGCCAACTTGAAGTTAACTTTAAATAGGAGACACTCTTAGATAGCTAGCATCTACTTATAAGGTTGCACAATTGAACGACAAGACAAACTTCTCACTTCTTAAGCTTTTTTGTTTGTGTAGGAGGATTCAACATGGAGGACTTGATCAATGTTAGTGTACCGAAAGAAGGTAAACATGTCGAAGTTTTAAGTAGTACAAACAAAACAAATTTTGGAATTTCGAAAACAAAGGTGACATTTTTTTTATAACATGCTGCCAGGTGGAGAAGTGCGAGAGCTCAAAGTTGAACAGATGATTGGCAAATTAAGGAGGCTGCAACAAGGTAGTGTTTCAACTTACCTGTACATTATTGATTTTGTGTCATCTTGTTCGCATGGTATGTATTTCAGAGAAAAGTTATCGCCTGTACAAACACAATAGCGACACCATTTGGGATAATGGGAGATGAGTTTTGTTTTCTAGTAATAAGTGTTTGTAAATGTACACTTTGTTCATTAAGTGTTTACTAAAACCGTGTTTGTCTGATATTCTATTACAGTAGTGTCCTCGTAGGATGACTACGCTTCAAAATTAACTCCCACTGAAAGCATCTCGGTCAAGCAAAGAGTCGCAGAAGTTACCGCTGTTCTCTTCCGGCTCTGTGTTAAATTAAATTGCGTCTCGCTGTTGCATGGGCCTCTAACAAGTCGGCAGTCATCGCATTATTAAAACCGTCGCTTTATGAACGTAATCATATGATATATATTTTTTTAAAACCATAATTAGTAATCATTCACCAGTAATTACAACATAGCACGTATTCCAAATGTAACTTTGCAAGAGCAGGGAGGATATGAGGTAAACATCTTGACATTTTAGTTAGCCTTTGTGAGGATAGACTTCCGCTTCCGTAAATAGGTCTGCCTGTCTTTTTTTTCTGTACTTACTTTAAAGGTAGATTGAACTAACTATTAAAAAAACATGTAACTTGTCTAACGAAGGTAAACGGCACGTACAATGTGAAAAGATGTTAACAGGGAGGTCTGATATCGTCAAAAAAGCTTTGTGTGTTTGCACCAATGAGAAGGCTTGTCGTGCTGAACACATGCTAATGAACATCCATTTCCTCTTGAGATTGACAAAAAATAGCATTTAAAGTATAAATCGTTATATATAATATCGTAAGAGTATGGGTTCATGCAGTATATATTTAACTACATGTAAAAACTATGAAACACACAAGTGCCACGGGAAGTAGAAACCATGAGTGAGACAGCTGTACGTCATGATCTTAGAGGTTTATTGTGACAGAAAGACGTTATCGTCAGTGAGGTACATCCTTACCTGTTACTCCTCTCATGGAGTATCAGAACATGATGAATGGAGAGTAATGAGATATGATTAATATCTCCGGCTTGAAGGGAACAGCAACACCCTTTGAGACCCATTCTGATCACGATTGTCAAAGTAACAAGAAAGCGTGTGCATGCGTTATGTAAAAATAAACTATGATCACGCTACTTCGATAAAAGTAACGGGTACTTACACAATACATAAATAAAATGGAAACGGTGTCTGAAATGCAAAGAATTAAAATTAAAGCAAAAATTTTTAAATTTTCATATAATATCAAGTGAGAGTGGATCAAGTTTTCTCAAATGAGTATGACAGTATAACAGCTGTAACAATTGTCATGTTACAGCCACTTGGTGTATCTTGTTCCAGGTAAAAGAGTCTTGGAGGAAGAAATTAAGGAGATCAAATCAATTAGTGACTCATTACAGAAAGAACTGACAGCTTGTAAGTCAGAAAATCAACACCAATATTTTTTGTTTTAAGTGGTTGTACTTTCTGTATGTACCTGTTGCCTACATGTAACCAAAGACTGACTAAAAGCAGATAGTGACATTTTTTTTCAGTTAGTGTATAATTTGTTTGATCATTTATTATTCCTGTACTGTTGTTGCTTTTACAGTGCAAGTTGAAGTTTACCAACTGGAAGGAATCCATAAAGAAAAAGAAGGTACACACATTAGTTAATCAAACAATTGTAGTGTGACTGTTATTTACAGCCCACTACTTATGTAAATGTAATGTTATGCAGGGATCATGTTTTGTTGACTACATCTGGAACAAACTAGTCATCCATTGTGAATACAGACAATACATATGATTAGGCTACTGAGCAAAAGTGCTGTGATGTTTCCCCACAGAGTTTAGCAGGAAGCTGCAGTTCCAGTGTGAGGAGTCTGAACAAGACACTGCTAGGTGAGTGGCACATTAACTGGATAAAGAATATTTTTGAATGTCTTCAGCTGTAAAGTGTGTTTTTAAGTTTTGCTTTCATCTAAACATGACGTCAGTAGTGTGTTTGCAATGTATGACACTAGATGGCAGCAAAAAGTCATAGTAACATCCTGGACATTTTTTCCCTTTGAAAAACCTTAATGTTTTAGATTAACTATCACACATGGGACCCTTACCTTGTGTTAGCCATTAGTTTTATAACACTTACCAATTAATTTTTTATTTGTGATTTTCTTTAAGATCTTGTCTTAATATTCTGTTTACACAGTAATATAAATTTAAAAGCTTTTAAAACCTCTTTATTTTAACCTCTTTTACCCTCTTTATCTTTAACTCTTCTTCAGTTACAAATATTGACTCAAGTGTTTTGGACCAAGATTACTAAAAGATAAAAAATATATTATACAGTTTTTGTAAAGCCCCAAAGAATGCTTTGTTGTTGAGGCATCACATAATGAGAGTTTTAGTTTCACACTTGTCACTTGCTTCTGGTAAACTGTTGATTTTTAATTGTTTTGTGTTAAGGTGTTTGCATAATTACTTTTGTTACTAATTCAGTCAAATAATTATCTGTAATTATTTGTTTGTGAGCATATTTTCTGCACTTATGGTCCCTCTAGACTGCATTTAATTCATTTATGAATAATCATACAACACAACACATATTCAGGTTGTTAACAGATTTTAACATTCTTGAATACTTCCAGATGTTAATGATGATAGTAGTATATTGTATTTAGTATAACACACAGCAGGTTTACATTGTAATAGACTTGTTTTTGAAGGTCAATTATCCAGAGATGGACTGAAGTCATTGTTTACTGTATATAAGATCAAATGCCAAACATGAGGAATATGCAACATAATTTTTTGTGTAATTAATGACCAACTCCCTACAGTTGTTAAGTTTTTCAAAATCTTGATTGAAGTGTTTTTGCCAAACAATAATGCTAAGTGAAACTATGCTACTTTGGAAAGTGTTAAGCTTTGAAATATGTTTATATCTGGGAATGAGTTGTGTGTGTTTTGTAGGCAATTAAAGCAGAACAAGAAAAGTGATGAACTGCTACAACAGCACAGATGTGAAATCCAGGAATTGAAGCTGAAACACAGGAAGCAGAGGTACCTTGTCAATGAGAAATCATATATAATGTTAAAACAATGGATTAAACTTATAAATTAATGTAAATTTCCTAAACTCAGCCTTGTTTTTTGCAGGATGAAGTTTGAAAATCAACTCCTTCAGCTGATAGATCAGCACAAGAATTTGCATTCTGTCTTTGTAAATTTGTCTATTTTATCATCGAATGAGTGGCACTTTTTTCCCATCTATATTTCCCACCACATTTCTTAAATTTATGTAAAGATGACTTTATGATATTGTAAATGACTATTGCCCTTTAAATTATCACTTAGAATCCAGAAAGGCTCCCAGAAGAAATAGAGAGTGTTGAGAATGCTAAAAATCAGCTTTTGTCAGCTGGTATGCGCCTTCTCATAATATTTGTATATTATTCTGTAAGCATGCATACAGCAAAGTATTTTTTCATGCATGTAAATAGGCTCTTTTTAGGCTTCTCTTTAATTTCTGAGCCTTTCTAAATGGCCTTCTCTTGTAATTTTTTTTATAGAACAAATGAAGTTGGCTCAGCTGCACCACTTGAGTGAGGAGTTACAAGAGGTGAAGAAACAGAAACAAGCAGAGATTAAAACTGCAGAGACTCAGGATGAGTAAATATCTATGTTTGTATGTAGTTCTAAATGATTGAAGGTAAAAGGCTTTTCAGGTTAAAACTTGAAAATCTCTTTATCAGCTCCCAAGGGTTGCAGAATCCCACTAAGCCAGCACTGCAAAATATCTAAAACTTTAATTAACCTTCAAATAAATGAAATCCCACTTCAGTCATAACCAGTCAATTTTTACAGTGACATACAGGTAGAATGTATTGCTATCAGTTGATTCCTGTGTGTTTCAGTTTTTTTTCCTCAATGTACTTGATGTTTTTGTAGTAATTGTTGTGTGAGGCATGAACTTGTTTCGTAATCCAGGTTGTTAACAATTTCTTTGCCAAATTTTATGTGTTAGTGAAATGTAAAATATATATTACATAGTTTTGCTATTTTAATCTTACTTTAACATTGTTTATTGGTATTGTATAAATGTTCCAATGTTTAAAAATATAAATGATATCTAAGTATTGTAAAATTGTCAAATGAGTTTATATGATGAACCTCAGGCCCCATAAACAAAAACAGTAAAACCATTATCTACAATTTACACATACTTGATTTATGTACACACAGCGACATTCATCTTAAACATTAAAGAGATTTAATAAAAGACTTTTTGCAGTATTTCAAATACAACATAATACTATTTCAGTTTTTTTTAAAAAAAAGAACACATGTACCCTGTGCAACTGATTCCCCGAATTAATTCCAATTAGTTTTTACAGCCAAGACCACATACTTACAAATTAATTAAAAAATAAACACGATGCACTTTAATGGTACTTAGTTACTTAGAATATTACCCTTTTTATATAAATATGTACAATATAACCCATAAAGAAAACAGTCAAACCCCTCAAGTAATAATAATAGATCCTCTTTTGATCAATCTCCTGATGTACTGTACAAAAACTGAATAGGCTGATGCCCAGTTGAGCTGTTAGGCACCCTGGGAACTGTACCATATAACTAAATCTTAGGTTTAATAGTGTTTATAGACCAACAAAGGAGTTGGGAGTCCTGCATAGGGCGTAGGTCTCAAAAGTTAGGTGAGTTATGTAAGAAGGCATGGCCCTGCTCCAGTACTGCACAATGTAGCCATCATTTTCTCTACCCTTCCTTAAAAGGTGATGACTAATGTAGTCCATGGTGTGAAGAGAAACATCTTTGAAAAATGTAAAAATGTCAATTTTTTTACAGTGATTTAGGAAAATTGTAAATGCTTATCTTTTGTAACATTACATAAGATAAAGACTAGTACACATTTGTACACTCCACTCCTCTTACCATAAAAGCTTGAAAGCCCCTCCATGAACGGCTATTTGATATTTCAAGTGGGTTCAAGTTTTAATAGAAAGGTACATAATGCTCTCTCAAGAGGCTAAAGTTCACTACAGGCTCTACATAATATGAAAACGCAGCTGCTGCCTTAACATCAGAATTACACATTAGAAAACACATTTTTAAATGTTATTATTGTCTCACTCTTCATTTCCTGTAATCACAGACACTTTCCCTTAAGCTTTTCGTTGTGCACCCTTCTTCCATTCTTATTCTATTCATCATTTCCTCTTTTCATATTTTATCTGGTCTGAGTAAAAACAATTGTCCTTCTATCTATGGGAAAGTCTTTGGCAGGCCATTGGCACACCAAATCTACAAGGACACCTTTTCCCATTCAGTTTTGGACAAGTCCTAGCTACACAGGCATCGGCAGAGACACATTTCTAGAACACATGCAGTAATATACCAGCACATTTTACAACTGGCATGAGTCTGTTTTCTTTCCCTCAGGTGCAATGTGTACTCGTCTTCCTCTTATCCTCTCTAACTCCCTTAGTCACGTTAGTACAAGCTCATTTATAGGTAATTTGCCTTACCTTTTTCTGTTTTGTGAAACACTACAACAAACCAGTATGCAAGCAGAGTCACTCTTCTTTCTCTCACTCACCATATAAGGTAAAAGTAGTACCAGGTCTTGGCAAAAAGGCACATTCCAAACGCAATGCTAAGTTTGTTTTCAGCATTTTTATAAATTGTCTTTTCAAGTTTTATTACTTCATGCAAAAATCCAAGAAAGGCTGCAGTGTGGAGCCACAGGGGTACTGTGACAGTGTCGTTGGCACATATGGGCAGTGGTTGTTTTTGATCATCTTGCATAAAAAGTTTCCATATAAAAGGTCGCTCCTCCACCTTTTGTTATCCCAGATTGTTCCCCATCTGTTAACAGAACAACAGGGATAACAGTGAATGCAACAAAGTATAACTTATTGTTTTTACATTTAGTTTTTATTTCTTTAAATAAATTTAGGCTTCAGGGGACAGTTTCAAGTACAGCTTTTTGAAGGTCTTAATTAACTTTTTATTTTTTTAGTATGTATTTTTGTTTTATTATATTTGCATTCTTACTTTATTTGTTATAGTGACCACTAAAGAGAGAGAACGTGGAGAAAGTTAAGGAAATGACATGCAGCAAAGAGCACTGGTACATGCTCTATCTGGTGAGCTGCCCCATCTTAGCAAAACTGTCATTTAAATGGTACACCAGACAAATAGGTAAAACCAAAATTGGCTATATTAAAAATAAAGTAAAAATCAATAATAATTTCAGGGTACCACTAGACTTCCACTGTATATTAAAAGCAATGAATGTTTGCTTCTACCATAATGTATTTTCATAGTAAGGATAATAGCCTACAGCAAACATGAACTAATTTTCTAAAAAATAAGGATGACTTTCCATTATAAAAACAGCATAATTATTTCTGGAATTGTGTAGACCGCACATAAAATACTATTAAAACCTCGCTCAGACACAATTAATTCTGCTTTTATTATGTACAATTCTGCTTTATGTACAAGACTACATTTTAAAAAAATTCAAAATGAAATTTTCTCAGTAGTAAGATCAGGGTTCAAACATGTCAAATTATTTTCCATTTCGTAGAGATTGTTGTGTCACATTTTATTCTCAGAACTGTACTGTATGCTACTTACATGAGTGGCACAGCTTACCGATGCAACTGCTCAGCTCAAACAGTTTTAGAATTTGGTTGTTATATATTGAAACAGCAAGCTTGTTTCCACGAATACAAGTCTTCACTACTCTACTACCTAATACTACTTTTGCTTTTTAACATATCTCTTTCCCATCCACCTTGCAAATATCATCCTTGCTGTGATAAACTACCTCAAAGCGGCTGTAGACCTTCTTCTCCTTCCTCAAACTCTCTATTCTCTTCAGCAGACCTTCCCGCTCCTGGATGTTGCCCTGAGGTCGCAGAAATCGATTTATTTTTATGGAGTTCTGTCTGTCCAGCCCCTTCTCCCCAGTGTCACTATCTCTGTCCCCTTCTGTTTCTTCTCGCTCCAGTCGGTTCTTCTGGCTGTTCGCTGAGATTTGCTCAAGAATGACCTTAGTGTCATCTCGTAGGTTGCTACTAAACAGAACAGAGCTGCCAGGGGTCTGGTATCGAGATGGGCCTGATGTGGTGGTTGATGTCTTGTGATTGACTGTAGTTTGGTCTGTAGAGGTAGATCCTGTATCTTTAGCTGATGAACTCTGCTTTTTGCTTGAATCTCCAGTGCTCTCTGTGACTGTGCTCATGCCTCTATCATCTCCAAGAGATTTCTTTTCTTTTTCCTTG
This sequence comes from Ctenochaetus hawaiiensis, assembly GCA_029783645.1. Classification (NCBI taxonomy): domain Eukaryota; kingdom Metazoa; phylum Chordata; class Actinopteri; order Acanthuriformes; family Acanthuridae; genus Ctenochaetus; species Ctenochaetus hawaiiensis. The sequence continues at coordinate 12,107,195 of JAPZDY010000008.1, read as the reverse complement.
GGTCCGAGGAATCCCTTTAGCCTCTGAGTCTGCTTCTTTAAAAATTCAAGTGGCTTACCCTCTCCCTTTCCCTCACCAAGTGTGTTAATGGATGTATTAGATCCCATAACTTTTTGCTGTCCTTCCTTAAGCTCATCACGTTGCATGGTTGAAGAACTGTTAGAGCGACTCTTTTTCAGTTCACTCTTTTCTGCATCTGTAGCGTCTTTTGTCAAAATGTCCTCATCACAGGAGACCCGGCGAGGATTCAGTCCTTTCAGCTTCAAGGGATCCCTCTTGAAGATTTTGGGTGAAGGAAGGGGCTTCAGAGTTTTAAATAGTTCCTTCTTTTGTCCCTCTGGTGCATTCTCTTCTTTATGAAGTTGAGTTGTCTCAAAAGGCTTCAGGTTCACGGACAGCTTGGTAGGGCTTGTTGGTGGTTTTGAGGAACTAATTGAAGGTCTGCGAGTGAGCGCGGACAGTTTTGCAGCGATATCATGCTTCTTTGGTTCACATTCTGCTGAACTAACAGAAACGGTTGGGATATTTGGAATTGCTGTAGGGTTTAGGGGAGGTTTATCAGAAAGGTCTGGCTTTGGGATCTTTGGGGTTGCTGTAGGGTTTAAGGGAGGTTTATCAGAAAGGTCTGGCTTTTTTTCAGCAGGCTCTGGGGCTTTTAGCGATGATTCTGTACCCATTCTTGAGGCTTTTCTCTTTGCAGCCAAATCTTTGAAATACTGCAGCCGACTTGCTGGATCATTCATGTTCGTAGATAATAATGCTTCCATTTCAGATTTCTCAACAGTTGGTGTCATCTTTACATCTTCATTAGTTTTCTGAGGTTCCTCTTTTGTTTTAATCTGGTCTTTTAACTGAATCTCCTTTTCCTCCTGCTGTGGCTCTTTCTCCTTCTCTTGGTCCTTCTTTTGTTCTTCTTTCTCTTTTTCCTTTAGCTTCTCCTTATCTCTTTCCTCAGCCTTCCTCCTCCAGTCAAAAGGCTCACGAGACAATGACCTCCTCTTCTCTAGGATCTGGGCCACAATCGACGAAGTGCGTACAGAGTCCAACTGATCTTCTTCCTCAGTAGCTGGTTTTAGGCCCAGGCCTGAACTGTGCATCTCTGCCTTCGAAGAGGAGAAGATAAGAGAGGAACGCAACCGAGAGCTTCGGTGAAGAAGTGGGTTGATCCGTGAGCGGAATGATTCATGTTTGGACAGGAGGAACTCTGGACCCTCTTTGGCCTCCACATCCCCAGCCATCTCCTTTACTGAACTCCTTTCTGCCTCTCTCTCCCTTTCATTCAACACCTCCCTCTCTTTTTTATCAGATGCAAATGGCTTTAAGTCACTGACAGATGAAAGCAGATCCTTGGTTGTTGTTGGGGCAGAGTCTTTATTGGTGCTCTCAGGTAACATGGGCTTTCCAAAGCGTGGTCTCAGAATATCTGGTCTAGGTTTTGGCGCAACTTTTGGTGGCTCCTTTATTCCTATGTGGGGGGCAGAACTTTCTGTTGCAGTTGGTGGTTGAGATGATGGAGGATCCTCAAATGCATCTGGCCCCAAAGGTTGGGCCAAACCCTCTTCTCCACTGTCCTCATAAGTGCTGAGATATGAGTGGATTCTCCAGCTTCTTAGGCCTTGCTTAGCATCTGCATCTTCATCATGTGCTTGATCAACTTGTCTAGGAAACTTTTGCCTCTCTGGTGGATGGGGCTGCGTGGGTGAGCTCTGACAGGCATATGCCTGACCAATGCTAGGCCGCTTACTGGAACCTCCCCCATATCTCCCAGCTAACGGAGGTGCCTGGTGTCCCTCAGGTGCTCTAAGGTCCTCGGATGAAAAGTAGTCCCGGCCGTAGTTATCTGGTGGAGGCTCCTGATCTGAGCGATAGCTTGATTCCGAACGCTGGTCGATGGCGAGGTGTGGAGGACGACCTCGAAGTCTTTCGAAGTGTGCATGACCAGAACCTGACCCAGGCCCTTCACTGTAATAATGGCTACTTTGGGTCTGCTCCCTGTAAAGAAAATACAGTGGTTATGTGTTAATTGTTACTTAAAAAGACGTGCTGACATGAGATGGTGATACATGTAGTTTTTAGATTTCAGACAGCCAAAGATATCAAAAGCTTAATTACCTGAGGAAATCTGTCTCATCTAAATTATTCATTACTCTTTGCTTCATGTATTGCCTTGAAGATGTGTAGTTTTCCTGGGTTCCCTCTGCATAGCTGTGCCTCTTAAAGACACTGCTATTCATTTCCATCTGCCTGGAAACTATAGATCTTCCCTGCTCCAGAAATGACTGCTGCAGACGGAACTGTTGCTGGGAATACTTCCCAATTGTTATTCCTGCCACAGGATCAATGCTGTGGCGAAATGGGTCATTCCTTCGGAAAGGAAGTGCAAGATTCCGCTCAGGGTCTCCATAGGGAAAGGCAGAGAGAATCTCAGGCTGCCTGCGGTAACCTATGGGGTTCCGCAAAGACTGGGTCCTTTTCAAACCAAACTGGCTGCTAAAGAGACTGCTAGTGCTGCTTGTTTCAGAGACTGCTCCATCAGTTTGGTCAATGACTAGAGGCTCTGACTGAGCAAAGAGAATGCGAAACTCCTCATCAAAGGTTGCAACTAGCTCCCCAAGGAAGAGATGGGCGATGCAGCGGTGGATCTTCTCAAAGGACCACATAAAACTATTAGAAAGAAGGAACAGTGGAATCTATTAAAGAACTTGCATATACAGAAGAGATGGAGAATCTTGGCAGTTTAATCAACAGAAATTGAATGACTCACCTGTAGTTGCCGCTGAGTACAGCTCTGCAGTCAGCCAGTAGGAAACGATCTTTCACCTGCCCCTTAAATGATTTTCCTGTCCGAGAATAATAAGTTGTTCCTGCCACAGTCCTGACACGCATCATCTGTAAAACAAAATCAGTCGTTTTGAGCATATGCAAGTCCTCTGTAAACATTTTGTTAGAAATAATTATATACACAATAAATACCACAGGACAGCCAACTGTTTCTAAATTTTAAGGAAAGATATTGAAAAAGCTAACTCACATGAATAAGGTCCAAGTTGACTTTGCAGTTGGTGACCATAGAGATAAAGTGATGGGCGTCCCGTTCATCCAGTAGAATGTAAACAGGAACATGGCGTGCTGCTGCATCCAAGAGGTCAGAAAAAATGTCAACATCTGTGAACATGTCCATCACCACTGCAATTACCTGAAGAAAAGGAGCAAACACAAGAAAAATAGTCAAGGTCTGGTGAGTGTAATATGGTCTTTGTGAGTTTGTTTAGTTTATTTTTTCTTAGCAGCTGTGTCTCTGTTAGTTAAATATGTAAGTGATATAAAATTACAACACCTGAAAATTTACATTATTCGAAGGAACTTGGGCAGTGACAACTATTCATTGTGCATAATCAGTTAACTAAGTAACTGAGAATAATGTACATCAACCACACTCAATGTATTAGCAGTTGCCAGCAGACCAAAAGATAGCGTTAAGTTTGATATAGACAGCAGTACAATGTAAGTGATTAAATGTTAAAACACTTGCTTTATGCCTTATGCTTTATGATTCTCCTGAGCCACATAAATTTATCACAGTAAAAGAGACAGCCATGTACTCATTAAACTCACAGCCAGGATGGAACAGACCCAAACAAACATGCCCACCACACTGCCAGGTTAGAATGCTTGCTGCTGTATATTATATGAATGAAAAGAAAAAATTCTGTGTATTTGTAATCGACCACAATGAATTAATATGAACTTATAAATGTTGAGTGCTTTAGTCTCATCTTCAAGTGCAATTCTTGCTCAGAAATACCTGTTATAAGGAAAAAAAATTAGAAAGTTTAACTCATTTCTTTTTTTTTATCTATCTCTTTTGCTCACCTGGCGTGCATTCTTAATGAGTCTTCTGGCCTGCTCCTTGATGCTTGGCATGTCTGGGTCAGAGGGGTTGACTAGAGTGGTGACTTCTGTGGGTCCTATGAAGCTGTGCTGTGGCAGGGGCCAGCCCAGATCCAACCCTGGGGCAGCCAGATCAGACTGCACAGGCCAGTACGTGTCAGAGGAGCCATCAGCCTCATGACCTCCCTCATGGTATGTCAACTCTGGATAGCTGGTGGTCTGATTAGGCGCCTGAATTGTGGACTTGATCAGTTCAATTTCCGGCTGTGCAAGGAAACTGACTACATCTTCACGCTGGAGGAATTCATAGTAGCCCTGGTGTGACAGGAGACATATCCAAAGTCAGTGCATCATAAAACCAATGTGTTAGTCTTTCTTTCAATGGTTTTGAATACATATTTTTAGATGCACACAAAAAAAACATGCCAGTAGGAAACAGCAGTGTTACCTGTATGTCATTTTCTATTAGTGCATCAATGGCTAGACGGTACTCCTCACGATAATGTGGGGGCAGGTAATTTGGGTCAAGGGGGTTTTCACCAATGGAGGAGCTCTGAGATCGACGTGCCATGATTGGAGAGGTGTGGGGTCTGTTGTAAGGACTCAGGGATGTGGAGAGGCAAGGAAGGGGTAATTTGAACCTGTGCAGAAAAGTCAGAAAGGAAAGAAAAGGTCACTTCACAAAGAACTGTTCACACTTTAGTGTTTACATTATTCAGACTAACCTGTTTTGTGTTTTATAGAAGGAGCAGGTTTCTAAGAATCTCAGTTGCAGTTACAACTCCATTTGAAATCTACAATACTCATAATTTTACTGTGTATTCCTTTAGGTGGTGACAGGAAGACTACTTTGCCTGAAGGTGTGCAAGCAGACAGTTTACCTATAACCTCTTAGACAATGGGTCTATTGTTGTTAAGTCAAAGCCTGCGAAGTAGGTTTAATGATTACATGTTGCGTGTTAACACACCTTAACCAGCACACAACACCACCACCGGCTTTTGCTCCAGCATATGTGAACAGTTACAGAAATCATTATTAATTTGAGTTTTAATGTAGGGATAACGGTTTGGTTTAATTATTAACATAAATAATAATTCAAATACAAATTAAGTGTGGCACTGTCAACAAGCTAAAAAGCACTTTTACCAAACAATGTGATTGGTAGACTTTTAATAATAATAAAAAAAGCCAAATAAACAGTCTTCTGTCCTTCAGTGTGATTGAAAATTGACATGACTTGATCATAATTTACGGCACCACACACCCTGCTCAACTGCATGTTTGATAAAATGTCAAAGTTGTACTCAGCTATAAAACAACTTGGCGATAGTACCAGTAATCAACTAAAGTCGATCTGGCTTGTAAAAAAAAACTTAACATAAAGGTCAGAACAAAGAGGAACAACAGGTTATGGAAAATTCAATAGGAGAGAGACAAAAGTCAAGTGAAAGAAAAGAGAGGTGTAGGGCGAGGTAGGAAAAGCATGGAAAGGTTTATAGACAGGTTCTTATATCTCCTCAGGAAATCTTTCTGCTGGTGCGTCATGCTTCAAATTGCTCAGCTCATCCTAAAAAGCCGATGTCAGTCATAACACACAAATTAATGTAAGAGAGATCAACGTGTAAGCTATTAATTACACCATGACTTGAAATGACCTGAACCACATTTAAGGTAGTGGATGAAACACTGTTACATAACATTTTGCAAATGTGCAATTGCTTAAATGAGAAAGCGAGAGTTAGGAATGTAGGGATTCATTTCACAGACCCACAGACCTCAAGAGCCATATTCAACATCCACATTATCCACATTATTCGTATACAAATAAATCAACTCATAAGATACAGGACCAATGCTCTCGTTTTACTGTAATTTATTTCAGATAATTATTTAATGTAACCTCTTTCAGTTTAATTTGGTCATACACTAAGGTGATTTCTTTGCACCCATAATTGTCATTATTAAGGGCACCAGATCTAAATGCAGTTCTTGAATGTAATGTTTAAACATGCGCCATCAAGTTTTAAGTAGGGCTGTCAGTCGATTAAAATTTTTAATCGCGATTAATCGCATTAGATCCTGAGTTAACGTGTTATTAACGCGTTATTGACGCGAATTTTACCCTGCCCTTTTACATTTACAATAAATACAAATTACTTTTGTCCAGAGAACCATCGGGCAAAACTTTAAAGCTAAACTTTCCGTTTAAAAGTCCCTTTTCTGTATCCATTTCT
>JAPZDY010000008.1:12052406-12084383 GCA_029783645.1 Ctenochaetus hawaiiensis | reverse complement strand
AGGTCCGGCCTACTGAATGCATCACAGGAGCAGAACTTACAAGATGCTTGCTATTATTCGCCAGCGGTAGCGGCTTCTGTGCGGCCTGTATCTCTCCGTCTGTCAGTGTGTGTTTTCCCTGACTGTGTCCCTGTCTGTCACTGCATAGAAATGGGAAGCTGAAGAGGGGAGGCAGCCAGCCACGTTATTCAAATGTTCCAGAGCCTGGCCAGCCAGCGGCCAACTGTAGCCGAGCTAAAAGAGGCTCTTTGTGAGGGCCAGACAGATGGCCATAGAATGAAGACTGTAATGATACCCTCAACGGCCCAACACACACACACAGACGCATGCACTCACATACAGAGTCCACTCGTTACAGGATGTAATGGTGTGTGTGTGTGTCTGTGTGTTAGAGGCAGGATAAACTGTGTACGTGTTTGTTTGTGTGAAAGAAAGAAAAAGGAAGAGATGGGAAAGAGGAGGAAGGAAATGAAGTAGAAAACATTGATAAAGATAGTGATTATGTACAATATGTGTCAGTGTGTGTTTCTCATATCTGTTCCTTTTCACTACACTGTTATTACTCTTGTTTGCATGCCGTATTATTTTTTGTGATATTAAAAATGCTTGTCATACCAATAAAGTAAATTTAAAATTGACAGGAAGTTAATGAAAAGAACATGATAACTCATAAATCTACAGGAGGTTTGGAAGCTGTTGCAGCCAGCAATAGCTGTGATTCTTTGGTTTAGTGCCTCAGAGGCAAAGTAAAACTGGTTTTGGCCCAGTGTATTAGTGCTGCATGCATGGTTTAACACACACTAAGGCTCTCATATCTCTAGTGGCAGACAAGCAAGTAAACAGCAGAAAATATGTGAATTCTTCACAAACGCAAGCTTGCTGGACTGGCAGAGGTCAGCTGTGGTAATATTGACCATGCCTTTCATCCACGGACTAATAAATCGATGCCTTGGATATCATTAACCTTCCCCTCTCTTCTGCTCTCTTTATAATTATCTCTTTGTGTTTCCAGATTCTTTCTTCTTTCCTTCTGTTTTTTTCCCTCTGTTTCCGGTAAGATAACATCCTCTCTGAAGCACATCGGCTGATCATTGGATGGGCTGATTGATTGAGCTGCTTTCCTTTTCTTATGTCCCTCTTTCCACCATCATTTTCCTCTAATCAATCCTGCCCTCTCTCTCCCTCTTCAACTCTCAGGGCAGGATAACACTGGACCATGTTGCTCTAAGTTGTGACCTGTGGTGAACGGGGGAGGAGGAAGAGGAGGAGGAGGAGGAGGAGGAGGAGGAGGAGGGAGGAACAGGCAGGCAGGCAGACAGGCATCTGCCACAGCTCCCTTTAGGCGGCCCTTTGCAAGCTCGCGGTCATGGGCAACACAGCCACCAAATTCCGCAAGGCCCTGGTGGGTGGCGACGAGGCCCTCGCTTGGCAGCTGTATGAGGGCAACCCTCAGTTCAGGGACGGCCTGGACCCGAATGCATCGTACGGAGAGCAGTACCAGCACAACACACCCCTGCACTACGTCTGCCGCCACGCCATGACACGTCTGCTCAGGTAAAAAAAAAAAAAAAAATTTGGTTTGGATTTGAAAAAGAGAAACAGAGGTGTTGATTGAATTCAACAGTCATTTTATGAAGCTGTGACATGATAAGCAGTTACCCAATACATTTACCAAAGCAATTATTCCAGTGAGTCATATTATGAATAACAGGCAGAACAAGGCAGTATGTCAGCATAATAGACTTTTGAGAGTCAACATCTTCATTATTGTGTTCTTAAAGAAAGTAAGACTTATTGCACACAAGTCGAAGGCCAGTCGCACATTAAAATGATGTTACACAGCAAAAAGTCTCATGAATCAAGGCACAGGAAGGGTGTATCAGCAAGAAGAATCACTAGATACAATTAGATCCACTCTGATACTAATATAACGAAACTGTGAAATACTGCCTTAAGAACCGCCTGTGACTGAAGGGAGAGTGAGCAGTGACAGCCTCAACAAAAGGCGAACATAACAGGGGCACTCCACCAGGACTTAACATGTTACAAACTTGGGACACATAGTTTATAAGACCTGTTCATTTAGGATGCATGGACAAGTTGCTGGTCCCTTGCTAAATGTCACAAAATCTCTGCTTCTGCTTTGAAGATGCTGACAAGTTGATTTAATCTGTTTTTCCTCAATTCAATCAAAGTGTAATGCACCATTATAAGATTGTAAACAGATTTGAACGTATTGTTTGGTTATTGCGCTGTTCCTTGCCCGGATTCTTGCTTGAAACTTGTGAACATGTATCTTTTCAATAGCGGTCAAAGAGAAACAATAAATTAAAGCCACTGAGTCACAACCTTAAAAGGGGTCACACAAGAAACATACATAGAGCAAGACACCAGTTTGTCATTTTTACCCCCTGCAGGGTTTATCAGGCTCCTGGCCATGACCGAGACAGCTGATTCGGTGACTCAATAGCCGTCCTCACCTCCTCCTCCTTACCCTCCTTGCACTCTTCCTCTCTCTTGCCCTTTCTTTCCATGATTATGGAGGGTCAGAGGAAGCTGTTTGAAAAGGCCAGTCAATTATCTGTGCATCTGCATGTGTGCACACATGTGTGCGTGTGTTTTGGGGGGGAAAACTGTGACTCCACAACTGCTTAACGTGTCCGAGTCTGTGAATATAACACAGTGAATCATGGTGTGCTATTTGTGTCCCTTCCTACTAACCTATAATGGGCCAGAGAGGCGTGCTGAATGCAGCGCTCTGCTCCTGATAAGCATCAGAGGAAATGCTTTTTTGTTCCAGCAGCTCAATTGGACAGAGGCAGACAGATAGGCGGCCGAGAAATCTCAGACAAAATAAAGACTCATAGAGGACGAGCGTGGGCTGGTAGATGCAGAGCCTGTTTTTTAGATTATTTTTAACATGTATCTGCTCCATGTGTACTCGCTCTCTTTTAGTTGCTTCCATAGGTCGTATTGCCTGGTGATCCAATGAGATGTGCGAACTGAAATCTAAACTAGACCTATTACTGGAAATTGGGTGTAGTTCAGGAAGTGTAACCCTTCCTCCACATCAACTGAGAACGCAGTCTGAGAAATATTTAAATAACACTTGTGACTTGGCTACTCATTGTGAACATCTGATTTCCTGTTGTCTGAAGAGGGTCAAGACATAATGTGACTTCCTGATAACATCCGTTTTTATTATTTTTGTGTGTGTGTGTGTGTCTTCGAGCTGAAGGACATATTTGTCTCCTTTCAGGTCACAAATACAAACTCATTCATGGCGGCAGTGTAAATTGTACCATTTTAACTCCCACTTGAGGTATCTTTCTTTGTACTGGTGGTCGATGAGTGCAGCAAAACATGTGACCCTCGGAGCCTGTTGTTTCTTGTTGACTGATATTAGGGCCATCCATCCTGAGCGAGGTGCTCTGTGTGTGTGTAGGTGTAGAGGTTGGGGGCGTTTGGTTGTAGATGAGAAGGAAATAATTAGTGATTATTGCTGTGTGGGTGAATTTGTGTTGGGGGAGGCTGCTGGGGTTTATTGCAGACAGGCTAAGAAGGTCAAAAGTGAAAGAGAAGGACAGCAGCAGCTGAAGAAAAGGCTGAAAGGCTGCACAGTAAGGAAACATTCAAATACTAATTCAAAAGTGGTGGCTGCTGCTGTGTTTGTTCTCCAAAGCAGAGGGAGGGGCTTTGCAACATTATTTCAACCAGTTGAAGCCGAAGAATAAATAAGAGCTTATGGAAAAGAGGAGAAGAGATGGAGGTTTTTAAATATGCCAGAAACTTGAAGTGGAGAAAGCAGAACAGGTGGAGCCAAATGAAGGAGTTGAAAGCTAATCAGTAAATGGAGGTTCTGACAGAGAAAGAACAGAGAAATACTATTTACTAAACAGAACTGCAACCACAGCCTGGCTGCCAGTGTACATCCATCACTGTGTGTGTGTGTGTGTGTGTGTGTGTGTGTGTGTGTGTGTTCACCCGCCAGCCAGCATGACCATTATCTCAGCGATGTTAAACAGAACTAGTCAATATTCCGCCATCCCTCTTCTCCTCCCTTTCTCTGCTGCTCTTCCAACACTCAATCTCACAGTCCATCTCACTGCAATGCATGATCCTCATATCAACTCCACTCAATCCCTCATTTACCCCTTCATCCATATACGTCTCTCTCCTAAGTACGAGTTCCGATCTAAAACGTGGGAGACTGTTCCTGCCCATCATATATGAACAGAGCACGGCACAATTATATGCATTTAGCAGATCAAGCTTTACATTTTTTGCGTTTAGTTTTTCGTTTTTCATTGCTTGATCATCATCAGCGCCTGAGCTACATGCGTTTCAGTGACCACTTTTGCAGATTCCTGACTCTAGAACAAAAGCAGCACCATGTTGGAACCTGCTAGGATCTCTTTAATCGGACCCAGGATGACCCTGCCTTAATGGGAATAACCATCACCAGTAATGAGTGTTGTGTCTATGGCTACAACCCAGAGACTAAACAATAGTCTCTGCAGTAGAAAGAGCTTGCAGTCTTCAAGACCAAAAAAGGCGCGTCAGGTCATGAGCCCAACCAAGAGCATACTGGTGGTTTTCTTTGACGTTCATGCAGTTGTCAAACATGAATTCTTTCGAACAACCTGACTATGGCTCAATGGCAACTGGGTTCTTTGAACATCACAACACGCCTGCTGGGAGCACGTAGGAAATGAACAGGTTCCTTGCATGCAACAACACAGTTGTTTTTCTCCCACCACTGGCCAGATTTGGCTCCCTTCAACTATTTTCTGTTCCCTAAATGAAGTTTGGTTTCTGGTTTGTAGTCGTAGACCCAAGTTTTTCAAGAAATGAAAAACATGTGCTCACGGTGCTTACGATTACCAAATAAGGAAACATGCAACACCTTTGCATAAAAGTTATTGCTTGCACCTGCTACATGCACATGACTGTGCAGCGCCAACATGAACTGTCTCAAAAGATTTTAATTGTACTTGTGTTGATCTTCCTTCTTCCAATTCACCCCGATTTAAGCCTCCCTTCTTTACTGTCGCTTCTTTTCTCTTTTTCCACCTTACTTCTGAACTATACTGAACTCCTTCAGTCTTTAATTGTTCTTCAGTACTGTATTTTATATCAATTGTTGCTTGCATCTTATAGGTCCTTCCTGTTCAGTAAAGAGGGGAACCCCAACAAGCGTAATGTGCACAATGAGACGTGCCTCCACGTGCTGTGCCAAGGCCCACAGATCCTGCTGCTGTCAGAGGGAGCACTGTCGCCGCGACTTGCCCGACCCCAGAGGGACGAGCAGCGTCGTGCAGACTGCCTGCAGGTGCAGACACACAAACAAATTAAAGTTCAGCGTACAACCGTACATCTCAGTGCAAAAAAGTTAATTGATTCAAATGATTTCTTTTGAAAAAGCTGGCTTACAAATAATGCTGTGTGTGCATTTTGTGGACTCGCCCTGCTGACAGATGATCCTGAGCTGGACCGGCGCCAGGCTGGAGGGAGGCCAGTACGAGAAGGCCAATGTCAACGCCACCGACAATCACCACAGCACCTGTCTGCACTATGCTGCTGCTGCAGGCATGAAGAGCTGCGTGGAGGTGAGAGAAAGTGTTTGGACCAACCAAACTCACATTAAGATGAGTTTAATTTTCTGTATGACAGATGTGTCTGCACTTGGTGTGATTGGATCTGACAAAGATGTTTACGGCCAGTAAAATCTGTCTGAAAGTATTAAGGCAGTCCTTAAATCGGGGAGCCTCTGCTTTGTGTTTTATAACTGTCAGATCCCAGCAGTGGCTCCTCCCTTGTTTTTCAGGTTTTACATGTTTTCATATGGAAGAAAATCCATATCCTGAATTGAAAGAAAGTTGAGCCTAATTCTGATATGGGCTGCCTGGGGGAAAATAACCCAGATGTTATCCTTTAAGATGAAAAGTTCTGAACACATTTCTCTTCACCCCTGCATTTCCTATCTTCCTTCTCTACTTCATATGCCAATACCTTCTTCCCTTTCATGTATTTCTTTTCTCTTTTCTACCATCACATCTTCTTTGTCTCTGTGTCTCCTCTCTTTCCTCTTCTTTTCTCTATCTGTTCTTTTTTCTCTCACCTTTCACTTCTTTTGCCCTTTAATTTCTTCCTCCTGTTCATTATACTTTTCTCCTTTTCCTCCCCTTTCCTTTTGTTCTCTCTTTTCACCCTCCTCATCCCTCCCTATAGCTGCTAATTCAGAGCGAGGCAGACCTTTTTGTGGAGGATGAAGACAAGTTGACACCATGTGACCATGCCGAGCGGCATCACCACACCGAGTTGGCCCTCAGCCTGGAGTCACAGATGGTTTTCTCCTCCTCTCCAGCTCAGCAGTCAAACACAGACGCACATGGTGAAACCAACCTGCTGCAATACAAGGAGGTGAGACCACAGTTGCGAGATCTGGGGGTTTCCTGCTGGCTCCTTTATAAAAGAATGTGTTATTTTTATGCTTTGTAAGGTCATAGTTTTTGTAAGTCAGTGCTTCAGTTTGATGTAGTACACTTCACAGGCTAATGTCCTTGTGGTGGTGCAAACACTGAGTCCTCTATTTTGCATTTGATGTTCTTTATAGTTTCTTTTTTTGTGGTTTCACTTGAAATGACAATTATTTTGCTAAGTTTTTGGTAAAAAAAAGACGTTACCTAATTGTGCAGACTCTCACATCTGAATCCTTTTTTCACCAGGAACTTTATCGAGTTCTTGTTAACATTTTTGTGTCATTGTTACCGTTTTGTTGTCAAGTTAGAGTAAATGTTCTCATAATGTCAAATAAACTATGCTTATATTATGCGGCCACATATCAGCTTGCATTTACAGAGGGAAATGTGAAATAGACACAATTAACAACAACTTTTTCTGACCTGAAAAATCGTGGAATTAAAGCACCTCACTAAAGACACAAAAAAATTTTAAAAAACATCTTTATGATCAGATTGTCCAAGTGTCTCCTAGTGTTAAGGAGCTACACAACATTGACTTGTAAATTACATGTGGAGGTTGTCAAAAAGTTAAGATGTTCTAACTTTGAACAGCGGTTTTGTCTATCTTTGTTGCCACTGGTACTCTCTGCCAGCCTTACTGTCGACTGTCTGCCTAAATCCATGTGAATGCAGATTTGCTCATTCATGTTCATCCACCTTGGAATTACCTTTGCTGCATTCAGCCAAGTAATGTTGACCCTGAACCTAAGTAGCTGTTAGTCCAGGCTTTTGGTATTTTGTAAGTTTCTTAATGCTTGCAATTGTGGACAAACTGAGTACATAAAATGCCTCATTTGTCAGTATCTAACGGCTCTACTGTGCCTATGACGGAATTCTTACTGCTAATCATCAAATGTCACCAAAAAGATCCTTTTCTTACAAGATAGGTGACAACTTACACTGGTTTTTATAAGTTCAGCAATACAAATATGCACATGCACACACCTTGCCTCATGTTTCTCAGGGTCCTGGTTGAGCAGAGGGCACCAGCACAATCTTTTAGCAGTGGCTGCTGCCAACTGATAGCAGTTTGATCTTCCTTCCTGCAGCCAGTCTATGCTAATACATAATCTCGTTCCCACCGCCACTAACCACCAGCCCCGCTGTCCCCACATGCCTGTTCTTTTCATTTTTTCCCACGCTATCTTTTTTTACTTCCTCAAATGTATCTCGGTCTAATACTTGTTTTTGTCAATTGACTTTTTCCCCTCTCTGTTTCTGTATGAACATTTCTTGCTTTCCCTTTCTCTCTATTGCTTCCTCTTTCTCTCTTTCACTTCTTCCACCTCTTCCTTGGTTTCTCTTTGGGTGTAGCTAACATTTCTCCCACTATGTCCTTTCAGCCTTATGAAGGACTGAAGCTTCAGGACCTGCGCAGGCTGAAGGACATGCTGATCGTAGAGACGGCAGATATGCTGCAAGCCCCACTCTTCACTGCTGAGGCCCTGCTCCGAGCACATGGTGTGTGTCTTCCTCTTTCAGGGGAAACTGACATTCATGAGACCTTCACAAACTCATACAGCACTGTGATCATAAAAGCAGTATTAACAAAAATTGACATACACTTTTCCTCTAAACATGTGTGTGTAATGGAGATGCATACTTAAAAACTCGTCATTCTGAATTCAAAACTAGTCACTTATGAGATTCTTGGAGAGGTAAAGAGTCGGTTGTTTAAGTAAATAGGACTTTGATTTAAAAGAACACTAGAATTTAGGGATAGTAAAGTATTGTTAATGTGGTTTTAATAGACAACATATGAAATGCGAATAAAAAGTATTACTTGGTCAGCCTGACTGGTGCCTCAGTGTTTTCCTTCTTTTTAGCACTAACTTGTTTGCATCCCTGGTGTAACTTTTCTCAGACTGGGACAGAGAAAAGCTTCTTGAAGCTTGGATGTCGGATGCTGAGGGCTGCTGCCAGCGATCAGGTGTGGCCATGCCCACCCCACAACCCAGCGGATACAACGCCTGGGACACCCTACCTTCACCCCGCACCCCGAGGACCCCACGCTCCCCTCTCACACTCACCCTCACCTCCCCGACAGACAGCTGCCACACACCTGGAGAGGAGGGCCTGTCTACGGTGAGACTCAAATAGAAGAAGTTTGTCTCTTCATTAACGCTGGATGAGATTTTTTTTTTAACCTACTTTTGTGTTGAATTGAATTAAAATCTTTATTTGATTAATGAAGGATTAATGGACAGGTTGTGTAGACAGAATTAATGAAGACCATAGAGATAATTCACTCAGGAGCCAAACTCTGAAATTTGTTAGGTATCACAATGATATCACCAAGTGTCAGACAGCATTAAATATCATCTTAAGTGTTTCTCTTCGTCTCTGCAGTGTGGAATCTGTCTCTGCACTATCTCAGTGTTTGAGGATCCAGTGGACATGTCCTGTGAGCACGAGTTCTGCAGAGCATGCTGGGAAGGGTAGGGACGAGTGTTTTGAGTGAACATCATCACTTCAGTGTGTGTGAGCATTTGTGTATCTGTTCTCTAATGTGCATACTCGTGTGTTTCTCAGCTTCCTCAATGTAAAGATTCAGGAGGGTGATGCACACAATATCTTCTGCCCGGCATATGAGTGCTACCAGCTGGTGCCGGTTCACGTGATCGAGAGTGTTGTTTCCAGAGAGATGGACCAGCGATATCTACAGTTTGACATCAAGGTAGAAAAACACCATACACTCATTTGTACATCACTGTTTATGTAATCAAGAATGCTGATTACAGCTAAAGGAATATTTTTCTTTGAACTGTGAATTTTATGTTGCATGTCTAAACCTCTTGTTTGTTTTCTTACAACATATTTTTGTGAGTAGTTCTTTCTTTTTGTTTGTTTCTTCCTGTTTTTTGGTATGTCTCAATCACTTCTGCTCTTGTTTTCTGTTCTTCTCTACCCCTTTTTTTTGCTCCGTCCTTTAATCTGCATACTCTCCCTCTCTACCTCCACTCTTTCTCTCTCCTTCCTCCTCATTCCAGGCGTTTGTGGAGAATAATCCTGCCATCCGTTGGTGTCCCGCAGCACGGTGTGAGCGGGCGGTGCGGCTCCACCGACCGGGCCCCGGGGACAGTGACCCACAGAGTTTCCCCCTGCTGCCCTCCCCAGCTGTTGATTGTGGCAAGGGTCACCTCTTCTGCTGGTACACTTCTTCATTTATTGGCTGTATACTCACATACAATTCTGCACATTTCATAGTCGGAAAAACAAACAAACAAACATGTGTTTTAATGATATTTTTCTGACTTGTTATTCAGCAAACCCAATGTCTAGTTTCCTTCAGACACAAATCTCTCTCGTTCAAGTATCGTCTAATGTAAAACACAATTAAACAACACACCCTTCCCCTTAAGATACTAGTGTGTTGAAACAACATTTTTTTTTTACCAATTTTGTTGAAAGCAAAGCTGTAGAAAACAGTTTTCTTTATAACAGCAGATCCAATTAACCTGAAAACTGATAATCTCTTTTGTTTTTGCCTGGCCAAACAACATAAAATTGTTATCAGAAACATATCAGTTTGTGCCTTTCCCTATTCTGTCTGCTTCTGAGTAACAAGTTGTGTTTTTTCAGTCTCATTGTGTTGTACTGCTATTGTACTAGTTCTCTGTTTACTACCCGCCCTGTCTGCAGGGAGTGCCTTGGCGAGGCCCATGAGCCATGTGACTGTCAGATGTGGAGGAACTGGCTCCAAAAAGTCACAGAGATGAAGCCTGAGGAGTGTAAGTCTGTTCCTGTGTTAAATGTGATTCCAGTTTTGGTTTTTTTTTTTGTTTTTCACTGGGGAACATTTTAGCTGCACCTCAGTAAACTGGCACCAGAGTAAGCCAGCTAGCAGCTGTCAGGACGGCCTACCAGGATGCAACTAATGTTTTTGCTATGATGTCGTGGCAGGTGTTCAGGTCATAGATGTTTGCCAAATGTGTGTGCCGGAGAGTGTGTCTGCAGGGCAGGTGTTGGACAATTGAGATGTTGCTAATGTGTGTGTGTGTGTGTGTCTGTGCTTTCCACAGTGGCAGGTGTGAGTGAGGCCTATGAGGATGCCGCTAACTGCCTCTGGCTGTTGACGAACTCCAAACCATGTGCCAACTGCAAGTCGCCCATTCAGAAGAATGAGGGCTGCAACCATATGCAGTGTGCCAAAGTATACACATTAATCTCTTTCAGCCATGTGACATCATTTGTAAAGATAATGAGTACTGGTCCTTGACTATTATTAAATCTTCGGTTTTATTTCATTATTTAGTGCATAAATTCTGCTCTTTTTCTCTCTCTCTGCAGTGTAAGTACGACTTCTGCTGGATCTGTCTGGAGGAGTGGAAGAAGCACAGCTCATCAACAGGAGGCTACTATCGCTGCACTCGCTATGAGGTCATCCAACAGCTAGAGGAGCAGTCGAAGGAGATGACTGTAGAGGTATAAACAAAACACACACTGAAGACACCAGCTCTCACTGATATAAACATGCTCGCAAAATGTATTTACACAGAAGCAATCTGATTGCAGTCAAGTTGCATTTTGTTACAGGCGGAAAAGAAGCACAAAAGTTTTCAGGAGCTGGATCGTTTCATGCACTATTACACACGCTTCAAGAACCATGAACACAGCTACAAGGTAATACACCCATAACACATGCACGAACATTTATAACAGCACTAACTTGGCCTAAATTTTTAAAATGCTACTTGAGACACGCACGACAATCTGACAAACGCCTTGTCGTGTGTTAGCTGGAGCAGAAACTGCTGAAGACGGCTAAAGAGAAGATGGAGCAGCTGAGCAGAGCTTTTATTTGCCGTAAGTTTCTCTCATGGTGAGCTTTATATTAAGACCGTAGATTAAGTCTTTGCTCAGTTGGCAGTTTGTGTGTGTGTTTGTGTTTGCCCTCTCGTCTGGTCCAGGCGAAGGCACTCCTCCGGACACGCGGTTCATCGAGGACGGTGTGTGTGAGCTGCTGAAGACGCGACGCATCCTGAAGTGCTCTTACCCGTACGGCTTCTTCCTGCAGCAAGGCAGCACCCAGAAAGAGATATTTGAGCTCATGCAGGTAATCTAATGCATATCTGAGAGATGTTTCTGTCTGCTGCAAGAACAAGACAAACAAGTTTAACCCCCCTCCCCCCAGTGATTCCTGAAGACTGCTCTCCATTAGATCACGCAGGGCTAAACTGAGTCAAACAAATAAAGTACTGTTTGTAAATTCCTGTGGTAATCTGTCCATTAGGTTTTTTTTTTTTTAAATACGAAACAGAATGCAGTGTTAAGGGGTCAACAGAATTATTCACATCATCTGAGGACTTATAAATATTTATACAAATGTTCACAGAATTTCAGCTTGTTATTGTGGATTTGATTGTATTCCTGTGAAAAAGTAAGATACACATGCCTGGTACCTGATTTTTTTTATTAAGTTTTCCAAGCTAAGATTCAGCTTGAATTCCAGCACGTCGGTGCATCTAAAATCTGTTTTTGATCCCCGTGCAAAAGTTGAAAGTTAAATTCTTTGTTTTGTTAAGCTAATGTTTCAAGTTCTCATTACAAATCACCAGTATAATCTTCATCATTGTGAAGGAAAAGACAACTATTGTCTTAAATATTGTATTAATGATGTATATATTATTATAAATCATACAGAGTGTTGACATTGACTTAAGCAGAGCAGAGCCTTGCAAAAGTAATTGAACACAGAGGTCTGTTCTGACACTTTTCAGACACTTGAACAGGCTTAACATTGGACAGAGTCTCCAGTGAGATAAAGACACTCAGCTCATGTCTTATCTGTAGTAGTAGGAGTTAAATTTGAGTTTCAAATCCCTTTTTTAAATGAGAATTTCCAGACTTTCAGCCGATGGGAGTTGACATGTTGTCTTTTGTATCTTCCCAGACGGATCTGGAGATGGTTGTGGAGGATCTGGCCCAGAAGGTCAACCGACCGTACCTGAGGACGCCCCGCCACAAGATAATCAGTGCAGCGCGTCTGGTGCAGCAGAAGAGGCAAGAATTCCTGGCGTCAGTGGCCCGTGGCGTCGCTCCCAATGATTCTCCTGAGCCTCCACGCAGGAAGTACGAACAAACACACTCACAGTGCATGTTATTGTTTGTTTCTTAATCCCTCCAGTAAAAGAATAAATATCTGGTTAAAAAAATTAAACCAAAACTAAATGTTGAAGTCATCTGCTTCAAGTGTATCTCTGTTGGCAAACATTCTTGTGTTTGCGTTTGTTTTAGTTACCCTGGAGGATCATGGGACTGGGAGTACCTTGGCTTTGCCTCCCCAGAGGTAAACAGTTACTCCTACTATAAAACATTCACTGAAACACTAACTTTTTTTTTTGTTAAGCTAACATTTTGGTTCATACCCAGCTAACGCTACTCCCTAAACCTTTGTTTAGTGAGCTAAGTTGTCTAATGCATGACTTCGGCTGCAGCTGACTGAGTTTGCTTATGTGTGTTAAGATGGGGAGTCGACACTCTGTACTGGGTGCAGGGGAACGAGACCGACAGTCCCAGGTAACACACCATAGTCCCATTTTGTGCATATGCATGGGCCAAATTAGATTTTCTCCTACTGACACTGTGAACCTGCTTGACATAAAACAGACCTACAACGCAGCTTTTAAGGAGGTTTTTGTAATAACCCAGCTTGGATCGCTCGTTGCAGGATTATGCTGACATCCAGTACCGTCGCAGACACAGACCGCGGCGCAGAGGAGACATGCTGAGTCTGCACAACCTTAGAAGCAGCAGCAACACACCAGAGACCAGCAGGAGGAGCGACAACCCAGGTCTGACAAATGTTCTAACAACTATATACCATATAAAACCCTTTTATTGCAATGGTATTTTTTAAAAGGCAAAAAGTTGTGTACAGTTTCAGGTTTTATTTTTGAAGTTAACCCTTTAGCAATGCACATGCAGCATTTTCGCTTGAGCACTCTATGCAATAAACAAAATTTTATACCACTATATTGGCACAAACTCTAGATCCTGGTCCAGATCAATTCTTTGCCTCCATCAATAAATTTAATTTGTCACTACACCACTCAGCCAGCAAATAGGATTTTAAGTTATTGCTCTATGAATCTGGTCTGGTCAAAGCACACAGAGACGTTGGTCACTGGGGTCAAATAGAAATTGAGCCACTTAAAACGATCCTTGTTTTCATGCCACATGTTGTGTTCCAGAAGCTCCAGAGAGAAGTGAAGGCCGCCGAAGAGCGCTGGGCTCGTTGGATGAGGATGACCCGAACATCCTGCTGGCCATCCAGCTGTCCCTTCAGGAGACCCGAAGAGAGCGGGGCCTGGAGGGAGGGATGGAGGGGAGGGTGGAGCTGGAGCGTGGGCTGGACAGGGGACAGGAGAGGAGGCCGGGTCAAGCGGTAGACCTGGGCGACGTTGCTTTGCACTCTCTTAACAGCGACGGTCCTCCAGGAGCAAGAGGCTCCTCCTTCCCCTCCTCTCTCATGGATCCTCCTCGACCCCCAAACAGGACAGACTCCTCCTCCCAGCCTCCCACGGCTAACTCCCTCCCCCTCCCTCCCCCGCCTCCCTCCCTCAGTGCAGAGCTGCTGGAGCTGGGAGACAGCCTTATGAAACTGGGGAACATTACCACTCCGTATGACCTGGACACACACACACAGGAGCAGCTCTGCTCGCACCACACGTACAGCCACAACACACTCAGTGCTCCCTTTGCCGCTGAGCCTGCTTACAGCGACTGCAGCCATAGACAAGACCAGAATGCACTGACCGCTCCATATGCACTCGACCATATCGCCATCACAGATCCTCGTTATGACAGCAGAGAGCAGAGTTACTGCCACTCCAGTGGCTATTTGGCTGAGGCTGAGCACACTGCCTCCTGCTCACTTGAACGCAGTCAAAACCCCGCCCATCCTAGTGCTTATAATCGGGAACATGCAGCCACGTATGACAGCAACCCGAAACCAGACAGCTCTTACAACCCCTGCCCAGACCATAGTAGCTCTTACACTCAGGAGCGTCCTGCTGCCTACGCTCTTGAACGCCCTCCCAAATCAGACCCCCAGCCCCCTGCCCAGTTGTGCCTCCCATCTCCAGAGCTCGAGCCGGAGCTGCTGCTTTCACCAGTGATCCCCCCTGGGGGTCCTTTTACTCCCAGCGACCCTCAGAGTCTGGAGCCCCTGGACCCCACAGCCAGTGCCCAGCTGCTGGACAACATTATGGCCTGGTTTAACAACAACATCAACCCCCAGAACAACCCCCAGAGCCTGGCCCTCATCCCCTCCCCGCCCACCACAGAGACCGACTCCTCCCCTGACACACACACTGAGACTGAGACCGAGAGCCAGACCTCCAGGGACGTGACCCCCGCCCCGCTCTGGCAGCCCCTGGAGGGCGAGCCAGAAGTGGACAGAGGGCCGGCGAACCCTTGTTTAGGTGCTGTGGGCGCAGAGGGCCCGAAGACTTGGAGGCCCAGCACTCTGGACCTGGAAAACAGAGAGGCTAGCCAGGAGGGTGTGGAAGCAGGGTGTGTGGCTGACCTGTCGCTGGACGAAGCGCACACACACCCTTGCTCACACTCCCAAAGCGGAAACAGTCCCGCACACACTGCCCCGGCCACAGAAAGAGACTTAGACCTCATCCTTCAGTTAGAGGGGGACCAATTGCCTGAGGAGTGGGAGGAACAAGTACACCTGGTGTGACAGCAGCTGAACGCTGCGGAGAGAGTGGAGCCAAGTACAGGAAGAGAGAGATGAAAGTGAAAGAGGAAGGAATATCAAAGACTGAGAAAACTAGAAGAAGGCAGTGATGGAAGAATATAAAATGTATCTTTGACGCCTCAGTGAAAGACGAAGGTCTTTGGGAGTTGAGTGTTTACTGCGTGTATTATAATGTATGTAGAGAGGACATGAAGCCCCACGGACTCTGTCCAGTAAAGATGATGTCATACGCATTTTTTTTTTTAAGTGCTTTTGTCTGCCCTCAGAGCAGACAAACTATTCATATTGAAACAAAAGAGTGTTTAAAAACAGTACATAAATGGAAGCTACTGATATCATCACACATAAAATGCTGCACATGTTTTTGTTTTCTCATTTTATTTATTCCCTGCCTCCTGTATTTGTCTTCTCAGTTTGTCCAGGGTGAAAGTTTTGGTGCTGATCACGCTGAAATCCAGACTTGCCTCGTAAACCCTCACTTTATCGACACACTAACCCAACCACGAGCCTGTTCAGAGCTCCCAGAGCCAAATATGACGATAACTGTAACCTCGGAGCTCGTTTAGCGTACTGTACAATCAGAGGGCCTAATTCAGATTTTTGGACCTTCATGCACACTGTGCCTGCTTAGTTAGAGAGCCCAACGCACTACTGATCCTTATTTTCGGTGGGCTGAATGATGATTCACCTGGCTGCTCAGCAAATGTCATGCTAGTACAACATGCTCATCTGTATTTTTATGGTGGTCATACATCTTTTAAACAGTTGGCACAGGTTGGTCAGAGGTCAGCTAACCCTTAAGAGTTGAAGGAACTCAGTGTTTTGCTCAAAGACACTTCAGCGTCATAGGTGCTTGTCGACAGAGGGAATTGAACCTTCTGTTTTTCCTGCTCACTGCATCACCCTGCCACCCATTCCAGGCAACTCTGTCTTCATCAGGGAGGAGCTTTCATCCATATTGCTGTATCTGACTGTTGCTTTGGCTCTGTTTGCACAACACAGTTTCAGTGTGCAAAAGTTTCAACTCAAAAATGCTTTACTAATAAATTTGGTCTTAAAGTTTTTACATAAAATACATCTTTATTTAGTAAAGTTCCTCAGCATGAATTGTAAACACAATAAAAACGAAACAGTTCTGACAAAAACGGCAACAAATACAATACTTCTCATCAAAACCAAAAGTTTTTTTCTGGCCATTTCCTCAAGATCGTACACATAAGAATAAAAACAAGAAGAAAAAATAGTAATACTTAATTTCCCAAGCATAATTAAATAAGAGGAAAGTAGAGTAAAAATAGCAAATATTTTTTTATAATTGTATCCATAAAAAACACTGTCCTTAAAACTTTTTCATTACTAAAATCAAAAATTATAAAATCATAGTTTTTATAACATAATACATTAAAAAAGACCCAGGGATTTAAATTATAGGACACAAATAAAATGTTTGCTAACTGTAGATAATAAATGAAGAAAACTAGAGTTGGACTTTTTATTATATTGATTGTGATGGTACTTCACTGCATGTTAAGGTTTTGCACTTAAACTTAGATTTGAACTTATCTTTAATCACCAGTCTGCCTCTTTAATGCTGCATTTTTAACATTAACATCAACTTATATTGAAGAAGTTTACACTACTGTAACTCAAAACCTTGCAGCACTTTGACATCTGACTTCCTTTTTTCACCTTTTTCAGAGAATTTTGTTGCAAAACTTCTTATTTATATCGCAGTAAAATGAGAAGGAATGTGTGCAAATGTATGTTGCATTCATTCAGTGATCTGTTTGCTTTAGTAATGACAATTTAAACTTACGCTAATATTTAATTTGTGAATTATGGGGACTGAGCTCAGAGTTTGTCTCTTTACACATCCAGTGTTGTGAAAATTGAGCCAAAGCACTCAGACATTATTTAAAATGAAAACATTCAAATTTACTTTCTTTTTTTGTCATATCTATTCTGCTACTGATGGCTAGTGCAGTGTGCTGTAGATAGAAGGGAGATGAGTTGGGTTTTTAACTGTAATTTATCCTTTTTTTATTCATTTATTTCTTATCACAGAGATGAGCATTCTTCAAGTTGAGACCACAGTTGTTGGATCTGTGTGCCTTTTTGTTTCGATCGTATTTGCTTATTTGTCGGTATTTATTAGTGTCATTAATTTTTAAACACAGTTGCTAATGAAAGATAATGAAAACACATCACCTTACACTGAGGTTCTTATTGCACATTAGTATTGTTTGTCCTTACTCTTCTGGTGTCTCCTACTTTACCTTCACCACAGAGAAGCAGTGTCCAGGTTTCGACCATTTTGCTTTTTACTGGAATTTCCACTATTGTTAACAACCACTTTATTTAAAATTTAAGTGTATTTGGCTTTTTTGTTATTGTTTTTTTCCCCATAATCTTGATCCTGGTTTTTTATTCAGCCTTTATCTCAAAACTTTAATCCCCGACTGTAATGTTTACAACAGATCTTAACACTGCCTATATTCTGTCTAAGAGCAAATTTTTTGGTTGAAATTTCTCCCTCTACTTTACAAAAGTAGCCAGTTATACAAAATGTGATATGCAATCAGAAATGCATCACTTATAAATTGGTAGTTTGAGTTTGAAGCTTGTTAAAAGTGTGAGGTCTGGAGTGCTCCACTGAAGTGATCTTGACTTTAAGGCCCTAAAAATGACACCTTTTGCTCTCCCTGCTGAACATTAAACTGTGAAGGTGCTAGACAGTTTGTAGGTGCTGACAAGTACATTTCATTGAGCCTACTGAGATGTGAGGGCTGCTTTTAACGCCCATCAAACTTCAGAAGTTGTTCTCTGAGAAGTTGAGCACGACTGCACACATTAATTTTAAGTTGCACAGTTGCGGCACAATGTAAGCACTGAATATGGGGTCTTTTAATTTGCACAAACATGCTGTTAATGTGTTAAATAATCCAGTGCTGTCAGGCAAGATGTGAGGGACTGATGAGTGCGGCTTTTGTTATTATTATTATTATTATTATTATATTATTACTTTATTCTTATTTTCTCTTGTTTTCATGATATAGAATTGGATTTCTGGTGTTCAGAGAATGGTCTTGTGCCATTTTGTACTCCATATAAAATGTTTCTATATTAACAATCTTTCAATCAACCACTTCAGAATTAAAAAAGAGAAAAAAATTGCACTCTCATAGATTATACTTGATACATTCCCAGTGGGTCCATAAGAGAGGTTTGATGTGTGGCCAAAACTGTAAATGAAAGTGTCAGTGCAAAGTTTACTCTCAATAAAAAGAGCTGAAAGTGTGTTGCTATGAGATTATTTTACAGTGCTCTGTGAAAGTGATTCTACAAAGCCATCTCAAAATATCACAAAAGAGAGTCAGCTACTTTATGTGTTACTCCTACTACCAGTGAAAAGGGCAGCACATTAATTCAGCAGGGGTAAAATTCTCTACTTAATGACTCTTCAGCAGCACCTGCTGGTCAAACTTTAACACCAGGAAACATGTTCAACTTAATGTTTAAAATTATATTGTACTGGGATTTCTCATCATATTGTGAACCTACCACCTAAACTCATACAGAACTCAGAATTCAAAATAGGAGTATGTTCAGTATACTTGCTGTGTGAATGCTACTCTGGAAAACATCTACATTTAGTTGTTCTTTAAGATCATATTAAAGACCCCTTCAGATTATTCATGGTTGAGAAAGCAAGAAAGATACTTAATTATAAAAATAATATTACTCCTATATATTTATTTTAGTCATGAATTTAAAGCTATCTTTGAGGAAGAAGAAATAGAAGTAGTTTTTCACAAAGGACATTTTGACATGTCACAGCAGGAAAAGCATTTAAAAAGTCTGAATTGTAGTTTCCAAAATAATAATCTTGTCAGATTTTATTGTATAATAGATTTCATTTTTAACAAACACAGATAGGCTACTTAGAAAAATGTCCTCTTTAGGAAAGTGACACTGATCTGGAAAACAGTTGATACTTTCTTTTAACTTTTAATTACTGTTGCTATAGTTCATATAATATAAAGTGGTGTCAGGGAATATATACCGCTATTACATATTTTATTTCTGTACTAAATTATCATATAAAATTAAAAAGAAAAAAAGTTACAATTGTTTTAAAACTGTGCAATGAGGGTTTTAAACTAGCTTGCTAAATCTGTTTGCTCCTCCACTGTTAGGCGGCGCTGTTGTCTTGAGTAACATTTCCTCCATGGTGTCGCTCATTTAATGACGTCATATCGGTGCGACTGAAACGTTAAACGTACAACAGCGGCCTGTGTTTTCACTCGAGCGCTGTAATTTTTCTCTTTGGTGGAGGATTTGTCTCTACTGTTCCTCACCATCATGAAACTAGTCAGGTAAGTCGTCTCGAAAAGTCACCGTTTCTCGAATGCGGCGATATGATATAATGTAAACATTATGATGCCGATGGATGGATTTAGATGTAAACGGTGGACAGTATTGAGGCGGGAAGCGGTGAACGAAATGAATGGGGGCGCTCGGTGTTACAATGACCCGGGCTCCGATATACAATATATGTGCTCATGTTCTTACCTTTTTGTTTAAGTTTAGATTGAGAGCTAGCTTTAAAGTCGCGCAGGTGATGTTTTTAACGTCGTATCACTAATGTTACCTAACTAGCTTTAACAAACGAAGGAGCGACATTACTGTGAGCTAATAGGCCCAGTCATTTTCGCTATTCTTTGCAAAGTTCATTTAACGATGGCATTTACCCACATTTGAAAAAACTGTGTAGCCAGTTTTTTTTTCAATTACTTTTTGTTTCCCTTCCCGTTTGGATAGCAACTCTAAAGCACCCGTCGCTTTTTGTTTTGTTTTGGTACTGAGAGCTGCACAACCGGTGACTAACATTTGCTAGGTAGCTATTACAAGTGGTGTAACACTAAAAGAAACTTCTTATTAATAATAAAGGTGCAAAGCTTAGATTGATGTATTCACATTGCAATGTTGTATGATACTCACAGGTTTTTGATGAAACTCAGCCATGAGACGGTTACCATTGAACTGAAGAATGGCACCCAGGTCCACGGCACCATCACAGGTAACGCGAGGAGCCAGCTAGTGCATTATTAAAATATGTTGAAATTAACCTCTACAAAAGTAAACTTCAGTGAAATATTAGTCCTTCAGGGTTCTTAAATTAGGACTTAAATTAAAATGTATATTGACACAAATCCACAGGCTACACCAAGTGTATATATATATATACAGTGGCTTACTAGGTTCATCTAACTAAAGTTAAAGTTAGTCAAATGCAGAAGTCATCAAATAAATGCCACTTTCATAAAGGTTATAATGAACTTTTGCTGCCTTTCTAAAAATGCATTAAATTTCTTCAGTTGTAATAATAGAGATTGCAGTGTGTAGATGTGACTGACTTTGTTACAATACCAGGACATTGTCTGTGTGAGAGTCTCTTTTTTTTTTTTTCTTTAACAATATCAGGTGAATGTCTTGGTAGAAGTGAGACACACAGGAAGGTTACTTTGCAACATCTCAGAGCCTGTTTTCATACTTTTTAAGTCTTAACCAGCCTTTTCTTTATATCTTATTTAGGTGTTGACGTGAGCATGAACACCCACTTGAAAGCGGTGAAAATGACCCTCAAAAACAGGGAGCCCACACAGCTGGAATCACTGAGTATCCGTGGCAACAATATTCGCTACTTTATCCTTCCTGACAGCCTCCCATTGGACACCTTGCTGGTTGACATTGAGCCAAAAATCAAGTCCAAGAAGAGGGAAGCAGGTGAGAAATGTTGAAATGCCCTTAAGGGTTTCATTAGACCGGTAACCATAATCCAGCATATAGGCATGATTTATGGCTTCTTCTTTTATATTGAAAAGCACAGTTAGTATTGTGCCAGAACTTTTTGCTTAACATGCCATTCAGTGCACTGACTACCTTAAAAAAAAAAAAAAAAAGTAAACCTGGACTGTGTTCAGAATTTTTTTTTTGCGGTTGTACATTGTGTATGATCAACAATAACCTTTGTATAAATTAACACTTTCGCTGTCATCAAACTGTATTTGGGATGATTGAGTTTTATTGACAGTCTCTTCTTTTCGTGTTGAAGCAATGCTTTTTGTTCACTGTTCAGCTCGGGTTAGCATCAATACTTATACGTATATAGTTATTTTTAATAAGGTTTTCTAGTAAAACATTAAATTTTACAAAAATGTATTTATTTTAACTGACTCAATTCATGGAGGGGTCTTTTTTCTGTATGTTATTTGACCATGACCGATTATTATGGAATGACAGAGTTGTGGCTTTTTTTTGTTTTGTTTTTACTTAATTTATTTTATTTATTTATTTACTTATTTATTGCAGTGAGATGTACTCTCTTCTGTGAATGTTCTCATTCATCCAGGTCATAGTTATTCAGGGCAAATAAATCGAAGGCAACTGGACTTAGTGATAACATATCACTAAGTCCAGTTGCCTTCGATTTATTTGCCCTGGATGTACTCTCTTGCTTACTGCAGCATTACACTGAACGGTGTTTATAGTGCTTTGCTCACCATGGATTAAATGCTGGAAATACTAGGATGCCATGAGGCCCAAAAAATTAATGCAATTTTTGAGTAGGGTTGTTGTTTATTACAAGTAAATTGGGGTTTTAAACTTATCACTGTCAAAAATGGGTAGGATTTTGGTGGCGAAATTAATCCTTGCCCTGACCACGTTGATTATTTATGTAAGGTGGCATTGTTTGACAATGAAATTGCAAATAATTAATTCCTGTAGAATCTACAGTGTAGATGATGTATATTCACTGTCTGAAGTCCAAGACCAAAAGAATTCAAACATTTTGAATTTTAATGGATTAAGATACCTGTAAATATTACATGTTGTTTTTTTAATGCCTGCAGTCACTACAACTAACTACTGACACCTTCATGTAAAAATCAGCATGTGACACAGGGACTATTGTGCTTCCAGACATCCAGTCAATGATCTTAATTGTTTTCTTTAAGGGCCAGTGCCATTTATTCAGCACATATACCTTGTTTGTCTTTTTGTCTAGCCCAACCTTGAGAGACACCATGTTATATTTGATAATGATGCAGGTTGTCTAGGAAAAATGTTTCTTCGTCTGGTTTTGGTAACACACCTGGCTGATATTTTGTTGCACTTTTTTTTTTTCTTCACCCTCATGCTTCGCTGGGATTTGTCTACTTTTAAAAAATGACTGTAATTATTTATGGATTGAAGTGGTCTGACTAATGAGTGGCCCACACAACTACATTGTGATACTCGAATCTTCCGTCGTATGTTTGACAAATTTTGTGAAATGAGCCTTGTCTGTTTTTTCTTAGTGGCTGGACGGGGAAGAGGCAGAGGACGAGGACGTGGCAGAGGAAGAGGTCGAGGCAGAGGTGGCCCAAGGAGATGATCACCAGGCCCCACGTTTAACGGCCACCACCTCACTGTTTGTACAGGATTTTTTCTTTTCTCAGAGGAAACGTTTTGTGAATTACCATGTTTTTGTTCAACTTTTTTCCTTATTTTGTACATTAAAATCCTTATGAAGAGGATATGTTTGAGTCTTGTGTGTTATTGCAGCACAGGATCTGTATTTGTTTGGTTCACGTTTTCACTATAAGACTGAATAAAGTGTCTTTGCATAAAAATATGTATTCCAAGTGCTAATTAGTAGGATAAAATACATATTATCGCCCTCGAAAACGTGACGTCACCATATAAATATGAAACGGTCCAAACAAACGTAATGGGGATCTGATAGTGTTTAAGGTGTGAAGCTTCATAGAACTGCTTATCTTTTTCTTAATATAAAAATTCTGAAAGCATTCTAAGACATTTTTGTAAATCGTGGTTCATAAGCTTGGTCAAGGTGAGGCAAGCCTCGATCATGGAAGCATTCATATGGATATATGAACTCGTATATTCAGTATCTCTTGCGTCAGTTATTGGCTCACTTCCGTACTTGCTGTGACGTCATGCACATGTGAGCTATCAGAACTTCGCGAGATCCAATGGCGAGATCACGGCTGTGGCGTTCGGTTCCAGCGCCACAACGAGGCAGTTGGATTCTCTTTTTTTTTCTTAAAAAAATAAGAAAAAACATTTTATGTCACCTCTAGAAATCAATCCCAGCGCTCCATATTGAAACTTATTCAAATTTTAAAATGCACCTTGAGGATAGAGGAAGCTTGCCGGACGAGCCATGTGCAATCGATGATTCACAGGTGTAACGCTTTGGGCCAAATACAAACCACGGCGGAATCAAGACTCATAGAGTTTCATAGATTATAACAATTGCAAAGCGAGACTGAACCAATCTGAAAAAAGTCAGATTCTGTTTATTCCCGAAGGAGATGCATGTGTTGTAGATTTGAGAATTCTTCTGATTTCACAATCGCTGCAGTCCGATCCTAATCTGCAAATTATGCAGCCTGTAGGTCTTTCTAACAGGACTGATACGATGTGAAATCTGATTAAATATTTCCAGCTTTTTTTCTTCAAGTTTTCCAGAAAACTTTCCAGCGTGACTGCAGTTTTTTTCTTCTCTGTCACCGCCCCCTGCTGCTGCCCGTTTATCTCGTCTACGCTCCGGATGAAGCGCAGTTCACACTGAACCGGCATAATAATCAGGTTTAGCTGCGGTCTTCCGTCTCGTCCAGCCAGAAAAACAGCACGAATAAAAAGATGTCAGGTGCTGTCAGCGGCCGCTTCACGTATTTCGCTTTCGGAAGCAACTTGTTAAAGGAAAGATTGCAACTTCGAAACCCCTCTGCAATATTTTGCTCAACCGGCCGACTGAAGGTAACCAATCATTCCGTAGAATTGAAAAGATTTTGACTTGTAATTTCCACCTTTAACAAACAATGTCACGTGTACAGTATGTAAAAAATACCGAAATTCGGAGAGTGGAGTGTAGATGCTATTTTTGTGCCCCCTCTAACGGGGTCCCCCTAGCATTGTCTGTAAATATGACATATACATGGCTAACCATTCATTCTTTGTGGTATTTTGTCACCACTTGACTTACGTATCCGTCGATATGAGGACTTGAAAGCAGCAGGTCGACGACATTACAGTATTAAGTTTCATCATTTCACGCCTGCCAGGCACTCGTTAGCTTAAATGTCCGGCGTGTGGGATTCACCGGTCAGCGGGGATGTACCGTGAACGCACCGCGCTGTCATGGAGGGAATGTAATTTGTTAGCTAGTTAAAGTCACTAGTGATTGACTAAAGTCCGCTTATCTCATGGATAACTGATTATGTGGCCACTGATTATTTGCGTGCAATCAGTTGCCTGGCAGGTGCACGTTTAACTAGGACCATTGCAAAAAGTCCGGGTGCTTTCAAACCTGACGGGACTTTTGGTTCCGGACCGATGTCCAGTTTCCCGGAGATAAACATGAAGTTATGCAGACTGAAGTGTTACAAGCTGACTAGTTTAGTCTGGGAGATTGTAGTTCTGCATCATTAGCACATCATCAGGACCAACATAGTAACGTAAATCAAATTCCTGTAATTTGGCAGAGATATTTGTTATGCAAAACTTAAATCCTGATGTGTGCATGTATGTTTTATGTAATTAGCATTATTATTAGCTCATTAGTAGTCAGCAAATCGACCGCAAGTTATTAATAATGATTAACATATAAACAAGACGAGAGGGAGCCGCCTTGTACACTCATTATACAAGCATTACTACTGTGGATCGCTGTCACACACTTTTTATTTAACCAAATGAACTGACAAAATACACACAGTAGTATTTAAACACAGCAGGTCAATCAGCTTTAACATGCAGAGAAATTACCATAAGACTTGATATGACTTGTCATATGGGTGGAGTTAAGCTGAGGCACCCTTACCTGGGACCAGGTAATCACTGGCTGTAATGGGATTCCATTGTAAAACTTATGTTGTCTATTAAAACCTGTTTTTCTCCAGCAGCATGGCTCTTAATTTGAATTTGTAAATAGAAAGATGGATTTTGGTGTCCTTTTAGTCACTTTAGCTTGAGGAAAATAAACCCTCATTTGTTTTTTTCTGAATTTAATATTTATTTTAAGAACTGTCTATGGTTTTCTGATAAGCTGGTATAGATCATGTCACGTCATATTTATATCTATGGAAGACACCGGCATCATGCTTTTGTGCATAGCCAGTATGTTACATTGGTTGCCAAATGCTTTTGCACCAGCCCCTGTTTATGTGTGTTTGTATGTGTGGCAGGACTATAGGTTAAACTTTGGCCTGTGGGAGAAACATGCGGAGAGCACTTGGCATGGAGGATCAGCCACCATCGAGTCCCATCCAGGGGCCGAAGTGTGGGGTGTAGTCTGGACTTTGAACAACGAAAACCTTGCAAGCCTGGACGAGTGAGACACATACACGCACCGCTGTCAGTTAGTTAATATTTTTCATTTATATCAACACAGTGTGGTTCATCTCTCTGTGTCCTCAGACAGGAAGGGGTGAGCCAGGGAAAGTACTCCCCCCTAGAGGTTTCTGTGGAGACAGATCAAGGACCGATGCTCTGCAGGACTTATCAGATGAACAATTTTCATCCCTGTCCTCCATCACCTCAGTACAAACAGGTGTGTGCATGAACACACAAGAACTGGTCTTAAGACAACACACTTGACTCATTTAAGCTGTACAATCCAATAAAAAACACATTCTAACTTAAATTTTTGACAACAATTTTTAAAGTCCGGTGTTTTTGGCGGCTAATTCAACATCTGTCTCTGTTTTATTTAAGGTGGTGTGTCTGGGTGCAGAGCAGAATGGACTCCCAATAGAGTACCAGAAGAAGCTGGGGGCAATTCAAACCAACAACTACAGTGGCCCCTCAATCCTTGACGAAATCAAAACAGTTATGAAGTAGAGACTGGAAGTTCACAATTCTGATTTTGGAAACATCTGTAGACAGAAACAATCTCACCATAAGGTCCATTTAGTATCTGTTCTGAGAACAGAAAGAGCAAAAATGAAATGCAGCATAACTGCTAAGTGGCCTTGAGGCAGGTTACCTTTTGGTTTACTTAACCTCGCCTGTTTGCTTGCAGTTACTGAACCAAATTTTATTGCTGTCATTATTACAGTAATCTCATCATGCAAGTATGAATACCCTAATAATTAAATTATGATGATGTATTATTCCATGATGATTAAGACTGTGAGATTATTTTAACAGGATGTTAAAAAAAATTAAAAAAAACACTGCACCAGCACCACTGTGTGACTTTGAGTTACCATGCACGCAGCAGTGATGGTTTGGCTGGACCCAAAGTATACAAAGTGTTTCATTTTGATCTGCTTTAAGGCTGTTAATTTGACAAATTATTACTATTTATTACTACTATTGATTTTGCTTATCATTCTGATTCTTTATTGATTCCTGATCAGTTTTAAGTGTGGAAAAAAAGTTAATCCTGTAAATGAGACAATGTTTTTACAGGATTTACTGTTTTAAGGATATCTCACTTAAAGAGGAAACCTGCTAAACCTGCCTGAATGACTCTAAAGTAAATTTATTATTGAATATTAAATCTAATTATTGGATTTGGTTCTCAACTTGGAAGCAGCTGCACTTGTGTAAACCTTTTTGAAAATATGCTAGTCCTAAAATTTATGCTCATACTGTATGAAAAGATGTTTCTGCATAGTACTGCTATTTTCACACTTAATTTATAATTTTAATTTTACAGACTTCACAATAATAACTGCTGTTATCTTTCTTCCGCTCCAGCATGACTCTTTTTTGCAAGCTTTCAGGAGCAGAGACGCACAAGTTTGAAGTCACTGTTTTGCAAGTCAAAAAACATTGAAAAAAAAAATCAGTAATAGCAAGAGCTGAGGTATATATTCTAATGGATGGGACATCTTAGACAATAAAATTTTTTATGGGCTGTCTTTATTAAGACTTTTAACTGTCATGTTCTTTTCCTGCTGACAAATGCAGAAAAACTTCTCTGAAGTTTTGATGGATTTTTGAGGTCGTTCAGTAACATGAAACAAACATACCCTGGAGTGCTTTCACAAAGCTCGATTTAAAATGTAATTCTTTATTACGAAATGAAAAATAAATATTAATGATTCATTTATGTAACAGGAAACCTCTTTATTTTTTACAACACAGTGGCCTTGGACAGAATGAGAATGTACTCTTTCCCAACGTTTTTAATTCTCTAGGAATTATAGAAAATACATGTATAGTACAAAAAGAACAGCTGGCAGGAGAACAGAAGTTACATGTTGAACACCCAATAATATGTATTTATGCTATGTTGAATCTCTAGGTAAATTTCCACAAGTCTAAGTAAATATGTAGACTTCACAATGGCACAAATTGTAATTTAATTTGACAGTAAAATAAAGGCTCATGCAAGCAACATGGTCAGAGGTTTATAGTAACCAAGTGTTCATTAACTGGGAATTTTAGACTCAAACATTGTACATTCTCATAAACTGGGCATCAAAACTGATTCGCCTGAACGGTTTGCAGGAGTGACCGGAGAGATGTTTTCCACTGTAAAAACTGTAAAAAATGAAGAGAGGGGGAGTGATGTGAACAGCTAGAGGGGTTTTAAAAACAGTGAGAAAACAAAATAACAAAGCTGTGCACATACAAATAGGTCCAAATATGCAAAACAAACATCAGTTTATAAAGAAAAGCGTAATAAAAACAGTAAATCAAGTCAAAGTGTTGGGGTGCACTAAAGTCTTGATATTAGCAGACAAGCAATGATGCCAGAATAGCAGTTTTGTACAAGTGGGCTTAAATTAAGAGTGCAAAAAGAGAAAGAAAGCAGCTACCAAGAGCAAATTGGAGTTTAGGTCAGTAGCCATTGTTGAATGAGAGAGTGCAACCAGCTAAATACTGCTGCAACTGAACAGTCTGACACCATAATACCTCACAGACAATACATCTGTATCCCTTTTATATTCTAAAAGGAGCATCACAACATGGCTCTGCGCTTATCTGGAAATTAGGATATGGACCACTGTCAACATACTGAAGTCAAACAAAGCACTATTAATGAAGGCTACATTAAGAAACTGCCCTCACCAGTAACTTTTGTTAGGAAATACATTGTATGCACTGCATGATGAACTTCTCTAGTAACTAAAAAAAAAAGGCCATCATTAAAAGTATTTGTGTCCTGTCTCATATTTAACTGGGGACATCTGCATTATATTATCTGAAGTTGCAGGTTGTTTAGTTTTCACACAGGTCTGAACTCATTCCATCTGCTCCACCTGCTCCCCATCTGTAACTTTATCGTTCCCACTTTCATTCATCGGTTCTGGTCCATCCTCACTGTTTTCCATCTGCTCTGTTGAATCAGCGGGCGGTGGATCTGTGGTATCGGCGACCTGCTGTTCTGGGATGATGAGATTGTGCTTGACTTTGCTCAGTTCTGTCATGTTGAAGCCGAGTAAAACGGCAGTCCTGTTCCTCTTCAGGCTCTTCATGCACTTGTTGCGCTTCTTGCTGAAGTGGGCTGCCAGTTCTGCTTTGGTGAAGACCAGCTTCCTGCACAGCTCTTCAGTTTCAAGTTTGGTGGCATAGGGGTTCACGTTGAAGTATTTGGATACGAAGTACCTGCGCCCATCTCCACTGCGGCGCTCGACAGGGGTGGGCTCTAACACCAGCTTCGATGTGGGGTCGTTCTTAATCACAGGCTCTGGTAGGGGCAACAACTTTTCCTGCTCTCGCTTTTCCTGCTCTCGCTTCTCATGCTCCCGCTTCTCATGCTCTCGCCTCCTGCGCATGATTGCCTTTTGTTCTCGCTCCCGTGCATTGGCTGCAATGGCTTCTCTCAATGCAGCCTCAAGCCTTTTCTTAGACTGCAGCTCTGCTTCTGATTCCAGAGGCACCGCAGTTGGTGCAACTGGAGTCACAGGAGCTGGAGCTAAAGTTTGTTTCACTGTCAGCCCTTGTGGCACTTGAATAAAGTAGAGTCCAGATGGCTGACTGAGCTGCTGAGCTGGTTTTGGTGGTGGCTGCTGCTGCTGCGGTGGTGGTGGTGGTGGTGGTGGTGCTGTAACTTTGGGGGGCTGTGGTTGTTTCGGTGAACACCGGCATCGCTGAATGTGTAGCATCACTGCCTGCTGCGTGACCTTTCCTGTGTACACACCATTGCAGTATACACACTTGAAAGCCTCTGTCTTGAGGATGGCATGGATGGTGGGTGCTACAAAGTGTTTTTGTTTAAGGTGCTCAAGGTGCTTGGATTCATTCTGAAACTTTTCGTCACAGAAGGGACAGTACGAACTGTTGATTTTAACAGGTGCCGAGCAGATTTCTTGCTGGCTGCTGGGCTGCAACTTAAAGAAAATCAGGTCGAGAGAATTTGTAACCAGGGCAAGATTGACCTCAATGTCTCCTAGGACTTCTTTCGGTGCGGTGGTGTTGACGTCAAAATAAGGGAACAGAATTTCTCCAGCACTTTTTGAATAAACCCTGTACTTCTGTCTCAAAAAATCACAGTATGCCTTGCTTGTGGGATTGTGCTGCTTTACATGCTCAGCGAGCTGTTTGATTGAAAAGAACAAAGCTGAGCAGTACAAACAATTCAGGCCATGCAGCAGGTGTTGGAAGACACTTTTTTCTGATAGTAGAATTTTGCACGTTAGACATTTAACAGTTTTGTCAGGCATTTTCTTCAAGAATGCTGCTCGGGCCGCCACACTCTCTGACTTGGTTGAATTAGATTTCGTCTGGTGTGCGACCTCTGTGTGCATGTCAAAGACATTGGAAGGGAAAAGTTCGTTGCAGAGGGGACAGGTAATCCATTTCTTTGTTTGTGGTGTGGAGTTACTTGTTTGCTCAACAGTCTTAAGCGAGGTACTTGTGCTGTGAGAAACAGGCATTGCTACTTGCAGTGGAGCAAAAGTGTAGGTGGGCATGCCGTTCATCCTGTTGCCAGTCGGGATCAGGTGACTCAGCAGAGACTGTGAAGTCAGCATTGTACCTTGTAGGGTGAGTTGGTTTGTTATTGAATTTTGTGTAACCACAGCAGGTTTAGATACAGTTCCATGTCCAGCCGCCACATTGGCCTGTAATCCTGGTGGAAGAATAATTTGTTGCGCTTGTGGAGTCTGTTGTGGTTGAGCAGAGGCGGGCGTTAGAGTCACTGGTGCCTGTTTCAAAGACACATTGGATACTGTAGGAAGCTGTACCATAGAAGGTCCTTGGGGCAAAGCACTTCGGAGGGCTATCGTGGCACCAGGCTGGAGCAAACCTTTAGCTTCAGCGCTAGCTAGCTGCACTAGTGCTGATGCTTGAGGGGGAAGAAAAGCTTGGTTGGTTCCAGGGGCACAGATTAGAGTAGCACTGTTTGCAGTTCCTTGTAACTGCTGCAATGCCACCACAGTCCCAGCACGTTGGCCATTACTTGGTAAAACCAAGGACTTATTGTTCAACAATTGAGGTTGCTGTGGTTTAGGAGCAATACTTGGGAACGTCACAAACAAGCCGTTCCCGTTGGGTGTTGATTTAATGGTGTAGTTCTTGTTTTCATAAATCATACTCTGCACTTGTGAGCTGACTGAATAGTGCGATGGCTCGACCAGCATGTGATGCAACATTTGGTCGAGGGTTCCAGTGTTCACCCTACAAACCTTGCAGCAGTAAATCTTTGTAGTTGTGGTGCCTTGACTGTGCAATCTGTAACCAATATATTGTTCTGCCATACTGCTCAGATGCTTGAGAATGATGTGCTTTTTTATCGCAAAGATAGAAGAGTTCGGAAATGCACATCTTCTACACTGATACCTCTCGTTCCCTGGATGTGTGGGTAAAGATCCATCCCTCGGAAGTTGTACATGGGTATTGAGTTTGGAATGGAAGAAGAGCATATGCTTCTTGACAAGCTTGGGATGGCCGATGAAGAGGCACTGAGAGCAGGGTACCAGAGCACATAATGACTGCATATATCGATGGCAGCGTGAGACATGGTTCCTGAAGTTGTAGATGTTTTTTGAAGAGTACTTGCACAGGCTACAGCACAAAGATCGAGACCGATAGGGCCACTGAAAAAAAAGAGAAAACAGTCAGGTATTTCACTGAAATCAAGTTATCATTTTTCAACTATTTAACAATCACTCATATTGGAAAATCATCTCTTGTTCCTAGGTATTTTAATATTAAAAGTTATCACCACAGTTTAAATATCATATTTACCTTTTTCTGTAGTCTGCTATTGAATCCATATGTGAAATCAAACCACTCAGTTTCCTCAAAGGCCTCTTCTTCATCTGAGTTTTTCTCAGAGTTTTCATTAAGATTCTGCACAGTAAAAAAAACACAAACAAATCTTAAGAATGGGATATAGCACCAATGTAAAATGTGTCCATTAATAGCGCTACATCCAAAGTTATTTAGATGGATTATCAGTGAAATATACAAGTTTCATACATAAGGTAATAATTGTGCAAAATATTAAGGCATCAGTACAGTGTGAATTTATCGTTTAATTACATTTGCACTTGCTACTGAGGTAAAATCTGCTGTTAAACCAAAAATCCAAGCAAAAGCGCTACCTTTAAGGTTCTAATGTCCAGGTTATGTTTGAAATGGCTTTGCAGCTGTGCTGATTTAAACATAGTTATTTTGGAGGCTGCAGTCTTTTTTTTTTTTTAATTAATATTAAATTTTTTTTTAGAAGAGTGATACATGAAAAAGAAGGACAATACAAGTTCCACTATGAAA
>JAPZDY010000008.1:12036925-12050496 GCA_029783645.1 Ctenochaetus hawaiiensis | reverse complement strand
AATAATGACATTTTTTGTGGTCTCTTTTTATTTAGAAAAGTATCGAAATACATGGTGGTACCGGTATCGATACCAAAATGTTGGTATCGTGACAACAATAGTTCTGTCACAGCATTTTTCAGCCTCAGCCTGGACTAGTAATAACCATTTGAATAAAATACTTGAACCGTCTAAACCCAGTAATATCCACGGTAATAGTTGTAATTTTGATATGAATATGAATATGTATACATACACCCACACACACATTTATCTTAGCTGATACAATACAACTTGCCTTAAAGTATTTTATCTTTCTCAATTAGGGTTTATTTTGTTAATTTTTTAGTAATATTTTGAATATATTATTAGCAAGTTTCTAATATATTCAGATCACACTTACATCAACCATTTTTAGGAAAAAATGACTGGATACATACTTTAGCTTAGCCCATGTTCAGTCTGCTAACATGGTTGTTGGCAGGGGTTGGCTGGCTTAAGACCTTTCTACAACCAGCCACTAGGGTGCGATCAAGAGCTTTTATGCGTTGAGTCCAAAATCACACACTATGCACTCCATGTTCATTATGTCTACTAATATTCAACCTACTTTTGTGTAAATAAGCAGTAGTATGATAATACTGTGGACACCCAGCTCAGCCTGATTCATGTCACATCATGAGAGCCACCTTGCTAGTTTGAGCAATGTAACCATGGTACCCTGTGCCAGTGATGAACCAAAATAAATAATATATGATGCCTAGCAGAGTAAAATCACACTTCCCACAC
Organism: Ctenochaetus hawaiiensis; assembly: GCA_029783645.1. NCBI lineage: Eukaryota > Metazoa > Chordata > Actinopteri > Acanthuriformes > Acanthuridae > Ctenochaetus > Ctenochaetus hawaiiensis. Next base: position 12,049,728 of record JAPZDY010000008.1, on the reverse strand, counting down.
TTCACTTTTTTAACGTGAATGTAACTGATGGCAAACCAGAACTATTTTGGTTGCTGTCCACCGTTGTTTATGCTGTTGCTGTTGTTGTCAATCTTACTGCGTTGAACTGTCGGATATTATTCTGATGTAGTATCCGGTGCTTGAGTTCTGTAATATTTCCCTGGGAATAGGATGCACTTTGTGTGCTGTTGATTTCACATACAAAAAAAACCCCAAAACAAACCAAAACCCCTCACATAGTGTTTTACTAAAAAGAAAGGTAATGTGGATTTTGGACACAACCAAGTAGTTCAGCTCTACATGTGTGCATTTCTTCATTTATACGTGCAGTCAGTGATCTAAACAAGGAAGCAGCCATTTTAAATTTAGTAATCTGCCTGGACTACCTCTTGCATTACATTAATAATCCACTAGAGGGCAGTTTACATGAGCAGGACTTTATAAATATATTTTTAGGTAAAATTGATCTCTTTGACAAACAAGAGGTCTCATGATCTCATACATGAAAAATGATAAAAAATAAGATTATTCACTTTTACTTTTAAAATCAGTCCAAAATGTAGCTGTCTAGTGAAGGGGACTATAAATAAAGAATGGCCAACATATATTAGCACAAACTGGGAGGAGTGGCAAATGCAAACACAATCAATGCAATTGGCTATAAGTGCAGTATGTATACCAACAAACTGGCATACATTTCAAGAAGCCAATAATTTAATATTGTTGAGAAAATAGGTGTGCCATATTTTAACGTCCTATTGCTCAGAAGACAGAACTTGCATAAAAATAAAATGTTCAAAATACTGTAGTCAAAATAACGTACAAGCATCATAGCAAACTGCAGCATAACAAGCATAAAATCCCTAAACTTAATCATACTTTACCATACAAAATGACAGCTAATATCATGAATGCACTTAATATTGTGTCTGCTGGGCACTGGTAATATTTAACGTTATGTATAAATAACAAAACAGTTATCGTGCAACAGCTGACAATACTAGAAGTATCTCATACTGCAACGTTAAGTCCCGATATGAATAATATTTAATTATGAAGCATTTACTGATGAGTAAACTATACAAAATAAACTAAAATCTGTCCCTTACACAAATGTCACCAATGTAAAAACTGCTGTGGGTGTGCGGCTCACACTAGTGTCACAGTGTAGCACGCTGACAACGACAAGCCGGGTCACTAAACCGGCCACGCTGCGTCTTCCGTCTTGAGGATGCCTACAGCTTCCTCACAGATATTTACCTCGTCCAGCTTTCGGTGAGGGTTAACGTTAACGTTAGTAGTCGCTGTGCCACCTCCGACAGGGCTAACGTCTTCCACTTCCCCTGGCCCTCAACTGTGTGTGTCGGTAAGCTGCGTCTGCTCCTGCTGATGATTACAGATACTCATCCGAACAGCATCCTCAGTCTACGCACGCCGCTGTATGAAGAATGAAGTCAAATATGAGAGGTAATGTCCGCAAACCCCCCTCCAGAGGAAGCGTTAAAGTTATTTTTGGTCCAGCTTTTGTCCCTTTCTTCCCCTGTAGAGGAAAAAAATGGCGCTCAAGTTCAGGATCTGACGTAGCTACCCTAATTTGCATTAGGTACAAACTGACCAATGGGAAGGTTTCCAAGCCCAAAAACTAAAAAAACTTTTTTTTCTTTCATCAAGACTGTCATTGCTGTTCAAGAATGTCCAGGTGACAAGTTTTATTGCTATGTTTTTGATTTTCATAAAATCACTGCCTTGTTAATTGTACTTTTGTGTTAACCATCATATAGCTAGGTTGGGGGGCGTGGCTACTGCGACACCCACTGGCAGTCACATGGTACATGACCAAAGTTAACCAATGAGCTGTCGAGAAAATGAGCTAAATGGGCGGTTCTAGAAATGTGACGTCATGTCATGCTACTTTTTTAACCAATTACAGTAAACCACCAATAGGTGGTTGATGATAGGAGAGAATTAAATTGATAGGAAAGATGTGTCTAGCTAGCATAGCATAAAATGATGTGTGTTTTGATTCTGTCGAACGATTTCAAAAAAATTAATGGCTAGCTACTGCCGCATATTAATTTACATCAAAAGCGAACCTTAGTCTTAGATTTCAATGTTTGCCCATTTGTAAAGCCTGATTCAAACCTTTTTCTTAAATTATGTCAGTTCTTTCAACCAAACGACTTAAGAAAATGTTCAGGCTTTTAAAAGTTGATCAAAAACCAAGACACCCGTCTAAATGAAGGCCAAGCAAATATTCTCTACCAAAAGGTCAGTTTGTTTGGAGACAAATTTACATTTTGTTGCAATGATAGTGTGATGTTTCTCCACACTATAGCTTCTTCACTGCGAACTTGGTACCAAATTTTTTCTTATGTTGCCAATTAACTGTACCATTTTTGATTGCTGAATCATATTATCAGCTACTTAAACAAACAATGACATACAAAAACACAAACCAAGACATTATTGCGCGCCTTTATCCACACAAATTTGCCCATTACAACTCCCTTATTAATAATTCCATAGGAAATGCTTTGAAACTGGTTAAACACAAGAGTGTCAAGCGTCAATATTTGTGGTGGTCGAACTTTGAGATGCAGCAGTGGCATCTCAAAGGTAAGTCTGCAAAAAAGCCAAATTAAATGGTGTCACCTCAGAACCCAAAGTAGAAGAAGGCAAAGTTTTTTTTATTTTTTTAATTTTTCAGTGAGACTCCTTATATCACTAAATACCTAACTAAAAATGGATACTCAATAAACCACGTAGTGAGTCACTAGCCAAAATCAACACTTTCATTTCATTTAATACTTCCTCATACTGACCTGGCAGTGGATCAAGAGTTACTCCACAATCATGTCATTTCAAATCTGTCACCTCTGTTGTAAACTTGTATTTGCATAATCTAGTGTGTGTGTGTACAGTGACATATTGTGGGTTCAGACAAGTGTGCTTTGTTCCTTACAGACTAAGCTGTCTGCTTTGTTATTATGATCGTAACCACCCCAACACCAACAAACTTTCTGACCACACTGACAGGCAGTGAGTTGCATATGACAGTGTGATACTTTACTGATTTATTTGTCTTATTTTGAAACTAATGAGCATGTCTTACCCATACTAAACCCCTTAATTATTGCTAAAATGGCTAAGCTGATAGGAAAGCTTCCCTCCCTTCCCCAATTGGTATATTGTCATACAACACCAAGAAATATGTCAGTGGCTGTAATTCATTTTGAAGCAAATTTTCTCCCAAGGCAAGTCATGGCTTCACATAAGACATGTTTACATTCATCTTTCCATAATTTTTTGTGATTCTGAGCACAGTGAGCAATGGCTTAAGATGGTTGCCACAATTTTTGCCTCTTTTTGGAAGCCTCTTTTAAATATGCAGGTAGGAGCTTAGTGTTTTCTTCAGGAACACACTGATTCATTTAGAGGTAACTTCCATACAGTAATGGAAATAACAAAAATTTATTTTTTTCTCAAGCCATTTGGCAACTTGATCTGGATTTTCATCGCTCATTTTCTTTGATTAATTAATTTCAAAATGGGTGGCTAATTAAAAAAAGGACTTCATGACCATATATAAAAGAATACAAACTATCAATGCAGAGCTCTTTAATTTGTCACATATTTGTCATCAAAGCCTGTGAGCATGCCAGGTTTGATTGCAACAAAACAGAGCAGTACCTGATTTCACTGATTAAATGCTCTTGTCTGGCTGTAGTATGTAGCCCTAGTGATTTGTTGTTTTCTAGTATCATAAGCTGTTCATTTTTACTGATGTATATTACCAGATAATTTCAATTCATTCTAAGGGAAAAGACATGCATCAAAACACTTTAGAATACTCTGGTGTACCACTAGGATGACAAGGCCATAAAAGCCAGTTTAAGAAAAAGGAATAAGAAGGTTCTTTCATCAAGTTGTAAACAGAATACAATATCATACCTTATCAACAAACATGATACATCAATATGACCGTTTTGTGTAGCTTGTTTCTTTGTTAAGAGTGTTTGTAATGAAGGGATTCAGTGGTGTCTGGGTGAAGGGTACACAGAGATAGCATCACTGAATTTTTATGCCTGTGATGTTTTAGTAGTAATAGATTGCAATGATTTGTGACTATGACAGCTACTATGTTTGCTGGTTATGACAGGGAGAAACATCTCATTCCCAGCTGCAAACAGACCCAAATCTGAATTACAAATTGATTTTAACCACTGTGCAACCAACACCATTGTAGATCAAAAACATATGGCTTTCAATTATGTTGGCAGTAAAGATTTTAAATCAAGAACACATGTAGAAATTGAAACTGTTCCAAAGATCACGCATACACAAGAAAGATGATTTCAGTCAGAAATGTATTAAATTAATCACTTTCATTACTTTAACAAGCACAATTTACAGTCAAAAACAGGCTATGGTCCATTAGTGCCTTAGACAAGCAAGTAATTAATACATTAGTCATTTGTGACACACAAGGGCAGGATTCTTAAAAAACTGCAGTTAACTTAGGCCATCTTTGATATTATTAGACATGAGACATTTTGCTGTACATGAGACTGTGCATTATGTCCCTCATAACTTTGGAGAGGCATGAGGAAAAGTCTGACATGTTATTTGTCATTTGCACTGCCTCAAAGAGGTCTGTACAACTAACATGTCTCTAACTTGAGACATGGACATTGAAGTCCACATCTGCCACATACAGAAAATTTATGTTTCAGAAATAGCTCCTTTGCCATTTTTTCAGATCCAGGGATAACAAAGACCAATCCCTTGGCAGGAGACAATACGAAGATCTGAAAAATCAGGGCTGCGTTGTTTAATGTCACAGTATGTTTTTAACCTACAAAAGATTTTGTGCATTTTAAACCTGATCAACCTTTTTTTTTTAACCTTTTTCAAGGAGTGCATTGGGGTGTATCATGCCTTCTAGTAAAGGGAAACCATTGAGGTCACAAATGGCAATCACAGCACACTTAATCCAGGTAGTGTTAAAAAACACATAAATATCCTATCAGGAAAACACTGTTAGATGGGCCACAGCATAATACCTGGGCAAAACACTTAAAGAAGGAGCTTTAAATATGAACCAGTAATATCTGAATCCAATAAATAAAAAATGTCTTGAGGTGAGCTGCAATAAAGAGGTTACTTCATTGTCATAATTTCATTTAAACTTTGCAAAGTGATAGGTCTGAAGTACATAATCCACACGAGACATTGATTCTTTTAAACACTTCAAAAATCATCTACAGACAAAATGTACTGGAGTTGAACAGACACAGGATTTACACGGCTGTCAACATGTAATTAGAGAACATGATTTTAACAAATTGTACATTTTGTAAACTGGATTTGATTTAGGAAACGCACCACCCCAAAACGTGTTGGGGGGGTCCCATCTCCAAAGAGTCGTCCATTTTGTTGCATAACATCATTTGAGCTTGGAGGGAGTTCTTTTAGCTGACAGATTCCAGTCAGAGGAAGGAGCAAATATGAAGATCTTTCATTTAATGTTTTAGACTACTGAGGTATCAGACAACCAATTTTTTCCAAATTCAAGACGTAAAAAAAGTTTAATTCCTGGAAGAAATAATAGGACACTGCATTTTCCAAGGTGGCTGGAATGTTGACCACATTTCCCCTGTTGTCCCTTACACCTTGCTGTCCCTCCTTTCACACAGTGAAAGCAGAGGCTAATGAGGATCTGTGCAATATAATACGGGACAAGGGCAGAGGGTAGTTACGCACTGTACTGGACCATGGAGAAATTCTTTATGGCACTGTCTAGTGCCACACCGGCCTCCTGCATTTCGTACCTGTGAGCAACACCAAGCATAAGGGTCAGCATAAGGGTCAGTTCTCTTACATTCCTAGAATATTTATATTATGCACACATCTTAACATGCTAACTCATTCCATACTCACCAGTCAGAGGTGGAAACAGTGTAGTACACAGGCAGATGGGAGGAGCTGAACTCCTCCAAGCCGCACGTTCCCATGTTGGAGAAGAGAAGCCAGTCTCCCACGCTGAGTTCAGGTAGCAGGCAGCGCTCCACAACATGGTCCAGCTGGTCCAGTGACGGGCCCCACAGGCTGCTGGGATACACAGCCTCCTCAGCACACAGCACATGCTGGAGAGAGGAGAAGAGTGTCATCAAAATTGGGCATCAATCAGAAATGTTACTGATTGCTTCTAACAACCTAAAGACCTTCTGTTACGGTTAATGACATCTCTAGCACACATTAAATTCTATTCTGCTCACTGACCAGAGGTCTGTGGGTGTAGAGAATGAATTACAAAAGCCCTGACACATTACAACACTATCTCTAGCCATCACTACTCATCTTTGTTTATTTTACCTTGATTAATCATTACATTATTAGTAACAGCTGATCAGAGAAGCTACAGTTCCTATTTTACTTAACACTGTCTACTCTGTGTCACTTTATGCTGTTTTATGATTCTAAGGTAAACAAAGCACAGCATAGCAAATTTACTAGTTTGGTAGCCAGCAGCTTTTTTTGTGGGTCACCAGGAACCTTTTTCACTTATGTCATACCTCAAGAGAATAATGATGTGTTTGAATGCCTCAGCTTTCTATACAAGACCCAGAATCATTGTAGGGCCTTTATATGTGACAAGATAAGTCACCATCTTTACCAGTTCTGATCCTGCTTCCCTATATACTAATAATGCATGACCCCTTTCCTCCCTCAACTTGAGCTGCTATCAGATCCTTCTTTCAGTCCTCAATTCTGTTGCCTTTCTTGGGTGGAGGCCTACTAACCTTGTGCACTGATGGGGCAGCGATGGAGTTTCCCAGCAGCTTGAGGTTGAATGGGCCATAAACACCCTCATTCATGTAGTACAGGAACTCAGTGTCCTCACTGTTGTCACCTGTGTAAATATAGTGGATTACCATGTCAGATATATACAACATTCTGTATTATCCACAAATTGGGGACATGGTTGTGATGGTTTTGTTAAGGTTATGAAACACTGAGGTGTAAAATGATCCTGACCCAACAAATGTGGGAACACAAAACATTCTGTACTTTTTTAGACGGCATGTAATTACCAAGACGTATGCACAATCAGGATGCAGGCACAGATATTAGTCAAATTCAACTGGACCACAGCAGACAAAAGGAACCTCTGTGAGAGTAAGTAACTCACCTTGACCAAGGCTGTCCCATTGGTGGGTCACCGCCTTTTTGCCAATCACATTGACAGCCAGGCTGAAAGCTGAGGCCACATAGAAGTTGCCAGGCTGGGCCAACACTTGCACGCCAGACAGTGGGCTGAAGTAAGCATCCAGCAGCGGCCTAACCGCAGACTCAACCTGCACACACAAAATCAAGGCAAAAGATTAAATACAACATATGCTAGAACTCTAGTGTTAGGCAATAAATGATCTCAAAGCACAAATCCATTTATTAAATAATCCAGAGTTGCATTTGTGTTGGTATCTTACAACACTGTTGTAAGTACACAGCTTAGCTAGATTATTCAAGTGTCCTTCACTAAAGTGGTCATAGCTAAGAAAATTAAGTACATGCAATTACAGCACTTTTAAAAAGTTTCATAGTTTCACTTGTTTTTGTCAGTTCAGTTTTACATTTGGCTCTGTGCCACTTACCTGTTTGAGCTGAAACTCTGAGCCAGTAAATCCACCACCAATGTCAAGGATGTTCATGTTAAAGCCCAGATCCGCCTAAACAACAAAAAAAAACTGTTAGTTGTTTCCCTATATTATATATTATTATATATCTAGCAAATTCCTTTAGGTTAATAATTTTATAAATAATGACATTTTCATACCGCCATATCAAACACACAGCGGGCATCTGACAATGCGTGGGTGTAGGCCTCTTGCAGGTCTTGGCAGGAGCTGGGGATATGAAACGTCAGGCCCACTACCTGGACTCCCAGGTCCTTGGCTGCTTCCAACAGGTGCCTGCAGCTCTTCAGAGAGAAGCCAAAGTCCATGCTGGTCTCAGCTGCATGGGCCTGGGTGGTCAACTGCAGCAGTAACCTAGAGGAGATTAAAAAGAAAAAAATCAGCCTGTGATCAAAACATTAAGAACGGCTTTCACAGTTTTCTGTCATGTTTCAGCCTGAGGCTTAATTAGTTTGCTCCCATGTCAAATCAGTAATTCCACTGTCAAATTTTCAGTTTATAGATCTGCATGGGGATTAAAAGTAGCTTAACATGATTTCTTACTTTGCATTAGGGTGCAGGCGGGAAATCTTGGATAACTCTGCCTCATTTTCACACACAAGATGCTGGATGTTGTTCTTGGCAGCGTGTTTAATGTGTGCCAGCTGCTTACAGACACCTGACAGGATGATGTTTTCCGACAGCACGCCATGCTCCAGCACCAAGTTCACTTCAGCCTGGGGTAAAGAGGACACACATGTCAGTTAAATAATTGCATCAAAGTTTAAAAGCCCCATCGAAACAATCAAAAAGGTACCAAGTGTGTTGTATAAGTCCAAAGGATGACAGTCATCAGCTGATTAGTAATCAGTGCTTGTAATGTTATTGCCCAAAATGATTAATTGCTCTCATGAGAGGGATGAAGCACTGTGCTGCTTATAACAATACATAAAATCAGAGCTATCTGAATTTGATTCTGTAAGGCAACAAATTTACCTTGTTGGTACAAACGAAGCCCAGGCCCAAAGAGGCCAGCACTTCGATGACTGCAGGGCTGCTGTTGCACTTGACTGGGAAGTAGGGCTGCAGCTGTGGCATTACACTCTGCCAGCACATGTGCTGCCGCATCAGGGCACCAAGGTTACCCACTGCGAAGGCACTCTTCTCCACCTGGAAACAAAAGACCATAGGACAGTTGCATTAGGCACACAAAGCAACTGGTTAAAACCACTAAAAGCCAATCTTACTGATAGCCTATGACTCACCATCAAACAGATAACAGTGCTAATGACAGTGTCATGAAAGCTATTTGAAGTATTTTGAGAATTTCTTCCACTGAAACCTGAAGCTATTAAAAGGCCTGCGGAAGTGAAAGCTGAACTGACCAGTGCCTGCTCGCAGATGTGTCCGTCAATAACATCTTCAATAGTCATTCCTCCCTCTAGGAGTTCAATGATGTAGCTGGGTTTGTCAGCGAATCCTTTCATCTTAACAGTATTCCACTTAGCCAACAATCATAAAGAACAGATACGCAAGTCAAGGGGTCACGACTGAGCCAATGGGGTCCTGCCGGTATGCAACAAACTAGAGAGAGAGAGATTTTAAAAAAAGCACTGTTAGTACAAGCACAACAAACTTTTTTTCAGTTGTTTAACCAAGTTAATGAAATACAAAGGCATAGGGTAATGAACTTTTACTAGATGCATTTCCACTGGACACACCTATCCTCTCCAATGATCTGTGTTTTATTAACCAGAGGCTTAAGTTTTCTATCAGTCATTCTTACTTTTTACCCCCTCAAAAAAGTTTTAGTCAGTAAAGTCTACTCAGAACAAAATTAAACTGGACTTTGCTACATGTGTGTATGCGTGTTTGTGTAAGTGACATGCGTCTTTTCTATACAAAAGACCCTGGGTCACTTACATGGACAAGTCAGGAGATGGACCTGTCCCGCTATCAGCTAGGATCCCAAGGTGGCTCAGCGTTGAAGTCAAAGTGCTCCCGGTAAAGAGCCGCCCCTAGGCCCTCTGGGTAGCGTTCATACACCTGTGCAGAGACAGGGGAGCCCTAAGGGCCAAACACACATGGAAATGGATATTAATACACAGGAAAACTAAAACGAACAACATTATATGTACCATGCGTTTATCACAAGCGAAATAATGAAAATGCAGCGTCCATAAAGAGACCTGTCAGTCACTGTTTATTTTGCCATGGTAAAGTTTGCCGCTATCTAGGCTATATGATATCATGTTTGTTGTCACTATGGTCCAAATTTCACCGTCACAATCGATAATATTAAGCAACTCTCGCGCCGGTTTACATAGCTTATTTTATGTTTGTTTTGTTTAGTTATTTGAACCAAAACGATCACTCAACACATAACATTTGACTTAATCATTATCTCACCTGTCTGTTTTTAACACTATTAGCTTATTCAAAGATGGGCGACAATTGTCTAAATAAAACATTATAACATAGCACGTAGGGTCACAAACAGACAAAAGAGATATTATTGCATTGCGTCACCTAAATAAAATATAACTTAGTACCACAGTCGTCATCTAAAACGATAAAGTGCGGTTGCGTTGAAAATAGGAAACGCCATTGCGAGAAAAGCACTGAGGGATTCCTGGCAGCGAGCTACGTTAGCTGGCTGCCGACGGCACGTCGAAGGAAGAAGCTTAGGTTAGCACTGTATTATGTTTTTAAAAAACCCAACAACGTCAAGCGATGATACAAAACAAGGACAAACACAACAGTGGGATTTTAAGATACCTTTAAAATTTTGTAATTCTTTTAAATTCAACATAGAGGCATGTTGGAGACACATAATTCAGTGAATCGGTTTGTCATGTGCGGCAAGGAGGCAGAAAGACCAGCCCGCCATGTTACGTCCGCCTGCCGAATCCAAGGAACTCAACCGAAGTATTTCGCTTTACTTACGTGAGATAACGGCCAGAATGTTTTGGAAAATCGTCTTCTCTTTTTCGGCGGAATTTTTAAAGAGTAGTGGGAACAACGATATAAGAAAGAAAGAGGGCTGTTTTTGCCATATGTTTAGATGAGTGGACGAGAGTCGGTTGAATTGCGTCCTCTGTCTGCCGATGGGTGGAGAAGAACTGAAGCCGTGCAGGCGAAGTGGAAAAGGTAATCAAGAGCCTGTGGGCGGGGCATTACGTTCGGTTCCACCAATGAGCTTTCGGCATTTTTGAGACCTTACCCAATACGTATTTCCGAACATTATAAGGGCCGCCGTAGATTTATGATGTTGCATAACCATAAAACTTTCCGTAGATGGCCACTAGTTTTAGCCGCCCAGCCCAAAATCTCCACTGCTCTTGTTTTCATGGGATCACTTAGACACCTTACACTTGTTGTTCAAGTCCAGCTGCCATGATTTAAATGTAGGTCATGGTTCTACAACAAAAACACTCAATTTTACACAGTCCACTTATACCTACAGCCTTCAGTGGATGTGAATAACACTATGCAGGGCTGTCAGATACAGTCGACAGTACATTAAATCAAAATATTTGACCATTCAAATCCAATTTTTTAAGTACACATGCCAGTGTAGTCTTAAAAAACACTCACAACTTTCCTATGCTGGACTAAAGAAGGACTCATACATTAGTCTTGACCAAGCTCTGACGCTTAATTGCCTAGAAATGTGGTAGGCTGTCTGGTCATTCATTGTAAACACAGCTCTGCTGAATTTGTAATTTTGATTTTAAGGATTTTATAACTTACAATTCTGTTTTTTTTTTCTCAATTGTTTGGTGTTCTCACTTGGTTTGTTCTGTGAAAAAAGTTGCTTTTAGCGTTTACTTTTAACGTTTCACTCTAACTTTGAGCATTCATGGATGCTTTGAGGATATTTCTATTTTCCTTGCTTTTATCTCCTTTTTAGGTTTGTCAAAGACGACCCTATCTTGCTGGTCACAACTTGTTTCCAATGATAACATGCCCATCATAATATAAACTTAAAGTCCTATTCAGTACTTTTCTTAGACACAACTATACATTCAGCCAGTGCAAAGCTAGATTATTTTTTTTCAAACCGTATTCACTAGCATGGAAAAAAATTTCTGAGCACAGTCCTTATTGCTGGGACAGTTTTATTTTTTAAGAAACTCAGTGGGTTAAAAGCCTTTTCCTTATAGCAAACTCCATCAATCAGAGGTTGATTTTGTCTTGACAACATTGCTGAACTTTGCTTAAGACTTTAAAGTAGTTGTGTAGTCCCAACAAACACAAACAACACACAAAAGACAAAACAGAAAATAAACCCAGTGTATCTGCATTTACTCTGTCCCTGTTTGTGTTTCATGAAATCTGGGGGATTATTACGATTCAAGAGCTTATTGAATATTTTGTTGACTAGTCCCTAAGCCTTTGTCACACTCACTTCCAACTCTTAGTCCAACTATTAAAATTAAATGTTTTACGCAGTTTACAAAAAATGTTTTCTTGCAAAATTGATCAAATTAAGCATGGTGGTCAGGAGTTCCTTACAACACTGAATCACTGGCAGGAAGAGCACAAAATATCAGCCTGCAGCCACCTTACTCATATGACTCTTGGAGGAACACTGGAAAAACATGCTGCATGGCTTCATCTGCTTATATAGCTGTCTGGTTGTCCCATAGCGCTTATCTTTATTTTATGACAGTCTCTGCAAGGAACATTGTGCTTGTAAAACAACCTGGCCTAAAATACGTCAGATCCTAAACAACAAAGCGAAGTCTTTCATGGATGCATACAGACACATATTTTGAAGGCTCTTATCCATTATTTAGTTTAGAAAATGAGGTGACTGGTTTAAATGTATGGATTCATGCTGTACAGTTATGCCAATGGCCCTTAGGTTAACCACTGGAGTAGCTGATCAAATATGGCCATAGACTTTCTGTGAGATAACTCCTCTCTGAGGAATAAAGTATTTCTAGCTGGCCCTGTAACTGGAATCTTAATCTACGTGGAACTTATAGGACAGTCAAGTCAAGTTTTAGGGTTAGGATTAACCCTAACTCTTTGACAATTAAAACAAAGTGTGTATTTAAGTGAGCTAAGAAAGTTTCACTCTGCCAATTAAGTTTTTATTACATGATATCATATCATATT
>JAPZDY010000008.1:12009234-12036825 GCA_029783645.1 Ctenochaetus hawaiiensis | reverse complement strand
TCATATTATTTGTTTCTCAATTTGAATAAGCCTTTGCGGTTTAAAATGGTATCATCCTTTTTTAAATTTATTCCTTCCCTCTTTTATGGAACAAAATGTCAAAAAAGTCATTAAATAAAAGTAGGGTATGTGCTCGAAGGCTTGCAAAAGGTCCATGAGAGCAGAGATAAATTCGATTTTGTGCTTCAGTTCCAGTGATTTCAGTTAAATGCCTTCACTGTCTTCAAGAAGGAAATACAATTTTGCGATTATAACAAACAAAAGCATAAATAAGACATTTTCCATACCTCAAGCATTCCCACAAATCCAAAATAAAATCATTTTCCAAACTATGAAGAGCTTAGGAAAACAACCAAGTGTAAGGCAGATATATCTAGCAGTATTAGCCCATTGCAGACATATTGGTATGACAGCTGGTAAGTGACAAGAAATGTTGGTAAAGAAATGCCCAAAACATTTTGTCTTTATTATATAGTGTGCTGTCTAGGAAGAGCTATTTATAACCTTTTTTTCAAATTTTATAATGTCCCACATAATACAGAGCCTCTTGCACAGTGCACGTTTAGATTTGCCACAGTGAGAAAAGCACAGGTGTTAATAATAACATTGACAATGGCTCTCTTCCATTAAAGAGTCCTAGTAAGTCAGTGGGACAGTGAGACAGCATGCATAATACCAGGTTACTAAAGGTAAAGCACCTAAATTGCATTCAGCCATAACTAATTTGTTTACATATGGTTTTCTAACTTTGTTAAAATGTCTTCTGTGAAAAAGGCCTTACTCTTAAAATGACAAATTTAACATTGATATCCATGTCAGCCTAATAAATCAGTGTTGGTATGACTTTGATATGTTTGGATCGAAAACAGCTCAGATGTGATGACACATTTTCACATGTTACTTGTAAGTGTGGGTGAGAGAGTAACCATATTAAATCCTAAGTCTCTGGATTTATATTAAACCCCAGGATGAGTGTTAGATCAGATGAAAATAAAGGATCATTCTTTGTTTATTTATATGGCTGATTATCATCGCTTAAAAAATACTTGACATATGGTAATGTGTGCAGAGCAAATTAAATCTCGCAGATCATATCAGGAAAATGGACAGGGATGACTGAGGAAGGAACAAACAGCTGTATTAGTCCCCCGTAATGGAAATGGTTGTTCATATACTCCAAATAACTACCCACATTAGTAAGACAGTAAGGCAGTACTTAGATGCTACCAGAAGAGGTCGGTATTGAGCAGTGTTGACTAAACTACCAAAACAAACATCTATGCCACCTTCAGACTATCGGAAAAACTGGATTTACGATGTTATTAAAAATTATACAGCTGATATTAATCTGAATTTCCATGAATGTGAGATACTAATTAAGTGGGAGACAACCGATCAAATTAACTAGTGATAAAATCTACCGAAATCATTTGAATCTAACAAAATTAAGGTCCTGCTGTACAAGATTTACACTAAAGTTATCTTTTAAAAAAAGTAAAGCAAAAGCCAAACACAGCCAAAAACTACTTCGCAGGCAAGCACTACTATTACTTGGAGTTTTGGCTCTGCGTTTATTGTTTTTGCTCATATTTGAACCTTTTATTTTTTTTACGTTTAGCTTTGTTCATCAATTATCCATCACGTATGTGCCCACCACTTTTGGCCACTTTTCTTTACTTTTTTTTCGAGTTAACTGAATGTATCCTTTACGTCAGCTAACAATACTTGCTTGCTTATGTGTAATAATAGTATAATACATTCTAGCCTTCATGTAGTGTTTCTCACTTTATTTTCAGACGCTGAACCTAACGAGGATCTTTCTGTCACGTGAACGCAGCACATTGCGCAGAAGCCCTCGCGCAGGCGCACAACTCCTGCTATGATCAGCTGACAGTGAATGAGATGCTCTGTTGAAGGACCATTGAGTCGAAAACCTGCTATTATCTGCGCAATGTGTGGGAAACTGTGACTATTTAACTGAATAACACCGCGTGGACTAAATACTGAAGCCAGTAAACACATCGGTAAGTACGTAAAAACACCGATAAATGACGTCGTGACAGCGTGAGACTGCAATGCAAACAAGCTCGTGTCAGCAGCAAGCTAACGTTGAATATAATCATATATGACCAAGGTCCATTTTATTATATTGAGAGGAAAATGAACGCATCAAACCTAAAAAGCAGTGACATTTTAGTAACGAGATTTTAGTCATGTGATAGCCTTTTTTAAGAGGAGGATCAGCGAGTATCATGTCCTCAACAGAACAGAAACTGATCATATGACAGTCCATCAGCAGACATGGGGACCTGTCTGTCTCCACTGAGCTTTACTGATGCAATCAGTGTGCGAGCAGTGTCCATGTTACAGCTATGGGTAAATGGGAGGAAGTGCATGTATCAGACGCAAAACAAAGGTCAGAGGAGGAACAAAGAACTTAAAAATATGACTCACATTCATGTGGGGACACTAACACATTTGATATCTATCCTTAATGCTGTAGTGGAAAAGCACTAGTAGCTTTTAACTCTTTAGTAGCTCTTAAGTAGGCACATTTTTTTTATAAATAAAAAAGTGTGCCTACTAAAGAGGAAACCAAAGTATAATCACCAAAATAAACTTGAATATCAAAAGAAACAATACATATTTTGTAATGTTTTTCATAGTATAATATATTATTTTTTTATTATGAATAATCATTGCTCGTGTATAACATGTTAGCTTGATTTTATTGTTGTTGAGGAGTCAGTTTCAAGTACTTTAATAAATAGTTGTGTAGTTATATATATATGCTTACGTACATATACATATACCAAGGCATATGTTTTATATCTTCAAATGCAAATTAATCATAACATCCTAGGTAACTTCCAGCTATAATTGTAAGGTAAGTGTAGTGGATTAAAATTACGATGCTTTTCTCTGAAATGCAGTGGTTTTTGAAGCTTAATTGATATTATGTACTTACCTCTTCAGCATGGTACTTGTTGTTATAGTTAGTCCTGCATATGGTGGCTTTCATGTTTGACTTACATGCATAAAATGCAACATTCAGTTCCAGGGAGATGCAGTATATCTCAAAATACGAAGTCCTTCTCTATATTCATGTTTTTGATAAATTTTTGCATTGCACCCAGACAGACACCCATGAAAGCACACACAGCAAAGACAGAGAGTCTCTGTCCCAGGCTGTAGTAAAAACCAGATAATGTGGCTGTGAGGCGACAGTGCTAACCACTGAACTAATTCAACAAATTAGACACCAGACAAATCAGTTAGAATAAAGTGTACCCGCTCAGGGATCACTCCTATAAATCTTCAAGGAAAAATAATGACGGTTTGAATTTCTGATGGCTAACAGATTATTATCATTAGCCCGCTCTTCATAAAATAACTCTCTGTAGTCACAGTAGAGCTCCAGTGATACTCTGCCTCTCTTTGCCCTCAGTGATTTCCTCATCTCAAAGGCCCTGTGGACAAACTTCTGAACAGCAGCCATGACAGAGTTCTGGTTGATCTCCGCTCCGGGGGAGAAGACGTGCCAGCAGACCTGGGACAAGCTGATGGTGGCCACCACACGCACCAACAACCTGTCCACTAACAACAAGTTCAACATCCCTGATCTCAAGGTTAAACAGCCGTCTGTGTTCCTCCCTTCTGGAGACTTGCGACATGTGGTCGCAGTAGCTGACAAGTTTGTACTTTTTGTCTCTAACAGGTGGGAACACTGGATGTCTTAGTGGGTCTGTCGGATGAACTCGCTAAACTAGACACTTTTGTGGAAAGGTAAACTTTGCATTCAGAAATATCTATTTCTACCTGTTATCTTTTAGTGAAAAATGTGTAAAATGTGTGCCTCTGTATTTGGTGGGCAGTTCCAGATTTATGAACTGACTATGAATTTATGAATTGTTTCGTGTCCTAAAATGAATGTCACGCATCCTTGTTGTCATCTCTTTTTTCATCTCCCCACTCAACTCCTCTCCTTATCCCATGTTGTGTTTCAGTGTGGTGAAGAAGGTCGCTCAGTACATGGCCGATGTTCTGGAGGACAGCCGAGACAAAGTCCAGGAGAACCTTCTTGCCAATGGAGGTAATCACCATTAATCATCAGACGCTGACTCTCTTTAATAGCTGACTGACAGAAGGCAAAGAATGTGGCAGAAAGCAAAGAACAACATATTGGCATACATAAGTTTAAGAAAAAAACATGATAGATTATTGTAGATTAAAAGTATATATTGATACCCTCTTACAATATAAAGCCTATGGAAATGGAGGGGACTAAAGCTGTTTTTTTTTTTACTATCTACAGTTGACCTGGTGACTTACATCACCAGATTTCAGTGGGACATGGCAAAGTATCCAATCAAGCAGTCATTGAAAAACATTTCTGAGATCATCTCCAAGGTATGTTGGAAAATGTGCTGGCCTGTAGACTTCATGTTTGAATCGGTCTCTACTATTCATCCTTTCCTACTTGCTTTCTAGCAAGCAACTCAGATAGACAACGACCTGAAGGCCAGAGCTTCAGCCTACAACAACCTGAAGGGAAATCTGCAGAACCTGGAGAGGAAGAATGCGTGAGTAACAGAATAATGTCTTTACATCAGCTATTTGGTGTCTTTAATGTGAATCCAGCACAGTTTGATGTAATGATCTTTTGTATGAATATCATCTGTGGCCAACACACAGCAATCTCAATCAGAAAAGACAGAACTCTTTTTCTGTTTCTTGAGTTTTCCTCTCAGATGCCTTTTAAACACGTGTCCTTGTAGACATCGTCCTCTCCCCCTGATTTCCTGCTGCAGTTTCAAAACTTGTTTTTCTTACCAAAATGTAAATGTACAACCTGTTGCAGCCTCCTTTGTATGGTTGTGTATCGCTAAGAAAGGTGGGATAGAAATCCATAAAATAGCTTGGTAAAATTTATACAGACCTTCTGCAGCGCACAGACTGTAATTGGACTCAAGTTGCCCTACAATCTGAACTGTGTGTGTTGTTTTCTTAGTGGGAGCCTGTTGACCAGGAGTTTGGCTGACATAGTGAAGAAAGAGGACTTTGTACTGGACTCTGAGTATCTGATTACCATGCTGGTTGTAGTCCCAAAGTAAGTAAATTTACATCAGTGCATCCAAGTCAGGGATGTATTGCCACTCATGTATTGTAGTTAAAACAAATGACTCCTGACTATAGTTACATTTAAACAGTCTGACAATGGATTTTTATTTTGTAGAGAGGTTCATTTGTTTTAATACTACTTTTTAAAGGCACAATGTGATTTATAAGGTGTGGTTCACTCAAATGTAAAGAATCTAACCATACAAATGTTCAGATTGTAATAAAATATATTTTAAAGCATTAGTATTGGGATTAGCCTCAAAATTTTTTTAGATGTAAAGTACATTGCTGTTAGTTTTCCTTTTTCTCCTTCACTAGGACAAGCTATGCAGACTGGCAGAAGACATATGAGACCCTGGCAGAAATGGTGGTTCCACGCTCCACTAAGTAAGGAACGAAAAAAATTTAAAAACCATAGGGAAGTAGACCGTTCAAATATAAATCATTTTTTACTCTGCCACTGCAGCCCAGCGTCAGTAGTTCACTTTAAGCCGCAATTTTTACATCTCATTTTCTTGAGAAATGTCTCACTTTCTGTTCTCACTTCGTCACACATGCTGAAAACCTGCTAAAACGTGTCAAACATCCTGTGCACATCCAGCTCTCATGCTGGATACTCTCATCTCTCATCATACCCTTATCTGTGATTTTTTTTTTATGCTCACTCCCCCCAGGTTGCTTTTCGAAGACAACGACAGCGGCCTGTTCAGTGTCACTCTCTTCAGAAAGGCTTTAGACGACTTCAAGCACAAGGCCAGAGAAAACAAGTAAAAGACTCTTCTGTTTTACCACAAGAACATGAGCTGTCTCGAGAATTAGATGTGTAAAGCTTATCAGAGGGAGATCTCTACTTGAGCTATGTTTCAGTTTTGTTTGATTTTTCTTAATGACACCTCATAAGCGAAGCAGATGACCCATTGTTAAATGCAGGAACTGACTTGTTAAGCTTTTAAAAGGTTCTATGATAAAATCAATTTTATCCGAACTCGATAGAGGAATCTCAGTGTGTGTTTATGTGCTTGTATTCAGGAGTGCCCTTGTGAGAATGTTAAGTTTGCTGACAGTTGTTCACCAGCTCTCTGATGTTTATCCTGACTTAGGTTTACAGTGCGAGACTTCCAGTACAATGAAGAGGAGATGAGGGCAGACAAAGAGGAGATGACACGTTTGTCCACCGACAAGAAGAAACAGTTTGTAAGTCTGATGTTTTTTTCCTCACTATGTATAGTGTTGAGAAGAGATTAAGAGCCTAAAAACGAGATGCTTTATTAATATTTGGCTCCAGATGTGTGTTTGTTTTTTAATTGAAAGCATGACCATTTATGGTAATCTGTTATATTTCCTACTGGTTATTCATTTACACATTTATTATTATAATACATCCACAATGGGATGTTGATGCAAGTTGACATGTAGGTGATCTTTTTGTAGAAATGACTGAAATGCTGTCTCTGTCAACTTAGGGGCCTTTGGTACGATGGCTGAAAGTGAATTTCAGTGAAGCTTTCATCGCATGGATTCACATTAAAGCTCTGCGTGTGTTTGTAGAGTCAGTATTGAGGTGAGCAGGTTAAGACTCAGCAGCAGGTTCATCGGTCTGATACTCTTTCCATGTAGATTTTTTTTCATTTATTTGTTTATCCATCCATCCATCCATCCAGCCATCCATCCATCCATCTGTCCTTGTAATATAAGATTTGTTTGATGTTTGAGCTGTGAAGGATGAAACATGGCCTGACAGACTTGTGTTTCACAGATATGGTTTGCCAGTAAACTTCCAGGCCATGTTGCTGCAGCCCAACAAGAAGAACATGAAGAAGCTGAGGGAGGTGCTGTACGACCTGTACAAACACCTGGACAGCAGTGCTGCAATCATTGATGTGAGTCTAAAATGACTGAGGAATCAGGCCATACTCTGTTTGCATTTAAGCCAAATTTACACCAAATACTTTGACGATAGTACTCTAGAAACACGTATATTACCCATAAAAAATGTACCTGAACTCTGGGTCTGTTTTGTAATTCTGCTGCTGACCATTTTCTAAAGTGTAGACTGGGTTCTGACAGCAGCTTTAGGGCTGACCTCATGTTTTTTTGGAAAGTCTGGAAACAACAGACCGTACTTATCTTGATCTTGAGAGGCTATGACGTTCAACAACTAATGCACTATAACTTTAAGTGTATATTTACTGCCAGATTGACTACTTACTGTTCATGTTTTATACTGCTACGCTTGCATTCACCATCACCAGGAAACCAAGTCACCCTTTATTTCTGTTACTATACTTAGTAAACACACATTTTCTAAGCTGTGACTCACTGATGCCACCTGGCTGCAAACAAACGTGACAGCAACGACAAAATCTTAACTGATTTTGAAAGATTTTCTTCACCAATGCAATAAATTAATGTTTTTTAATGACTAAAAAACATGCAAAGTGTTTTTTTTTAAACAGATTTAAGTAATATTCTAAAGATAAAGTTTCTTTCAGGAGCCCTGAACTCCTGGCTGAGTTTTCATGCATGTAAAGGAAGAAAGAAGCTTTGTTCAGCAAATGAAACACATAAATGTGGATTGTGAAAATGGGGACACAGACATGGGTTATGTGCGTGATTTTGTATTTCTGATGTGCTTGCAGGCCTCTATGGACATCCCAGGGCTGAACCTGAGCCAGCAGGAGTATTATCCCTATGTTTACTACAAGATCGACTGCAACCTGCTGGACTTTAAAGTCTAGATACAATACATCACCATCATCATCGCCATCATCATCATCACCCTCATTATTATCATCATCTGTTTGTGTGCAATAGTGCCCCCATGTGACATGTTCCAGTTCTGAGCTTTAATTTATTTCCACTCCCACAATTTTCCTCCTGTTTCTTAACTTCTGTTTTACAACCTTTTACCTTGCTCATGTTCCTGTTACATTGCTGGGTCCATACTGAATATGCTGTTAAACTTTTGTTTTCATACACCCGACAAGTGTGGGACCTCTTTGCTTGTTGACATTTCCTTTTTTGCAGCACACTGTAAAAAGTCAATCGCTTCCTTGATTTCTCCCATCGAAAGGCTGACATTCCCTCATGGCATTAAAGGACATGTAAAAATACTGTTTTTTTTTTTTAAACTGTTTTTTTCTTGTCATTCTATTTTATTTAAAGTAACAAAAATGGTACATATGTGGGTCTGGGTGGGGTTTGGGGGGGGTATAGGAGAAAAAGAGATGTATGTTAAATATAGTATATATATTAAAAGCCTCTATAAGCAGTGAGTATGTTTTTGTTTGCTCAGTTTCTGGAAGTGATGTGTTTTTAGCTCCATGTGAGAAATATCTGTTTACAAATAGATGTTAACTATAATCCTGTAACATACTGAGACAATGTCATTTTATGGTATAAAGAAGCAATATGTTTGCTGATTGTATGCACCTCTTATATCTGTATATTATGCAGTTTGATGAAATAATGACAGGTCAATGTGCAAATACTGTATTGTCAGAATAACTATAAAATTGAACTACATATTTAAAATAAATGTGAAAAATAAATTATGTGAAATATACTTGAGTTTGGCTCACTGTCTGATGCTTCTTAGCCCCCATCACCTTTATAATGTATTTGTAGACTGTAACTAATGGGTTCATTAATGGTTAGAGGATTATTTATATATACTGGATCACTTGTAAGCCCTTTATAAGAACAGCTTATTGATTGCCACGTTATGAAAAATGTCTTTGGCCGGTTTTTATCCTCTTCCACACTTGCTTTGTTCTTGTTCTTTGATTAATCAGGAAGGCTACTCCAATGGGCTGTGAAGTGGAGCCCCTCTGAAAAAGAGTTTGCGAAGCATCGTATTCAAAATCCATCTTTTTACAAATCATTAATACTAAAAAGTGCAGACTGGATGGCTCAATAAAAAGGCCTTCTATTACATGCTGAGCTCAAAAACTTGGGTGTCTTCTTTTGATTTACTTCTTCAACATACTGTTAACAAATTATAACAAGTTTGTGTGTATGTGTGTATATGTAAGTATGTGGAAGGTTTTTAGGCCTTCTCTCTCTTTTTTCTTCAAATTTTCACCATTGAGTTTTCTTATTGTTTTATCATTTTAAGCTTCAGCACTGTGTAATTAATGACAGTGATCAGTAATTTTTAAATAAACAGAATCCTACTATTAATATATATTTTGAACCTACTTTGGCTACATGTTATCACAGGAGATATGGTGGCTTCTCAGGGACCATTTTCTGTACAGCGGGTAAATTACTTCAATACTTTAGGTAAATTTTTCTGATAATATTTTCATTATTTTATTTGAGACAGTTTTCGAATGAAGAACTTCTTACTTGTACTTTAATATTTTCAAAGTATATTGACACTTGTACTTTGATCTGAATACCTTTTTTTCAGCACTGCATATAATACCAGTTTGTCTGTCACAGCAGATAATGAGTTGAAATACATCACAGCTCAATTTTAAAAACACAAAATGTGTTTTAATGAGTGAAGTTATTTAAAAAGTTATTTTTTTCTGCGTGCATCTACATTAGAGTTATAAACTGCTGTTCAAAGGTTATAAAGTGCTTATAAATGCTGCGCAAGGTGACTTGAAGTGAAGTTCTCGCATGAGTTTGATTTGTATGATGCTGAAGATGTTGACACTGGCTGGGGTTGATATTTCTCGCAGCCTATCAGGGCTCAGATCGGACACAGTTCCTCCTCCCCTCCCCTCTCCTTTGGGTGACGCAGATTTCTCCTGTGTGTTGATGCTGCTCAGTCTGTGAAGATCCTCCAGCGCCAGCAGCAGCGGCAGCATCATCAGCAGCAGGTAGAGCGATGATGGAGACGGAAACGCTGATGGAGTGGTGGTAAAGATCCGGGGAGGATGCTGCGGCCGCTGTGAGAAATACAGAGCCCTGTTTAGTCCGTGTCAGCTGCACCTGCCGTGGATGATTTTCCCGATGGGTTGTGGAGGGAGTCGGGCGGACGCAATCATCGAGCCGAGGTACCACGAGAGCTGGACCAGAGAAACGGAATCTACGTGGCTCACCAACACGGACGTGGAGACCTCTTTACCAGTAGCAAACAGTAAGAGCATCATGCACCATCGTATTTCTTTTGGCCTGTTTGAACTAGAAAATGCCAGATTAATCACTGCATGTATCAAACGCCACCATAAAACTATATTACAAGCTCTTTTTAATCACAAAACACTATGCAAGTAAGCTAAAGGGACCACTCAAAAGACAACTACCAGCTGTCAACTCCCTGACAAAGCAGTTATGTAGCATCTCTGTCATGGTCTGAATGTAGATTGAAGCCAGAACGAGAATGTGATGTGTTTCATGTGATAACCAGAGCCTTTAACGGTCATTCACAGGTAAAGCTCTGGAGGCCAGTCTGAGGGAGAAGAGGATGGTGAACACAGGCACCCAGTGTGGGAAGCAGGCCCTCACATCCACTGGCTCCAACCACCAGAGGAGACCCAGACGCTCTTTGACTGATGTAGGTGTCACTGGGTAGCAAGTATTGGCTAAATATAAACATTAACCGACCTCTGTCTGTGAACACATATAACATCCTGTATGTTACATGTTACATCTCATACGCAGACTTCGACAGTCCTTCTGCCAGGTTGCAGAATCATAAAGCAGACGAGTGCAGTGAATTTTTAAAATTTTAATCAAGCTTTATTTGAGCAGGTGAGTGTTGCTGAGGCTGTGAACCTTTATTCATGCATAGACAGATAGCAGCATAAAAAGTTGCATATGCAAAAAACAGAAGAAGACATGAAGGCCTAAGAGGAAGCAGCAGAGGACAGATGGCAGATGGCAGATGTGTCTTGTGATCTGATATGATGGCTGGATGAAGTCTGTGAAACAAGTTTGCAGAGATATAATTGTTTTCCCTCAATAGTTTCCAAAAATGTACTGGCAACTTACTCAGGAAGATACATATTTACACAAACAAAGACAAACATGAGTAATATTCACAGACTGGAGCTGAACTGGAACCATACAATATCTACCAGTTTACATGCCAGTGTCCCTCTATGCTACTTACTTACTGTATGCTGGATATTAACATGGGAGTTATTTTGGTTAAATGTGTAGATATGCTGCCTTTCTTTAATATACACAACAACAACCTGGATACATTCAATAGTTGAGGAAAAAGAACAATTGAGAGTTATCACACTGTGGTTTTAAAACATAAAGGACAGTTTTTAATGTTTTGTCACTTTTTTATTCACTATATGAAAACATACAAAGTTAAACAGTAGATTGATCATTAATGAAAAATAAAACATTCGTAATTTGCTACCTTATTCCAAAGGAGCGCGTCAGCTGTCATCTCTAATTCAGTAAGTTAACCTAATAAATGTCTTGATCAGGTAAACAAGGAATTAAAACCTGGAATGTAAATGGATAGTCTTAGAAAACAAAAACAAGTGTTTGAGAGAATAATATCAATTCATTATGAAAAGAAAGTCCTTTAAATGTGCATTTTTTGATGAACTGAGTATAGTTTCACTATATGTCAACATACTAGTGTCTCTCTTAAAGGCAATTTTCATTCATACTTTAGTCATACTTCTGTAGCTGTGAGTACAAACAGTGAGAAGTAGCTTTGAGAACCGTAAATTGTATGAAAATGTTCTGGACTCTTAGGAACATTTTCTCTCAACCATCTGTTTGCTTAATCTTTTATTTTGAGAGCCAGCTCCATAGAACGAACTTGAGTGCAGACACTGTTATCTGCTTTGAATGCAAATTTTATGAGCGGATACTAATGAATAGCAGATAGAGAGGCAGGTAGGTGACACTGTATTGACACTTTTATTCTGCATGTTTTAAATTCACTTTGTGATCTAACAGACCGTTGTATTTTATTTCTTTAACCTTCCACTGATGGGCAGTGGTTCAGGTCTCAGTTGGATACCTCTGCCTTCACACTCTCTAGCCGATGTGGTGACATTTAAATGAGGTGACATTAAAAAATCTTGCATCTTTTTGCAGCAAACCACACGTGACTCCAAAAGGAGGGCGTCAAAGGAAGCCGGTACTTTGTCTAAGGAAGGGCAGCCCATCAGTATTAACAGCAGTGGAGATGCTGAAACTGGGAGTGTGTCTGATGAAAGATGAAGAAAAGCCAAATGTGAAGAGGAACAAGGCCGAAGCTGCAAGCAGTTCACCTGAAGATGTTGATTTACAGAGGGTGTGTGGACGATGTCTGCTGTTGACTTCTGCAAGATCATAGCCACTGATCTCAGTGATCTCCATCCAAAGATCTCGGGATGCTGCATTTTTGTTGTGCCATTGCGAACGCATGTGTGAGGCAGAGAGTGGGTCACAAACAGCGTGCACGCCCTCCACCATGCTTTTCACCCATGCTTATGGTTCCAGTCAGGGAATGCGTCACTGTGTTAAGCCAGTTGTATGTAATACAAGAACAGGCTGTCGCATATGCACATGATAATCACAATCTGCATATCAAATGTTTTCTGTGGGAACTTCCTAAAGAATCTGCTTCAGTTCTTCGTGCAAGTGTATTCCTTTTGTTGTGAATGAAAAAAATATAGTGTGGGCACCGATGATGATGCTGTTTAACCTCAGTTGATGCTGTAAATTATTTGCATTTAAGAAGACCCTCAAGTGCTGTTTAGAAAAATGATGTTTGGAGGTTTGAAGTTTGAAGGCTGACGACTGTCTTTTCCAGCCTTTGCTAGATAAAAAACAAACACCCGCATGTGCCTACCGTAATTTCAGCTGCTCCTGTTTTCACTTTCTGTTTAAGGAACTTTGTTCAGTATTATATTTTCTCCGGTTCTCTTACATTTTGTTTTTGTGTTATATAATGTTAACCTTATTAAGATGTGTCATTTGGCTTACACTGATCTGCATGTAAAAATCAGTCTCAGATTGATTAAGCATTGAAGACAAAAAATCTCAAGCATTCTGAAAAGTAAGCTATCAGAAATATATATTTTTTTGTGAAATCTAGTGCACATTAAGGCAGAAAAACTACACTTAAAAGTACATTGAAGAGCTAATTCAAAATGGGGCATTAGAAGAGTGAGCTTTATGGCCAGCAGGTGGCGTTGTTGACCAGCTGTGGTCTTACTAATTACAGACCAAAAGAGAAATGCTATTGCCAAGGACCCAATTAAGAAACTCACCAGTTAATAGATGTCAGCTTTGCTGTATGGTAATTAAAATGCAATCTGTATTAAACTCAAAGTCTGAACAAACATTTAAAGTTGTGATATCTGTTGCGTGTTAAGAGTTGAAATGTATACAAGGCAACTTTTGTGATGGAAACCAACAATTTAACACACAGGCCCAGCCACGTTTTTCTTGTTTGAATAAAATTTGTTGTAAGCTTCTTAAGTTGTGAAACTCAAGAAGAAGTGATATGTGCATTCATTTCAGATTGACACCAGCAGAATTAAGCAGCCTCCATCAAGTGATCAGTATCTATCTTCATGTACTTTTCTACGAATTTAAGGATGTGTATAAAACTTAAAAGTACTATATGTGACATCATACCAGCAAAATTTTATTGCATGTAATTGAAATGACATCCAATTTAAGTTGTGCTCAAATGTGAGCTTCATCACAGTCAGCAGAAAATGGAGCTCTAGTAAAGAAAATGTGTATAGATAAGAAGAAGAGGAAGTGGCACAAAAAATTACCAGATTGTGTGACGATCCCTTAATAATTAGTTGCATTATTGAACACTATTTTATGTTTAAATCACCTAAACAAGTTATCTGCAAAGCTAAGCATAACTTTAACTAAGTTTAAATGTAATTGATTTCTGTAGTCAAACTGCAAGGAGGGTTGTGACAACTGGCTTTATTGTCTTGGTGTGTGTTCAGTGGAATCACGACCAAACATGAAAAGGCCGCAGCAAACTGAGGTTTTTGCTTTCCTTTCCAGGTAAATCCCCAGAGATTTTTAATTTGTTTTTCAGAAAAAAAACTGAACTGTGGTATTCAGAGCAAAGAACAGCTCAAACGTGGGATAAACTGATAGGTAATAATTTAAAATTAAGTGGAGGGAAAAGTTCAAAGTTAAACCACTTTAGTACACAGACATGGAAAAAGTGCTGTGAGACATAAAATGTTGAATTTTAGAAGATATCAAAACAAGAAGCTGGACATTTTTTACACTTAACGTTTTTTTTCTCAACAGAGTTAAAAACTCATGCTTGTAGTGGTCCTGCTCTGCAAGAAAAAGCAGGGCAAAAAGCAGGACAGCATCAAAAAATTAATAAATGAAGTTGTGACATGAAGAGTTTATCACTGTAAGTATTGCATACAATCACTGGTCTGTATATTAAACACAATTAAATAACTATGACATTTGGTGGAAATTTCACAGTTTACTGAATAGACTTATATCCAAAAGAAAAATGTCTAAAGGGCAGAGTGTTTCTGTTGTTATTTGTTATATAAAACCACAACAGCAAATATTTGAGCTCTCTGAATTTGTAAGGCCCACATACTGGAATATTCTTTTCTTTTCTTTTCTTTTCTTTTCTTTTCTTTTCTTTTCTTTTCTTTTCTTTTCTTTTCTTTATTCAACAGTATCATGCAGATTTAAACACAAGTGATCTTACAAAATGAGGTGATAATCTTTCATCTAGCATACCTGCTCGCTCCTCCCTCCTGACGCGCACTCGGCGTTCCCACTCGCAGCGTTGACGTCACACTTTAAAAATCCCCCTTTTTAGGAACTTTAACATAGTCATACAGATTTTAAACCTCCGTGACCTAAAAAAAGACAATAATCAGAATAAAATCCGACCCTGTTTGCACCATTGTTTCACCATTGTAGTCTACAGGAAAAAAAAGCTTTTTGGGCCGCAGGGATTTTTTTTGTTGCAATACCGCGAGTGGCCACTGGAGAAATTGGAGGCAAAGCCCAGTTCTCCTTAATACGTCGATAAATGCACGTTAACCTCGCGCATTTAACTGGTGGACGTTAGGACCGTGCGGAACGAGCCGTCATCTGGCCCTCGCGCTCACTCTGAGCCGTTAGTGCTCTTGGCTCTCAGTGGAGATTAAACAGTCAATGGATCCTGTGTAGCCAAGTGACTCAGAAATATTACCTGACAACGCCGGTTATTTTTCTTTCTCTTTACATCGTCTGGATATAATGAGGTGAGGATGGCTAAACGACCGGGGACTGACGAGGGGATGTTGACTTCGCCGACTGTTCTCCGGGATTTCGCAGGTGATTTGAACACCGGGGACGTGAACATGGATAGCGCCGACGGAGCCGTTGAGGTCTCCTTGGAAGAAATCCTCAAACTGTATGGCCAGCCGATAAACGAGGAACAGGCATGGGCGGTGTGTTACCAGTGTTGTCGGACTTTAGCGCAGAAACATCGGAGGAAAAGCTCAAAGTCTACCGGTGCTTCGCCTGTCTTTTTTCCGAGGAGAATCGAGGGACCCGGGGATGTGATAATTTGGAGAGATGGCACTATCAGACTGCACTTTGAAAGCAGCACAGGTAACGCCAAATGAAAACCCGACACCAGCCAGCTGTCCGTCTGCACCCAAACATTTATCTGGTATAAGTGACGTTCACTGCGCAGATAAAAGATGAAGACCACCTTTCTCATCAGGCTTTGAAACTGAAGCGTTTTTTCTTTCCATCACTCCCAGGCCATGAGAATCCCACAAAGAGGCCATATTGTTGTGGCTGTCTGCTTCCAGCCATGTGGTGAATTTGTTTACAGACGCCGAATGCGGTTATTAATAAAACATCATAGATCGCCGCTTAGCTGCTGGGGATCAAAGACAATGAAGCTACATTATCAAATATTAAGAGAAAGGGCTTTGCCCTCACAGCATAATCTAATGTTTATATCATAAGCATAGTTCATATTTTTGCTTTACTAAAATCTGTGTCAGCAGTCTTCGTCCAGAATTGCTGCTTTTGGTTTGTTCGAGAAAAGGATGCTTCTGCAGCGGTCAGTTAGCTACAGTAAACAATGAACCATGTGATGCATTCAAACTGCAGAGCACCTTGGGCCCAGTCCAGAGCAAGGTTATATAGCCAGCACACCGGCTAGAGTGAATAAGGGGCAAAAAGCCAGATACAGATGAGTCATATAGCCCTTAACAGCTTCGTTGTTTGTGTTGTGACTTTTAGGTAAAGGCGCAGATTAAGGGTGGTGGCAGTGAGGTGGGTGGGGGTGTGTCCTTTTGCCTAGAGCAGGTGCTTGCTACATGCAACACAATGGAAATACATTCTGCATAGTTTCTTAAAAAGTATGGTGGAAGCTCGCATGCACAGACCGTACATACAGATTCAGAGTGTGTAGATCCACTCGACAGTGTTCCAAAAGGCCCACTTTCCTGCAGGTTTGCTTTCCATGTTGACTCTGGTGAAACATTTATAGGTTAATTGATTTATTATTTATATAAAATTGATAAGCAAGATATTACCTATTCCTGTAACCAAACTTCAGAAATTTTAAGCAAATTTAAAGATAGGAATCAGCAGTTCATTGACTTAACAAATAGTACAAGCTCAAGGGACTTAGACTAGCTTTCTTTAGTGGAGCATTGCTGTACAATTGGGATACAATTAAAATCAATCAGCTACTGGAGGAACCACCATTACACCCTGGTCCTTCATGACAGCCTGGTAATTCTGGTATATAATTGTTCCAGATTAGATGTCAACACTAAAAACCTTAACAGCTTTGTATACTGAGAACTTCAACTGAGAGCCTGCAGTGTTTTTCACTGGGTTCAACCTGTCCTTAATGTTATGTTCCCTGCTCTAACACACCTAACTCAAATGAGTGGTTTGTTATCAGGCTTGATGATCATTTAGATCAGATGTGCTGGGAGGAAAGGTATCTAAAACATGCAGGGCATAGGAGACAGGACCATGATTTAAAAACAATGTTGTAATTTAATATTTGAGCACATTCTCTTCTCAAAGGTGCTGTGAGCCAGAACTGTTGCTGCTATGCAGGTTCATGTGTAAAGAAAGTGCAAAAGCTTTGTACCCTTTTTAACTGCATTCCATTAATACATGAGAATGCAGGAGGAGGAGGTGTGGTTGTCTGCACAGCCCCGGGCTCAGATGTGATGACCTTTCTCTCCTGGGGACTTATTAGCCACCTTTCTTCTTTTTGTCCCTCCCCCCTGTTTGTTTCTTGAGCTATCCCCTCAGTTCAGCTGTCCTTCATCTCAGCATATTTATCCAGCCAGCAGTGTTTTGCTTTGTGTGGAAATTACACACTCAGTATAAACACATTTAGCCAGTGCTGCTGCAAATCTTGGCACCGCCAGAAATAGAACAAACGTGATGATTAGATGCACAGACTTTAGATGTCTGACTGCAGATGAGTTTGGAGATTATGGGGAGAGTCCTTTGCTGCTCCTCTGGCTGGTGGTTGAGGTATTTTGGGACAGCTGTCCTGATTCTTATTAGGCCTGGCAATGAGAGAGATGTGAGACTTATTAAGCTTTGGGCAGCTCAGCAGCTAGTTTAAGAGGTTACTCCTCCAGAAGAAAATCAAGGCTTACGCAACCTACTTATGGCCTAACCTGCACATGAGTTTGTGACCAGTGATCATGATTTGGCCAACACAACATCAGTCTTTATTTCTTACTGCTTTTTTTCAAGACGTTGTCCAGACTCATGTACTTCTTCTGTGGTCAGCTAGCAAGGAGAACAGTCATCAACAGTGTGTTTTTGTGATGCATAGCAAACAGAATCAGGCTTAAAAGCAACACAGTGTCCAAGTCAAGACTTATTTTAGTCTGAATTAATGAGAGATGCAGGCTGCTCCTGCTGCCGTCTGATCATTTCACATGGATTATGGGGAAGAATATGTTTACTCCCACTCTGTTGCCTAGAGAAAAGCCAAGCCTGACTGCTGCATCAAGATGAAACACTTGTTTACCCCAAGATTTTCAATGATTCATACCTACAGTACAGCAAAGAGGAACTTGGTGCATGCAGTAATTGTATCATTGAATGGGTTTTAATGAGGATTCTCTTTTTTATTAAAGTGGAGGCCACTGTTTGGTGAGGGATGAAATATTTGAATCTGGAAGAAAAATCCTACATCCTTCTATCCCACTCTCTGTGAAACCCTCTCAGCAGCACAGAGGCTGTCATTTCTTTAAACAGGATAGCCTGGGTGACACTGTGCTCTGCTCCAAATATGCCCTCTGTGGCTTACTTTCCCTGGGAGAGACAAGGGCTCGGCCATGCCATCTCTCCACGGCTGGAGCAAACAGAGGACCTAGTGTTTCTCAGTTGAGCGTTGGTGGATGACTGTTTATCTTTTCCTCTCGTCTGTTAGCTGTAATTCGTAGTGACCTCACGGAAATGAGCTACACCATGCCAAAAGTATTTTTTCAGCTCTGTATAGAAAAAATGCAATCACATGCAGCTACAGCAGTCAGAGAAGTCTCATTTAGAAGGACATTTACTTCCTCAACTGATGGAATTTAAACTTCAATGGTGCCTTGAGAGACATGACGCATCTGACTAAAGTGTCACTGTATATGCCACATAAAATTACACTTTGGACTGGTGTTAATAATCTGCAGATCTATTTGTACTTTTACCCCTACATACACTTAGCAGCACTTACCCCCTGTTCCATTCACCATTTGCGATTCACCATAAAAGTGAATTCAGTATGCACCAAAAATATGGCTAAACTGTATAATGCAAATTGCTTAGTGTGGGAAAGAGACAGGCTTTGTTTGTACTTTTGAGCTCCTGTGTGAAATTCAAGAAGCAGAGGTGTGCTGAAAGACCAGTATGAGAGCAAGAGATAAGACTGTCAAAACTGTCCTGTTTGTTTTATCAATTGTTCTGTTGGCAAAAGAAAAGTTCAGGTTTTCATTTCCATCAAGGTTCCTGTGACTGTGTTTTACTGTTTAGAAAATGTTAAAGTGAACTATAAAGAAAAGCAGCATTCAAGTTCAAGGTTTTTCTCTCTGTACCTTGACTTTTCATCTTGAGAGAGAGATACATGGAAAGTAACAGGGGTTAGTGATTAGATATCTTTCTCTTGAGTGTTATGATTGTAAACCACCAATGGCTGGTTTTGACAGCTCAGTGTGCCTTCAGCAGTTGAGAAAACCTAATCATTTATTCACTCTCTAGTTTTACTGTCATGTTTGGCGCTGTCGGGTAATCATGCCTTTCAGCTCCACTTCATTAGTCTCCCCCATACTCAAACATAGAGCTAGAAATTTAATATCTCATTTTCTGTAACACTGTGTGAGGCATTTATTATTTCTGTCAGTAGATACTGAAGACATCTTGCATAACTGTGAAGTACACAAACATAAATAATTCAGAGGTTGTATTTGCTTTGCTGATTGTCTGGTACTTATTACCATTTGCACAATTAATAACCACAGTATTTCAGTGTGAATAATGCTCTCTCTCTCTC
The DNA here is from genome assembly GCA_029783645.1 of Ctenochaetus hawaiiensis. Lineage (NCBI taxonomy): Eukaryota > Metazoa > Chordata > Actinopteri > Acanthuriformes > Acanthuridae > Ctenochaetus > Ctenochaetus hawaiiensis. Next base: position 12,017,252 of record JAPZDY010000008.1, on the reverse strand, counting down.
TCTCTCTCTCTCTCTCTCTCTCTCATTACAGACAAATATGGATCAGGCCCCACTTCATTAGAGGTAAGTTTCATATCTCAGTCTCCAGCAGTTCTAATACCCTTAAGACAAGAAACACTGTTCTTAAATGTATTGGTAATTCAGTCTTCAGATATCTTTTCATTCTATGTATTTTTTCAGTTCAGTGAAGACAAAACAATTTCCCAATCTGTTTTCATATCTTGCCCACAACTTAAGCTATTAGTGGGCAACAACATCACAACTAGGCCAATGCACCCACTGTGTTGCAATGTTGTTGACATCATCCCACAGAAAACTATTTCCTATAAAACAAACCATTGCAAAAAGACATTGAGATAGTAAAAAAAAAAATTGTGTGCAGATATAAACATACCTTTCTGCTATAAAGGGGACATGATTGCAGTGCCAGCACAGAAAGTCGCAGACCTATAAAAGATTTTTTATACTTATCCAAATACAACACGTGTCAACATCCTTCCAAAATTTGTCCCAGAGATTGAGCCCTGACCCGTAATGCACTAACTGTGAGTGAGTGGGAGTGAGCTTGGTACTTTATTCAGTGGTTATTGTGTGTGCAGTCGCTAATGCAGAAAAGCTCTCAAAAGAGAGCAAGTCTTTGTTCTTCTCCTCTTTTGGTTGATAAATGCATTACTTTTCATGCTGTTATACACTCATCATCAAAACCATGTGAAGAGGACATGTGGCCAGTATGTGTTTTGCCAAGCAAGGTACATTGTATAATACTGGGTGGAGAGGTCTCCCTCAAAGCTTGATTATGTCTACACAGACTAATTAAACAGAGAGTCCTCTGTCAACTCCAGGCAATCTGATAGTCCTCCATATTTGTCTTGTAGTTCATGTGATCACAGGCATGCACAGTATGTGTGTGTTTTTGCATGGCTTAGCTGCAAACAGAATTCCTCTGTCTCAGCTGACAGAACATGGATGAAATCTCATGGTTGATCTGTGAGCTGTGCAGCCTAAATCAGCCTAAGCCTTTGCTTGTACTGCATTACTTCAAATAAACAGGGTGTGTTTGCCTCCTTAGTAATACGTAACATCTTGCACAATGAATATTCGCATGCATCAACTTGACAAACTCAAAACCTTTAGGTCACACCTTGTTTTAAAAAATGTATTTATAATTTTTTTAGTCTCCTTGATTGACAGGTTAAGCACAGATAATAATTTTTAATCATGTAAGCCCTCTGTTAGAGTTGTTGGCTTGTTTTAATAAATCCAAAGTTTTTAGTCACACACACTAAAAACCATAGCAGTGTGAATTGCAAAGTCATTTTGTCTATTAAAAGTCCTCTTATCTGAACCATCTCAGTGACTACTTGATGGATTGCCACTGAATCTTGTAAAGGACTTAATGGTCCCCAGAGCATAATACTACTGGTTCTGACTACCTCTAGTGGCCCATCAGGTTGACATGTTTGTTTTTCAGGTAAAATGTCTCAACAGGCAATAGATTGATTGCTATTAAAGTACATAAAGGCCCATTTTGTGATTATTTGTAATAACTTTCGATCCAGCACAATCATCCCTGGTGAAAAAAAAATTAACCAGTCAAATACCTGCAAAACTAATCAGCAGAAGTTGGCTTGCTAATAAAATAAAATAGTAATAATGTTATACATTATAGCTGTTGAACACAAGCACGTAAATATTGTATGGTATTGTGAACATGTTAGCATGGGCGACACACTTCTGGTCAAAGTAGTTATCTCTAGGTTATTTGGGATCATTTGATTTGGTGTAACAATAACTCACACAAACACAGTACTACCTTTTAATTTATCACACAGCTATGCTCTCACACTTCTTAGCCATTGTCCCGTGTCCCTCATGTTTTGGCCTTATGCATATTGTGTCTCAGTCCCTTGTGTACATGAGTCAGCCAACTAGCCAATCGGCTAGGGCTACTCTCGCTACTTAATCACCAGTTTACGTTGACCCACTTCCCTCGCTTATACCAATAGAAGCTGTGTTAGAATGACTATCAATAATATCAAACGAGATACTGACTTTGTTACTTTACATAAAAACTGCTCAATAGTTGGTTTTTTTCTAGTTGATGCTCTGTTGTCATCCTCATGGTTGGTGTAAATATTAGAGGAAAATCTTATGCGTGAGACGGTTGCCTCCTGTTGTAACCTTTAGGACAAGCTTAACCCACTTTGTCCTTATTTGAAGATTAGAGTAAGATTAGTTAGTGGTATCCAATTACAGGTTCCCCAGTTTGCAAGGTTTGCTCATGTACCTGCAGCTTGACTTTGGGCTAGTTTGCCAGCATCATTCGAGTGTTAAAGCTACAGATTTTGAAATGGATCCTAATGAACTGAGTATTACCTGTCAGTGAGATAATTGCTCCGTAAATGGCAGTTAATAGTTAATGTCTCCTTTCTTCCCAAATAAAATCGACCCATTTAACCCAGAGTCTACAGTGTTGTTTACTTTTAGAATTTTTTTAACTTATGAAGCTAAATGAAATTTCCATTCTCATTTACAGATATTTGGAGGTTGCATGTATTTGCCATTCAGATTCAGTGGAGTAGTGCATAGTTCTTGCATGTAAATGGTGTACAGTACAGGCTACCACGCAGCAGCTGGTTGAGAAAGGGCTGCATGTGAGGCTTCTGTGTCTTGTTTGTATATGCAGGGACTGGCTATCTGCAGGCAACGAGCTCTGTCACTACAGAGACTTTTTTCTTAATCTTGTCACTTATGGCGTCAGACTTCACATCTGAAGATGCAGAGATGTCATTTTTTACATAAATATTAATTATGGCTGTAGAATTTTAGTAAAGATTCTTTTGAATTTGTACGCCAGTTTTTTAAAGTAAGCAAAAAAATGTGTGTATTAGGTTTAAAAAATGTACAGTTTTATGGGACAATGATTTCTCTCTGGCTTTTGAGTTCACACATAGTCCCCTGGAGTGATAGACTGGTGCCCAGTTTGATCCCTGTATGCCTGAAATGTATCAGTGACCTCATTCTTACATCCTGCTTTTATCCTAACAAATCAATAAATTGATTTTGGGGACATTGACAGCTTTACTTAAAAGCTCCTATGTGGCTTGTATTGCATCCGTCAAGGTTAAATTTCTGCCTATACAGGGGTATTCACAGCAAGCGAAAAGCCACAGGAATGCAATTTATTGAGTAGTTAAAGCTATTTGAAACAGGGTATTCTATTTTTATCAGCCCTGAGAGAAATCTATGTCCCTCTCTTTTAAATTCAGTCAGGCCTGAGAAACAGAGTTTCCTCTTCAGTCTGTCAAGTTCATAAAAATATCAGATCGTTTGTCACTGATATTTTCCAGTAGCTGCTAGTAAGTCCTGTGTGATTTTGGAATAAGAAAATTGAGTTCTGTGCAAAGAGACGCTTTCTCCCTCTGTCACAGAGGATGTCAATCAAGTTTATGTGGTGTTTAGAGCCTCTGTGGGGATTCTGACAATATTTTAGGTCAAACCCAGCAGAAGGAACATGAGTCGTTTTGCAGTTGATGTATAATAGCTGTAGTGAAATAAAGTTGACTATGTGCATTTGTTTTTGGCCAATACATTAACTGCTGCCTACGCCATTTGTTGTTATAAAGCGGTTCAACCCCGACAAACTGATTCTTCATTGTATCACATGTTGCCTATGCTTGGAAGGCAGCATATTTTTAAGTTTTTTTCTGGAAATGTATTTTGTGCTGAAGATTTTTCTCTGACCTTCATCTTCTGTGTCAGCGTTTATGTCCACAACCCTGAGAGCTTGAGATGAGGACACATAATGTCAGTGATGGCTGTTTGATCCAGAGGGACTGTCTTGCAGTACTCAGCAATTTTCCAGTTGGCTTCATAGATGAATGCAAACTTGACAGTTTTTGACCAAGAGATATGAAAGAGAGCAGCATCATGGCCTGTCCCACTAGCAACTACAGTAGTGATGCTGCAGACTAGGGGAGGATAAGCATCCGCTCCTGCAGTGGGGACCTCTAGACTTTTAGCTCTGGTTATGTAACTGTCTGTGTTGTGGTGGCTTTGCTCTACTCCTGCAGCAAATGCTGAAGGCTGCTGAGCTGACTACTCTGTGAACTCGGATAGACACTGGTGATTATGCCTTTGGCTGCAAACGAAAGAGTGTGATTGTGTTGACTTGGACCCAAATTGTGTCAGGTCACATATAAGGCAGGCTTTTACTTTCAAATCAACAGTGTTATTTCGTAAACATTTGTTATATGTTGAAAAGCAAGGTCAGAAAAGAGTTTTACCTAATTTTTATTAACATTATATTGTTTAAAGTGGCACTCTCGTAATGCTCCTCTCACAGACCTGATTTAGCTTGAACTCCTTTTTGTTACCTACAATAAAGCAGATCAATATATATCAGCTATATTATATATTGGCAGATTCATAAACCTCAATGTAACAACTGACAATTCATTGCTGTAACATGAGGAGTATATTATATTCTGTTGTAAAGACAGAGTTAAAATTGATATGCTAAAAGACTCAACAGTGCTTTGACTGATTTTTTTACTCTGTTCATTGTGTGGATAAGTGTTGATGGTACTGCTTAACACAAATCCGTTCATTCTTTGCCCATCTGTGTACTGGTTGACTCACTGATGTTTCCCCCTTCATGGTTTCTCCTCCACTGATTATATAACTGAGAATATGTATGTGTATGTCTCTCTTTTTAACCTAGTCTTGAGCTTTTTGTTTCATATGTAAGAGTCAGTGAAGGAAAATATCAATAGTTCCAAGTAAAACATGCAGTACATAAAAAAAGAAAGAGGCACTATTTTATTTTATTTATTTTTTCATCTAACTGGGGGCAGCCACAATAAGAATGACTCACTTTTTTTAAGCAAGTTTTGGTCACGAAAGCACAGCCTTGAGGCTCAAAGCTACTTGAGTTTTAGCATCTCCAGAGACTAAACTTATAATCGTCATTGGTGACCATGCTTGCCTGTCTGAGCTGTTTGGCCTGAAGGGAGACCGAGCAGATGTTTTTCATTATGTGTTCTTCTAATTTTTTTTTTTTGGGACATAAAAAAAGCCAGTGTTTGCTAAGTGAACAGCTTGACCCATTTTAACTAGTTAAGTGGAAATCTACCCTTAATTTTTCTGAGCCGGTTCAAAATCATGTTTGGAGAAAAAGGTTCACTTAAGGCATGAAGGTTTCTTTTCTCATTTACTTGTGTGTTTTTATATATCATTTGAAGTCATAGTCATAGTTATTTCAGTTTTGACTATATACTATATATTTAAACTTGTAACTTGCCTTGTCAAGGATGTTAATGATTTAATATGAATTAAGACATTCTATCAGAAGGCAAAGGTTACTCAGGAGTAAAGAATTCACTACCTGTTTGTATTTGATTCTCAAGATAATATCTATCACTGGTTTCATTGGAGAAAGAGAATCTCTTAAAATAAAACAACTCATTGTTGGGAGACAAGCCTGAAGCACGTAAACCGCTGTCAATGATGTCATGCAAGAGCATAGTATCACTGTTTGTCCATTATTTGTGGAGTGTGAGAAAAGTTTCTCTGAGGAAGAGTGGAGGATATTCTGAATGGGTTATTTGTAGATTTTTTATGTTCCACACTGCTTCAGATATTTTTATATTTAGTAAACAGTAATTCGTAAGCCTGTCTCAGTAATGCACAGCTCTAAAGCTTATTTTAACCTCTGTGATATTTTTTTTTCTTTGACACTCGGATGACTCATCCTGCTGTATTTCCTATAAAGCATTTGAAAATGTAGGCGGTTTCCTGCGATACCTGTGGTTGGCTGAGACCACAGCAATAGGAACATATGTGTTCATCCACTGTGGCAATCTTCCATGCACCCTGGGTGGAGCCCTGTTTCAGTTAGTGTTTTGCTACCGAACATTTATGCCAATGCCTGTAACCCAGCGGTGGATTTTCTGTCTTTCTTTCCCTGCTGGCTGCCACATACTTATTTGCCCCCTTCCTCATTTCTGCTTCTTTCCTTTCCTCCTTGCATCAGTCTGCTGAGTCACAAATCTTCAAATGAGGTGGTGTGGTAAGGTATTTAAAAGCAAAGGTCGCTGTAGGTTTCCCCCTTCCTTGTTCTTCCATTGCTCATCCTGGTTGTTTACTGACAATGATTAAGATGGCTTTTCCTCATTCCACTTGACATAAACTCAAAAGGGGACTTTGGTCAGTTCCTTAACTTTACTTGAATGTTTTCCATCTATTTATTTATGATTTTAACTGTGTATTTAAAAATAATCCCAGGTTGTCATTAGTTATGCTGTGGTCTGCTAAATCTTGGATAATATAAACCAGATTATTGCACATAATGCTTGAGATGAACATTAAGCCTTTCTGTGCTAGCTACCGTTGAACCACTGGCCAGTTAATTATAACAAGTAATTTTGTGTTGGCAAGGAAATTATATTTATGCAATAACCATTTGCTATATCTATACATGGGCCTCCAGTAAGTGGAAGTGTTCCTCAATTGGAAATCTAGTCTAATGCCATATCTCATTTTACATCAATACATGGGAATTTAATGTATTTAATTACAGATATTAGTTTAGTTTATATGGTCCATTGCAAACTTCTCCATTACTTTGGCGTGGAGACCCTCTGCTCTGTCACTCCAGAACTACCTCGTATCTCAGCCCACTACAGCGCATGTTGTCCTGCAGATGGATTATAATGTTACATAATCGGACACTAAGGAATAGAGTATTTATTTTAACCCCGGAACTGGATTATCAGCTGCTAACAGAGATAGTTGATGAGTGATAACAGTGCAATGATGATCTTTCACCTGAAAAGAAAGGGATCAGTGGGTTGGTTTTAGAAAATCCAGGTTAGAGGCTAATTATTGTATATAGTTTAGAGTGCAATGCTTTATACACTGAAAACCACACCCACCAGAAAGGAAAACCATTAAGACCCAATATACAACCAAGGATTAATAAGCTAACAATATGTCTGTAACTAACTAAAAACATGAGATTTTAGCATGACAAATGCTAATTTCAGCACCCCATGTCTTCTTTGTAAGATCAACATTTAACCTAACAAAGATGAAAACCAGGCTTTAGTTCAGTTGGTTAAAAAGAGCTTGCTCACAATTAATGTTGAACACAACACAAGCGCTATTTGGCATTTTTGTTTGCTAGTAGACTGATGTGACAAGGAGGCACCTTCACATAATACAAAGTCAACAGGTAGCTATGAATTATTTTCCTCTCTGGCTGTGGGAAGGGTTGAATTGTACTCTGTCTCTATTGCTTGAAGTACTGGTATTTTTATTTATAGAAAGACACTGAGAGGAAAAAACTGTCACTACAGGGGTTTGATCTTTCAGAGAAGAAAATAAAATTAAATGCTTGGGGAGTAGCCCCCAAGTAAAATGATGTAAGGGTTTTAAAACTCATTGGATTATCTTAAAAAAGCAGTCTCAAAACTAAAAACAGGGCTGTTATTATTACCACATAAAAAGGTGACCTCTTTTTAAATACACATTTTTTTTATGAGGACTTCAACATCCTGCCTCTCAGAGAGATGAATGGCCAAAACAATCCATAGATAAGCATTTTAATAAGAGGGTAGCACTTGAATTCTGTGTAGCTTGTCAGTTATATTTTGTCAATAATAATTTCTCACCTAGATTGTCAATGTCAATGTGCCCAAGCATGCTCAGTCAGTGCCCTCCCCTCCTGCACGCTACACTCCCAGACAACCAGGTGCTGTTCCCTGGCACTGCTACCAGCAATTACCAGCCATGCCCATCAACAACTGCTTCACCCACATTAACTCTGTTCTATTTGGACAACTCCCTTCTTCAACAATGTCGCTCCATTTCTCTCTGGATAAGAACACACAGTTCAATAATGACTCACTATGTGCTGCACTTATAGGAACTCCTTTTTTATTTTTTTTTTAAAGATATTTTTTCGGGCTTTTTGGCCTTTATTGTATAGGACAGTGTTGAAACGGGGAGACAGAGAG
>JAPZDY010000008.1:11992450-12005184 GCA_029783645.1 Ctenochaetus hawaiiensis | reverse complement strand
AGAAGAAGATATAAAAAATCCCAAACTCTCTTGGCCCGGGGGTTTACCACTCTGCCCTCATATGGGGATTTACTGTGTAGAATTCAATGGGTTGAAAAGGATCAGTTAGGCTGACAAGCTCTCCAAATCTGGGGAAAGAAAATGCCGTAGTGGTGCCCAGAAACTGCACAATAGTAACAAAATAGTCCACTGAGTGGTAATGGTCCGGAAGATTGAGTCTGTGTGGGTCCCTTATTTGTCAGGCTAGCTGAGAACTGGCGCACTTGCTCACTTGCACTACGTGGCATGACTCAGCTCTGCATGGACATGAATGAGCTGGCATCCTGTCTCTCATATGGATATACTAGCTGATTTATTTCTGTGAGTGGAGTATTGTTGTTGCAAGAATTGTATAGAATTACTGAGGGGTTTCCTTGACTGACTTAACCAACTTTTGACAAAGATGTGCTGGAATTTACTTTTTTTAATTCAATTTATTTAAAATGGTTGGCATGAAAAATAGTATTGAAGAAATGCACAATAGTAGATGTCATTGGCAGCCTCAGCAGACCCAGATATTATAGATCAGTTTAATTTCTGAAAATATTGTCACACTTTATTTTAGCATTCACTTACACAAAACAGTAAGGCTGTCTTAAAGTCTTAAAGCCTTTTCTTTAAAAATAAAAAAATGTGCAGGTTGAAAAACATTTGCCCTACCCTCCCCAAGCATTCAAGATAGACATCAAATGAAATTCTTACGCTATTTTTATACTCTTTTGTCTTCGCGATTAAGTTGAGGTTTTGAGAAGTCACGTTGCTACATGATTTTTTCCATAGCTTGTCAGACAGCATAGCTTTACTGTACATTATGTACACTCCTGCTATACATTCTCACTGTGACTTTCTCAGGAGGCACAATTCATGCAAACAGTCTTATGTGGTTATAGAATCAAGTTTAACCTTATTACAGCAATTTAAGCAGCTTACTGTAAGGGACCACCAGGCATTAGGGGCTGCTTAGCACTTGATGCTACACTGAATGTTACTGGATACTCACTAATGAGTAACCATATAGAGAACCATGCATCACACATGCTTAGTAATTAAAAGAGGTGGTCAGGGAGTCTTGTTTTCAGTTTCTGTAACTGTTTGTGTTTCTTTTTTCTCTCAGTGTTCATCAGATTCTTTTATTGGATTACTGACAGTCTAGGAATACAGCATAAACCATACACAAGATTTTAATGCAAGGAAGGAGTCCTGAGCACAAAAAAAAACTTAAAAGGCAAAAAAAGGAGACATTTCAGATCAGCAGAAAAAAGTTTCTGAAGAAGAAATATGTTTTAGCAGTAAACAGGGGTGTGAAGATGATCAAAAGAAATGTAGATGTCAGCAGAGGAGCTTTTAATGCATTCCTCCCTTGATCTAAGAGTGATTTCATAGATCATGTTAGACACATCTCCCCTGAAACAACTTTTTGATAAGCCAGAACTTAAGTTTAGTTTCTTAGTCATAAATTTGTGTCTCTTTTTGGTAGAATATTTGTCATTTGTGGCTGGCTCATTGTAAATAGAAAAGGACTCACATTTGGATTGGGGCAACAAGGAGGGTGATCCTTAACCTTAACCTTTGTTACATTTGAACTAGTCGACCAGAATTTTCAGAAACTAGATTTTACCATGAGGATTCAGCAGGCAGACAGTAAAAGCAGCCATTAGTTGACTATTGATGTCTTTATTTTATTTTATTATCCTTTGGAACACTGTCAATATAGGATGAGACAGATATTGACATGCTCATTTTAAACAGAATATATTGATGAATTAACTAGACTGCGCTGACTACATGAGCAGTGACCAGTGAGCTCAGTGGTCACTCCATCTTCCAGTGCAGTGAATGCAGTCTATTGAAAATCCTGAAACAAAAGAAAGCGATTTTTAACCTTTCTCTATGTTTCCTCACTTTAATGTGTTTTGAAAAAATGGACAATAAGGATTAGTTTGTGTATTTAGGCTGGATTCTTGCCTGGAATTTCAATTAAAACACAGGAAGTCAGGATGGATACAGTCAGCAATAACTTTTCTCTTTTCTCACTATGTTTTTTGGGTTGTTAATTAGCCAGAAATGCTTCACGATCGATAGACCTATGTGCCTGCACACGCTCAACTTCTAAATTAGGCTAAACCTGATGTGAGCCTTTCTTACATGTTTCCTGTCCCTATTTCTTGGCTAGAACCTTCGCAGAATGGAGGGTGAGACTCAGGAACCTGTTCAGGACCTAGATGAGCTACAACATTCAGACTGGGTAAAAGAATATTGACCTACTATACAACTAAATTTAACTTTGTGTTTATATTTCTGTGGTTACATAAACTTAGCAAGCATGTTTCCTGATCACAAAAATTATCATATTAAACCTTAATTGTTCTCGACCAGGCAAGGTTCTGGGTGCAGGTGATGCGAGATCTGAGAGACGGTGTTAAGCTGAAGAAGGTTCAGGAGCGTCAGTACAACCCACTGCCCATTGAATATCAGCTCACGCCGTACGAAATGCTGATGGATGACATCCGCTCAAAACGCTACAAGCTGCGAAAAGTCATGGTGAGGATTTGACTAATCTGCACAGGCCGATTTTGGGCATGATTTGTAAATAAATTTGTTTATCTTTTCTAGTCTACTCTGTGTTTGGAATAATAATGACTGAAAAAAAAATCTCCTAAATTTTAATAAGCCTTATATCTTTATTGTCCTGTTATTGTCTTGTTACTGTAAAATGTGATGATAGATGATCCTCAGATTTTGCAGATTTTTCTTAAAGGCATGATTAACACCAAGTTTAACAATGTCGTTCTAGGTGAATGGAGACATCCCACCAAGGTTAAAGAAGAGTGCCCATGAGATCATCCTTGAATTCATCAGGTCACGACCGCCTCTCAACCCTGTGAGTAGCACATAGCATGGTGCTGGTAAGCTGTCAGAGGATACACTCCCATTGTTATCCAAAAAAAGGATTGGTTCTAGGGCAAATGGACTTGGTTGAAGGTACATGAAAAATGTAGATGCCCCTTGTATTATGCAGTATACAGTGCTGCTAAACCCATGAATTTCCATCAGCTGAAAATTGGACTATTGCAACTTTTAGAGAATGTATGAAAATTGGGATATATTAGGATATGGTATGTTATGATAATTATCATCCATATTCCACTTGATTGTGAAAACAATGTGTTGCTGTCAGTTGTTATGCAACTACTGACATTAGCAGTGGATGCCAAATGACTGGGTGTGACTAATGAGGAACATAATACCACGCTGACACACGCCCCAAACAATGACGAACAAAACAGTTGGATGACGTAATGCGATATTAAAGCACTAATTCTGGAGAGGTCTGAGGGGGGAAATCTCACTGAGGTCTCCATGGTTGTGGCAATTGAGTGCTTAATCGTGTGGTTGTCCTGCCAGGTCTCAGCTCGAAAACTGAAACCCCACCCGCCACGTCCAAGGAGCCTCCATGAGCGACTGCTGGAAGACATCAAAGCGGAGAGGAAGCTCAGGCCAGTCTCACCAGATATGATCCGCAGAAGCCGCCTAGGTGAGCAGCTGACAGTTGCACACATAAACATACCATGGTTATGTGCTGCAATAAATGCACTAATGACCCTGCATCAGTGGACTTTTGCAACATTCTCTCCAGCATAACTCACAGCATAACTCTAACTCTTAGACTTTTTGTTCAGTCTGACAAACTTAAACCCTTTTGTTTTATCTGCAGAGTTTTTTTTTGTTAATTTAATGCATGGCTGCTCTCTGTGAGCCTAACTCCCCCACGTGAGACAAAACCATTTACCATGACTCATACACCACATCCATCATACTTACTCTTAACAGCCCTCTTCCTACATTGATCTGTGCACTTTATCATCAGAGTTGCAGTGTTTAAACAAGGATCACTTTGACTGCTGCCATGAGCCTGCAGTCCCGTGCTACACATGCACTTCTAGAGGAACTGTTGTGGTTACTGATAAATGTTCTTTGGTTTGGACTCAATCAACATTCCTTTTAATATTATTCCAGCATGTAATGCTGTTCTTAGTGGTTACTTTCATTAATAGGAGGTAGATTATCCTTTTCATGTGCAGTCGTCATAATTGGCCAGTATTCTTCAACCTTTTTAAACCATTTAATCAGATCTAAGCAGCAAATATTTTGTCAGTCTATACCATACAGTGCTTCCACGGAGTTTTAACAAGGCTCATTTCTGTAAGGGGATTTAAGAGGCTAACATAGAGAAGTTGTTGCATAATCAAACACATGGGAGGATATACAGGTTCTCTGCAACTTTTGCTATAAATAATACGGTCTTTATAATCTTTGATTTTCAAAATACGTTTTATAAACTTGGATGACTCATTAGCTTCAGCATCCATTAACTCTCACAAATTTCTTTCTCCATTTTCTTCTGTTCCCTTGTTTCTTCTTCCAAACATGGGCATATCTGTCAGTCATGCGACCTCTTAGCATGTCTTACAGTTTTGACTCATCAGGTACAGTTTTACGTCACCTATTGTGTTCCTATTGTTGTGCCCTGTCATTCCAGGCTATTTTTGGTTTAGCTCTTGACTGAAACACACACACACACACCCTCTTTTATTTTTCAATTTAATGCTCCCTTCTGTTGTTATACAGCCACCTACTGTACCTGAGGAAGAGATGGTTCAACACAGTGCAAACTAATATCAGGCCGTGTGTCATATAAGTTTTCATTCAGTGTTGCAGATTCTTTGCTGTGAGCTTCAGAACAAGAATTCTACATTTCAGGCATGTAACGAGTGATATAAATGAAAAGCATGGCCTGGATACAGTGGTTCTTAACAGGGACTCTCTGTGGTCTAGGTGATGAGAGAATAACCATTGAATCAGAGCCTGTGGGGTGAGATTACAGATCAGCGCTCTGCCTCTGCCCTGCTCATCACCCTAATCCGCTCTCACTGTAGAATATGACAAAATTACATAACAACACTGAATCAGCAGCCTACCTCAGATAAATAGTTGAATGGCAGATGACAGTCTGAATGTAACACTGCAGACTCGCAGGATGACCATAATCCAGATGAATGTACGGGAGTAACCTCTTGCACTGTGTCTGCACTCATTCTCTTTCTCTGTCTCCCCGGCAGCTCCCATCACTTACCTGTCCTTTCTCTACGTGTGATTGTTAACCACAACACAACACTCCCTTAATTCACACCTGGTCTGACATGCTTGTTGCTGTCGAATGCTCCCTGTGGCACCACTCCTGTTTTAGGGATGGCAATATTAAAGTGTGTAGTCGTATTGATGGTTTTGTTACTTCACAGGTGCAGGAAAAAGCATCAGCACGCCCCAAGACTTGTTTCGAAGCTCAGGTAAAACACTTGTGAAGTGATGTTTTCCTGGATAAGAAGCTAGCAAGTATCGGGGGTGTGATCTGTTGTTTCGGCATTTGTAACAAAATTTTGAGTAGTTTTCTTTCTTTGGAAGACTTAACTAGTGGAGCCTGATGTTAGGACTTAATCTCATCATGTTGTTTGTGTATTCTGACTCTGTGGTATCATAGTAGCAATGCAAAGACACACATAGACGCACAGGAGGCATGATGGCCAGCTGTTAAGATAAGGAGACAAGGAGTCTTAGAATTTATGGTTCGTTAAATACAACACTGTTCATAACCAAACATGTACCTTTCACCCACAGACACTCCTGATGCACCCAGGAAGATGGCTGTCAGCACACAGTCCCTGGCAAGTGGCACCGCTGGACCCAGTCAAGGTGCAGTGCAGCCCCTCAGCCAGAGGAAGAGGCTGCTCAGAGCGCCCACACTGGCCGAACTGGACAGCTCCGAGTCTGATGTAAGATGTCTGATTTTATTGGCTCTGCTTATAAAATGATCACAGCTTGTTCCCTTGATTTCCAGTTTGAAAATGGCACTTTGTAGTAACTGAATTATCTGTTTCTGTTATTTCTTAAAACATAAATTATGTTTGTGCCACAAAATGATTTGTGATCAAATGATCACCAGTTTTCCAAACCTGCAAACTGAGCATGCATCAATTGGTTTATTTGAGCAGACTTTTTGATGGCACTGCTGAAATTCTCTCAAAGATAACCAACCCAGCAGCATTAGAAGTTATATAAATAGGTACTTTTGCAGTGCAATTTTCAAAGTGATTTGTGTCTTGTGACGTAAACTTAATATGTTTTCTGGTTGACAGGAGGAGGCTACACGAAGCAGCTCCAGTATGTCCACTTCTTTAATAGAGGACACATCACCTGAGTCCGTCATAGGGAAGAAGGGTAAGAGCTCACCTGGAACACAGTCATACCCTTTCTCTACAAACATATTTAAAATATTTACACAAGACTCGAGTTTCAGTATCGTCATAATGATCACCCTGTGGCAGTTTTATCATGTCTCATTTTTTTCTTCTCCCATCCCTCCAGCTCCTCCGAAGTTTTTGCCCGTCTCTGCCACACCACAGCCAGACAAGCGTCAGTCTCCACAGAGGCGACACTCAATTGAGAAGGAGGCCCCCACCAGTGTTTCCCCCTTTGCACCTCCATCCAGACAGACCTCCAAATCTTTGGTAGATAGACTACGGCTGCTTCTGCTATTGGAATATTTATTAAGGCCTGTACAAATGGATAAATGAAAACTCTGAGGTTAATGATAGATCTCTAAATTCCCACCTGATTTTACAAACACTGCATTACAGACATAATGGGTCATATGTGTTAGTTTTTAATTACAGTTAACATTAGATAATTAAAACAAGATGGTAGATTTTTTCTTTATTAGTGTAACTATGGTTATTCTTCTCCTTTTAATATCACTGCTATCAGTCAAATGTAAATCAGTCTGAATTAGAAGTCCAAGAATACATGTTTGTCGAATAACAACTTGTACAGATGAACTCGACAAATTTAAATAACCTCGGACTTAATCTGCTAAAAACATTGAACATGAAATAACATCAGTTAAATTCTCTCCCATCTTGCGACGGGTTGTTTGTTGGCGGGTGAGCTAATTGGTTCTCTGAGCCATGAGTCATGACTCTGTGTTGGTCGTATGATTCCAGTGAGGTTGATGGTTGTAATTGAAACCACAAGACAGGCTGCTGTATGAAGAGGATTTAGACAGAATTGGCTCTTTCTCACCAACTGCTCAGTTTCATGGTGGACTTCAGGTGCCAAAACAGAGGCAATAGTTTTAACCTCTCAGTGTTAATCAAGACAGAAGAAATACCTTAAAACCATTGAGAGATATTTAATGTTTTCCATTACACTTTCAGTATCTTCTTAAAACTAATGTCTCCTGTGTGGCTATTTTAATAAGCCCAAAGGAAAGTTTATACTGAGATTAAATATTAATAGTGAGTTGCTGCGACTCTTTTATATTACTTATCTCCCTCTTACATGAATCTTTAATGATTACACCCTGTCTTGCCTCTGCAAAATGAGAATAATTAAACTCCACATTTTTAGAGCTTTCTAATTATATTGGAATGATAACATCAAAAAGTAATTTCTTTTACCAGAATTTATGTATTTTTCCTTTTTGATGGAAGCACATGCTAAAACATGCTTTCACTTTTAATTAGATGCTAGAAGTTGAGCTCGTTATATGCTTTAAAACTATAGATCTTTGCAGCAGTTCATTTCCCTTTCTGTTACATTAATGTTTACACCAGTCAGCTGTCTTGTCCCAAAGACTCACTTGCAGTCGTTTCCTTTTTTTATACAATGCTGCAGCTAATGGCGGATCCCAGTGCCAAGGTAACCCTCTTTGTATCCATCAACCATCAGCCCATTTTTTTGTTTTATATGCTGCCGTCTAGTGTTTTTTTTCTATATTTGCGAAGTTGGAAAATTGTTAGCAGAACAGAATAAAAGACACACATATAGCAGTGATTCTGTAAGATGTAGATCTCCTCCATCAGGAGCTGTGATCCTTGGTGTTTCTGATGGAGCACATAGAAGAAAACCAAGAGACTAAGAAGGCCGCCATGTCAGTGAACCTTCCTTTTGAGGAGGATTCTGTCAGTTGATTTCTCTGTCATGAGGCTTCCTGTTATAAAGTTACGAGATGAAATTGAATTTTATGCCACATGTGTGGAAAAAATAATTTCATGTCATGAGTTTATATAAGATTTTTACCAACTTTGAATTACAAGTGCAAATTCTAATTTTCAAAAGGAATCATATCTTATGCTTTGTCCAATCTTATCCAAAGACAGGAAATCATTAATAATAATATAGCTTATCAACTCAGTGTCTGTTACCTGGGGACCAATGCTGCCTCTCTCATGTCAACAAGCTAAACAAATTCATAATCATTTAATCATACTGATATAAACAGTAAATATAACAAAAACAACTGCAAATACTTAACTTAAATACAGATGACTTACAGATGTTTAACATCTGTGGAGAAATCTAGAAGTGCCTGTTTTTGGAAATATGCAACAAGGCTAACTTTGGAATAGAGTGGACTAAATTATCAGACATAGTCTCCAGTGTGTCTGGTATCTAACACAAAATAAGCACACTGACGTGACACCAAGAGGAAGGCAGCTTTCTAATTAGGATCTGCCGTAAGACTCTCAGTTAAAAAGATCCACCCTTTGACATGTTGGTTGTGTAAAAGCAGTAAAGAGCAGCTGCAAAGATTAAGCAAAAAAGCATATATTACCTTGTAAAAAAGGTGAAAGTGAGGACAGCTTAAAAGTTTTTCTTATGTTAGATATGTTATCAGGTCCTAACCCTAATTACCATGGTTGCAAAACAGTTAAGATAGTTTCTGCCAATTTTGATGCTACGGCTTCTGCTTTCATTTAAATGTTTTGTTCCCTCTGTCTGCTGGTCAGGTGCAAGCTGCCAGTGGTGCTCAGGGCACGGTATGTTACTGTTTCTGCACATCCTCAGAGGCATATAACACTGTGTGGGGAACCTATCCAGGAAACTGTATACCTCAGTGGACTTGTTTTAGATAAATGGGGCCATTTGTGTGAACAAGAAACCTGTGGCATACTGAAAATAACTCAGGGAATCTTAAAAAAGGGACAAAAAGAGTTAACACGGATCTGTAAACATTTACAGCTCACTTTTCTAATTTAAGCCTGCTGAAGGTAAATGATGATCACTTCCCTGAGCAATTTTCATTCTGTGGAGTTTAACCAGGGTTCTTTAAGGTATAACTCTGGAACAAAACATAGATGAATACGTGTTAAGTGTTGAATAAGCTCTCAAGTATGTCACACATCTCCTGGTGACCACAGCCTGCACTGATGTTGGTCCACGTGCTTATTGGTTTTGTAGAAAAAATGATCCTGTGACACTGTCAAGGAAAACTATGTGCACAGTTAAAAGACCCATTGAGTTATTTAAAAAAGGATTTAATTGTTCAAAAATATATTCATCTCATTTAGCTTCTGAATTATGAGATACAGCTATGTTGAAGCAGTTTTAACATGGACCTGAGGTCAGAAATGAAGGAAATAGAATAATTAAATCAAGTAAACCGACCAGCCAGAAGCCGTGGACCTCCTGAATGATGGGTGTTACATCACCAGAATGCTCTGTATTAGATTATTTGCACGCTGTCATGTCATTGCAGACGTGTTTTGTGGTTCACAGAGAACATAAGACTTTTTTTTCACCACCTCATAGCATGCTTGGTCTCTTGGGAAAATGGTGTGCAGTGCTTTCTTTTCTTTTGTGTTAAAATCAGTCTGACTATACTGCTCTGACTGAATTTAGCCACATACACAGTGTCACTCACATCGGCATCACATACCATTATTTCTTGCTCTGTTTTGGGTCACCTGCTCCTTATATGTATATCTACAGGTTAGTTTGTTCACACAATGTGTGTTTTTGCTCCAGGAGGAGTTCTGTTACCCAGTGGAGTGTCTGGCTCTGACGGTGGAGGAGGTGATGCATATCAGACAGGTTCTGGTCAAGGCCGAGCTGGAGAAGTTTCAGCAGTACAAAGACATCTACACCGCCCTCAAGAAAGGAAAGGTAGATACCGCATGAAGATTTTTGCAGTCAAAGTGAAAGTTTTTTCTCAGTTTAATTTAAATGCAGGAGATACTATGAACGTTC
The DNA here is from genome assembly GCA_029783645.1 of Ctenochaetus hawaiiensis. Classification (NCBI taxonomy): domain Eukaryota; kingdom Metazoa; phylum Chordata; class Actinopteri; order Acanthuriformes; family Acanthuridae; genus Ctenochaetus; species Ctenochaetus hawaiiensis. The sequence continues at coordinate 11,995,059 of JAPZDY010000008.1, read as the reverse complement.
TCTGTCTCACTTCATGCTTTTTGTTGTAGCTTTGCTTTTCATGTCGGACCAAGAGGTTCTCTCTCTTTACCTGGTCCTACACCTGCCAGTTCTGCAAAAGGTAAATTCAGTCACTGTTACAAGTCGTAAATTTAGAAGAAACTCCAACATTTTTATACATATTAGTCTGTTTACAGGTCTTTAAAAAAAATTAAAGTATTTTGTGGTCCAGAGGGAACTGTAAAATCTAATAAATTTCCCTCAAGTTTAGTTTGAGTCAGCAAGACAGCAAGTCTGGAAATTATAACAATTTGCAGGTGTGTGGACTTAGAAAAATGCAACACTGCAAAACCTCAGCAGTCCACTCCTCATTTAACATCAATGCTAGAAGCTGCATTAGCTAATAGTATAACACATCTAAATCTCTGACCCAGCTGTCTGAGGTTGAGTTACTTGTTGGTAGTATAAGTGTCAGGTTTGTCAGAGAGTTTAAGAGCTTATGAAAAATATATATATATCTGGTTCTGCTGCATCAATTGTTATCTTTTGTTTTAGATTGTCCATTATTAGTCCAACAATGTTGTAAAAGTGCAATGTTTTAAATCAGTGGCATATGCTTTTAAGTGTAACATCTGTTTAGTAATGTTCAGTTTATGACATTCATGTGTATCTTCTGCAGGCCTGTGTGTTCCCAGTGCTCTAAAAAGGTAGGCGGTTGTTGTCTTATTATTGACACCTTTGAATAATCACTTTAGAAATCTGACCACCATTGACACCTGTGTGCTGCTCCATTAACACCAAAATCTGCTGTTTAAACTGCCTCTACTGTTTGTTTTTAAAAAAACTTTGGTTATGTTTTTCCCACAGATGCGGCTGCCATCCAAGCCGTACTCCACCTTGCCCATCTATTCTCTGGGCCCTGGTCCTGTGGCTAAAGAGGAGGCAAGTGGTCCATCAGCCCCTCCTGAGCAAGAAAAGCAGCCGTTTGGGTCTGGACAAAGTCGACACAGCCTGCGCAGAAGTGTTTATAAGTATGTTACTCTGATTTCTTTCAATAAACTGTGGAAATGGGATCAAAATGCCAGACTTTTTAGACTGGTTAAGTTTACTTAATTATATTTTGTTCCATCATCAGGTTGTCTAAACACAGCAGCAGCGGTAGCAAAGATGGCCGATCACAGGACGAGCCAGAGCTGCCAAAAGAGCTCACTGAGGACTGGGTCACCATGGAGATCTGCGTAGACTGTAAAAAGTTCATCACAGAGATCATCACCTCCAGCAAGCGCAGTCTGTGCGTGGCCACCAAGCGAGCTCGCCTCAATCGCAAAACCCAATCCTTCTACATGTCATCGTCCAACTCTGTCAACTTCAGGCCCTCTGAGCGCACCATCAACGAGGTGTAGGACCCTGGGCCGCCTCGTCTAGAGCTTAGTCGTACAGTGAAGATAAGATCCCCTCCTCCTTTAGTTTTGACAAGGACTGGTTCGCTGTGACGACAAAACCAGTCCATCCCACCCCAAAGTTATTAAAGGTTCTTGTACCTTACCCCTTCTCAGGAACTGTTGGTACGCTATGATTGGTCATGACCGGTCAGGACTCGAGAGTAGCTGCCAGATTAAGAGAAGAGAGCCATGTTTCTATAAGTCAGTGATAATTCAGGACTCGGTGGGTGGAAAGGATAAATCAAGCTGGTCATTTTGCTATTGTGAACCAAGGTAAGAGAATGTAAACTTGACACAAGAGCGAGATCAGCTGATACAGAAAGCCAAAAAGCTGCAGTAATGATGTGTATATAGTATAAAGGCCCATCCCTAATTTTAGCTATAAATACGTTTTCCAGTTCCTGTTTACTTCTAGCACTCAGGAAGAACAACAGATTGTTTTTTGACAGAAATGCACTGTAGATCCTGCTGTCAGGTCTGTTGGGGTGGATCTCTGCCACTTCCCTGCCCCTCTTTTATTCTTCCAGCAACAATTATGCCAAATGCAACATCACTCAGTTTTTAGCTAGTTTAGATAGACGCTTCCTGTTCTCTCATGTTCCAGGGGTGACACATTGAGGGGTGAGAATAGTTGGATTATTTTTCTTGGTGAGTTTTGGAAACAAGTTTTAATGTATTTTCAATTCTGTGCCTGGTGCCAAAATGTAAGTTCTTTCTTTAAATGCCTTTGTAGTTACAGACCTGTTGTACATATGTGTGATAGACTCAATGGGGTATATATTAAGGTAATTCAAAGTTTGGTTTCTTGCCCTGCCACGTTCTGAGCTGGGCAGTAGAAGCACAGAAATGTCGGGTTGCGAATGTGTACATGCTGTATATCTTATCTGTTTCAAGTTTAAATTTAATATAAAAAAACTTAACTAAGCAGAAGTATAATTTTACCATGTTTTAAGATTATTTTGCCTCTGGAGTTTCTTTATTTGAAATTCTTCTCTGAAACCTTTATTATTAGTGTTATTATGTTTGTGTTAATGTAAAATTAAGATTTTATTTCCAATGTATAGTTTATAAACTCAGTGTTAAGATATTCCTAAAAAATCACAAAATCGCACTTTTATTGTACAAATTATTTTGTTTATGTTGGGTTTTGTCTTAATATCAGTTATTAAAGTATTTATTTTTCACCTC
>JAPZDY010000008.1:11940041-11977513 GCA_029783645.1 Ctenochaetus hawaiiensis | reverse complement strand
TTTGTGTAATTTCTTTACATATTGTCCACATATGTATCTCCATTGCATCACAACTTTATTACACAGAGAAAGTGTGTGTCGATGCTAGCTGCCACATGTGATTGTTCCACATTTAGTATACTTCCTATTTCATAATAACAGATACTGGCATGACTAATGTGCCCAGTGTTCTCTTTTACTACTTAACATGTACACATGAATAAAGACAAACCATTTGAGCTTCAGCTCATACTTATAAAGACTCCACCTTCTTCCCTGCGCATGCTAAACTAAACTTGACAGAGCTTTAATTGTGGCTACTAATTTGCCGAAGGCTGTGTCATATTCTGATAATCCGTTTTAGGTACTTAATAGAAATGGGGAGTAGAAATTAGCACGGCCGCCCAGATCTGCTAATCCTGTTATTAATCAGAGGCAGGGCGGCACAGAAAAGGGGAGAGGAAAAATGAGTTTAATTCTTCTTTTTCTTGTCTCCTCTCTTCCTTATTTTTTTTGACCTCCAGGATATTATGAACAGTGAGAAGAGTTATGACTCCTTGCCCAACTTCACTGCTGCTGACTGTAAGTTTTTTTTTTTAACCCCTTCTCCCTCAATTCCCCCCTCCTCTCCCACACTGTTCAAAGGACTTTACTGAGGTTTTGTACTTATAGCTCCTGCTTTCTCTGCACCTCTGTGCCTCTGTTCTCTCTCTCTCTCTCTCTCTCTCTCTCTCTCTCTCTCTCCTTTTTTTTTTTTTACATCTTTTACAGTTCTTGTTTTACAGAGCTAGCAGTGTATGAGGTGGAAGAGCAGTCACAATGTAAAGGTGAAAAGTTTTTAGGAAGCTTAGGGATCTAAATGAGGGTTATGAAGTCACTGAAGGAACACCTCAGACTTTGACGGATATCTGGCATTGTTGTATTATTCATTGTGCATACTGGCTCTCTAGCACTATAAACAAACCAGAGCTCAAAAAAAATATTTGATTGACAGAAATGTTTTAGCAACTGTTTAACAAATTGTTTTGAGTTTTATTTTGTTTTTTGCAAAAATTACAAGCGTTTACTGGTTTAAAACTGATAAACTGTAATATTACTCTGCTTTTATGTGTTGTACACCTATTATAAATTTTTTAGGTTTAATGATCACAAGGTCTGTTGATCACAAGTAATTTGAAGATGTCACCCTCAGCTTCTCTAATAGTTGGAAAAATAATTAGCAATGTATTTCCTTGATTTATGCATTGTTTGCTCTGCCATTGTAGAGATGCCTTTCTTACACGAATCGCAATTCACAGCTTTGGCTTAATTTACAAAGTAAATCTAAATGTGTCCAAATGTTTTTTAGGAACTTTGGTTATTTTTGTGTGCATTAATAAAGATTGTCACCTGGATGCCAGCCTGTTGGCAGATGTAACATATGGCTGTTGTTTAAACCGTTTTCCTGAAAGATGCATCTGTCATTTTCTGAGAATTTAATTTGCTTCTGTGTTGTATTTTTTTAAATGCTGCAGGGATGAAAGGAAAACCCACCTATACTTCTGCTCAATAGCAAAATAAAACCCCGCTGGTTTTGATGGTCCATGAGAAAAATGGTTTTCGAACCCCATTGACCAGCATTACTAATACACATAAACATTTCTTAATATTTCCATAACCAAGCCAGAGCACTGTGGAAGTAGCTTTAGGATTGACTAATATAAATCCCATTTCATGGTGAATCAAAATTGCTTTTCAATCTTCTGGTGTGTTACTGAACCATAGAGGAGCTGTGTCCCTCAGATATTATTGTAAAACCAGATTAAGATTGCCTGAAAAATGAGAGTCAAGTGTGTGGGCAGCGGAAGCATTCTTTGACTTTCTGCTGTAGAGTGAAACAGGCTCTGGCTTTGGCCTGGAAGTGACTGAGCCCTGGCAGTACAGGACCTCCATGCTGTGGAGACAGAAGGCTGACGGCAGGCTGCCGTGCTCGCAGTCGCCTCTCTCCTCTAATCTCCCTGGAGGAGCATTGGACGTGTGTCATGCAGAAGTGGGTGGATGGAGAGGCAGCGCGAGAGAGTTTTTTTTTTTTTTTTTTTATGTGGGCGGATGTTTGTGTGTTATGTCTGTGTCTCGGTGAAACAGCATGATGTGCATGTAGGTTTCTGCTGTGTTAGGAGGCCGAAATGAGAACATCCCTCACTGGTCCCTGTTTGCATTGGCAGCCATCCCAGCACAGTTTGCTTTCCCCCTCCATTCAGGCCTGCACATCAGAGGCTGGAGGAGGTGACACAGAAGAATTTGGAGTTCCAATTTGAATACCTCTTTACTATAAATCTATAAAACTTTCTATAAGACCTAGTATTTTCTCAGACACAGAATAAATAATTTAGTGTCTGATAAAAATGCACGCACTTTTGGTCTTATTACTCTCTCTGTGTGTTGGTAGATGGATTAGTAGTGCTTTGTGTGTGCGTTTGTGTGTGTCAGGGGATTGTCTCAGAGAAGGTGTGTTGGTATTTGTGTGGATGCACTCCCTTAGCAGAGCTTGGATGAGTCACTGTTCTGAAGCTCCTTCTTTTTCCAGAGCAAGTCTTCAATGTGATGCTGTAAATATCCAAAAAACTAATTTTCTGACTTTCCTCCTGCTGTCATTGTCTCTAATTTGTTTGGAATGCATCAGGGGTTGCTAACTCCTGACAATTTTTTGCCTTAGCGTTAATGTGCAGTGATAAAAAGTTTATGGCCAACTTTTAAAGCTTTATTGAACTTTGCTTACTAATTTCTCATCATCCCACAGGTCTGAGGCTGCTTGGCATTGGGAGAAACCAGTACATTGACCTGATGAACCAGTGCAGATCTTCCAAAGTAAGATATTTATGTAAATTTATTTATTTACATTTTTTGTTATCTTAGCACTTTTAATTGGAACTTTAAATATTTAGTGATTGCATCTCCCTTGATACAGTTGCAGACTGTAACTTTAATAACTATTAAATGTGGCACACTCAAGCTACAAAACCATTAAGAGGAGGTTGTCTGTGTATTTGGGAAGTATTTGGCAACATTTCACTTTAAAATCTAATTAAGCACCATTTTTCTAAGTTTTGAGTGAGTCCATCCCTCTTCACCTGCCTCCGTGTCCATCTTCCTTGTCAGAAATTCTTCCGTAGGAAGTCAGCGCGGGACCTGTTACCAGCGAAACCAGTGGAAATCTCTGTGGAGCCATGGTGGGTGGCACAGACAGGCTACATCACTGAGGATGACATCAGGGTAAGACAAGATTGTCTCCTCTGGTCTTTTTAGCCTTTCAGTTCAGTTTGGTAGTAGACATTTGTTCAGATTTGTTTTTCAGTGATAGCAGACTGTGATATATAATAACATCCCATTATAGCGGGAGGGGAGAGGACAGTGCAGCTTAGGTCTGTCATTTCTTTGACCTTCTTTCTCTTTTATGCACATTAAACATATTATTGATCTACAGAATGAATTAATGTTATGTGTCAGTGTGTTTTTTTTTTTACCCTGAGCTCTTATTTAAATTCATACACGTTACCCACCAAACTGTAGTTGTTCATCCCATGAGCCACTGCATTGCATGTGGTGATTCACCTGACTATAAATAAGTATTTGTCAAGTTCCCAACAGTTCTTCTTCCTTCCACAAGGAAAAAACAAATAAATGAGAAAATAGGAATCTGCATAGTTATAATATGCAAATGTATTCATCCTCCTAGAGACCACACCACCATTGTTTTGACTTCCATGGAAACAAAAACTGCATGTACAGGCAAGCTGTAATATTGTACGTTTCATTTGTGCAATTACAGATCTGTTCTCCAGCAGAGAAGAAAGCCATTGATAAGATGATAGATTCTGGTCCTCAGCTGGCTGGATCAATGGAGTACAATGTGGTTTTAAGTGAGTGTCTTTTGCATGTTATGTTCCCATGCAAAACAACTGAAGGTACAATGAACATAAGAGCATCAAGATACCTGAAGAAAAGCAAATTTTGAATCAAACTTTAGTTCAGTGAAATTGTCTTCATAGTTGTTGTCAAATCTAGTTCTAGATTTTGTGTTCATACTTTTTCCTTTTAATGGCACACACCCCAAAACTTTTGCAACTCTCAGCCTGGTAGGAAGTCAAGAAAATTTTATATGACAACTTTTATAATAACTGTTGGTAAAGTAAGTAGTGATGTCTTATTGAACTTTTATATGCGAGGTGCATTTTTAAAACATCTGAGATTGTTTCTGTTGCACATACCAGTGGTCACAAAACACCTGGAACTCTGGTGCTGATGATGATAGTCGATGTCACTTGAAGTACGTACTTACATTATTGCTTACGCCATCTACATGCGCATCGCTGCGCGGCCATCTGTTTGTGCACAACAGAAGCTGTCCTAGAAGTATTTGATTACACCTTGTATATTACTGTATTTGAGAGGTCTTTATAATGTAGGGTACATATCTTGTATGTAAATCAGCATGGACTAAACATTTGAAATACTCTTTAAAATAATATACCGTGACAGAGTGGGTTAGCCTGCTGATCTCAGGGTCGGAGCTTTAATCCACAGCTCATGTCCACATCCTGAAGTATTATTTTTTGAATAAAAATGCTATTAAAGTGCAGTCAGAGATGCTTTAAGGCAAGAGTGATAACAGTGCACAATATTGCATTTTAAGTGTTTAAACTTTTTTTTTTTTTTTTTTTTAAAGCCATACTGCCTCTGGACCTTTTTCACAAAGCATTTCAGAGTGGATTACTGCAGTCCTCCTTTGTACAAACTTGATCTGCTGCTGTCTTTTCTTGAATTAGTCCCCCTTTTTAATATCCTGTCTCAACAAGAATTATGGATTCAAGTTACCTCCAAAGGGCTGTTTTTTATGGCATTATAATCCTTGAGCAAAGCATATTGAGATCTAGTATTATTGAATAAAGTTGCCATTGAAACTACTAGGGGCAGAAAGTCTGATGGAATTATTGGTTTTTCCTTTATACCTCCCCACTGGTACTTCATGAACAAAGCTCTCATGCTTTACTCTCAAGAAAGTAATAGTAATTGGATTTTGACATTAAAAAAAAGAAACGTGGAGGAACATGGAGGCTGATACTTATGTTCCAGTTGAAGGTCTTTCAACTGTGTGCTGGTGTGAATTTCGAAGATGGAGCACAGGCGCTAAGGTTGTGTTCATGCAGTTTAAATGTTAATTACAGAACAGTGTGACAGTGATGAACCTTTGCCTCTGGAGTGCTGGTGACGGAGTAAGAACTAATGTAATTAAATGCAGGAGACGCAGAGCAATTTAGATACAAGTAGCTTTAAAAGGAACAATGAGTAAAATATGGGCAGAATGTATGTCTGAAATGTTAAAAAATAAAATGAAAATTATCAGCTGAATGGGAAGAAGTTGATATCTACTGAAGCTGGTATGCTAACAAGCTGGCCAGAGCCTGTCCCGTCTTGAATTTAATCGCCTTGCTAACTCATCAGAAGACTCACTTCAAGAAAACTCTACAGAAACAAAAGGAAGAAAAACTCACCACAGCCATCTTGGTTTGTCTTTCTACTGTTCAAACAATCACCAACCAACCTTCCACCTCCTCTGATGCTTCATGCCTCTCCTGTCCCCACTTGCTGTGTCTTTGTAGTCCACAGAGTCAGAGTCTTGGCCACAGCAGCTGTAAATCACTTCTTAATTATAATCCTTGTCGCCAAACTGACCTCAGTTGGTCTTGGAGGCTGTCCTCAGTCCAGGTTCGGTTATGTTCGTTCGAAGGCTGCTTAAACTGATATAAATACCAAAACCCATCTGGTGCTCTGAGCTCCTGTTTCAGTCAGACCTATCAGCTAATGGGGCCGCTAGCTGCGGGGCTAACTTAGCCAACAAGCTATTGGCAACTACCACCTAGAGCTGAAAAAGAGCCACAGCAAAGAGTATACAGAGCAGCATTAAGATTTGTACTCTCATCATATGCTGCCCCCTATCCAATTTTACACATGGCACCTTTAAATGAGATTTTATTAACTTAATTTTTTTTTGTTTACTGAATGTGGCAACAAAAAATGTTAAATAAATATGACAGTTACATCAGTTAATCAATATTATTGTTTGTTTTCGTGCTCCAGGCTTGTACAACCGTGGCTTTATCTACTTGGATGTTCCCATATCTGATGACAGCTGCATCTCAGGTACAGCAGTGTGTGTCTGTTTGTGTGTGTTTAAACATCCTGCTATTATTACTCCCTGAGTGATTACCTTGACTAAACACTATGTGCCTTAATTACAACTGTGGGAACATAAGCAAGTGTTATGGGTAATGGACTGATCTGAAATGCTGCCTAATAGTGTCATTATGTATACATATAGTGTTTAAGGAGAAGGCAGTAAAAATAATGTATTGCAAAGTAAGACCAAAAAAAAAACCAAATCTCATTGGGAATGTTTGCACAGTTGTTGCTCACTGTTTGTGTCTCTCAGTGCCCCCGTTGGAAGGCTTTGTCATGAACCGCGTCCAGGGCGATTACTTTGAAACGCTTCTGTACAAAATCTTTGTGTCCATTGACGAGCAGACGAACGTAGCTGAGGTAGGCCTTAGAAATGGGTTTTATTGTGCTCGCCTGCTGGGCTCGTTGAATGCAATATGACTGTGTGTGTTTTTGTGTGTCTGTGTTTATCGATCAGCCGTTCAACCAAAGCCTTTTTTTCTCTCCCTCCTCCCCTCACTTCTCAGCTGGCAAATGTGTTGGAGATCGACTTGGACTTAGTGAAGGTGGGTATCAGCTTGCAGCAGAATGTGAGAGTCCAATTGTAATGTATAGACTTAAGTGCTGTTTTTTAGAAGAGGATGAAAAAAACAGTCGAACTAAGGGATGCAGCTGCTCCTTTCTAAACAGATGCTGACAAAAGGTAATTTTCTCTGGCTCCAATCTTGTTTGGTCTGGCTATATAGTCAAAGGCACAGTGTGCGGCATTAAAAAGACAAATTGGCTGTTTCAGTCTTTTATGTCTAAAGATGCACTCTACAACTGTTTTTACAGGCCTTTATAAAATGACAGAGGTAATGATGCAAGGAATAGCAGTTTTCAAGTGCAAATGTGACTTTTAGATTGGATATATATTTAGATTATAATGATTATTGTAGCACAAAATAACAAAAAGGGTACATTACACATTCAGACTATATGGCTAAAGTTATTACATAAAGCACCTTTAATTTATGTTTGATGACTTCAGATTTTTTGCAGTATTGCAGTTTGTTGTATTTATATGTTTTATATCACTGTAATAAAGTGGTGCATTGTCATTACTGACTTTTTCGTTGTCGTAGACATTTCGAACGAAACTGTGTGCAAATCAATAGAGAGATATTATGTAGCTGTGCAGCAAGTAAACATTCTGCACAATTTGGCTGTTTCATTCTGGATATGTACCCTCACAGCTGTACACCTGTGAGTTAGACTGTGACACACACACACACAGACACACACATACACATTGTTTCAGATTAGATCCATCATGCCCCACGACTCAACCAGAGGGCTGAGCAGCACCGTTCCAGTTGAATTAGTGCTCGAGTTTGACCCAGTTTTCCCCAGTTTCCTATTCAGACTGTATCAGACACAGAGCCAGGCTTTTCTCTCACTGTTATGACCTCCAGTGTAAAGAGCCGAACTCCCTCCTGTCCCTCAGTCTCATCTTGTTATTGCTGCTGAAAAGTCACACTTAAGAGGAGTGGGAAAGGGCAGCAGTTGCAGTGAAACTCCAGGAGACACCCTGGTAACTTTAGAGATGATTGAGATGTCTGCCAACTCTCCTTTGTGCAGAACTTTTCCCATCGTGACTTGAGTTTAACTTTCTCTTGCGTAATGACTACCTCATGGCTTGAGTCACTTGAAAAAATTTTTCCTTGCTGTGCTTCTTTTGATATGATAAGAAGGTGGCTAAGAGTTGACCTCAACTTGCACCACCAGGGCATTAAGGTGTGGAAAGCAATCAGGCGGCCTGTTCAGTCTGAAAAAAAGATTTAACGGCAAAGCAAGTTGACGACTGTATAAATTAAGGAAGTAATGAAAAAGCCTGCCAAGAGTTATGTGGAAAGTATGCAGTGTTACCTTTTTATTCCTTTTTTTAATCAGTTTGAGTCACCAGACATACAGTAATGACTTTTTATGTAGATCCCTCTCAGGAATTAAACAAGCATTACCTAAAAGAGTGTTCAGGTAGTTTTTAAGATCTTTTAGAAACCTCACAAGTCCGCACTGCAGTAGAACTGTAACGTTTTTGGACGCATTCATCCATTCCTCACATTGTATATTGTATATTACATATTGTATAGTAATAAAGTGGTTAGCCTTTTCCACAAGAGAGCGATTTTTTTTGTTATGCTTGGAGTCTGGAAGGCAAAAAGTGGTCTTTTATTGCAGTGTTAAAGATAAAAAAAATATAAAAATAAAGTATCCATCCAAAAACATTTTTAAACACTTGGAAAACACATTGTCTTTGTCATAATTATAATATGTTTTTGATTTAATTAGCATGCTTTATTAAAAGCAGAGAATATTGTGGGTTATGTACTGCAGGTGGTTTGGAGCTATAAAGGAGAAAAACAATCTGATGAAAACAGCAGCAGTAAACTTTAAGGTTTTTGCATCCGGGAGCGAAAACTATTAATTTTTCAAGAGGAAATTTTAAGACAGTTTGTGATGTCAGATGTGAATCAGACTTCTTGTATTTTTCCTTTGTCAGAATGCTGTTTCCATGTACTGTCGCCTTGGCTTTGCTGTGAAGAAAGGTCAGGTGTTCAGCTCAGACCAGCTCCACCCCACCTGGAAGAACGCTCCCTCTGTCAACAGACTCAAGTATGTGCCGGCTGAGCAGGCAGCCAATTTTAACCATTTATCCTCCTGTAATGGAAGCGGTGCTTTGTGTTCAACAATGTCTCTTCCATTTACAAACATCAGTTCATATTCCTTCAAGCATTTCTGTCCAATGGTTTAGATTATTATAATAGATTGAAAACACTTTAGGTCTTTGCTTTTAATTATTTTTATTGACCCAATATACAAATTTTATATAAAATAAAGCATCTTTATCATCACTACCCCTATGTTTTTTCCAATCACTATCCTGTTTGTTAGGAGCACTATGGACCCTCAGAAGATGCTGCTGTCCTGGGAGCAGGGCAGTCCTGTCATGGAGGGAGGCTCCTCTGCCACAGACACTGACACCACCAGTTTGGAAGACCAAGGTCTGTCTGACTACCATCCGCACAAACACAAACTCTGGAATATCTGCAGATTAACTCACATCTCCATTTATGAACCCAAGGCAGAACGTTGCTTCAGAAGTTCTCCAGCAGCAGTAGTAGCAAATTAATTCCTGAGAAAGCCCAGCCGTGCCTCTGCAAGTCATTCTTTCATTAGAGTTTGTCTGAAATGGTCCAGTTTTCTAATTTTAATTGTGTTATGCACTGCTGGCTTTGCTCGGACTAACAAATTGGATATTAAAATGGCTATTCATCAGTCACATTTACATGTAAATAATCAATCAAAATTAAACAGTTTGATAGAGTTGGTCTGTGTTAATATATCTCAATTTCAGGAAATCAAAAGCTCATATCCACTCTTTCAGAACGATGCAGCCGTCCTGTTGTGCTTTTACATGCACTGATGTTCTGTAATGTCTCTGTAGCAGACACAGCCAGTGTTAGCAGCCTGAGCATCCCAGCGGCACCCACAAAGAGGATCGCCTTCCTCTTTGACTCCACCCTAACAGCCTTCCTCATGATGGGCAACCTGTCTCCGGTTAGTGGCTGGATGCAAATGCACAGATTGTCAGTCTTAAAAGGCTTAATACAGACAAAGTTCTTTTAATCACATGGAACACCTGAATTTGACGTTATGTCATGATCCCTCTTTGTCTTTATCTGTCTATCAGAACCTGAAGAGTCATGCAGTGACCATGTTCGAAGTGGGTAAGCTGTCCGATGAGACTCTGGACAGCTTCCTGGCTGAGCTGGAGAAGGTGAGACCAGCAGTAGAAACAACAAAAATAAAGATTTTCCATTGTGTTGAGTAAATCCTTGGTCATGAATCTCAGGAGGATACTAAATCGATGTGGAAAAAAGCTTGATGCTTATACACCCCGAAACCCTCTACTTAAACTTATTTCCTGGTATCTCTGCCTCCAGGTGGAGAGCACAGCGGAGGGGGAGGCCCAGCGTTACTTTGACCACGCTCTGACCCTGAAAAATACTATCCTCTTCCTGCGCTACAACAAAGAACTCACTCAGGACCAGGGACCTGATATCCCAAATATAGGTAAATATACAGTTACACCCTTTGTCCCTCCCTTTACGGGTATCACACGCAAGTTCAAGGTGTCACAGACCCTGTCTGTACATGTGGTTTTAAGTTCTCACTGTCTTTCCATGATCAGCTACACACAGTTCCCTCTGTGCCTCATCTGCGAAGGGAGTGTGTGTGTTTTAATGTGTGTTTACCTCAAAGCACAAATTGCTTATTGTTGCCAGTGAGGCAAAAAGAAATGAATCTGTTTATGTAAACTGTATGAAATTCAGGTGCAAAAATCTGGATAAGGATGGAGGGTTACTGAAGTTAACTGAGACAGACACTTTCTTTTCATCTTCTCGATGTTATTGCAAAGATATTCTGAGCAATCATTATCCAAATTGCAGCAAAAAGAACTTTTTGTAAATGACTCTCATGCAACTACTTTAACTTGTTCTCTGGTCTTGTAAAATCAATGATTAATGAAGCATTTAAAATTTATGTTAGTGTAAAAGTTCTGGGAAAGGCTGGATAGTCTTGGATATTCTGTTTTTGCTGCTTTTGGCTAATCTTTGCGTCCATCTCAGCTATCTCAGCTCTTTTACCTTTGTTTTGAACAGTTCTCGATTGTAGTCACATATTTGTGGATTCACAAGCATACAACTAAGCGATTAGTGAAGCTGTATTGTCCTCCTTGTGTCTCCATGGGAAGCAGCAGAGAGCGAGTCCTGCAATGACGACAAAGCAAATCTCTTAGTTTCTATGTAGCTACCGTTGTGTGGCCAGATGCTGTTTGTTTGGTTTGGCTGCACGCCTCATTTCTGATTGTCTTATCTCTCAGTCCTCCAAAGCTGCTGCTCAAGGCATCAGCTGAGGAGTGAGCACACAATAAGCTGCTGGTGGAAGCCAAGTGAAGCTCGTGGCCATACAAGTGACTAGTGATGGTCCGGATGATTGTTTACTGAGACGAGACTCCAGAGTGCAGCACCACATGATGATAGAAAGTCTATTTCCAACTGGCTAACTGATATTTTTGATCATTAGAGAACACTGGACATGGTTTAAATATATAATGAAACAGTGATCTTGTTGTTTGTTGTAATTGGCTTCTCTACAGGATGATTCTTTTTTATATTGAGCAGTAAATTTTAGGGTGATTGATAAGTTTTTTGCCTAAAGTAGAAAGAGTGGATTTATATGTCTGTTGTTACATACATTTGCCGTTCAGATCTTTGAAGAAGTATGCAAAAAGTTTGAAGCCAATAACTTTTGTATTTATTTTTTATGTCATTGAAAATTGCAAGTCAGCACTGTCTGAGAAAATTGGAAACACTGGCCTTTGTGCAGTTATATGCTACCTCCTTCTTATGGGCTCACACAAGGAGGTCCACAAGGACATGAAGGCAACATTATGGGAGGGTGCCTGTCCTTACAGTATGGGGAAGACAGGAGATGCTGAATTTGAACCTTGCAGAGGGAAACGACTTCAGAAAGGCTGATGTTGTCCATTTTCTCAGACAATTCTGACTTGCAGTTTTCAATTGCCTGAAACAGAAATACCACAGAAGTTATTAACTTCAAACTTTGTGCATAATCACTCAAAGAGCTGAACAGCATATTGATGTGACTGGAGCTTTGTAACTCACCTCCTTCTCCCTTAGGCCATGATTTTATCAATTACTCTACATTTATACGTTCTTGACTTGTTTGACTGAATTTATTATTTTTTTTGTATCTACTACTGATTAAAGCAAGAAGGGATTAAAAAAATCCATGAATGTCAAGCTTACACTTGTGTTGAAAGGGCGTACTTTACAAATCACCTTGGAGAGGGAGCACTTTTTTAACACCATGGTTATAAAGGAAAGAATAAATCTTTGCTGTGCATTCTGGATGTGATCCAGTGCTCCTCAAGCAAGCTACTGTCTGATTCATTCAGACTTGGCAGATGAACTTCCAGGGGCTTTCTTTACCCTTCTTCCTCCGCTTCATTTAAAGGATTAGTTTGTCATTTTAAGCTTATTCACTTTCTTGCAGAGAGAGAGAGAGAGAGATGAAAAGTTTGATGAATTTTCTTTGAGACGATAGTTGGCTGCTGGTGACCCTCGTTAAGCATACAGACTAGAAACAGAGAGCCAAAAAAATTGTACTATTGCTTCAAGAAATGTATCCTGTTACTGCAGACTTTACATGTGCACATGGTTTGTTGCTAATCTATTTTGTGTAGAAGCTTTGACGTCCCTGTTTTTTTTCCACCACTAGGTTTTCCCTTGGACATGTTGCGCTGTGAGAGCCTGCTCGGTCTGGACCAGGCCACCTGCAGCCGCGTCCTCAACAAGAACTACAAGCTGTTGGTCTCGATGGCGCCGCTCAGCAATGAGATCAGACCAATCAGCAGCTGCACGCCTCAGGTATGACCCCTGGAGAGAGGGAGAGCAGAGGAGGATAGAACATGATGTGCTGGGATGTTGGATCAAACTTTGCTTGTGTTAGAGTTGTGTGCTTGTGTTTTAGTCCAGTTTGTGCTCTGTTTAGTTTTGTTTGCACTCTTGTTGTGTGTCCACACTTGTGTGCCTGAAGTGTATTTGTGACTGTGTGTGAATCCTTTGTGGGCACTTGGCCTGAAGTTGCCCTAAACTATAAAACTACACAAAGGGTGAGGGAAAGAGAGAGAGAGAGTGAGGGGAAGGGAGGCTCATGAGTAATTCCTCTGCCTGGCCACAGTCCAGCTTTCTAGCTGAGCTCAGAGACACAGAGAGAAGAAGTTAAACTCTTGTTGTGCCATTCACGCTGCTGTTTATTCTCACACTGCTGGGACTCAGCGAAGTGGAATTCAGTGAATACCTTTCTTTGTTGGCTGCTCACATCTCTAATAGCTGCTTCAGCTTCAACACAGACACACTTTCTCCTCTGTTTGTCGATTTGAAATGAAGACATTAAATAGGGAAATATTCTTGCATGCATTAGTTCTGCTCTTGTACTCTTATTTATGAGCATGTATTTGTTTTGTCCCTGCAGCACATTGGCCCGGCCATCCCTGAGGTGAGCTCCATCTGGTTCAAGCTGTACCTGTACCATGTGACCGGCCAAGGCCCACCGTCTCTGCTGCTCTCCAAAGGCTCCAGGCTCCGTAAACTGCCAGACATATTCCAGGTAAGCCCGAACTAATAATTAAACCAGTTTAAGGACACAGTTCAAGAAAATGTTTACTGATACGGAAGCTACAGACAAAATAAAGCTCTTTGAAGTTAGACAAAAGAAGTCCGATGTGATTGGTAAAACAATACTTTGAGTTTGATCAATGATGTGATTGGACAGTTTTCCATTCCCATTAGACACCTGCCCTTTTAAATGTCGAAGAACAGTGGCGGTAAAACTTCAGGCCACTTCCTTTTTACCCTTCTTCAACCTTTACTTCTTAACAAAGCACCTGGTGCATCACAATCACAGTCAGTCCACACCCTGCACCTGCGTTTTGCTCCTCAAAGGCCTCCCAGTCATCTTTTTTTTTTTTTTTTTTACTATCCTGGGAATTTGAGAAAGGGGACAAAAGAGAGTTTGATGCAGTTTATTCTCAGGGGAAACAGGTAGTATCATGCAAACGGATTACTTACTTACTTTTTCTTTTTCTCATTGTATATGTTTCAACCATTTTTCTTCAAAATGAACTTAACTGTAGTAACAATCAGGATATTTACTCCCTCACCACTATCAGAACTAATTAACTAAATAGAAAAATAACAGCTTAATTTCATGGAAAAGTCATGGTATGTAAAATCAGCAGCAGCGTGGGGGTTTAATTATTTTAATCAGTTAATTTGGCGTAGAAGTTCACATGTCAGCATGAACATGAGAGTGAAGCTTCCTTTTTCTTACCAACTGTTTTTCAGTTACTGTTATTTAGCTCTTATTTCTTATGTCAAGAGACTTATGTTTTAAATAAATGCAGTCTTTTTGCTCCAATCAGGGACAGAATCAATATCATGTTTAATCTCTTTTAGTGACTCACATTAATGGATTTTTAAAAGCCTTCTGCTTGACTTTTGTTCTTTTTTAGCCGATTCCCCTGCTCACTGTCTGATCTCACTGCCCTTTGTACAGCCTGAAAGGCCGTCAGAAGATCAGCAATCACACTAAGCTGCCATAACTGCCCCTCATGACAGCACGGAACAGTTGCTATAAACAAACCAAAAGTGTAAATGAGTTTATTTTCATTGTGAATTAGAAAATGTTCAGCTGGACATATCTAGCCTGCACACTGTTAGATGAGGCCTGTATGTTTCACTGATTAGCAGCAGTAGAAGCATCCTGTGTCACATTGTTTTTCTCTGTTCAGGTCTACGACAGGTTGTTGATCACTTCCTGGGGTCACGATCCTGGAGTCGTCCCTACATCCAATGTGCTCACCATGCTCAACGATGCTCTCACACACTCTGCTGTACTGATCCAGGTAAACACACTCACAAAAGCTCCAACTTTACATTGAAGGCATGTATGGAGTGTAATATGTCAACTCTCTATGTATTTTCAGTGGTTCAAAGTCCCACTGTGGGAATATAAAAACTGTACTTTGTGTGTGTGTTGTACCCTCAGGGTCATGGTATGCATGGTCATGGAGAAACAGTTCACATCCCGTTCCCCTTTGATGAGGAAGATTTGAAAGCAGGTGAGTTATAATATTTGAATAAAGTTATAAGGTCACTTAGTATTTGACTCTATTCATCTCATGATAAACATATATAAGAGAATAATAATAAAAAGCCTTAAAACTACTTTTATTTTAAGTCTTCTGAGGAACATCAGCCAGATGAACTTGTCAATTAATAATATTATGAGTCATACTCTGGTAATATCAGTAATAATATATTGTCACTGCCAAAGAGATTAAATAACCTCAGTAAAGTTGTGCTTTTTTCTTTGGTGACTCAAATATTCAATTTTTGGCTTTTAGGGTTTTAACTTGTCAAATATCATGAAAAGGATTTGGATCCTCTGAAATCCTTTTCTTCGTGAATTTCTATGTCAAGCTTTGGATTAACACTAACGCTGAAGTGTCATCCCATTTAATACATCTGCTTTCAGAAAAACATCCTCTCTAAATAACAAATTTTATATGAAGGCTATGCGGTGCAGATATCAGTAGAAGTATTCATGGGCTGCGCTTGAAGCATCGCACCAACTGTTGTGTCATCTCTCTCTTTCCTTCTGCAGAGTTCTCATACTCCAACATGTGCACACACAAGGCGCTGCAGAAGCTGAAGCAGCATGTGGACCTGGAGCACCAGTGTGGTTACATCACCATGCTCAACTCCAACAACAGGCACCGTCGCAGGGCCAGCGACAGCGCCGAGTGCAGAGGTGGGGAGCTAATGAAAACATGCAGCCTGACGTACAGTTGAATTAGTCGCAATGTCCTTGCCTCTGATGGCCATTGGCACTGTTGGTTGCAAATTAGATAAAGATTGCTCACAGTCCAGTTTAATTATGCTGTTTGTCTGCTTAATTGTGCTCCTCATTGCAATAGCCTTTGCTAATGGACGCGGATCGAACAGTGTTAGCCTTTACTTTGAGATTTACTGATTGAATCTTGCTGACGTAAGGGATCAAAGTTTTTGCTTAACATAAATTTTAATGCACACAAGAGTGAACACTTTACTTTAATTGAAAGATCTCTGGTATTTATTTAGCAAAACAAAATAGTTTAAAAAGTTTAATGAAGCTTCTTAACTGAAAAGTATTCACTTTGTTTTTTTGCTGTGATCAGTTTCCCTGAAACCACAGAAATACTCATGTAGATTTGTCACTTTTCTTTAAGGGGACACCCATTTAGGTGGAGGCCTGGACACTAACGGCAGCACAGAATCCTTTGAGCTTGTGACAGAAGAAAACAACGGGGACAGCAAAGCAAAGACAGACAGTGGGTCTACTTTTATCTTCAAGTAACTCTATGAGCTGTTTGATGGTTTAAAGAGATGGTAAATAATCAAAGCCAGCACGTTCGTCTTGATGGTGTGTGTCTCGTATTGTAATATGTGTTACTGTCTCTTTCTATCAGCACTTTCATCTGAAGATGAGTGGGTTCCCCTTGAGCTGTGCTTCGGCATGCCCCTCTTCAGCTCAGAGCTCAACCGCAAAGTGTGCCGAAAAATCGCCTCGCACAAACTGTGCAGCAACGAAAGGTAATTTACAAAAAGAGGAAGAAAAAAGACTAATCAATGTCATAAATTTCACTTCTGTTTATTACATTGACAGAAATGTGAAGATGTGTGCTGTAGAGCTGCTTGACTTAAGCTTTGATGTTTTACAGCCTTCAAGAGCTTCTTCACTCGAGCCGAAAGCTGTCGCTGAAGGTGTTGAGCTTTGTTCAGTCATTCCAGGTAAAAACACTCTGCTATCTCTTCAGATAGCCGCTTGAGAATACTTTGAGAAAGAAAACGAAATAACAGCAGTTTAGTTTTACAGGCTGAGCCTGTTAGATTTACTAACATCAAGGCTCCTCAGGTTTGGATGCAAAAATGTCTATAGTCCTATTTTTTGGAGGGTTTTCAGTCTCATTGGGGAAAAATGTTGACAAAGAGTTTTGATTTGTCTTAAGATAATAAGATATTTCAGCTGTGGTCTTGGGAAAAGTTTGCTTCACATGACAAAACAACATAATTAAATCTTTCATTTGGAAAACAGGAAATTAATGAGCAGAACTGAAGTGTGTTTTTTATCACTTGAGGTCATGAAATAATTAAGTCATGACTTTGATTTAAAGTATGTAAAACAATTATCAGTGACCATGACCGCTTCTGGCAGCTATTTCATTAAACCTTTTGTTCCTAATATGTGCAGAAGTTTATAAGATGATACAGTAAACTACTTTTTGCACCAATCAGTAAGTGATTGTTTTAATTTGGTTGGCATCTTGATGAGTATGTCAACCACATAAAGATATTATCATGGGATGAACCCAGCCAGGTTAAAGATAGATTTCTGATAGAAGGTAAATATAGCAACTTAAGTGTTTTAATATTTTACTGAAAGATAAAAAGACAGTCTTGACAAACATGAAGTTTTGAGTATCATACTTGTACTTGTGTCCTGAAAGTCACAGGTCAAACTGAAGAAAAACACAAGTGGAAAAACAAGCAAAATAAAAATGCAAAACAATTATCTTGGTTGAAATTAAGTGCAGTAACACAGGGTCGTGTGAAAGATGGATATTGAGTTGATTTGCAGATTTGTTTTGGTGCATATGAGGACGAGAGTTTCAGTCAGTAAAGAGGAGCAAAAACAAGATTGAGACAAACAATTTAATAGAAAGTAGAAGGATGTGATAAATATGTAGCTGTAGCTCAAAATGGGAACATCCTGTCTCTTTTTTGTGTTTGACGGCCATGTTACATTTCTTACCAACTGGATTTGTCTTAAAGTGTTTTCGAAGGCTGTAAATCAGACAGACACCATTCTATCTTTCCCTTCTTAACTTTTTTTTTTGCCCCAGAGAAACATAACCTTGCCCTTCATTCATCATCAGCTCTGCCTGGTGATCCAACCCGATCTGATCTGTGACATTTGCTCTGTGTTGGCAGGACGGCATCCAGCCCTCTGACCTGGACAGCGGCGTGTCGAACCCTCTCAGTCAGCCCGCGGCGGAGTCCGGTGTCCCCCTGCCCGCCCTCAACCTCCTCTTCAAGGACGGGCAGCTGAAGGAGTGGAGCGGGCGGGCCCCTCCTCCCTTGGACATCACAGCTCTGCAGAAGGACCAACCCACATAAGCCCCCGAAACTTCCAAATTAGGTCACGAGGAAATTCGTATCTGAGGTCCAACCCTGCATCTTCATATCCAGTCACAAGGAGATACTCAGACGCCTTGCCCTCCTATACATCACTATCCATTCATGGGAAAATTAGCCTGGCCAGCACTTTGTCATATACCTACTGTATGAGGAATCATCCTTCTGACAGTGAAGCCAACACTTGTTGAACCCCCCCCCCCAAGCCCACCCTGTGCTGTTACCCCCTGTGATTCCTCGTATTCGTAGCAAGGCAGTGTTATCTGTTGGAGTGGTGCTATTATCACTGTATACAGCAGTGATGCAGTTAAACGTCACATAACCTGAACACCATTTAACTGGAAAAACACAAGCACTGTCCTCCGCTAACAAGCCCCACCCCCACCCAACCCAAAACCCTCCAATCAATGGATGTTTTGTGATCCTCAAGCGCGGAGTGTAAAGCAGTTGATATTGTATAGATGTCAAAAAAAAAATGGCCCACTAAATAAATGAAGAGTTGAACAGCCCTCTTCAGGAATCATTCGACAATATGCATATTCTAGGACCAACTTTTTGGACTGGAGTACACGTACTGACCCTCCCGCCTCCCTGTGTCGTCCTCATGTTAAGTGATCTGATGCATGATACTGCTGCACAACTCATATCATAGAAAAATACTTTCCTCTTTACTTGTAATCAGTATTTGGGGGCATTTATTATTTGCACTGCGCAGGGTTTCTCCAAACCTGTGGATGAAGTAATGTCATGTAAAAAATTTTCTTTTTTTCAAACGTTGGATTCGTCGTAGTAATCTTAGAGCTCACGTTTACCGCAAGAGAGTGTTTCTTCTTGGAAACTCAGAGGGGTTAGAAATTGACGGGGCATCAGAGAAACCTGAAAGCTGTTTTTTTTTTTTAAATTCCTCTGTTTTCATTCTTTCTGTATTCAAGAGAACACCAAAGACCATTTTCTTTTCCTGTGTAATAAGTTTTTCAATCTTTCATCTGTTTTTCTGTTCCTACTTTTTATTTCGTTGCCTTACAACTATCAGCCAATCAAAAACTACCAGGTCTTTGATCAAATCTTTAGATTTGATTTGCTCATGTTTAGTTTTTTGCCTTTTTTTTTAGATTTTAAATGATTTCAGATAATTTATGTGCATTTGAATGAGTGTATATAACAAATAAAAGCAACAACGCCGGGTCACGAACCACCAGCCCCAATGAGTGTTTAAGAATTCGACAAGATTAATCAAGTGTACCTAATTGCAGAGAAAGAGAACAGTCAAGTCTGTGTGTTTGACCCAGGCCTGTTGCCACTGTTGCCTGCCAGTATGTCTCCCTGGATGGACTCCAGTTTGTGTGCAGTGCAGTGCAGCGCAGCGCACTCTTGGCCGGCCCACCACACTCTCCATGGGATTCTGTTTACACCATGTTTTGAAAAATGGGGTTTGTAGTCTAGAGAGGAGAAGGCAAGTTTCGCTGTGAAGGCTGTGACGGACCCACGGGATGGGAATGCTAATGCTTTGCCCAGCGTCTCAGAGATGTGATGGCCCTAAAAAGTGTGTGAAGTCTGTCATGAATTTTCAGTGTGGCTCCAAGAATACTTTTTTTTATTGCATTTAGAGTGATAACCCATTTTGTTGAGTTTCTTCTGCTATTTTTTGGGGAGGGAATGGAGTCTGCCTTTTGCAGTTTTTGACCCACTTGTGGTTGTTGTTTCTAATAACGTGACGCTGGAATAGACACAAAAAAAAAAAAAGAGACTTAACACGAGGTCCCGTTGAAGCATGATGACTGTGTAGAAACTGTTGTGTGTATGTTGTGTATGTGTGTATTGTACACCTCACTCTTGGTGTGTTTTCATACACGCCTACCTTTCACAGTAAGAGTGCTCTCCCTCAATTCTGCCTGTCTGTTATCCAGTTGCAGAATTCTGTCATCCAGATATCCCCCAGGTATACATCCGCCACAATACTACGGTATTTAAAAAAAATGCTAGTTTTATATGTCAGCCTATATTTTAGGAAATCTTTGTTGTAGCTTGTTTAATGGGACTGTGAATATCATTGAGTTATTAATGATAATGCTCTTGTAATTAAATGGGTTAAACAAAGAAGAAAGTGACATTCCTTCAACATTCCCTTCCTCCATCCCTGCCCCGTCTCCCCCCTGTGCTCCAGATACATATTATTACGAATAAATATGTAAAAAGTATATGAAAATATAAATAAATATGTAATAACTTTTTCTTCCCTGAAAAATGCTTCTCAGTGTTGTTTTTCCTGGTCTATACTTTGTGGCTTCGCATCGCTGATTCCAGCCCTCGCTGCCTCTGAATTGCAGCCAATCACATTACATGATATTAAGCCATCCTCGGTGGATGTTTTCCTAGCCAGGTGGAACAGATGGTGCGCAAGACGCAGCGGCCCGGATGCTGTGTCCATCTGCCTCAAGTACACACTTGTTCGCCTATCCTTGTAGATTTAAATGGATGCTGAGCTGAAAAAAACAATGTCTGATACATGGACACGAAGCCTTTGAAAAGCTGTGAAAAACCCACTTTTTTTTTTTTTTTTTGAGAAATATTAAGGTGTCAGTCTGTGACTGGCTATGCCCCCAGTGGACAGGTGGAGCCCCGCCTAATTGACTATGTCTCCCAGGCCTCCCTGCTCCAGTAATTTCCCAGCACCACAAATTACAGTGTGTCACCAGGGGGGCACCAGGGGCATAAACTGGGTCATGCCACCCGGGGATAAGAAGCTCCAAGAAGCGGTCAATTGGGCTGCATGTCACCTTTCTAACAGTTCATTTCTCTCCCAGCACCATCAGCCCTGCACTGTTGGAGAAAGGTGTAATACATGTGCTGAATTCATTTTGCAGATTTGTTATTTTTGACTTCCATCATGTGCTTTGTCAAACTGGGACTGCTGCAAGGCTTCAGGCTGAAATGGGAGAAAAGCTTGGAATAGAAGACAGAAATAAAAATGGCTGTGCACGTACACATTACATGCATAAGCTTTAGCCAAAGCTGATGAAAAGTCAGCGAGGGTGATGGAGAAATTATACAAGCTTCCTGCACACACTGCATCATCTTGACCTCGTTTTAAGTGAAACTGGAAGTACGACATTTAGATAAAGTTCCTTTGAATTGTGTTGCATCATTACCAGGTCAGTTCACGCCAGAGTTAATTCCTGCTGGGTTTAATAGATCGGCTACCCAGTTTTGTATTGAACTTACCTGCACTTCAAACAAATTTATAAATAGTTTATTCATCTTGCCAGAGGAGCCAACATGGACGCAAAATCTATTTGAACAAGACTATGAGTCAGCAGCCGTGCTTACATATCTGTGAGGCATGGTTTGTTTACCATGCTATACTTTAGTAATAATCAGCACTAATCACAAAATACAGCTGATGGAAATGTGATTAATTCTGTAGGTATTTAGCCAAAGTCTGTAACCTTAGACCAGAGCCTGTTAAAAAGCCGAGGCATCGCCAAAGTTATTATACTTCATCCAAAGGAAGGCACAAGTGCCTGCAGCAAAATTCATGGCACAGATATTTTATTAAACACAAAAGATCATCCTAAGATAACCTATACAGCATCTGGGGATCATGAATGCCATTGCTAACTTGTACCCCTTGTTTTCACACAGATTTGTTTTTTGTCTGTAAATCTGTGTAACATATGTATTACACCACTGCAGGGGTGTGAAGCCAGATTTTTTATATTAGCCAGAATGCTCCCGGTGTTAGCTTAATTTCCCATCATTTCTGTGAGCTGACTTGTTTTACAACAGACCTGTTTTGCTGTTAACATACTTTACCCCACTGCCATGATGCAAGTATAGCTCATATTGTTGGTTTCCACTTGACCTGGAAACCTGCATGTAGAAATCTGATTTGAACCTCGTGACCCAGGCTGAACCTCACTGTCCAGGGAATCATTCAATCTGGATTACAAATGGCTGGAAATCACACGGTTTGATCCTGTGCAGCTCCAGGAAAGCTGTCTCTTAATTAACCTGATAGTCTTAAGGAGTTCTGTCCAAAGGCCTCCATGCTAATCTGCTGAGTCCACTGTGACCAATAAGGCCAGTTCAGACCAAATGAAAGGATAAGAAAGAGAGTACTTCTGTCTTTTGAGACACGTCCTCTGTCACACTGGATGACTTTGCAGTCAGTTTGTAATCAGACTCTCCTGTGGGTCCCTGGCTCAGTGACGGGGTCAAACTCAGGTTCATCTGCTCTGTCGAGGTTTGTGTCTCTGTCTCTCCTCTTCGCAGAGTTCAACATTTGTTTAACTCTCACAGCTTGTCAGACATGCTCACACCCCTCAGCATCTCTCTCTCACTCTGGCAGTCGTACCATTTCAAGGACAGATGTTTTCACACAGAGGCTGCTGCTGCAGCGTGTGCCATTTTTTTGGGCCATGCCGAGCACATTCCTCTCGCCTGTGGGATGCAGTGGTGAGAAAATAGCCCATAACCGAGAACGAGTGTAGGCAGGCCACAAGCCACTACAAATGTAATGGAGACATTATGGTCCCACCAGGAGATGGAGAGGGAGCAAATGACTGCACAGCTTCAGTTCATTCCAGGACAGACAGGTGGTCAAAACAGTGAAATATCAGCAGATGTTGGACCCTGCACAGTCCTCCTCCCTGTGTGGACTTTTAATTTGTAATCGGGCCACAGTCAGCCATTAAACTTGGTTGGAGTCTTGCCTACTCTATATTTTTTTCCCAAAGTCCTTTACAAAGAGTATATTCAAAATAACAAAATCAAAAACTACCGAAAAATAATACAAGTAAAAAAAAGCTAAATGAATAAATTAAAAGGAACAAATAAATTAAAACAATACTTACAAAACAAACTAAATAAATTAAAGGGGAAACGGATGTATTAACAAATCTGTAAAAAAAAAAAACAAAAACAAATAAATCAAAATAAAATTTAAAAAACGATAAAAAATAAATCGAACCTATAAAATAATCAATATAATAAAATGACCCTAACCCTAAAAATTCAAGTCAACTGAGTTAAGATACTGAGGTAAGGTATAGATAATACTAACAGCTCAAAAAAATACGACAAATAGCAGAAACTTCAAAAAGAACAAGACAAGGATCACGGTCACTTCTGTTCCGGAAAAAGGCAAAAAATGTATTTCAAACATCATTTCAGTTTTCGGAGATGTGGAGCGGATGTCTAAGGTGCGGTGATGAAAATTACGCGCACTTCCGCTTTAAAAGCCGAGCTGTGTGTAGCTGGAGCGAGTCGCTGGGGCGACGCTGAGCCACAGACCTGCCTTCAGTCCACAACCCACCGGATCTCAGCTGCACGGTGGACTAGTTTATCTGCGGTGTAGACTAACATATGAGCATCCTGGTGCGTCGACGATTTGGATTTAACTCTCGTTGTTTCCTATGTGACAGCCGGCCGACGGAACTTTACGCAGGGAAACAGCAGGTGAGTCTACGAGGCTACACCTGAGGGATAATTTACCTCGCTGAATTTAACACCACTTTGTCCTCCTCTCAGCTTCACTTGTTGATGGGGCACTAACGGGCCGTCCCAGCAGTCACACCACGGACATATTCTTATGCGTAATTTGGATAAAAACCCTGTCCGACGGCAGGGAGGAGGAAGTTTGAACCTGTGAGGTTTTGAAGCAGACGGTGGTGATGTTTGGCGACCTGTAACAACACTCAACATCAGATCATATTACACAGGCTGCCAGCAGGTGAGCGGCGGCGGCGGCATGGGGAACCAGGTGGACAAGCTGTCACATTTAAGTTACGCAGAAGTTCCCACAGTGGACCCGAACGGCGTGGACACGGAGGACGGTCCGCGGATCGGCGTCTCTTACATATTCTCTAACGACGACGACGAGCTGGAGGACGGCTGTGCGGTCGATGGCTCAGACAGGGACCCGAATCAGGAAGAGAAACACTACGATCAGCGAGACGAGGTGGAGTGCACCGTCTACAACCGAGATGAATGCATTTATGAGAAGAGCTTCAAGTCCGCCAACCTGGAGGTTTACTCCCCGGAAAATCTACTAAATAAATGCAAAGCAGGGGACTTGGTGGAGTTTGTGGCCACAGGTCAGTACCCGCACTGGGCTGTGTACGTGGGTGACTTCCAGGTGGTGCACCTGCACAGAGCCGAGGTGAAAAACAGCTTTCTGACGGATGCGAGTCAAGGGAGGAGATGTCGGATCGTGAACGACTTTTATAAATTCAAAGCTCTGGGTCCGGACATGGTGGTGCAGAACGCGATGGAGCAAGTGGGGTTAAAGGACCGAGAGCTGAGCTGGAGGAACTCCGAGTGCTTTGCAGCCTGGTGCATGTTCGGCAAGAGGGAGTTCAAAATGGGTGGGGAGCTACGGATAGGCAAACAGCCCTACAGGTTGAAAATATTCATGTCTGACAAACACTCGCACGTGTTGGAGTTTCAGAGTTTGGAGGACATGATCATGGAGAAGAGGAGGAACGATCACTTGGGCAGGACAGCCGTGTTGCAGGAGCTGGCCACTCATTTCAGCAGCGTGGAGGAGATAAAACGTGAGCCAGCAGCTGACTGATGTCTGCCCTTTTGATGCTCTTCAGAGTAATTGCTTTGCAAGTAGAGTAGCCTTTACCAAACATAAACTCTAACATCCCGCTTTAATCTATAGCAAGCCGTTCGTTCGTTTTAATAAGAGCACACATGTCATCATTTTCTCTTTTAATTATGGTCCATGTTGTCACGTGATTTTAACAATGTTATTGCCTTAAAAACAACAATCCTCAACATCCTCTGATGCCTAATGGCCTTAGCAATTATGAGTCCAATTATCTCAGAGGAATTGAATCGATTGAATCAGCTGACAGGCTTGTTTGCAGCTCATCCACAGCGAATGTACTGTTTTTATAAAAGCTCCACACATCCGTCTTTAACCTGTCACAGCTCTGTATGTTTCTCTCTTCATGAGGTGTCCTGTTATTTGGTCCCTGTGTGGTTTAACTGCATCCTTTATCTCATCCAGAAAGCAAAGTGTCAGGGTTTCTCACTGAACACCAGGAGGAAATCTCTCTCACCAGCACATGTGAAGAAAATGTTGTGGAGCTGGTCTTTGTTACAATGTCTTAACTGTATCCAAAGGTCAAGTAAACCATCCCTGTCTCTTTTTGAAACGAGTCTTCTGTCATATTGTTTGTCCTACATTCACAAAAACAAGATTAAGCTCCCGAAACACTCGATACTGAACATACTTTCATGTTAAATATAGCTATTCGTCAGTGAGGTCTAACCGTTGTAACCAGTGCTGCAGTGACACCCGCTCTTCTGTGAGGTGAAGGCATTTGTTTGCGTTGCCCTTCTGTCATCAAACTTCATTGGTCTGGTGTTGATCAGTGCTTGTGCCCCCTCCCTTCTGCTGGTAACTGATAATGACACCACACTGAGAGCCGTGGTAGTATTGCTTCATTACTTAAAACAAAAATCGTCAAAACAAGGGAGAATATATTTTATATTACAAGAAGAAAGTCAAATATAGTCATTGAGTTTTTTTGTTTTTTTTTATCAAACCACTATTTTAAAATATGTATATTTTTATTTATTTATTTATGTATTCATTAATTTGACAGGTAAAACAGGATATTTGAAGACATTGCCTTGGATCTTGGAAAACTGGGCATTTTTTTACCATTTACTGACATTTCATTGATTTGGCCGTTATCAATGAATTAAAAAAAAACAAGTGTGAGCTGAATTGATAGTCAAAAAAATGGATAGCCCTGCAGCTCTACCTGATTTCACAGTAGTATCACTATTGTCCCGGGGGGCAACAGCTTGGGAGGTCAAATATATTTTGGTGAAATAAGCAAGATTTCTCTTCCTGTCATACTTCAGCCTACGAACAACCTGAGGACAGCGAATCATCAGAAAGTTGTTGTGTCCCTTCGATCATAAAGCATAAGGACATACACAGACCCTCCCGCTGGTATTCAACATATTGACACTTTCTTTGGCATCATACAATGAAGTGCCTTTGTAAGCTATCGCTAAAACTGCAAGACTGCAAACTGTAGTAACCAGGACTCGAAACAGACCACAATGTTTTGTGAAACAGTGTGTGATTAAATAACATTGTATCAATGGAAAGAGAGCTCACTGTCCTCTGCTGATGGCGGTGATAAGCTCGTGTTGCATGAGCAGTAATTCTCCTGAAGGCTTTGCGTCATAAACTGTTGCGGTTTGTTTTTCTTCCATTAGTTTGTAATAATTGGTTGTTTTTTTGAAAGAACTCAAATGTTACTCTCAAAGCCGACTTTGAGTTCCAACTCAGAAAACATAGCGAGAAAACCCCCAAAACATTCAAATAATCTCACTTTGCCCACAAAATCAGTCAATAAACAAATAAATAAAATCAAATGTGTTATGTCCAGACTGATGTGGTGAGGTTGAGCTCTGCGGCCACAGGAGGAGGAAAGTCGACCTTCAACAGGTGGAGACAGCTGTGGCTGCACTCCCATCCTCCACATCTTTTTGTCTGCAGTTTTTTCAAACGATGATGAGTTTCACTTAAAGATCACAGTATTATTACACAGAATTTTCCCACTAACATATATGAGGACACTCAAAGTAAAGCTGCAGCTTGAAACTTGTCCCTGTCCGGCAGTTTGAAATAAATCTGTCTATTTAACTGAAATCATTCATGACAGTCGGTCAAAGCTATGATTCTTCTTCCACAGTGGCTTAAAATGTTATGCTATGTATAGTATATATATATTACAACATGATACAGTGGCGGCTTCGGTCGCTGTGTGCTGCCCAGCAAATGCTTTAATGTTCCCTGCAGCACTGTGATCAAATTAAGTCATGGTAAATCCTCCCCAGGGTCTTGTCAAGTTCAGCTTCTCCTAAGTCAGTTAGACAATTTTATATCGAACCAGGAGTAATTTAACAAGACAGGGGTGCAGCTGTGCAGATGTTAAAGCTCTAGCTGCAAAGGGTTTGTGTCCTCTGGTGTGTAAACGTAGGAACATCCTGAATGTGAGGAGCATTGCAGACAGTTGACCTGTGATGTCAAACTAAACCTCAGCGTCTGAGGCCAAAGTAGTGTCTGGTCCTGTTTGTGTGGATATTTTTGGTGCTTGTTTGCTTTCTCAGCTTAGTATAAAAGATTCTGGATACAATAATGCCCAACTTTTGGCTTGTGACCCTTTAAAATGAAGCGAAGACCACCTGTGACCCCTCTTCACGGGTTCTGTTCAGTGCGGACATGAGCAGTTTTCTTTCTCAGGCTGTTTGAAGACATGGGGAGGTGAAGGTATCTTGTGTTTGATGAGAGAAAAAGCAAAAAAGAGGCAGAACAGTTGAGCATCATTTTACTTTTTTACCATCACATCAACACTGGTAAATTTCAATTATCTTTTCATTCGTCTCATCAAGTTGTTTCTGTCTGTAATTAAATCTTAACATCCCAGCCTAATTTTCATGAAAGTATCTTACATTAAAGTGAAAGTTTCAATCTGCTACCTATAGAAGGCAGAATTTTTTTTTTCCTGAAAACAGTAAACTGCACAAAAAAATTAAACTTCACTTTGAATAAAAACTTGAAACATACTGATTCACATTGAAAACAAAAATATTCTCTCTGCACCGGCTGAATTTTTTAACTTGTTTTCAGAAGGGTGACTTTAAAGAGGCTACAGTTGAGATTTTTATTATAATAACTGTGAAAAAACTTCAACTGTCAGGCCCACAACTTTTCTACTCACAGAGCACCTTTGTGGCCCCAGCAGGCAGCTCTTTTTGGCGAAAAACCTTTTTTAAAAAAAAAACACACTGTGCACTTCCTGCTGACGAGTTAGCAGTTAGCCGGTGGACACAGTGTTGCAATTAACAGCTAAAGAGCCAGATATTTTGCTCAGGAGACAAAAAAACTGGTGATGAAAGGCATAATAATGTAACTGCTGGATGTGTGTGAAAGCAACAGTTGTTTTTCTGTGACTTTTCAGTAGCCTGTACTGTTCGTCATTCAGCACTCAAACTCAACTCTTTGTTCTGCTGCTGTGGCCTCTGGCTCTGGAACATAAGGTCAGCCAGCAGTGTAAACGTCTTAAATGCCAACTGTACGCCACCTTGAACACAAAGGTTTCCTTTTTCCTTTTTCCTCTTGGTGTTTATGCTGTGTTTTCTTTGACTTTGGAGGCACTTTGTGACACTTAATGTACAAAGCTGCTTTAGTAATAATGTTTTTCCAAACTTCCTGAAACATGCAGCTTACGTAGACTGGGGACTGAATTGCACACAGGTATAAAAGTCAGAGTGGCACCCGTGTCCTGGGGATATGTGCATGCTGGATGGTGAAACAGGCAGCTGGTATTGGCTGCAGCCTGAGTTAATACCACTGATTTTTTCTTACCGTTCCTCTTGTAGTGTATATGTATGGTGTGCTATGCTCTTTCAGCTCTTATAGCAACGCAGAAATGATCCAGCTTTGACTGTCTCCGAGGCCATTCATCCTGATGGGATGTGAAGGCTCGGACATAGCAGAGGAAACCCAATTATAATCAACTGTCAGCACTCACCTACAGGTACCTCCGCCTGCTGCTGCTGCTGCTGTGTAGGCTTTGTTTCCATAGGATGCTGATGAAATGATGGAGGACGTTGCATAGTAAGAGAGTTAGAAATTGGAATTCATGGCTCATTGTGGTAGAAATACAGCAGATGAGAACTAAACAATTTTAACAAGCTTTGTTTTCTTTTATATTTTATTTCTTTTTTCCCCCCCACATCTGTCTACTATCGTCACACATCCATCATAGAAGCATATAAATGGATGCACATTAGCACATCAAAAGCCAGAAACAGAAGATTAAAACCTTATTTTAGAGGCTCATCTACAGGTGACCCTTTTCTCTCACCACACAGGAGCAATTTGGCTCTGGAAAAGAAGGAAATGCTCAAAAATTTTCCAGTCCGTTATCCCAAACACTAACAAAAGACTTTGCACACCATTAGAGACCAATGTAGTGTTTTGTTTGAGATGTTTCCTCTCTTCACAAAAAGCCTCCAAAGGCTTTTAATTCAAGGGCCCAGTAGCTGTATGTATTAGCAGTTTTTGAGCTCAGAGTTTCTGTGCTGTAAATGTGCATCATAGTGAGGAGGGACAATATGCTCCCTTTACCTCTTTGAGACAGATCCATATGCATGACTTGACTTTATGTGTGGATATTGTTTTTGGCCAAATATCTCACATAAAGGAGCAGTTGGACAAGTTGAGAGATACCATTTGTTTTTTTTTTGCCAAGATGGCTGATACCAACTCGTTGTTAATGTTAAATATAAGACCAGAGTCAGTTGCTGAGTACATAAGTCAGAGCCAGTAATTGCCTGATTTTTTCACAGATTTTTTTTGCAACTATTTCAAGCCAAGACACAGTCTAGTACATTACTGTACGAAACATGGTAAACTATAATTTCATGTTTTTTATTTGCACAACTTGAACAAATGAAGTATAGGAGGCCTAGAGTGAGCTTCAGAAGTGCAGGTAAGTGAATTTTATTCCTTTCACACAGGACCAGGGCAGCTTTTTTTCCTGTATCCAGTCTGTTAGCCAAGCTAAGCTAAGCTAAGCAGCTGCTGTCTTTAGCTTAAATTTCCCGTATAGATAAGTGAGTTGCATAGATCTACTAATCTAACTCTTGACAAAAAGAGAAGAAATGTATATCCCAAAATACTAAAAAGTTGTTCTGATGATCAAGAAAAATTAGTGTTTTCTTAATTAATTTTTATTGCACTGCCATAAAATAAAAGTGGAAATGCAGCTTTTTATCGTATGAAAGCCAACAGAGACATTTCTGTGAGCCTATTGAATCAGTGCAGCATCTTAAAAGAGACACGTTTTCGTATGAATACAAGTACACACACACACACACACACACATAAACACACACACAAACTCGCATTTCCACAAAAAGAGCAAAACAAAACAAGAAAGCACAACCTAAGAACCAATTTAGGTCACAATATGGGGCCATTCTTTAGTTTCTTTCCTACCAAGTAAACAATGGGAATAAACCACATGCACGTACTGTGAGATTTTTAAATGTTGTAGGATTCAAGTCCCTCTCTTTCTGTGGCATGACCTGTCTGGACAGTCAGAGAGGATGTTGGCAAAAGTAGTGTGATTACACCTGCCATGCTGAGAGTGAGTAATAGCCACCCACAGTAGCAACACAGCCTTTCTTTGTGTGTTAGAGTCATGCCAGGAAAGTTCCCTGATGCCTCCGGGACAATTACTATACTTGTCCTTGTGGGTTGATGCAAAACACTTTCAAAGGGGGGAATGACTAAACAGTTTTATATGCATCAGCTCAAAAAAAAAAAAAAAAAAAATCCCTGAAATGCAGTGAAGCAAAACAAGCGGCTTAATCACTGACATGGTGAATAATGAGAAATTTTTGAGGCGGTCATTCTGAAATTGATTGAAAGTACATCTTAGAGCAAGGCTGTGTAAACTTGGCTAAAGAGCAACTGCTGACACGCAGAGAAAGGATTTTTCAAAGACAATTATTTGACCTAAATGGTAATATTTATCTAACAATAGCTAATGTTAGCCTTTTCAATCTAGGGGCCATAACAGATGATGTGAGGAGCAGCATTCAAACTCTCAAGTGTGTCAAACTAAACACTAAGATTTGTTGTTAATGCATTTAACTTGGCTTATTTCTCTCAAAGTTACAAAGTCTTGCTTTATACATCAAAATATGGGGGGAAATTTTCATTGTCTCTACAACTAGCAAAAAACATTGTTATTTAAGCAACTTTTTTCATGTTCACAACACATTTATGCATTTCACTAGTCACTGACGAGCCTCAAAAACTAGCTAATTATTCAAATAATTAGGGAAGATGTATACTTATTGTATACTTATTGTAAACTATATACTTATAATCCAATAACAATGATAATTTCTTGATAAAAAGGTCTTAAATCCAACCAGTAAAGGCTTAACTAATGTGTTCAGGACAAGCTGGGGATGGATATAATAGCAGAGTTCTTAATTGGCTCTGAGAGTTTGTTTACAAATGAGCTGCGAGCTGATTGGATGAAACCCTCTGCATGTTTGTCCGAGCTGAAGATACTGTCTGACCTGCAGGGACAACATGACCGGTTTCCTGTGAGGATAACAGAAGTCTTTCCTCCTCTAATTACCTCATATTGTGTTTATTTTACACGACATAATTTAGAAAATGCGTCTTTAAAAAAATCTGTGTCTGCTCCATTGAAGTATTTCCTCTCTGCTGATTGGAGCCCAGTAATGTTCAGCCATGTTTCTTTCTGCCTCTTGCTTTTAGTGCATGTCTGCTGCTTTAGTGCCCCACGCAGCAGTTAAAATCCCACATGACAGCTATAACTTGTCAAAAACTACCCACAATCGATAACACTACTTTATTACTGCACTGTGCTGTAAACAGAGATGAATGCTTGTTCTTCAAAAATGCACAGAGTCTACAAGTGATTTTAATCTTTGAATAGTCGACTAATAGCCTAATCTGTGAAAGCCATCAAGTTCAGGAGGCATTACAGCGCTTGCAGTACCTTTTCTCCAATGAGCTAGCTCATGAAACATTGACCACACTTTCTTGGATTCAATTTGTCTTCCTCTTAACTTTTTCATTTCTCATTACAGAGAAGGCTGCCTGAGTATTTTGCCCAAAATATTGCCTGAAGCCGTGCTCTTTCATTTAAGGCCCGTGGTCGAGTGGCACAGCTGAGTGGCTCAAAATGCCAGAGAGACAGGTGGCTTCATTGTTTGCCTTGGCTTTGTTTGTCTCTGCTGTTGTCCTTGTCTTTCTAATGGCACTGCTCGCCGGCTGCGGTTCTTTGAACTGGTCTTTTTGAGATGATACGCCTTGTGTGTACTGGGGGGCACCCAAGTCGTGTTAATTGAGTTGTTTCAAATGATCCCAATTGGCTTTTGAGGTCATTTGCATCAGCTAAGTAAACAGAAGCTATGACAGGCGTGTTTATATAAAGCTTCGAGCAAACTGGTTTGCTTAAAGCTGTCCGCCTTTGGCTAACATGATCTATGGCAACATCACCATCACATGTTGTGTCTCACAGCAGATTTCACATCATGTTATGAAACATTTGAGGGTCACTGTATGACGTGTGGTTTGAAAATCTAAAGCAAATTTACATACTGTAACCCAGCAGCACAGGCTTTGCTCTTCTGTGTTAACGCACCATTAAGCTGCTAAATTGGAGGACATGAGCACAGTGTGTGACTCAAAGGACGCTGACGCCCAACTATTTCTTCTTATCGCTCCCTTATCTGTTTACACAGCTGTATATGCAGGCAGAAATTAGCTTTGAAAGGGCACAAGGCCACAAAAAACTCTTTAGTATGAACATGTCTAATTAATTTCCATTACAGTTGTGTATTTTACAAGGACACCAGACTTTTCTCCCATAAGTTCTATTAGCAGCGCCTGTCTGAACATCTGGACGGTTTTATCATTTAATTTGATAATAATTTCCTATCTTAGGCTTAATGACTTTGCTTTGCTAAATGCTGATATCTTTTAT
Source organism: Ctenochaetus hawaiiensis (assembly GCA_029783645.1). Taxonomy (NCBI): domain Eukaryota; kingdom Metazoa; phylum Chordata; class Actinopteri; order Acanthuriformes; family Acanthuridae; genus Ctenochaetus; species Ctenochaetus hawaiiensis. Next base: position 11,944,896 of record JAPZDY010000008.1, on the reverse strand, counting down.
TTATCTTTTTTCCAATTATCCTTGTTTTCATAGTCCTGCATTTGCTCAAAGTGTCTGTCTGCCAGGGGGAGGCTTCTGCTTATTGTCAAACCTCTGATCCAGGAAGAACAATGCATATTTGTTTTCATTGATAGACTCTCAAGGCGACGCTGGGTTGAAGAGTGTGTCTGGTAGAGTCTTTTTACAGGTGATCTGCTTCCGATGGCTTCATTGGTTGCTGACCTCCAGCCAGCACTGGGATAGTGTACTACTAAGTGTCAGCACCTTCATGGTTGTCTGTGCAAAACCAGTGGACTGCTCCCTTTGGGGATTGAAGTTGAGCTGCTGCACCAAGCAAAGGAGTTTAAGCATTTCAGGTTTTTGTTCACAAGTGACAAGCAAGTGGAGCGAGAGATGGATTGGTGTTTTGGTCCTGTGCCAGCTGTAATACAGATGTTTGACTGGACCATTGTGGTTAAGAGGGAGCTAAGCCAGAATTTAAGCTTGTAATTTACAAGTCAGTCCACACACCGACCCTCACCTATGGTCATAAGCTCCTAGCAGCAACCAACAGAAATAGATGATTAACAGATACAAGTGGCTGAAATGAGTTTCCTCCGTTGGATGGTTGGACTCAGCCTCAGAGAAAAGTTGAGAAGCTCAGACATCCGGTGGAAGCTCAGATTTGAGCCGCTGCTCCCTTGTGTTGGAAGGAGCCAGGTAAGGTGGTTTAGGCATCTGGTAAAGATGCCTTCAGGGTACTTCCTTTTTGGAGGTTTTCCAGGAGAGCCCAACACTCATGTGGCCTGGGAACGTCCCAGAATCCCTCAGGAAAGAGCTGGAAAGTGATGCTGGGGGAGAGGGACATCTGGAGCACCCTGCTCAGCCTGCTGCAAGCCTGACACGACACCGGATAAGCAGGAGACAATAGATGGATGGATGAAACATTTACATGCTGCTGGTGCTGAATAACACCTAAGATGAATCAAAGCTGAGTCATTAGCCAATGTTTTGCATAAATCCCAGACTGTGTGGAGTGGAGGTGCATTGAGCGTGCTGTCTCTGTCCTGCACACGAATAAAAAACCCCCCTCTGAGATCAGAACAGTTACCAATGTGTGAATTATATATAAATATGCAATATGTTAGTGCGTCTGCCAGATCTTGGGGACATATTACAGCTGAACTCCGCTGCTTTGGCTCCATCGCTGCATTTACATCCTCATTATGTGGCAGTCTCTGCACAGACTGTGTTGGTTTGAATCCCTCCTGGCCGCAGTTGTTCCACTGTCTAACATAATCAGGCCCCTTTTTTTTTGAAAGTCCTCAAAGGCTGTTTAAAGGAAAGAAAAGCTTAAAAGAAAGGGTAATGAGAAGGAAGGAGGTACTCCAAAATCGATTTGCATTCTGCCTCTCCTCCTTGTGCAGCTACAATTTCCCCTTAGCAAATAAATTAACGGCAAGTTTCATGAGGCCGCCTGAGTAATTACTTGTTCAAAGTGCGATGCTCTTGAAAGCACAGAAAATTGTGCTGCACCACATTGCCAATTTTCATATTAGTAATGAATGCAGGTGAGTCTTTGTAATGACTGTCATCCGCTCGCTCACAGTTATTGTCAAACAAAAAGTAATTTTTTAGAGTTCACTTGAGCGTACTCCCATCTTTCTGGGTGCATCAGCTGGCTTTCGGCTATTTGCAAAAATGGAGAGAAATATCAGTCTACCCTGATTAAACTACTGATAAAGGGAAAAGTACACACTCGTAAAAGCAAACTGTTCCTCTACAAATGTGGTCTTTCGTTTTTTTTTAAGTTTATTACCCAGTTTTTCCAGACATTCTGTTTTATTAGATTGGAAGAGTAGATGATGCAAATAGGCCGTAATGGCATATTCTCCTGAGCCTCTGCTGAAAAGGAGCATATTGGTCGTATAATTTTGATGGCGGATGGAGTGTAGTGGATGGGTAGATTGTCGAGCGGCAGCCCCTCTCTGCTGGGCTGCTGCAGACAGCTGAGGGCACGCTCTAACTGGCACATGCCATCTGTCTGGAGATCTGGGGACCAAGGTGTTGCTCCAAAATGTGCGTTGCCATCATCTTCATTGTGAAATTGAAGCAGGACAGCAATCCATCATTTTCATTCTCACTTAAGCAGCTGAGGTGGGGATTCAGGGAAGCTGAGATGACCCGAGTTAAGCAGTGATGCTGTTTGGAAAGAGGACAATTTGAAATTGAGGCTTGAATATCAGCCAGGACTAAGGTAACTCTGATGACTTCATCAGCCTCAGACACCAGCAGTTTTGTCTCTTACCTGTTTTACGAGAGACCATTTGTTCAGATGGAGTGTCAGTATGCTGAGCATCCTTTGCTAATAACTCCACAGGCGGTCGAGGTGTTGTCACTAACAGCTTTGCCAAAGGAGAGAAGTGACTCCTCTGGTTTGATATGTAACATTGCAGAGTTCTGACTCCAGGGAGGTCAGCCAGCATGTTACATGACATATCAGTATTCATGAAATTTTACCCTCTCCTGCTTAAACCCCTTGACTCTCTCTTCTTTGATCAGGTGCCTGGGGAGTGCATTAGGCCAAATGAGCATCCCTGTTCTAATTGCTGCTCATTTGCATAAATGTCTGGCTTCCAGATGCCAGGAGTGTGGTGAGTACCGGATAACAGCTGGCTGGGTCACCTCTCCGGCATGTGAACTCCGACCTCTGTTGTGGCTTCAGTTTGGTGTCTCTTTGTCCAAAAATGTAATCTATTCAAAACTTTAAAGCACCTATAATCAATATTTTAATACTAGAGTACATGTAATATGAGAGCTGTTGCTCATAGTGACAAACCTCTGCAGGATTATTGCCTGACTCTGCCATTTCTCTCAAATCTATAGAAAGCTGTAGTGTCTATAAATTAATTGTGAGGTTTTCTGGCTCACAACCTATACATGCCAACAAGTTTTTGGTAAATAACATTAAATATGCCCCTTAAACATTCTGTGCAGCACCTAACATGACAGACGCAGTTATCAGCTAGCAGGCAGTGCAGCATTGAGCAGCTAAAGAACCAAATATTTCCCACAGGAGTTGGTACTGACTAAAAACAGAGCTAAAAGAGAAAGAATAGTGGATTTAAATTAATCGAGTGGCTAAAGGAATGCTAATGTTGCTTTGTGACTACTGGATGTTCAAATAAACGCTAAAAAGCAATATCAACCCAAAAAGTCAAAATGCAGCAGAGTGGTGTTCACTGCTTGTTTCTGCTGCTCCCAAATGGCGCTTAAAAAAAATCTGCTGCTGCAGCTTTCAAGCTTTTTAAACATCACTGGATAACATGAGAGGGGTGAGGCTCATTATTTCCAAATCCAAATTGTGTTAAGAGAGAAGGTAGAGGACAAAGACACTTTAGGATTCGTGCCTCTGGTGCTCACCATGTGGTTCAGCTCCTGCGCTCCGGTTGCTGCCAGGCAGGTGCACAGCCCTTTTCAAATAGTAACCTCGAAATATGATACTCACCCAAGGCTGGTGTGATGGAGAAAATTAGTCTGACAGTCATGCTTAACCTGGAGTAAATGCCAATATCTGCAGGTCACAAAGGAAACGTAATGCTAAAATACAAGTTTATACAGATTCAAATACAGTCAAGTAATGCAAAATATTGATCCAGCATTGTCCGAAACACGTATTTAGGTTTAATATCACTTTCACTCATTTCTTCTGTGTGCTCTAAGACAGTCAGAAGGTGTGATGAATGAGGAGTTTTTGTCTTCACTCAATTTTGCTTTGCTGAAAACATCAGGGGACAAATTCTCAAAAGGAAAAGACATGATTACAGAGAGCTAGCTCAGTTCACGCAGATTAAAATGAACTATTTCAAATCTGTAGTACTTTTGAGTTTTGAATTCACAGTCTTAAAAAAATAAACAAGTTTACATTCATTTCTCTAGTTTATTTAAAAGAACAGCTCTCGAGTATTCAGCTCAACCTTGCATGCGTCTCGCTTGCCTTTTGTTTCTTGTGATCATCATTTCCCATCATCCCATCATCATTAGTTGGATCATTCAATTGATGCTTCATTTCAAATTTGTTGTTGAAGAGGCTGACAGCAGGCAGAATCTCTCTAAAAAATATGAGACGTTTGTTGAAATCTGTACAGATTTGTTTACAAGACTCCTTTAAATATTAATATGGACTGGCACCGGCAGAATTGGAAGCTGTGTTTTAACTACCAGTTGCGTTTGCCATGCAGACATGCCTGACGCTGTAAAACCCAGTGTGAGCATGAGCATCATTAGCTCTCATGGGAGTCATCAACACACACACACACACGCACATTCATTAGTTGCAAACAGATTCGTTCAATTCACTGTTTGGGAAAATAATGATGGATGTTCACCAAAACATGAGCTTGCTCACAAACTACAAATATCCAGTATCTGGAAAGGATCTGTGTTTGCAGCAAACCCCTAGCACTGAATCTAAGATGAGGAATGTAAACATGGTAAAAAAATGTAGGAGGCACAACTGTGTTGATCCCATTGTAATCTCAACGGTGTTCCTCTGGAAAGTGAACAACACCAGAGAACCTCAGTAACCCTGCAAAATCAACTATAATTCACTTTGGTATTTACCAGAGGTGGGGTACCCAGGTATGCTCGCTCACAGTGTGTGTAAAGCCGAGAATAATGAGCTCACACTCATGAGGTGAATTTTCATCACTCTCTGCCTGGTGGGTCAGCCAAAGCAGAGGAAATTCCAGTGCTCCAAGAGGCTTGATTACGATAATAACAGCAGAAAACAAAGGATCAAGTCAGCTGCGTGGGGAGCGTAAGGCTCAGGAGCCTTATTCCTTCCTGATTAGCACAAAGGTGTTTTAGCAGCATG
>JAPZDY010000008.1:11896830-11911457 GCA_029783645.1 Ctenochaetus hawaiiensis | reverse complement strand
CTTGTGTCAGGGTGTAAATTCTGCTTTTATAAGACAGAAAAGGGTCTTATAAAACAGCGATACTCCCCTGATCTACCTGACATCTTGACATAAGCTCCTAGACTCTGTGAACCTCATGAACTCAACTGTTGAGGTCCAAAATCAGTCATCAGTCCGCTATAACTAACTCTATTGAATATCTGTATATTTTCACAACCCTGGCTGACCTCACTGGCGATCAATCAAACCAGGAGCTGAGATAGGGGATTGTTTCATGCGGATGGACTGCAGACTGTAGTCTGGCCAAAAATGTCTGTCTTCCCTTTGTATTATCCCGATCTGTCCATCACTGTTTCTTTGATCTTTGGAGTAAGTCTTGGTTAGATTAGAGGGAATGAATTCTTGGCAACACAAAGATTTGTGCAAATCAAAACCCAGTTTAATACATACTTTTAATTGTCACAATATGCTGCGCTCAGATTTTACAGCACATGATTGCTAATTGTTTTTACATGGGAACTCATACCTACACACAGTTCCCCAAAGATTGAAAACATTTGTTCTCATATAGGGGAGTTGTCATGTTTGCACACACTCAGCACAAGGACTTCCCTAAAGGCCTTCTGAGAAATTGTAAAGCTGAAGCTGCAATTAAAAATTCTTCACTTACCATGGACATTGTGTTTCCGTGAAATCTCTGTCCTAGGAGCTCGTAGCTGCTTCAGAAAACTATTTCTAACGTTCATTTTAACTCATGGAGGGAAAAAAACACCATTACAGCTGAAATGCGTAATGTTTTTTATTGAGTAATGGTGGAATGATGTGACACCCTGATAACAATGCCTTTACTACAGTTTGGAGATTTTCTCTTTTTATAACTCTTTATTTTGTTTGAAGAATATTCCATTTCTCACCAGAAGAATAACCATTATTCTCCTGAATAACCATTATTCTTACACTCACAAATTTTTAAAGGGAAATGCTAGGTCCTGATAGCAATGCCGATGCTGCTACTTCATCTTTACAGAAGTAAAATATTCATGATTATGAATGTAGGTTGATGACCTTTCTGCTTCATACTGACACCAGTGAGGTGAAACTTCTCAAATGCAGAACTATATTAGATACTCTATCATCTTTAATGTAGATGAGAATGTTTATGTATTTTTTTTACATATCACTAATACCTGGAATCCATTATTATTGTAGAGGTTTTGCAAATCTTTTTGTCCAAAGGAAACTGCAGTGGGTGCATTCAAATTTAATAGGATTTCAAGCTTGATAAAATCTAAAATTCCTACATAAACACGTTCTGCAGGTGCCATTAAGGTGCTGGGTCACTGCAAGCCTCAAAAACAGCTTCATGTCCGTTGGCACAGACTCCACAGGTCTCTAAACCATTTCAAATTCCCTCATTCAGTGTTTTGATTATAGTGAGAAGGATGCTGTCAAATACATTAGTTTAATATATAATCCTTTGTAGGTTAGGTCTTCCATATGACTGTGAAGGCAGTAGCATGAGATTATCATCATTTTCATACTCATCAATCTGTGCTGCACTCTGTATGAAAAACATCAGCATACCTTATGTTTTTCCACTCATTAAACAGTCCTTTTTTTCTTAATTACCCTCACGTCCTGAAGATCTACTTATAGTGATATAACCAGTTATGTAACTCCAGTAAGAAAACCACAAACACATGATTAAACTGAAATGGCCAGTTCATTTTTGAGCTGATTTTGTTGGATGAAACTATCCAGTGCCGTTACTCTGAGCTGCAGTAGTTTCAACCATCACAGATAAAAACACAGTCATCAGTGTGGTCCTCAACACACTGGTTCCCAACCTGGGGGTCCTGACCCTCTGTGGACCCTCTCTAAAGCTTCATTTCGGGGTCCTTCTTGATTTTAGGGAGCGTAAGAAAACTTTATGATTTTCGTTCCCTTGGTTTTTTTATAATTCGAGATATAAACTTCAAAAAGCTCAGAAGATAAGAGCACAGTCAAAACCCGAATACAAGCAACATTCACAAAGTCATTATTTACTGCTAAATAGCTTTATCTTTCATTAATATAGAACACAGTTAAATTAACAAAAGAGCTTATAGAACAATTAGCAAGCATCAGGGGGAAGAAAATACTGAATTTGTCGAAAAAGACAGGAAAAAGGTTGGGGAACCACTGCTCTAACATAATATAGGCAAAAAGTGCATGACCTTTGGTCGTGACCCTTGAGAGAAATTTGGTGTCTCCCAAACTTTCAAAAGTACACTTTGATTTGCCATTACATCTACATTTATGAATAAACAGCATCTTGCCTAAACAGGCTAGCAAAAAACAGTTTTTCTTGTATTTCAAAAAGGAATTTAATTAGCATATCAAAGCATTGTTGTGCACTTATTCTGCCAATTTGTGGCCCAATAAAAACCAGTTCATGACCCAGTTCCTAAGTTTGGGAAACGCTGATACAGACGACACTAATAATAACACCAGACACATTCAAATAGTGCCTTAGAAGTGTTCCAAGCCCTAATAAAAAGCAGGCTGAAAATGACTAAGAAACCATGTTTTCAAGGCCACTTTGAAGATGCTCTTTGATGAGAATAACTTAACAGATGTAAGGAGACTGTTCCACTGTACTGCAGCAGAATAAAGAAAACGCAAATTTACCTAATAAACTGAAAGCCAAATTGTAACCAGAAAAATAACACCATTCAACTGGAAAGGTTGTTCATATACCAGGTATCTTCCTCATACCTTTGTCAGCAGAAATTCACTTGAAAAGATCACTTCACTTCCCCTCATGTCCCAAGAGTTTCATTTCATAACTCTGTCTCTCCGTCACACATCAACACATGATTTCACTGAAATAGTTTGCTTTACAATCCAGGATGACTCAAGGGGTTTCCTGTTGGTAATGGGAAGTGGATGCATGTGTGTGTGTGTTTGTGTGTTTGTGTGTCTATGTGTATTTGTCTTTGTGAGTTTTGTGGCCACAGCACACACACACGTCACTACCATACTGTCACCAGCTCATCAGTGAGGTTACACAAGCTGTCTCCGCTCAGCCTAGCCGAGTCCATGATGTCACCCTCAGTGGAATGAGAAAACATTGATTGAGAAAAGGAAACAAGGAGTGATTGTCATTTATTGCTCAGCCGAGAAAAAAAGAGGGAGATTTTATTATTTTTCAGTCTCCCTTTTTAGACAGCAGGGAAAAGGGAAGGCAAAGGAGAGAGATTTTAGATTAAAGTGCAAATGATGAGTTCGGTGGTTTTGATGGACAAACCTGCGAGAGATTATAAATAATCCAATTACAAAAAACACAGGGCAAGACTAAGTTAGCAGCCATGCTAGCATTAGCCACTTGTGCTCTGTGAAGTGCACTTACTGTGGTGCTTAGAGCTAAATGCTACATCAGCATGCTAATATTTTCAAACTAGCCCAAAAACAAAATGTACAGTTGAGGCTGATGGAAAGTTATTAGTTCTGAAAGTATTTGGTCATTTACTGGAGATCTGGACAATTTTCAACTGCTGATACTGTAAATGAAAAGTCAAGGAATTACCCCTGTCCAAAATAACAGTTCATTCTGAGTATGTCAATGACTTTAAAAAAAAAAACGTTGGATGTGACAGTTTTTCAAAAGTGAAACCAAAACTCTGACTCGCCCCCTGGTGTCTGGTTCACAAAAGGTCATAAATCCCATCCCTCTGTGTTAGCAGATGGGACACAGATCAAACTACATAAAGATCACGTCAAATATAAATTTCCCCAAATTTGGTTTCTGCCATTTTAGGTCATTCTTAAAACACAAAAGTATGCTCAAGTGTTCTTTGTCTGATAAGTTTGGCTGAAATGTTTCAGTGTTAGTTAATGAGAGCCAGAAAATGGGGCAGTAACAACCCTAACCTAACCCAGTCTGCGACACCTCTAAGTGAACCTTGATACCGCAGCTCTAAAAGACTCTGGCTTCAAATGAGGTTATCAATGTGAGGCAGCAGCGCCTGTATCAGTTTTATGTTGGTTTCATTGTTTTATAGTGGGAGAAAGTGGAGACACGAGGTTCATACTTTTTGAACGAAACAGAAGTGTCTGACCTGAGCTGAAATGTAAGTCAGTGGTGGATCCACTTTTGCACACTTCCATGAACCATGCAGTTATATGGCTGTAAATGCAAAACATCTTTACTTGCTTGTTTTTTTCAGTTCCCTCTCTTCCTAAAGCTCTCCCTGACACATTTTCCCCGCGTGTCACTTGCTTTGATTAAGAACTGTGCCGTTAAAAGTACTCTTTTATGACATGCCTTAGAGGATGGCACATGAAAGTGTCATCCAACATTAATCTCCTCTGTGCTGCTCGATAAAAGATAAACTACAGCTGCTGCTCAAAAGGGCTGCCTGCTTTTGACATGGCCTACCTACACTAAATTGAAGTCTTGAAATGAGCAGATTCTCGGTTCCTCTTCATTTCAATAGGCAAGGACACAAAGTACATCCTCCAGCCAAAACATAAGAGGTCGGATCATCATTAATGACACTTCTAGCGAGAGAGCAAGACAAATCTATGCAGAAGAAAAAAAAAGCTCTTATTTGTTACCAATCCCCTCTACAAGTCCCATAACTCCCAACCTCCTTCCAGAGTGAGTCAACCAGTAGTAAATTTATCAAAGTGTGCGAACACGAGAGGGAGAGAAGAGCTTAGCATTTGGAAAAAGCAATTAATTGCAGGATAATACCCCATGTAACAGGATTTCAATGACTGTTAGCGCTGCTGCGCTCCAAAAGGAGATTTATTCTCATAATCCCATGATGAAAGGGATGACCAATTATTTCCCATGCATTGGAACACACTGCCTGAACCAGGGCTAGGCCAGCGGGAGAAAGAGGAAGCGAGGAGCAGGAGGAGAAGACAAGAAAGGTGTTTGTGTGTGCACATACACACTCACCATGCAGCCAGCAACAACAACCTGTCACTCTTCACAAATTACCTAACGCAGAGCTTTTAATGATATGATTGCACTACAACTCACGGGAGAAAGATGAAAGCCGAGCATCGCTCCATTAACTCTAGACTCCGTGGCTGCTGAAAATTAGGCCCCTGCGTTTCTTGGCGTTTCATCAGTTTTGAAGGATGCTGAAAATGTGGGTTAACATTCATGAAGTTTGTGTTTGAGTTTCAATGGCAGAATGTCATCATAAAGGAGTACACATGATGTTATTGAAACAGGCACTAAAATCTTTCAAAGGAATTCATTCATTGACGTTTGTCCCTGGTGAATCATGATGGTTCAGCTTCCTAATTAAGAGGAGATAGTAGACCAGATCATGGCAAACTATTTCTGGAAAAGCTTCTGCTGAGAAGCTTGAGACTGTTGATCCAGAACTTATTCAAATGTTTGCAGATGTTTTGCAAGACATCTTTTCCTGCGGTCTGTTCAAACAGCACATCAGCTGTCTATGCACTTCCCCTCAAGACCAGTGAAGAGAAGCTCATCCAAATTTAAAACATATTTAACTAATATTCTATTTACGTATGTATTTAAAATGTACAAGGTTTTATTGAAATGTGCAAGTATGGCTGAGACTTCTGTTGCTAGCTGAATACAAGCAATATCAATGGACTTTTGGTGATGTGTGGTTGTGAAAGAAGTTGGAATTTACATTTAAAGCACTCAACGATGTCTTCTACAAAAATGTCCAGATTACATAAGATAAACTGCAGACCTTTAGTTTTTCTTCCTTCAGAGCTATAGTCCACCACAAAAAAATGTACAATAGAACCACAAAATTCTCTGACCTTTATTTTATTTGAGTAAACAAAGGAGTCAGCGGGCTCCAAGTGACTGATAAAACAGCATCTACATCTTACATTAAAAAACCGACAGTCCCACATTCACACTGATCTTCAGCCAGTATTTTATAAGTTGTGAACCTACTTTATTGTGACTGTATCCAACCATGTTCAGTCTAAGATAATCTGTAATTTTATTCAAGGTAGCGACGTGAGTAAGTTTTTCCGGCTGTAGCTCTCTTCCAGGTAACACCAGTCAGAGAGTGAGGAGGAAGTTGATGAATGAGACTAAATATAATGAAAGTAAAATTTAAATACACTAACTTGCCCGTGAAAAATTTCCGACTGAGTCAGATAGATAGCTTTTATCTGCCATGGTGGCTATTTATCAAAAAAGTGAAAAAATTCCCATGATCCCGCACTTCTTCTCGGCATCATCACACTACATGTTTTTTTTTCATCGTTTTGGTAAAGAGACCTCTAGTGGCAGAAATGACCCATTATGTGTTTAAGGCTCTCATTTTAGCTTCTTTACACAATTACCTCTGCCACTTTCAGTATTAACGAACACGTACAAGGCTTTTACTGCCTTTGTTAAGAGATTGCTCTGAAATGTGTGCTATTATCCCCATATTTAAACAATTATCACATCGCCCCCTCATGTTTTACCTCGTCTTTGAACAGCTATAAATACTTTTGCCTTCAGATGTGGTTGGATGACACAAGTTGTAGTTCTGGTTAAACATAACCAGACCACAAGAGGAGAGAAGTCTTACTCACAGATGTCTTTAAGTTTTTGCCAATTTAATCTGAAACTATCTACATGGATTATTACATGCAGGGCTAAGCGGGAAAATTGTCAATCAGTTGCCACTGAAACACTTCCTGTTTTTGCTTGGCAACACTATCAGTTAATCACGAGATAAGGTGGACAAGGTGCATGAGGATTGCACTTTACTGGAATAATGTCTTTACAGTATAACAATAGGCTCCCTGGTGGTTTTTGGACCAACACAAGTAAAATATTTACAAACATACACTGAAGTGTGTCAAACTCGGGAGCTGGCGTATACCTTTACTGTAAATCTCAGCCTCCAGGTCAGAAGTCCTTGTTGAGTTTGCAGTCGTGTACAATTTTGTCGAACGGTGATTCATTGCACCAAATTTAACCCAGTCAGTCAGGCCTGCAGGAAGCAGGTTTTTGTCTTCAGTGCTGCACATTTCAGTGAGCGCTGAGTCAGTGTGACAGGATCACTATGGGTGCGTGACAGTCGAGTGAACAGCACGTCCTGCAGTGTGTGTTCAGGGACAGACAGCTGCGCTTACTTCACGGAGCTCATCCAGAGTTATGGGTGCTGTTGATGTGTTCCCTCCACATGCAGAGAGTGTGTGTGTGTTGATGTGATTGAGTTGGTGCTGACTGAAGGTTTGTGTGTGTGTGTGTGTGTGTGTAGGGTGTGGGCGGAGGTAATTAAGGTGTCAGGAAACATGCATTATTAATCGTAACACGACGTAATAATGGAGAGGCAGCGTGATCTGTCATGCCTGGCCGCTTTAACAGCCCTGGGGTGTGTGTGCCTCTGTCTGTGTGTATGTGTGTGTGTGTGTTTCTCAAGTGTTTTTTTTGTGCAAGTTGGTCCCTCTCACAAAAAAAAGACTCACACTACAGAAACCCAGTATGTGCTGTTTATTTGTCTGACTGGCTTTGTGTCGTTGAGAGTAAAACTCAGAATAAAAAAACAAATGCATGTATGACCTAATCCTGCATGAGTGCTTTAAAAAGTATGTGCACCATTTTTTCCCTGCAACTATCTCGCTTTTGTTTCATGAGGTCATTTTTGCCATTCAAACCGCAGCAGAAGCACGCTGCGAGGGACACTGTGAGTGTAGTCGTGACAGGACCATCACACAAATGAGGACAGAAATGTTCTATTCGTGGCTCAGTGGGCTGAAGTGGGGCCATGCTTGTTTGTGCTACAGTGTTGAGACAGGGCTTAGGTGTTAGGCAAGTTACCAGGCTGTGACTCAATGTTTGGTTTTGATTTTTCTTTTACTGTTATGTCATTTTCCCTCCGGCTAAATTCTGAAGGGGTTTGGTTGATCCGGCCTTTTTAAATCCAGGTTGAGTGAATGTATAATAAATGGAACAAGAGACTCGCAAGGGCTTAGAGAAAGTTGTTTTCACACACCAATTCATAGAAAAAAAGGTGCAAGTCTCACTTTTTAAATTTGCTCCCAATAAATTTGCTTTTCAGGAACACCAAACTTTCTGTACCAACTTAAATAAATGCAAAAAGCTCATAATAGGCACATTTACATTTGGTTTACAGTCAATAACAGCTTTGCTAATTCCAATGATGTCTGTATAAACACACATGAATATTACAACAACAATAAACTCTGCATGTTGTATTACAGTGACAATGTTAATCATACAGTAAACAATAAATGAGTAATTGTGATGTGTTATTAATTTTGCTAAACCATAACTGTCAAGTTTAACAATGCATTTGGAGCAAATGCATCATCTATAATTCTTACTGCAACGACTTACCAAACTTGTCTTTCTGAACAAAAAAAGATTCCTCAGAAAAATAAAATGCAATCGAGAGCTTCCTGTTAATGGTCTGAGACAGCAGTGAAAGACTCAAATGTTTTTCTAATAGCAATGCAACAGTGTTGAGATGATAAAACTTTTTCCTGATGCAGTCAACAAACTAACATAGCAAGGTCATTAAAGTCGCGCCTCTGTATTTTGTTCCCACTTGCTGTCCTGAACAGTAGGCAGGGGTCTTGGCACTTAATAAATTCAAGACCACTGCGAGAAATCTTGAAGTGTTTTTCCAGCCTCAGGGGTGTTCCACTTTCTGTGGTCTGTGCTGGTGTGAGCTTCTTTGACATGTTATTATTCTTTACCGCGCTTGGCTGTGCATCTGAGAGAACGGCTGAAACCTGCGTGGAGGCTTGCCTGGAAAAGATGGGCGAAGTATTCATGGTGTGGAGAGAAGGAGGAGGAGGAAACAACTCTCTTTAGGGATTTTTGCACCTCACTTGTAGCTGCTGAAGCTCTAAATGCTGCCAGTCAGTCTATCTGAGGAAACTGTTTATCAGTGGTGACAATAATGCAGCAATGGTTCAGGCTGAAATCAGAGTTTTCATCAAATTAGCATACCAGATTGTACTGGATTCAAATAAGTGATGTGATAACAATATAACACTCTCATATCTGTATGATAAATATGAAACTACATTCAGCAACAGGTAAGTTTAGCCTAGCATAAAGACTGGAAACAGGGAATTGCTAGCCTGGCTTTGTTCAGAGGAAAAAAAAAACATCAATCCAGCAGCTTCAAAAAGACAAAGAAAACTGTGGAGGTTTGCTAAGAAAAGATTCAGATAAGCATTCACCGTGTAGAGGAAGAGGCTACGCAGGGGTACAAATATGCGTACATGAAACAAGTTGTTGTTTTACAGTGAGTTAGGCCGCAAGATGGACTGTTTCTTGGCTGTGCTAAAGATATCAAGTCTTGATGTTACTGGCAAAGATCAGTAGTTCAGCTTTTTAGGAAATATGTTTACTGACCTTCTCACTTAGAAATATATCAAAATAGTACTGCTACTCTCCGCTCTGTATGGCAAATAATAAGCTAATGCCATCAGATGGGTTAGCAGCGCATAGCATAGCGTAGTTAAGCTAAGCGTAATGACTAAAACAAGCAATGCAAAACAGCTATAAATCTGTAATCAGCAAGGTTTTCCACTAATTAAATTAATTGGATGTATTGTGTTAATAAAAGAGCCTTATAAATGCCTTGTAGTCAGATAATGTTACCTTTGCACAGAGCCAGGCTTACTGAATCTTTCATGTTTACAGTCTTTCTGCTAAGCTAAGCAAGCTTTCTCTTATCATCAACTTCATGTTCAACTGAGTGGTATCAAACCTCTCATCTCACTTTTGGCAAGAAAGCAAATAATTTTCCAAATATTGCACAATTCCTTTGAGTTGCTTATTATTTTTATGATCAGAAACCAACCTTAAATTATATCTCAGTCACAAAAGACGATCATAAACGTGTGATGGGAATCCTTAGAGAAGATGATTAGATCATTAACAGTTTCTGGACTTTCTGTTTGTTTGAAGGCTGTCAACACTGTGACTTACTCAGCCGTGCGGTTACGCGGTGAGCAGGTTCATGGTCCGAAGGTTGGGTTCAGTATTACAAGAGGCTCAATGAGGAGACAAAGGAAGGATCAGAGCCAGTTCACTAGCACAGGCAAGAGGAAGACTGTAAACTTAAACAAATCGTGTTTAACCTCAGAGGTTAGCGGTACACGTATGAATGGAAAGTTTTCCACTGGTAGGATCCGCGTATTTGCACATTCATAAGAGAGGAGGAAGTGGGCTTATAACAAGAACCTCCTCCTACACATACAGTACACACACGATGGGGGAGGTCCAGAGTATGTGTGTGTGTGTGTGTTTCTCTGCTATTTGTTGGGATATTTTGTGGCTTTTGTGCATGTGGTATTCACTGCAGCTGACTTCCCCTGTGGGAGAGCACAGACACAGAAACAATGCACTTCTCTTATGGTTATCATGATTGTCACACACACGCACACATAGACACACACACAGACACACACACGGACACCCACACATGCTGAAGCTCCTCTAACACAAGCCAGATGTCTCCTGGAACAGTGTCGGAGACGGAAAGTTATCCTCTTCATTGTCAGGAGTAAATATTTTGCACCGGTCGAAAGGTAACTGGAAACAGCCAGACTGAGTGAAAGGAGAGACAACATTCTCCATTTAATTTTTAATGTTCTGACTTCATAAGAATGCAAAAAGATATGTAACACTTTTTTTTTTTTTTACCTGCTCGGTGCTCATGATAAAAGAATGAGGCTGATAGTAAAACAAGACCACCGTGACTGCTCGCCTTACCTCCGCAGGCTTGGCTCATGTAGAATTCCAAGCTCACGTAACTTATTTTTCAAAGGTTTTACAAGCATTTTGACACGTCCAGTCCTGTGCCAGTGAACTCAACCTTAGACTACATTTATGTCATAAGTCCTTCCTTCCAGCAACATAATGGCTTGTTAGTTTTAAGGGTAAATATTTTTACATTCAAACAAAGGACTACAGTGCTGCATGTGAGGTTATTCTGAATTATTAGGGTTAGGTATTTGTGCTTTTATTTTTATTGGTTATAAGATAATCAGGCTAATATGTTGTTTACAACCTGCCTGAGGCTGTAAACAAGAATAACTTTATGCAGATGTCAGACTTAGCTTCAGCACCTGAAATCAGACCCATACTGTGATTTATGGATTAAGTCTGGTGGTTCTCTTTGCAGCCAGTAGCCAAAGTCTTGCTAACTTTTGTCCTTGCAGACCTGTAAGGATGTTGATCAGGGATAAATGGACTGGTACCCATGAACTGTGAGCCAATGGGCCTCCGGGTGTTTGTCTTTTTTCCTACAAAAACACAGTATCAACAGGCAGCGTGGAGGAGAATGAATCAGTTAGCCTTTAAGCTGTTTTGTGCTCACCTACTCATTTCACTAATCCTGTGAGTATTAAAATACTAAGTGCTCATTTTTCAACTCGAGAAGTGTGAGATGTCTGTCATACTGAAAAAGAACAAGAATTGGATTCAAAGGTGCTATTTGTAACATTTTAGCGTCATTTTAAATAAATTCAATAAAGAAAACAAATTATGACTGTATGCACAGGGTTGATGCCTAGTTTAAACTGTGCCATGTGAGTGGGAGTCGTTGGCAATGTAATGAATGTTGACTAAATGGACAATTGTTCTTATACAGGGAGTTGAACTTGATCAGCTGGAAAAAGCAGGAATCCTAAGTGCTAAACCATATGGGATATTGCCATTATAGGCACTATACTTAATATTTTGACCCTTAAAGATAAATTGGTTTGACAACATTTATTAACCGTTCTCAAAATCATGAGACATAATGAGGACTTTTGCTGTAGTTGGAGCTGAAATGCTACATTTAGCTCCTTTAAATAAAGGGTGGATGTAAAACAGCTCTTTGCTTCAAGAAAGGTATAGCTGTCCACCTACAGTTTTTACAAGCTTTGCTGATCAATAATTATCAGATTCTTGTATCTGTTATGTGATTATCAGTGGTTGGCAGGCATCGGGTCATATTAGAGTTTATCAGTTGTCACGTTGCAGTTCAGACTTTGGATTAAAAAAAATGCAGGTTTTGGCTTTATTCCTTGATAAAAGACTCAGTGTGTTCATGTTGTTGAGTCCAATTTGCTATTTCTCCACAAATGACAGGGTGGCTAATTTTACTGTCAGTCACACACACATAAGTGTTGTGTTTGCTCTGTTCATTATTCGAACTCGGATGCCTGTCCAATTATTTTCTCCTGGTATCAGGAGTGTTGAAAACGATCCTTTGTCACACAGGAAAAAATATTATTTTTTGCACGTGGACAATAAACTGTGAAAGATGTAATCATTCGACAGTAATGGTGAAAATTTTACAGTTTGATCATGTGTATAATCGTCTGAATGCTCATGCCTTTTCTCCTTCCTTCTTTGTTAGACTTGTTATATATGCTTAAATGTAAAGAGCTGGAATTTCACAAACTGCTCAGATCAATTTGATCACCACTGATCCACTAAAGCTGTTTTTAAGTGGCAAGGACACTGCTTATAAAGATTCAAAACTTTTGTCTTTTTTGGCCATGATTTTCATTGTGAAGTGTGTTAGATTATCCCCCCAGTGAATCCACTAACTCATACCAGCAATTTTCCGTAATAATCTTTTCCATTTCGGTATTCCAAATAAGCCCAAAAAGGTAGATGTCAAAAGGTGAAATTCCAGTACTCATAAACACATTAACTAGCTCATAGTGAAACTCTAGTTGTGAAGTCAACTGTCTCGGTATGAAAGGACTCCCTGTCCTGCACAGCACAGGAAGAGAGATATTGTATACTGTATTTGGGATTAATCTATCCAGATGTGCCCCCCTGTATCCTGTCCAGCCTAAACAAATTTCCCCTCACTGGGGGAACAGGATACTCTGCAAATCTCCATATACTCCTCACTCAGGATATTTCACTCTGACTCAGTGTCTCTCTCTTCCTCACTCCATCTGTCTCTCTCTCTGGTTGTCATCTGTCTTCTCTCTTCCTCGTGCATTTGTTCTCTCGTTCCTCCTGCCTCGCTTCCTTCCGTTAGCTCGCTCTGTAAAGAGCGTTTGGCAAAACGTTACGCTCAGGGGATGTTTACATCACTGAATGATTGATGGGGTGTAATGAAACAATCTAACCTTGAGTAGACGGAACATGTTTCCAAGCAGCCATAGATCAAACGCACGCACCTCTCTTCAGAGTCAGGGGTATACTATAGTGTTACATTATTGAGGAGACAATACAGGCAAGAGTGAAGTAATGGCTGAACTCATCTGGGGAAAAGTAATGTGCTGAGTGCAAGTCATCACCTGCAAAAAGTCTTATACCTTAATGGTTTAACTGGCTGCAGAGGCTTCGCTGTGAAAGTTTTACAGCTCCAGAAAAACTGCAGACAATCTGAAGGTGGCTGCTTAACAGCCAGAGAGCAGATATTTCTTTTTGAAATGTATTGGCACATACAAAGTTGCACAATATCAATTAAAGCACAAATGATAGTTCAATACCATTGCAGCACGGCACCCAACATTCTCATAGAAATGACTTAATTATTTCCTGTATTGAAGTCTCCATAGATCAAAACAGAAAGTTCGCTGTCAGATACTGTACTCTTAAACATGCTGTAGGCCTGTTTTTTCTTGCAGCCGCAACAGGAACAATCTGAATAATTAAAGGAATGATTGCAGTACCTCCAGTTCCCAGCGTCTTAAAATATTTCTTGGAAAAAAATTACATGCATGAAAGTAAATGTTTTCCTGATTTAATTTAGAGATTATGAAGATTTATTCACTCATTTTTCAGACAGTCACCTCAAATAGATAATGACTCACTATTTGATGTATTAACCTCCTAATGTGTGCATGCGAAAGAGCTGACACCTGCACTGGACATTTTTTTTTTCTCAGTTTGAGGCTTATGTGTATTTTTAGAGGTGGAAATGTTCAGCTTTGGAAATGGAGGAGCGTGTAACTGAAATAGATCACTTGTACCACTTTTAAACCAAAATCCATCAGTTTTAATGGTGTGTTCAAAGGTTTTTGGTCATCCGTCAGTCTCAGGATTGTTAGTCTGACCCCAAGATCGTCACATATAATTATGCAGGAGTGTCCATGAGCAAGGCGTTGGACTCCAAACTGCTAGTGACAAAAGCTAAACACACCATCCACTTCCTCAGTAAACAGAATGTCCCTGACCATCCAGAGTCTTTTAGTGATAGAATATCAACACAAGCAGATTAAACAGACTCTATATTTAGCCCTTATTATTCTTCTGCAGTCTTCTGCAAGTAATATTTGACGAGAACAAACTGTTATTGGTGCAGTAACAGACGCAGTGCATACAAATACAGCAGGACTTATAATAAAGACGAGGCAGGCAAATATTACAGTGAGGGAAACCTCTCCTATGCCAGCGTCGAATCGAGGCTTCTGCAGCAGGAAATCAGTTGTTGGTGAGCCGAAACCGTCTATTGTTTAAAGCACCAGAACATCTGTGTCTCGGTCCAGGTCTTGTGTTGTATACAGGACAGCATTCCATACCTAATATAGGCTGGAGTTGTCAGAAAAATGTTTGTGATGACACGTCTGTCCAGATAAGATATCTGCGAGTTAAGGTGGAATGTGTAATTGAAGTGATGGGCATACTTTCCATTGTTAATATTTCTTTCCACAGAATGTCCGTT
>JAPZDY010000008.1:11865751-11877264 GCA_029783645.1 Ctenochaetus hawaiiensis | reverse complement strand
TCTGTCTGTCTGAGGGGTTTCTCTGTCTGGTCCTCTCAAGCTGAGCCATCTGTTTGGCCTCTCTGTTTCTGGCACTCTGAGTTGCCTTCAGATCCTCCTGCATGGACACACAAGCACACAAGGACACATTTGTCATTAAGAGTAGTAACATTTTTTTTGTCTCAAGCATCTCAAGTACTTTTTAGCACCTACTTCTGAATCTGGAAGAGCTGCAGTGTGAAAGTAAGTAACATAGTTTAAAAAGAAGAGTAAAGAAATTAGTAAGTACTCTTTGGATGGAGTTTTGGCACTGCAGGCAACAGGACAACACAAGGCAACATGACTAATTTGATAACTGACAGCTTCAAAAGTATATAGAAAACAATGGAAATGATACATTTTAACCAAAAAATATCTTTTAATGCTGGTTAAAAACAGGATGCTGAGAGAGGGAGCCACTGAATGACAAAAAGAGAGTATAATGGGCCAAAAGGGAGGTTATCAGTACACTAATAGTGCTCCCTTGTGGTCAAGCAGTGGTAATAACACTGAGAGTAAATAGCCCTGCGTCCTTAACTGCCTCTTACGCCCATATTCTCATTTTGATGACACAACTGCTGCATTCTGTTAGGCCAAAGCACATTTAATCTCTGAAATGTGATAATCAAAACAGCTTCTGCTATTTCCCATACAGACTGACATCTATATGGGAGGAGCCAAGGCAGGAAGGTAAACAAATTCCTGTTTTAAATAAACTCTCAACAAACAAGAATGAGTAAGTAAGGTCAGTGCTCTGATAAACTCAACAGCAATACTTACCCTTTTACGTTTCACTACGGCCCCATAGCTTTTTAATGGCTCTATGACTTTGGCTTCAAGTCTTTCCACCTGTTAGGCAAAACACTTCACATTAGGTTCTCTTAGTCAATTTAGACTGTGATTGTGAATAAGACATCATGACTTTAGTTAAAATATCAGGAGACGAATACTGTAGTCTGACCTCAGCTTGGCGATAATCTTCAATCTTTGCCAGGTGGTCAGCAAACAGCTTTAAACCCCTCTTTAGGTTTGGTGTTTCTGTGTCTGCATACATGCCGATCTCTCTGATCAAGACATCCCCCTTGTCTCTTAGCCTGGCTGTTTTACGGACATAAGCAGCAAACATTTGGCACATCTGTCCAAAATGTTTCTCCACATTAGTGATGTTTTCCTGGATCTTTCTGGTCTGGCTGTCCCTGTAGAGGGTGATAGACAACATAAGTTGTGACAGCAGTCAAAAAGCATTTTTAGGAAAAATGCCTTTATTTCACATAATCACGCTGGGAAGAGATTATAATTGTATATCTCATTCACTAAGTGAAATGAGTTCTGAATATCCTATATCAACTTATCCCATAGATCAATGACTATCAATAGTTAAAACATTCTATGGATGTGATGCACAGAGTTTTTCACATTACGAGTCAAAATTTTGGCATACAACATACGATTACATAGAAAAAATGGGTGTATGTTTAAATATATACAAAAGCAACAATGATTAAGAACATACAGTGTCTACACAAAGTAACGTTACTTACAAAAAATTCAAATTTACAAGGCAGGTTAATTTTAGCATCTAGTGCAGAGACGTGCAAAGGAATAGAGCTTTTCAAAGCTTTCTTATTTCATTATTGTTGATGACAGACATTTAGCAAGCTAAGTGTAGGTGTGATGAATCTTTTAAAAACGTTAAGAGCTGACGTGAGTAAGTTTAAGGACCATTTCCCAACAGGTAACGTTAGCATTAGCGTTTTTAAGGCTTATGAACGGAAATCTGTCCATGATCCTATGATCCACTTGGAGCACTTACTGGTGAATACAGAAAACTCACCGGCAATATTTGTAACGTTAAATAGTGTAAAGAATGAAGGCACACGTTAACTAACAGCCAGCTAACGTTATTTTTAATATCATCGCTGCTCTTGCGAGGTTGGTTTTTGTAAACGCTAACGTAAACTTAACGGTACCGAACACACGTTCCCTGTTACTAACTTTAACGTATTGAAAATGTCTCTCACCTTGCTCTTGCATCGGGTGTGCGACTCATCTTTGCAGGAAGGCAGTAAGTGAAATATTTTTAGCCAAATGTATCGGGATCCACATTAAACGCAAGCTAACTGCTACTTCTCTCTCGGGCTAGCACGCCGTTCTACCGTTTCCATGGAGTCCCCAGCATTTCCGTTTGAGGAATGCATTCTGGGAGATGGAGTGGTTACTAACTCAAAGTTTTTTTTACCTTCGCCACTTTTACCGTTTTGAAGTCGGAAATTTTGAGGTGAGCATCATAATTTTCTTAAGTAGTTTTGTTTTTCTTACATCAGTGACATAACATGGCTCAAAAAAGCGGCAGGGCAACTAAATACTTTTACACAAGTACCGTCGTAAGAACCGTGCTGTAGCCACCTGTGGTACTTACGTTTTCCTGTTGCGATCTACTTTATAGATCTTATGCTTACACTTAAAACCACTAACTCTATTGGCCAATCACACCTAGATTACTGACAACACTGATAAGCGATTTAATTTGTTGTTGAGTCACAGATTAAAATTATTGCTACACTCAAAACATTTGTTTAAAAACGTGATGCACTGATTAAAATGCAGTATAAGGACTATACCCACTGTGACCAAACACAACACGACAGTGCTGTTTTCCTCATGGTTTTCGTCAGTCCATCAAAATTTATGATTAAATGATGTATTCAAATAAACAGGTTTAGGGACTACTCGTGATTTTTCAAATATTCAAGTTATTTTTGAAATGTGGTGCATGTGAATACTTCTTCATTATGTCTATGACCTTTGTGTCTTGGTGCTCCACATGTCCTGTCTCTGGTTAGAAAGTTCAGTGTATTTTAAGGCTGAGGATGAAATGTTTTGTTTTATGGTAGTTTCTAACTGAGACTATGACCTATTATCAAATGAGTGATGATGTTGTTTTATTAGTCTTCCATTCATTCAGCACCATTGTTGTTTTTCACTATGGTGTTCCCAGTAGTTTTTTTGTGAGCTCTAAATATTTCTTGGTCTACTTCTGTTGGAGAATTTTGTGAGTTATTTTTCTTGGAGACCTTGTCTGTTTCTACACAATCTATCTCTTCATTCTCAGCTGCAGAAACATAGTCAGTTACCCAGAGAGAAACACGTGCAAAAGGCAAACTGATTAAATGCCTTGATAAATTTACAACACACCAAGGTAACTGCTGATTTTGATCAAATATTTGATCCCATTAAATTAATTGTTGGGCCACTGAGCCTACATGAAAAGTCAAACCCTTATTGAGCTATCAAAAGACAAATTCACGTAGCAGGATGGAATCTGTAATATTGTGCCATTCCTAGTAGAGATATAAACAAAAAACATCAAACAGGTCATTTGATTATCTCCATGGTTTCTTTCCTGGGCAATACCAAATTAATTTCCTTGCTTGAATAAAAACAAATATTTGGCTGCTTTCTATGGTTTCTATAATTCCCCAAATAGATCAAGGTACATTGCCTACATTGCAACAAAGAGGGCCACAAATAGTCCTTTTCAATAACAGCGTGACTGTTTTTGAAATGGTGCCAGTAGCAGACTTTGTGATCACTGAAATGAATGGAGGCCTCATTGTAATTCCCTCCTCTGTGTTTGGGAATGCATGAATGTCACCAGCTGCCACGTCTGCTCCTCTGTGGAAAATGTCCAAAAACCTTAATTATCACGCTTAATCATCCATGGGATTGAAGCAGGGGAGATCCCACTGTAACAGATTGGCGATGTAAAACACGGTCATTGCATTGAGCTGTGTGCCTGGAATCCCAAGAGGATCTGGTTTATACTCTCTGGTACAGCCGATGGTGTAGATTCATTTTTTTTCTCTGAATGATTCAGATATAACCTTCCTTTGCTGTGGCTGATGGGTCATTACATCGATTTTTTTTTTTTTGGATAGTTTCATAAAATTACCCCATAATTATAAATCACGACATCTGATGGTGTGATGGTATCTTATATTTGAGTAGCCACCTTTAATTTTATGCAGACTATGAGATTAAATATGCTGGTCTGTTTCAGATTTAATTAAACAGCATCAGTCCAATAAATACAAAATAACACATATGCCCAAAAAGAATAGCAGCAGTAATACCACTATTTTTTTGTCCATTATAGTAAGTCTGTGTATGTCTGTGTAGCGCAGGTGTATGTGCATACATAGGAGGTTATATAGAGTTAAAAGTCAGTTCAGGGGAAAGGCGGTATCTGATTTTTCTGCATTATTTGCAGTTGCTAAGTTAGTTATAGCTATTAAATGAAGCTAGGTCACATCTCACATTGTAATGCTTCCCTCCAGAGTTTTTTGTGTAATCTTACATTTATTTAACAACAATATGGTGAAACACGCCTAAATATAAAGTAAAATTTCTCAGTTCTTTACGTGTGATTGCACAACTCAACCACATGATGGCAGTCCACTCCCATTTGTCTTTACGAAATAGCAGTTACAGGTGCATTCTGAGCTGTTTGAGAATAATTCTTTCACTGACTCATGTCTTTTCTGTTTTATTTTCATCCTCACATGTTTACATTATTCAGGACTCTCTGGCAGTAACCCAGGATTACATTCAAAACATTATAACAAATATAACAGATGTCTGTCTCGCCTGTGTCCTGCAGGATCTTTGTGTTGAAAGAAGCCTGGGGCGTGTCGAGTTATTTGCCTTGGCTGCGGGTAAATGTATTCAGGAGTGGTGGCATCCTTTTAGACTGTGCATCTGACTTTCTTAAAGAACAGATGGTGTTGTTTTTCGAACTACCAATTAGCAAGGAGAGGGTAGCAGCCAGCCACTAGCGGCGGCTCTCCCTGCCTCGTTCATGCTCTCCTCTCTCTCTCTCTCTTTCTCTTTCTGTCTTTGTCTTTCTGTGCCCTCTTGTGCAGTCCTCAGCTCTCTCTGTTTCAATTGCTGCCCGACTCTCCTCCTCTAAAGCCCTCAGTGGCGGTGCGACGGTGGAGAGATGTGTGGCCTGCTGAACAGATTGGGAGTGACATATGTCAGACGCGGGGGGACTTGGTGGGGCAACCAAGTATGTGTACCCCAGCGTGCTTGCTCATGTGAATGTGTCTATGTGTGCATGTTGACTCTCTCCTCTTTAGGTGTGAGTCCTGGTGTGAAGACCCCAAACTTGAGACTCTCTTCACACACACACACATACACAAGAAGGAGTCTGTGGGAGTCGTGTGTGAGAGTCGTGTTCAGGGACGCTGAGGATTATGAGCAGTGTGATATCTTGTTTGCCACTTGGTGCATAAAATGAAATTACAAGCCAAGAGTCAATATCTCATCATGCTGATTTTGGCTAACCTTGCTCTTCTTCCTCTAACTGACATCCCTCTGATTTGGCAGGGGGGGACATCGCACTGCTCTCTTGGAGGAATTAACCCTGAAATATCCAGCTGGAAACATATTCATCATCTCTCTGCACCTCAGACTCAGTTTTCAGTGTTGTAACTTTTAACTAGTCCCTTAATTAAGAATTGATTTGTTCACAGATGCAATTAATAGCTCCTCTTGAGAGTGTCTAAATAAAAAAGTCATTCTTGTTAAGTTCAGCTTCGGCTTGAACATCCAGCTACGCTTGCCTTAGCAACATTTTCCATCGCTCCTTATGAATTCTTAATGTAGATGAGCATTAGTCTGACATTACTCATAAACAAGATGTTGCAGCTCTTTACTCCCTGGTGTGCTCAGACGTGATATATGGTTTCTGAATCACACATCTCAGATATGGAATTCAGTCATATTTCCCTTTAACTCCAGCAACCTTGAACAAAAGTCCTCCCTCTGCAGTTAAGCGGGTGCTTGAAGGGCAAGCCGACGCAGACACGGTCCAGTGCTTTTATTGACCCAATGAGAAACCTCTCTGTGTCTCCAGGGGCTTGGAGCTCAGGTTAGGGTCTTTGTTGTCTGCGTTCATTAGTGTCTCCTTCGCCATCTCTTTCTCTCTCTCTCTCTCTCGTCCTTTCTCCATCTCTAGCTCTCTTACTCTCTCTCTCTAACACCTCCTTTTTTTTTCAAACTCCCTCGCTCCCTCTCTGCTGCTCTTTTCCCCCGAGGAGCTGGAGAAGAAAATGTCACAAGATCAAATTAGTGGGAGCCTCCAACACTGCCTGTCTGCCTCTGTCTGTCTATTCCACAGAGTGATAGAGTCACTTATGGAAGTTTCAAGAAGTTTATTTATGACCAAACTTTATTTTCCTCAGGTTTGACACTATGACTTTGCTTTTAGTTTTTTTTTTCTGACAGTTGTTGTAAAATACTTTATGTGGGGAGATAAGGATCTCTTCAAAGGTAGTTCTTGTGTATATATCATGTTTAAATTTGTCATGGATGCTGGTTTGTGGGTTGGTCACCCAATTAAAGGGATAGTTTGGGGCCTTACGTTTGTTTACTTTCTTCCATAGAGTCGGTAATAATTGAAAAGATCAACATCAGTCTTTACATGTTTGTTAAATATAAAGATAAAGCCAGGAGGTGTTACCTTTGCATTTATCAACACAGATTAACCTGATAATTGTTTCATCTGTGAGTCCTGAAAACTGCAACTTTTTAGTTTTACCCTTTGTGCTTCTTAAAAACATTGGATAAACATCATTTTTGTTGGGCTTCTGATGTGCTAGTAGGCTTTTTTTTCTTAACCTTTAGAGGTTAGAGAGGCAAAGTGAAACCATTCACACTAAGCAAAGTTAACCCTCACTTGGCTCCAAATTCTTATCTATCTGACAAATATGAAAGTAGCATTAGTCTTCTCCTTTATCTCAGCAAAGGAAAGTGAATGAAGCATTTCCATAAACGTGCCAAATAATTCATATATCGCTTGCATTATCTCACTGAATGAAAGGGAGGAGCCCCTCGGCGTTGTGAAAAAGCATTGATCTCATGCCCAGTCTTTTTTCGCTGTGTCACCACCACAGCATAACTTATTCATAGCACATTTCATATTCATAGCCTTCTTTACTTCACTGAGACGCATCGGACATAGTGATTTCTCCCTCGGTCTGGCGTTATTTACCTTAATGCATTTTAGCGGAGTGAGAGTGAGTGTTGCCAGAGGTCCATCTTTGCAAACAGATGACTTTAATGCATGTTAACCTTGGTGGCAGTAAAAAGGCCTCACCATTATTCCTCTTAAACCAAACCGAGTCCATTGGGGGGAAACTGGAGCACTTCCAGGAGTCCTCACCCACCGACCGCAAAAGAGCCTTAATTGAAAATGACTTCAGACTATTGAAAAAGAGGAAGAGGCTTGGTTGGTTGGTACAGTATGTAATAGTGGGTGAAGAGGTGGGGAAGAGATTGTTTGTGTGGGCCAATTTTGTGAAGTAAGTGATGATGTGCAGGCTAAATGTAAGTCATTTCTGTTAAAAAAAAAAAGAGAAGACAAAAAAAAAAGAGATCTACAGTGAGAGTGAAAGGAACACACAGAAGTCCATTTCCATGGTGCTTCATCACTGGCAGATGAAAGTGGCCACTGTCCTTCTGCCATCAATATGCAAATGGAAAAAAATGGCCCTTGAGTGCGGGGAGCAGTTCCCTCAAGTGCATTCATTAGCCACCGTTAGCATAATTGATTCCCAGTCCTGCCATAAAACTGGTCACTCCCTGTGCCTCTCGCTCTGGGGGATCCTCTGGGGACGTCGCAGGCTAACTTCAATCATAAATCATTAAAGGACACCACTAGCCAATGGACTGTGCCAGGGCCCCAGAGACATGCGAGCAACAGTAATACTGTCACTGACATCTAAATCATCAATGTGACATATCAAGGTGCCTACAGGCGGACATATCCTGCACCCCACCTCTCCATCCTCATTTCTTAACTCCTTGTCATAAAAATGCATGTGCATGGCAATTAGGCCTCAGTGCAGAATATGTCAGAGACTCTTTTTTTCAATGTTTTTTGTCTTTGCAAAACATTTTACCGGAGAGAAAACTAATTGTTATGATATTATAGAAACTCTTGTAAAAAGTACGTTTATGGCTGCATGTAATAATTTCATTAATTACACAGAAAAAGCGCAAATTCCTCCTATTATGACTCAAATCTAAGAAACTGGATCGTAAAAGTGGAAGAATTTTCCTGTTGCTTGTGCACAACCAAACAGGAAATATGGTATTCTATGTGGAGTGCCTCTGTTATAATTTACTTTAGTAATTAAATGAACATCAGGACTGTAGACTAGTTATTGCAGAAGTCATGATAGCTATTAGCTTCAGCCGTATTTCTCTCTCCAGCATCGCCATTCAGAGCAGGTGTGTGGCTTGTTAAGGCTGCTATTAGAGAAAGAGGGAGACTAAGGGAGTCTGCGTGGTAAAAGGTTTTTTTTTTTCATTCTTTCCATCCAGCCTTCCCCCATCTGTCCATCCATCCATCCCTCCTCTACACAGTCTAATTAAACTCATCAAGTTGTGCAGTGAAGGTTCCCAGCGCCTCACAGAAGCAGAGAAAGTGGAGAATGATGGCGGCATGCTCGTGATGTATCGCCACCTCGCAAAATAAAACATATTCATAAAGAATATTCATTACCTCTACCAGCCATCCCCCAGATGGCCAGAAAATTGGCTTTGTGTTGAGATGTGGATTCAGGCATGCATATTAATGGAAGACAGATGTAAACGCATATTCATATTCTTTGGCTTCCTCTTTTTTTTGTGACAGACAAAATGATAATGCATCCACTTAGGAGAGGGGAAAGGGGCTGCATCCGGGAAGCAATTCACCTCTAATGTGCTGGTGGGTTATTGGCTTTTTGTCAGACTGGCAGTGTTTGTCCCTATTTGCCTGGTGTGTATATGTGTGTGGAGTTGTCCCATCTACCTTTTTTTACTGCTGTCTCACTCCCTCTCTCACACACACATACTGAGACACACATAGTTAGGACTTACATCAAACTTAAAGCATTTATTGCATCAAATACTTCCTAGTTTGGCTGTTTAGGTTTGTTCATGTGATGATCTGGGCCAGATGTTGGCAAACTTGAACAAACTGTACATAACATTTAATAAACATCAACACGTTTAGAATTCTTGCATAATTGAATACAGATGCAGGAGGATGCTGGAGGGGTGGAGTTCAAATTCTTCAGGAGACGTCAGCGTAGCAGTGAGGATTCAGAGCTCAGCCTTATTGTTTGTAGACTGAATGAACGCCAAATGTTAATGTGAACCATCTTTTTTATTAGATTGTGCATTTAGGCTCCAAATACTGTATGACTGCTCACACTGTAATCTGACTTTATTTAGAGTCCTCCTTTCTTTTGAAATCAAGCTCTTATCTCCGCTGTCCTTCCCTCCTTCCTGCTTCCACAAGAGGACAGTAGCGCTCTCTCGGCCTCCTCTGTGAAGGCCAAACCACAAAACTCTTCATTTTTCACCTCAGGTGGCTGCCTAACTTATACACTGGTGGGATGTAAATGTTAAGGATTCACATAGTCAGCGCAAAAAAAATTATAATAAAATTGATTTTTGCATACAGCGGTGAGTTTCTGTTTTAGTGTTGCCAGTTTTTGTTGAGAATCCTAAGATATTTGGAGGCGCAGCCGGAGGGATAAATATGACAGTAACAAAACACGCTACGCATATAAGAGAGGAAAACCAAGAACAATTGAAAGCACCATTATAAATGTACTATGTATATATGCCTGTTTGTAACACATAAAATTGTACGATAGCTTTATTTCTACATTATAAAAGAGATATTTTCTTATGATTCTAATTATTTTATTCTCCAAAATATTCCTGCCAGAGTTTATGTGAAGCACTTTGTCATTGCACATCATTTAACCATCCCACACACACCCTCGACACAAGTTCTATAGCTCCAATAACCAACCCCAGGGCACCCCTATACATATTAGATCTCATCTCCAGGTTACAGGCTATATATGTCACAGTAAGAATAGGGGAGGTTTTTAATTGAAATGGCCTCATAAACCCTCAATCTTGTAACAGTGCTCTGCTCAACTGGAATAAAACTTTCTTTGTGTAAGTGTGTGTCAATATGGAAAATTAAAGCCAGTTAATAAAATGAAGTGCTAAATCAATGGGAGCCATAAAAGTTACAGGGTGATATTAAAATGTGGGGGGGGGAAGGGGGAGAAATAGTGGCATTAACACGCTGGGCCTGAATTATCATGTTAATTTAATATCCAGTCTTCAAATGAAGCAGAAAGCCCAATAAAGGTCAATTAAGCAACTAGCCTCCCATCTCCATTTAGAATTTTATGGCCTCATCTAAATCACAGAGCTCATGCCAGGGTGCAAGGGGCCCCGCTGGCTGCTGGAGACCTTTGGGACCCAACGAGGGTACAAGCTTTTAAGATCTAAGTTCACAACGGTGGTTAGTTTGTGCTGGGACAGCTCTGTGATTGCAGCTCCACTTTGCCCCTAATAACTGTTTTAAATTATAGATGTTACTCCTGCTGCTGCTCACAAGAACAAGGTTTACACATCCAGGCCTTATTTTATGTGGCTTAAATGCAGCTGTCTTGCAGGCCAAGTTGTTTCCAGTGTTCACTTTGTACCCCTCTGGATTTCAAATGTGGCTTCAGGTTCCTTCACTTGGTTTTTTAGAGAGCAAGATCATCTGTGGGAACTGTCAAACTGTCTGATTTATGCGAACAACTAATAGACGGTAATTGACCTATCACCCCCACTGTCATCTTATCTATCCAACCTTTCATTTAAAGCTCATTATTTCTCTTTGATAAATGAGCAGTAACTTTTGTACATCTCAACTTTCAAGTACATTTTTGTATCCATCTATGCCCTTGCTGAAAAATAACCTTTTAAAGACCTTCTCTTGCCATAGATTGAAGTTCAAAGATAGTCAAAATGATATATTTAGACATTTTTTTCAAGATAAAAATTTATTAGTGTCTTAAAAATCGCTTAAATGTCACAATACAGATTTGGCCTTATTAAGTATGCACCGTCCTATCATGAGGTCTGCGACATGGCCACGCCCGTGACTAACAACCACTTCCCTCCACCGATCCTCACCTTCAGCTGTGCACATTGTTTTACAGAATGTAAACAATGGCAGCATGTTTGAATCAGACATGGCTACAAAGAAAATAAAAAGATCAAATCACAAACAGTCACTTGCAAGTGTTTTAGAAAGGTAATATGTTGTAAGCATCACTCTTTGCAACTCACAACACACAGTAACAGATATCTAGACCCTTTAGCTTGACAACGCTAGCTGTCAGCTAATAATGATGTGATGCAGATCAACAAAGTTAGCTTTCTCCTCTGACTGACTGTTGTTTGTTTGGCTGTTGCGACCTGTTGAGAAGAAAATTCACGATCATATATTGACTGCTAATTTCAACCCCCATTTGCCTTGCTAGATGTTAAAAAAACAAAACAAAGCAGACTTGCTGGGACAGTTAAAAATTAGATTTTCACTGGAGGGGTTTTTTAATAGGCGTCTGTTTTTTAAATAGTTATTT
>JAPZDY010000008.1:11832891-11844726 GCA_029783645.1 Ctenochaetus hawaiiensis | reverse complement strand
TTACACAATCTAAATGACTTTTGAATTTTTCCCTGCATCTCTACAAAGTTGTATCTCATTCACATGCAGATCACAGCAAGCAGCCACACAAAAGACACTTTGACATGTGGACAAGAGGAGCCAGGGATCAAACCCCTGACCCTGCAATCAGCAGACAACCTGCCCTGCCTGCTGAGCCACAGCTGCACAATTAGACTGCTATTATATTTTCAAGTCTTAAACCCAATCAAAAATACCTCACATGAATTATTTGCTTGGACTTTACATGTGGCCAAAAGACCAGAGACAGCAAAATTCTTAAAAAACGTTTTTTTTTAAGTCAAAGCACATTTATATTAATATTCGCATCCTTATTTTACATTATTTTGCACAAATAATTCTAGTCATTTCACTTGATTACTTAAATATTCAGCTCTAAATGGCCTCTGATCTTGCTGTTTTATCTCTAACTTGCCAACATTGTCGCCTGCTCTCCTGTGGCTGCAAACACAGCAAACAATAAGCAACTGCAGCACAACTTTCATTCTCTTAGTTTTGAATGCCACCCCAGACTGCCATTGTTCAGAAATCCAAACACATTTTGAAGTTTTTATTGCCTGCATTCCCACATGACAATGATCTCAACAAAAGATTTCTTTTTGCAGAGGTATCTTCGAAAAAACAAAGTCAACAAGGGCTGTGAAAAGTCTTTTGGAGGTCGCTCGAACGCACTGTTTCTTGGAGATAAGGATCCTAACCTGAATGGGACTCTGTTGATGGCTCCCTCTGCAGCAGGACGAGTGTTATTTCATGAGACAAACTGTTTTCATTAGCTGGAACTGTAGATCAAAAATGATTAAACTTTAGCACCAGATTGTTAAAATATAAACACCCCACTTTTATTAAGTCCTATCAGGTTATTTAGCACGTATTTCAGTTCCATTGACGTTTACTGCCGCACAATACAAAGCATGCTACGGTGGAATATAAAAAGTTTTTTTCCTCTCTGCACTGCTGAATTGAAGCCATGTGTTCTATCGATATGAGTTACCCAACTTTTCAAACTGTGTTTCTGACTCTCCCATCAGTCCTCCCTGTAGACAAAATCTCTCTCCACTCTTCGGCTTTCAAACCGCACTTTACCTGCCTCCCTGCACACAAACCTGAATTCATCTCCAAAGTTTTCCCCTCATCTCCTTGTGTGTGTGTGTGTGTGTGTGTGTATGTGCTCCTCTCTTTTTCTCTCCTTCTCTCTGCATTAGAGATTCACAGGCTCGACATGATATTGTTCCCCTGCCTGGAGCTCTGGGGCTTCGGGGGTGGTGGTGGTGGTGGTGGTGGGGGTTTGTGTTTGCATAGCAGAGGCTGCACTCTCACTCATGTAGCCCCCACTGGGACTTTCTTTGACACTGTCAGCCCTTTGAACTCGCTGTGACATCAAGCATCAGGTCACTTGTATACAACCTCCGCACAAAGAGAACTCGCACTAATTGGCCCGCGCACACCTGAGAGACAGTTGGGACATCAAAGTGCTTCGCCGCCCAGTTGATAACAGCTTTGATGGGGTGACTTTGAGACTGTAGATTTGCCGTTTGTGCACTAAAGAGCTGCTGCAAAATAGCTGTGAGCTGTGCCTTGCCGTTTGTGTGATCTTGGGGAGGTACTAGTTATTGTGTTGCTCTGTACTTTTCCCTGCACTCTCTAGAAACGTAACAAATGCTATTACCAGGCACCCTGTTGTGAGGCTTTAATCAGCCTCGATGAAAGTTTTCAGTAAAAGACAGACAGGAATCGACAGTTTATTTATGATACATTGCTGCATATGTAATTGTGTTCTGCTTGTCTTGTTGTGTTCTGTTCTTTTGTGTCAGTTCGAAGTAAAAGATTTCTCAGAAATATGTAATATAGACACTTAATTTGTAAACAGACGTAAATCAAAAAGAGCGATCGCAGACTTGTAAAAAAAAAAAAAAAAAGTGTGAAAAATCAATTTAACTTGAAGCTCAGAGCAGCCTCTTTGGATCTTATTTTGCCCTCCAGACTTATGGATGTCCGCTGTGTCTTTGTGTGACCCTTCATCCTCTGGAAGGTGGACAGGTGGCGGCCACTGGTGGGCCTGGAGGGTGCTGTCAACCCCATACAGTCCAGCAGCTGACCAGAGAGAAAGAAAAAGAGAGCGAGAGGGCAGGAGGAACAGAGGGGACACAAAAGAGATCAGAAAAATAGAAAAAGAAACTTGAAGAGAAGTGACAGAACTGGAGAGAACTAAACCGTAGAGCCCTGTGTCCGAGTCTGAGCGAGCTCTACGCGCTGTCATAGTTTCAACAGGAGGCTACGTCCCCTCTTGACTCCAACAGGCATGGCGAAGCGATTGGTTTCGGTCCAGTATAATGGCCAGCTATGAATGCTGAGTGTGACTGCGGGGGACCATTAGGGCCACAATGGCCGACAAGACACTAAGCGCTCCCCAGAGGTCTGAGGGGCCCTTTCATGCCTGTCCTGGGGCTTCGAGGGCTGCTGAGAGCTGGTGGCCAGCTGGTTCTCTGGCCCCCGTGCAGCCCAATGCCTTCAGCTCTCTCTGCCTGCTTTGAGCTGCCGGGTGTATGGAGACACAGGGGTGCAGGGTCTGTGTGACACATGTGGTCACACACACACACAGGGCAGCACCTGTTTTTGGTATTATTCCAAGCAGTGCTAGATTATTTTGATGCTGCAGCCTCTTTTAAACACAAAAAAAGAGTACTTGGTACATTTGTATGTGTAATCTGATTTATTTTGATATTTACTGATAGCGTTCTTTGATCTTCATATGCAAAATTACATTTCTATTCAAATGTTTCCTTGGTTAGGTTGAAATGATTCATTCCCCACTCTGGCAATGTGGTTGGACACTTACACTTCCTGTATTAATGACTAAATTTGAAGATCTAGTTTAAGAAATAAAATATTATATTCATAATTATGTTTTCATTCACCTTAAAATAAGAACCATTGTGTTTTCATTACCTAGAATGAACCTTAGACATTGCTTCGTTTTTACAGTAGCTCAGAGAAGACAAACCAAACACCTTCAAAGAGGACTTTTCATATTTTTCACAAGTTTTGCAGCCACTGTAGGAACGGTCAGCACAGGGAGATTCAGTCGGATGCAATCTGCAACTTCACCATTAGATCTACATAGGCTCATAATCAGCATTGCAACAAACAAAGTGCAATGACAAAACTGTTCCAACTCTGCTTAAGCACTAATATGGTTTTAAATAACGTTAGTACAACAAGTTTCTGCAGACCAGGGAGATTTTATTCTGGCAGCTACAGTTTTATGTTGTGACAGTGCTGTGATTAAGGTTTGCTGTGATTCAGTCACAAAATCCACATGGTTAGAGTTAAAAAAAGATTATATCTTTGGTATCTTTGTAGCAACTATTGTGCAAACACACCTGAAAAAGGTGAAACTCTTGACCTCAAAGTGGTGTCAGATAGTACACATCACCTCCTTCCTCTTCTTGAGAAAAGAAACATCATACACATGTGTGGTAAACTACATCGCTTATATATTGTTGCTAGCTATTACATGCATCAACATATTTGTTGTTCACAGAAATGCACAATGCTAACATTTTTTTTCTAGTGGCTTGGCTGCTTCAAAAAAACTAGTTTAACAGTCCATTTAAGCTGTTGATGGATATTAATGTAATCATGTGGCTGATTTAGCCACATTGTCGGTCTGTCTTCTCCTCACTGGTTATCTTCAGAGCATGTAGGAGAAATAGCCTCGGATGCATATGCTGTCACACCCAATTCAAGCCTTTCTGCAGGCTGTGACTGCTGTGTCTTCCTCCCTCTCAGGTCCTAAATAGCTTGCTACTGCAGGCAGAAAACTTGTTTTGTCGACAGCCTGTTTGAAAGGCAAGCGTAATAAAAGGCTTTTCTTTTTGTGCCGTGCGGTGGCAATTTCATAGTCTTTTCAGAGCTGAAAGAGGGCGAGAGAAAGAAAAGTTTTACTAATTGACGTGGTAGCAGAAATTCAGCCACCATTTCAGTCAGCCACGATGAAAAGCCTATTAAGGGAACGTTTTGTCGATTACTTCTGCTCACTTCTATACACTGCGGCTCTTTTTTAGAGAAACTCGTTTGTGTCTTATTTATTTCCTCTGCTGGCATGTTTTCCTGGCACGGCGCACAATGACAAATTAAAGCTTTAGTTTCATGGCAATGACATGGAAGGTCTCCTCCTTTATTGTGGCTTTGAAAGAACGCCAGGGAAGTCAACTCCTGATAGCTCGTCCTTGCGTCGCAGCCTCAGTTTTGTTCCAACGCATTAAAACATCCACAGAGTTCTGACAGGGTTTTTTGCATGAGCTCGCTCTTTAATGAATTACAGTTAAAAGTAAAATGATGTAACTCAAGGTGTCTGTTCATCCATCTAAACAAAACTAGTAATCCCTGACAATAAATCACTGTCCTTTAAGGTACATAAAGGCATTCGTGTATTTAAATTAAAAAAAAAACTGAATTTCAGGAATAATTGCAAGAAAAAGTGATAAAATGTTTTACACATAATGGTGCTCTATACAAGATGAAATGTGACAAGTGTGTTAGCCTTTTCACATGCAAATCCAGTTCAAAGGAGAGCAATTTTGGTAGAAGTTGTCAAAAATGTGTCTTTGGTAGTCGGCTCTGACTAAGCACCGTGGAGAGCGGCAGTTTACTTGAAACAGTATCTTATTCCATTTGGTTCAGCCTTGTCAAGATTGACTTGATGATATATCTTCAGTTTCTACTCTTGCCGAACGCTGAAAGTAATATTTAACTCCGCCATTCTGTTAGAAATACTCCTCAGAGCTTTTCCCAGTGAGCAGCGAGTCGGCCTCTTTTGCCTTCGTCTGCATTGTGAAATCCATCCACTTTAAAAACACCCCCATACAAATTTTTGCCTGCGATAGAATTTATGCCTCACTCCCCTCAAGCATATGATCAATTACCTCTGGAAAAAAAAAAAAAGAGGTTTGATATTCACCGGTCTTGAATACAAAAAAAGGCTCTCAATACAATTTATTTTTTTGGAGGGCAACCTAAATTGAACTGAAGCGGCTGTAGTGTTTTTTATATATATATATATATATAAAAAAAATACCTGAGCAGGAAGCTTGCTCTATGTGACAGAGAGAGCCTCAGCAGACGGAGGCCATCTGATGTCGAGGTACATCAATTTTATGAACCTTCACCCCCCTTGCGAGTTCGCTGCCACTCATGTGTTAAATGGGTCTTGTAGACAGAAGGGAATGCCTTTGTGCTGAAATAAATGGAGGGGAGAGAATGGGGTTAAGACGACTCCTTTGAGGTGCATCAACCTACATCTGGTCATCCTCTTTCTTTTCTTCTCTTTCTTTACGAAGAAAAAACAGGGTGTACTCGATCTAAAGGTTTTCTCGCTGATGAAAAAAATACAAAAAAAGAAACTCAAAAAAACCATAATCACTTATTTTTATAGTTGCTTTTTTTCACACACAGTTGCCGTGGGCACATTATTCCAGTTTTCAATCCAAGACATACTCATGTGACAATGACTCGTGGTTGATGGCAGAAAAACATCCTTGACATTAAACATTTAGACATGGAAAATTATGAGTTGCTGTGTGTGTTAAATATCGTTCCACTGCTATAAAGCTGCCGAAAGGGGAATATTTTTATTTTCTTTCCACTAGAGACGGATCGACCTGAGAGCAGGCTGTTGTGACAGATGTTCAAGCTCAGCTTAACAGGGGCTGTAGGAACACACACCTATGAAGACACAGAAAAATGGTATAGACACATGCACAGTGTGTGCACAGGTGTTTTCAAAGCATGCGCTTGCACCCACACGTGCAGTGCAGACAAGAACACAACCACGCGCACACAAAAACACACACTCTACACCCTGAACAAACCCTCTAATTTAACCCCCCCCCCATCACACACACACACACACTCCCACACTGAGAAGAAGAATTACTTTGAACTTGGTGTCAGGCGGCGTGAATGCAGCTGGGAGCAACAGGGTCATGAAGCTCTTTGAGAGGTGAGATGAGGTCCAGCCTTTCCTCTGCTGCCTGTCTCCGCTCTGATGTGCCTGATGGCTGAGGGGGGGGCACGTTGAGGGGTATGTGTGTGTGTGTGTGTGTGAGTGACTGTACACGTTGGACTGTCGGGCCCGACCGTGAGGCTCTCTTTGTCAGGGGTGGCACTTTGCCACTGCAGAAGACTTTGATGCAGCCCACACTCACTGTCACACAGTTTTCACAGAGCCCAGCTAACATCAGACAGTAGTAATTTTGGCATCGTCATGCTTCAAAATCTGGATTACTTTCACTCACCGAGGATAAAATGAGGAGGGAAAATAATGCGGTGTTTTAATATAGATTTGAGGACATAATTTTTTCACTTAACTTCATGCATTATCATTAAGCTATTAAATCTTAACCTCACAAAAACAACAACAATTTTCTCTTGATCAGAAATATACTAGAGCAATGTTGAAACAGTTCTACAAAGCGACATCCTTTAATGAAGAAAGATGACAGAGTGCTGAGAGCATTAGCATTTCTGGGACTTACTTATAAATTATAAAAGACTTTTCATTTATGAGTTACAATAAACAAAAATACAATCAAACTGATGACTTAATTGATTCAAACTATGAGAAGTAAGGGCGTTTCATTTTAGGGTTGGTTAGCCGGAGCTGGAACTGCTGCCAAGTCGTTTAATCATGTTTAATAAATTGCAGCAGACAAGTCTGTATCTAATCTATTAATAGGCCCACATCATTACATTGTGATTTGCATCTGGAAAGAGTCCAACTGTGGACACACTCTCACTGAACAGAGCTGAGAGCGAAAAAAGCTAACAGCCCTATCTCGCACAGTTGTGGCACGCTACCTACCAGGGGAAAGAGATGTTATTAAAATAACAGACTTTTCCTAATGCATCGCTTTTGTGTGGAAAGCATTTTAAATAAAACCCGCATATCCATATGCAAAAAAACTGTGAGCATGCAAAAAACTGATTTCATAGAACAATGTTGTCGAATGAAAACACAAGGCTGAAGATTAGTGGGGGCAAAACAAAGGGAGCGTCAGTGAAAAGAGAGCATATGTGTTCATCTGCAACCCCCTAAACACACACTTACACACACTTACACACATGCACACACACACCCTGATTAATTGTATTCTTTATTCATTGTGAGGCAGCCTGCTGCTAATTAGCTTAGGCATGGTTTTGCATATTGTATTTATTTAATTTCTTCATGGGATGCACCAAAAGAAGGTGTAATTTGGGATGAGAAAGGGGCCATTTCTTGCCATGGTTTATACACACAAAGGGCTGGAAGTGCTGAGGCTGATTGCTGTTACTACGAGGACTCTTTTTTTTTTTTTTCTGTGCCAAATGTAAAACAAAACCGTACAACATCCCTCTGGTGTTTCGCTCTTCATTCTTAGCATAAGGACACTACTGTAAATCTAATGAACAGATTATGTTTACAGTTCTCCTCTCACTGTTTTCTGCATCAATATCACCAGCGCTACAGTTTTATAAGCCTCATCTGAATAATATTTCAGAGAAAAAATATTGCAGGACTCTTTGGAAGAATATGAATCCAAAACAGTGGTGGGTGCAGCATCAGAAGATGGAACATTTTCTCGCAGATATGGAAAATCGCTCCTTAAAAGTTACCTCTTGGGCTGAAGTTGACAGTTGTGCAGAATCAAGAGAAGACACTTTCAGGTGATTGGGCATCCAGCTGAGTTTGGAAGAAAACACATTCCATATGTATTGCGTCGTATAGTAGAGAGAAACTTTAGGCTGCTATTTTTTTTTTGTCAGATTGCAGACTGCAGACATCCTTTTTTCACTTCTACTTTGCATCTTTGTGCATGTGTGTAAGTTTGTTTGTGCGCTTCTTTTAGTCTTGCATATTGCATAAAGCATTCAAGCATAACTGTGTGTGCTTTGTATGCAGTAGAAGCTTTGAGGGGGAATAAGGGAGGATGCTATTCCCCTTATTAGTAAAATGACTGGAATGCTTTCCCCTTGTTAACCTGCAACCCTCCCCCTCCATCCAAATGTTCTTATTTCCTCTCTGTGTAAGGTGCGAAGCTTTCTTGCCAGAAAGCCTTTCCAACACACAGTTTATATTGTAAAACAGTTGCAGTGAGGTCACATTTAGTTACCAAAACTAAGGAAGAATTTGTTGGTTTTACACCATTTGTTTCACTTTTGGTCTCCTGGGCCGAAGTCCTGTCCTGTTTGTCCTCTGTGTGACCCATCTCTTCACCTCAACCTCCACCCCTTTACAGTCTATGTGTTATACAGTGTAGGATGGCGAGCACTGCTCTGAAACATCAGTAGCCTGACTGTGCTGTATTGATAGATCCATGGTGCTGTCCGTGGTGCTGAAGTGGTCGATGGATTCGTCTCTCAGTCTGCTCTTCTGTCAGTCTAAAATCAATAACAGTCTCTAAACTCCATACTTTAAATTCTCAGCTCTATACTACATTTTATCCTATGTAAGTAACAGGATGGTTTCACCTTCATGTTTTAAGTTAAAGTCGAGGATCAGCGCTCACATTCTTGAATGAGAGGTGTACATGCATTTGTGTGTGTGTGTGTTGGTTTGGCAGTATCAGAGCAGTGGGGCGATCCCCCCTCCTTTTAAAGATCACAGCTGACAAATTCTGTTCTTATAGATGTTTGTTGACGTCTAAATGGACAAACATGTTATCAGATGAAGGCGTAGAATCGTCCCCGTGGAACATGTAATCTGGAGCCATTTTTCCAGCCATGCTCACATCCTGCTGCAAGCAAGCAACAGATGGCAGGACTGGGCGCTGTGGCCGATTTAGTCCAGTTTTGTTTGCAAGGAAGTAATTGTGTTTTAACCTGGAGAGAAACTAAATATTACAGCCGTGCAGGCAAACAAATTATAGTCACCTCGCTGGCAGGCAGATGACTCTATTTGTCTCATGTCCAGATGGAGTTCGAAGAAAAGAAATGAGCCGTTTTTTTTGCTGCATGAGCTGGATGCACTCGTGTGAGCAGTTCATGTGTGTCCATCTGATTATTTACCTGCCTGTCTCCTTGTCTGCCATTTTTTAACCTGTCTGTCTACCTGTTTTTCTGCTTAGCAGCTGCCTGTCTGCTTCCTAATATATCAGCCTGTCTGTTTTTGTATTATGGCAGATGTTTCAATGCTGCAGGTCTTTATATCAGAAATTGCAAAGTGGATGAGAGCGTCAGTACAGTCACCTTAGCATTGTGCCACAGATTGTCTTTTGATGCCAAACACTGCCGGAGGGGACTGGAATGCTTACTAGAGATCAGTATGGTTTCATGATAAGCATTCATTAGCATGAGCATCAACAAAAGATCTGCCATGCTGATCTCTCTCAAATTAAGTCACTTTTTCTATTTCACGTCTCCCAGATTTTCAACACTCGCTGTTTATATAAAACGTTCTTGAATGAAGTGTTCATTCACTGTCAATTCCCGCGCCATGTGCCAACTGTGTGCATCAGAAAATCCCCTGCAATCTTTGTTTTGGCTAGTGTGAGGCGGCAAGTGATTATCCGGAGTGCTTTCGGAAGTTAATGTTCATGGTCTGCGCAGCGGGATCCTAGGAGTGATGACAGAGGAAGTGCCTGAGGGCGAGCGTCTCTTCGCTGCCATCTCACTTTCACTGTTTCTGACAACGCGTTTACCCCAACAGATGGCTCCAATGCTCACACTGAGACGGCGCGAGGCTATGAGGAACTGCGTGGGCAGATACAACACAAAGATGTGCAGAGAATCCAAAACCAACTAGTGTAAATTAATGTAAAATTCACAAATGGGATCTCAACAGTAAGCGATGTGTTGGAATAAGTGGGTCAAAGGGCTCCGTCATGTTTACGTTTAAATGAAAGCAAATTAAAAAAAAAATTAATTCACCATCTCTGTTTTTTTTTAAATGTCATCAGTTTATTTCCTTTATAACTTTATTTTATTTACATTTTCATTTAGTAAAATACCGCTGGTTTAAATTCAGATTATTTAAATCAGATATAGAACATTAAAAAAAGCAAGTTGAAGGAATGGATCCCAGCTCATATTCATCGATAGCTTGACACACACTAAAGAAGCAAGTGCTGTGATGATGAAAGTGTGTGGTGGATCATAAGGTATAGGACGGGTGTGTGTGTGTGTTCGTGTATGTGGGGAATATGACTCGACGACAGCTCGGTCCCAAACTGCAGCTCATTCTGTCAAGTGATGCCTAAAGTGTTTTCTTTGCATATCAAAGAAGAAGAGTTCAGTGTTGCCTTCAGGGCTCTGAAATGACACACAGCAAGACGTCAGAATATGACTTACCGAGCAGTTCAGCAGGATAGAAAAGTGTGTGTATGTGTGTGTCACATCCAATAAGCATACTGCATCCAGAACACCTAACTCTTCAGAGGCCAACTCTTCATCATGTTGGGGGACAATAATTTACGAAAGAAAAATTTTTCTTTCTTTCAGGTCTTTGAAAAAATGAAGAAATCCAACATTTGTACGTTGTTGTTTGTCTGAGTATCAATGAATCTGCCTGGACAGTCTTACCTGCATGTGGTTGACTGACCTCTGATCCCATGTGTGTCTGCATCAATTAAGTTTATTTTTGTTTTTGTCTTGGTCCTTCACACAGATTGGTTATTGTTTCTCTTGTTTCTCTGTCAAAACAAATTGTAAGACATCATATTGCACTTTGAGGACTTGTGATGAATACTTGTCATTGCTTTTGAGGGGCTAGATTGGGGCAATGTAATGTACGGCTCTATTGCTGTTGACTCACTTTGGAGACAGCCTCAAGTGGCCATTTGAAGAACTGCAGCTTTTGGCACTTGTGGCACTTCTGACACATGAAGTGATTTTAAAACATCAGTTTCATGTGTTATTAATGTGTGATCTGTTTATCTTCCATCCAAATAACGTAGAAAGTGTCTAAGAAAGAGTGTCCCCAAAGTATGCTAAGTGAATAAGTGTGTGTGTGTGTGTGTGTTGAAGAGAGCACAAGAGAGAGAGAGAGAGAGAGAGAGAGAGAGAGAGAGAGAGGGCAGGTAAGTGGACATCCAGTTTATCGCCTTGTGGCAGTGCCAGCTACGGTGCATCATTACCTGTGCACTTTGATGGGTGTGACATTCAGCTCACACTCCACTACTCCACTGTGGTCATTCACCCAACTAAGACACACACTCACACACACACACACACACACACACACACAGTCCCTCGGGCTGCCTTTCACACTAACCTGGCGTCCTCACACAGAGCCCAGTGGAGCGTGCTGGTGTGACTCTACTCTCAGGCTCTACTGACGGAGGAAACTGCTGCAGAGAAACAGGGAGGTGGTGGGTGGTGGTGGTGTTAAAGGTTAGGAGCTTGCACATGCATTTGCATTGGCAGGATGGTAATTGCCCAATGGCATTTGTGGTTAGTTACACATACTTCTATTTAAGAGTCTGATTCCAGTCTGAATATTTTCTGCACTGAGAAACGAAACTTGAAGTTTTATTATTTAAAGCAGATTTAACCATTGACTGGGTTTTATGTCTTTAATGAAAAGAGAAAATTATGCCTGAAGTGATGCATTCAGCATGGAAGAATTTCAGTAATTGTGTTTGAATATCCAGCTTCCACAAACATTGTTGATTAGAAATTCATCATTATTTTACAGTGATGTTGCATCTCAAGGTAACAAGCTTGTTTTATTGGGAGAACAAAATAATTGTCTCATGATAATGAGGTAATCCTCTTCATCCAGGTTCACTCTGACCATTTATATGTAGAAACGATAAT
>JAPZDY010000008.1:11820562-11832767 GCA_029783645.1 Ctenochaetus hawaiiensis | reverse complement strand
TATATGTAGAAACGATAATAACTAATTATTCCTTAGTTTTTTCACTCCTGATTGGTACTTCTTTAATTACTTACAGATTTCAATTTGATAAGACACAGTTCACGTTACTTGTTGCACACTGACATTGAAGCAGACAGCCATAAACTTAAACGCTGCAGAGGACACAAACACATTTAAAAGGCTGCACCATGAAGTATCAGACATGCAGTGTTTATCCAATAAGCAGATAAAGAGCATGCATGTGTATTTGCACATTTTTTTAAATGATTTTAAACTGTGAAATCACTGAAAACTGTCCTCAAGCAGGGTTGATGTCACGGCCACAGAAAAGAAATCATTCATCCTCTGTTTTTTCCAGAGCGTGCACTGGAGAGAAAGAATGAGCAAGGAGCACGACGTGCCTCACAGCCAATGGACATTCACAGTGAAATGCTTTGGATTCAACTATAATTATTCTCCCATGCTCTCTTGCTGTGCACAGCTATCACAGAAGGGTCAGTGGCAGCTGTAATTATTATACCTCAGCCCTTTGTTCTCAGTACCATTTTAGATCATTATTGTTTCTTTCTGTGTAGGAATTGCTCCCATCTCCATGGTTATCTGCACAGTAGGGTC
The DNA here is from genome assembly GCA_029783645.1 of Ctenochaetus hawaiiensis. Lineage (NCBI taxonomy): Eukaryota > Metazoa > Chordata > Actinopteri > Acanthuriformes > Acanthuridae > Ctenochaetus > Ctenochaetus hawaiiensis. Next base: position 11,832,152 of record JAPZDY010000008.1, on the reverse strand, counting down.
ACGTATTATGTTGCGTGTGAGCTGTGACACATAAAAAAACTGAGATTTAATGAGCTGCGGTGACACCAACTTTATGAGATTATGTTATGTATTACATTATAGCAACTGTTTCTATTGATTGTGTAACTCAAACTGTTTTGATTTATTCATGCAGCTTTTTAATACCCTTCACAATATGCATATACATGCTTTCAAATACATGTATTTTAAATAATATTAAGTGTAAACAACTCTGTTAATGAATAAAGATCATAAATATAGATATTCATGATTTCAGTATGCAACCCGTGTTTGACTGTTTTATCTTTCAAACATAAGACATTTCATATGTTGTGGTCAAATTCATGTTCTATTAACCTCCTCATTTGTGCTTCCAGCATAACTAAACAAGCTGCTGTGTTGGGTAACTGGGCTGAAAACCTTCCCCATTAAGGTAAACAAGATTGTACTTTCTCCTATCTCCCACACGACTCTGCCCCTAACCAAATTAAGACACTCATTTGCATAAGCGAGATGGATGAGATAGGAGGAAAATATTTTGCTCTCTGTTAAATAAGTGCACTGTTAGACGGAGTGGGAATCTCAGATGAGATGTCGCAGCCTATTAGAATGGTCATGCTTCATCATTTTTTCATACAACGTATTGCTGTAATAACTTTTAAGTGTTGGGCGGTTATGATAAAAGGCTCTGGCTGATAAAAAGGCAGAGAGTGTGATTGTAAAATGCAAGTTAGAAGAGTGCATTTAGTCTCATAATGGATTGTTCATGAATGCAACACTTTCTTTTACTTCAAAATGACATGTACTGGGATATTGTAGGAACTATGAATAATGCATTTTGCAAATTTTTCTCTTACCTTATTTTGGTCCACAGAAGAAGGTTCCTGTACACCCACAATAACCGCGTGACAAAGTATTTTACAACAAAATCACACGTTATGGATTCTGTTTATTGCCTTGTCAAATTGCAAATACACAGATTATGCATCATACCTTACATTAAAACCTCAATATTTGCCAGACTTTTCCTCTCCTCTCTGTCCTCAGCAAACCCACTCAGTGAACGGCGCAGCCAGACACACAGTGAGGTTTGTTTGTGTACTAAATACAGCACCACAATTTACTGCAATCAGACACTGTGTATAGGCCGGGGCACCTGGGGCGCTCTGTGTGCGCTCCTACCCTGCGGTGAAATTGCTGTCAACACTTTTCCCCTCCTTTCACAGTGTCGGTCGGCTCTGGTAAGCAGCCTTGCTCTGTCCACTATCCACCCCTCCCCCACTGAGAGGAACACCATGCTACATTCGCAACTCCACATTTACTACCTTTGGCTCTCCAGTGCACATGGAGAAAATGGCTGTTGTTTTCTGTATATTTTGTGTTTCTTTCTGCTGTCTTTCATTTCTTTGTTTATCGTTCGCACTTGGTTGGACTTGGCTGCACAAAAAAACCAGGAGGTCCAGGAGCAAATTGGTTTTACAGCTTGCTTTAGTTTGCAGGCCAATTACACTGAAGTGTTTTGTGAATATGAAATATGGTTTCTTTCTAGCTGTCTGCTACTGCTGCAGAATGAAAAGTGCTACTTTACTGCAGACAACCAACATTAATATAATAAGGGAAAAACAAATATTGATGTCTAACACTCAATCATATCAAATCAGTGTTTTGACTACAATTAGCTGGTTTGAATTTCTAACATTTTGCACTTTATTCTGAAGAGACAATTCATTTGCTGCTTTGTACCAACAACCTGTATGATCCTGTGGCTTTGACAAGTGTTACTCATTGACTCAGACCATTAATGAGATAAAGTAGGCAGTTGCTAAGGGGAGAGGGATGGATAGACGCAGAGAGAAAAAGAGATATCTGCTTTGCATAACCCAGGAGAGGGTAGAAGTGGCATCATGAAAAATGCATTATCGATTAATTTATGGCCAAACTTTAAATAGAACCGAAACACAGGAGACGTTGTTTTATTTGTTGCATTATTTGCTTACCCAGTCTGCTTTGAAACCCACAATCCAAGCCAATTTAATTAAGAAACATCCTGACAGTGATTAACAGAATAATTCCACATCTTCCGTGTGTCTTGTTTTGACAACTCATAATTAAGATGTGTTTGTGTTTTTTAGTCCTGCATGTAATTTTTTTTGACACATCATTTCCTTTTCACCAGCACGTGCACTCACACATTATCCCAAATGACCTGCATAGCTACATACTAGAACGTGCAGTACAGACTGCAGATGAGCTGCTTTGCGGTCATTATGTTCCAAGTCTGTGGGCTGCAAGGACAATTTACCTATAGGCCATTAAAGATGGTACAGGCGACACCACAAATCAATAATCACCATAAAGCTGTCAGTAGACTCAGATAACAGACTTTTAATTCCAAGTCATATTAGAAAGGAAGATAAGAAATCATAATAAATGACAAATGATGGCAAATAATGATGGACATGTGTGCATAACCTGTAAGAGCACTATGTAGGTGGTGTTATAGCAGCAATTTAGCTTGACTGTGTCAATGTAAAATCAATAGTAAGTCACCGACTCTCCATTTAAGTTCATCTAACAACTTGTCTTTAGAGGTAAGCGTTTTTTAAAATTATTTTACCTGTCAGCTTGTGGTAGGTTTGTTACATAAAGCTGCTAAAATGTGATATACAGTGCATAAAGTGGAAAAAGGCAACAGGATGCTGATTGCAGTCTGTGCAGCCTACCTTCATCCATCCTCTGCTCCTCTCCTCCATGGTAATGAGCCGATGAATGGCGGCATGTCTGCAGGCAGGGGAAGCAGACGAGTCATGCAGCTGTGGACTCCTACGCACGAGACACACACACGTTTCTACACGTCTCCCCGAGCACCCACCTGAGGGCCTGGTACTTAAACGGCAGAGGGGTGGAGGTGGGTAGGATGGATTGGTAGAGACCCTGATATCCCACGGTGGTGGCAGGAAGGACGAGGGAAGGAGGAGGAGGAGGTGTAACCTGGGTGAGGGAGTTAATGTGTTGTTGTCTTGAATTCTTTTGTCTTCGATATTGAGTAATGACACAAATATATGCTCTGTTTCCGTCTGCAGTGTGTCCATAATGCTTAAATGCAGGATTTTTTTTAATGTATTTGCAGGTTTGTATAAAGGTGCATGAGGAAGGAAGATACTGCTCCATAATAAGACAGCGTGGTCGTATTTACCTTACACTTGATCCAATTAAAATGATGGATGCTGTCAGAACTTCAATTAAATTTAAAACCTTGAAGACCAGCGCTGAGTGGAGGAAATGTACGATCCTTTACCTTGCTGTCATTTGTCATCACATCAGGCTTTCCTGCCAATTTGTTTCAGTTGTCTGCCATAGTGATAGAGTGCATTTTGTTTAGTCGTCTGAAGGGATTTGACTTGAATATTGCATTAATTCACTTGATCTTCCACCTCCAATTGCAAAATTCCAATTCTGCCTCACATCAGACTGGAGGATAGAGAACATGGAGGTACCTTGTGTGCTAACTGCTCTGCCACTCAGCAGGAATTCTGTCATTTTTTTGTATTTGTGTGGTTCGGTGGGGAAAGAAGGGATCAGTAGGTAGCAAGCACACAGTTACTAAATATCTTAAACAAAAGCAAAAAGAAGGACAAATGGTGTGGTTTGAACAGTAAGAAAAAAGACAGAGGACTGAAAATCTTACAAAAAATACAGTGCAGATGTCATTCACATCATTTTTAAGCATAATTTTACAACTGCTCCAAATTTTTTAGCACTTAAGGTAAAATCTTCAGAGAAGTTTTCCAACATTTGCATTGCAACTACTGTCATTTCTGCTATTTTTTCCAGTCAAGTTTAAAATGTTGTATGCTAATGATTCATCTACAGCTCATAATACCTGAGGTGACACTCGTCTTAAGTGATAATGTGGCAGTGTGCAAGTGGATGAGAGAGAAATGTGTGTTAACATATGCAACGGTGCTGGCTTGAATAGGCTTTGTAAAGAGGTAGAAGTTCACCCAACAACAACTTGCTCTGGAATTACAAAGCACTGAAAAAAGCAAACAGTGCAAACTGATTGCTATCTGTTCCAAAAGCTTATAAAGTTTTAAAATCAATGTGAGTTTAGACAAAATGCTATTTTATCGATTCTGTGTTCAATTGCTCTGCCTCAAAAAATTTGCCTCCAATTTTTGCTTTCTGCACACTTAGAAACTTCCAGACATGTGCTGTGTATCACACTCGCTTGGTTTCGAATGGATAGCTTGTTGTGTCTTTCAAATGTCTTTCTCCCAAAAGAGAAAGTTTCTCTCCACAAGCTTACCACAGTTGATAGCTCTGCTCCTAGAACATTGTACAGAGATCAAAAGTGTATCAATCAGCATTCTGGCATTGTCTCCTGCTCTTGCTCCTGCAGTGAGAGGCTGTCTGTGGAGGTTGTACTTCTCTTGCCCTTTCTAATCCCAGGAGGATCTCATATGTTTTTGCCAGCTTGATCAATGCAACTGTATCAACTATGCAAGGCAACATCTACAGGGCAAACCTTTTTTGAGACGAAAGAAAGGGCAAAAGTTTTTTTTTTTTTTTGTTGGCAAGGAAAACTAAGTAAACATGAGCCTGAAAAATGTTCTTTCTCAAACTCATCTCACAAACATAATCAGAACAGACCCGCTGAATGTGAAAAAGGTGCAGGTTTGAATGTAAAATCTTCCTCAAAATCTATTTTGCAGGAGGCATAGACTTAAAAACTAGTGATGAGATGCACATTAAGACAAATGATGCATAATTATGACTATAGGGAGTAACAGGATGACAATCAAAGTGACATATGAAAATTTTACCACCTCAACAGTAATCACATTGGTAACAGCATGGATGACAAACCTGCCCATCAGAATAAAAAAAAGGCTACTTTTAGATAAATATTGCATCAAAAGATACACCCACCATAAATCAAACATCTCAGGAGTCATCATGTTTAATACACAGCTCTTTTTTTCCGCCCCTCTGTCTCCCAGTGATGCATTAAAAACACAGGATTCTCTGAGGGGAAACCTGTGATCTCAAAGAAATATTTATTTTCTCCTGCTGTGAAGCAGTTCATCTGAGATGCTTCAGAAAATTGCTCCTATTCCGCGTTAGTGAAAAATGTCTAAAAGAACATATACAGCTTTGCTGCCTTTGAAAATTTACCCCCTGTGGGGTTTTTTTTGGCCACTCCTAAATCCCTTAGTTACTTTCATTGTTTGTGTTGGTGTTAATATTTCATAAGGATGTTTCAATATTTATCTTTTTTTTTTCTTGCACGTAGATAACCGTCTCACTAACTCCCTTATATCATACATTTTAATGCACTGAGTGATCATGTCCCGCAAGCGGTGTGTGCGCGAGTTTTTTCTACCCCTCCCTCTGTAGTACAAGCACCTTCATTAATAAAACATACTGGATGCCTCTGCCAAGAACCACTAGTGTACAATATGGCTGGCATTAAAGCTCTTATCTATTCAAATGAAAATGACATACTTCTTCTTGAGTTGCAATCAAACAATCAAATATTGGAATTTCTTTCTGAAAATAATGTGTTATTAAAAAGACTCAGGGAACATTAATTCTTTGCTCACTTCAGTTTTAAATTGCAATAAAGTAGGCCATTAAATTAGATTTAAATAAAATGATTGTCCAAAAAGAAAAATAATGATATGGCAAAATGAATAAATCATAAAAGAAGAAAAAATGAGAAATAATGCAATATAATTAATGTGAATGAGAAAAAATATGCCATACTGACAATATATGATTAGATTTAAATAATACTTTTACTACAAAATGTGCCAAGGGCCAAGTACCATGCCTCAGTTATAGCTGGTGGAGTTAGCTTTAATTACTTTGTTGAGTAGCCTAATCATTTTTTCTAAGCTTATGTTTTATTTAAGGAGTAATTTGCAAAGTAGCTGGTTACTATTGAGTGTATGAGTTCCTCTGCATTTGTGGTTTAACCTTTTCTGTTCCATTTTTAAAATTTTTTTCTGTCTTTTAATTTGTATTTTGGATTCAGACTTTGCTCCTTCTGTCTGCATTTCATTTGATTTCAATATCAGATGGGCTGTTCCAACATCAAAATGGGCTACATCCCCCCCCACTCCCACATTCCTCTTAGTGACCTTGGGATCAAATAGCAGGATCAGCCCATTTGTTTTTTAACAAGAACTGCTAGTTTCAGTTTTTGTACATTACAGCCCATTAAATAGCTTAATGCTACATTCCAGTACTGATGAACATTCAACTGCAGGATGCAAGCAATTAAAAAAAGTTGCCTGAAGCTTTTGGAAAATAATTCATAATTGCTTTTATTTCCACCTGAACATGTTTGAAACTCTACAAGTGTTTTCATGAAAGATGCGACATGAATCGGCTGCACCAGAAGTTACCTGAGGGTGAGGCGGTTGGCTTGAGGCACAGCTGGATGGCTCAGACAGGTTGGATACTTATTTGCACGCTTGCACTTGTTTACGTTATCCCTCTTTTTATCTTTCCTCTCCACCCCCCCACACCCCCTCTGCCGTCCTATTCATCGACCTCATTGTCACAGGAATTACTCCTGGTTATTGTTTTGTATAAAGAACACCTGGCTGCTGGTAAAAATCCACCATTCCCTGTTGTTCGAGCACAACTCCAAACACATCTACAGCTTAAATTTTTAACTTCTTCCCTTCATACATTGCTTGTTAGAGTTGAATTTTTCATATGTGCTCAAAAGCCCAGCAGTGTCTAACACAGGTTAAAATGCAGAACTCTGAGTCATGTGATTAATTATTGATACCTTTTAATAAAAAGTGAAGATGCATCTTCAATAGAGGGTTTTCAAAGTGGTCTCCCATGTATTGTAGATTTACTACCTTTTTTTTTTTGCATGACTAACCTGAACATTGTAAGCTTAAATAATAGAATTTAGACAAATTTTAAATTAGGTCTTAATAGGTAAGGTGAAATACCTGCCCTTTCTAAATGAGCGGTTGTCAGCTTCACATAAGAACCCTTTTGATCACTATGCTTATTAAATCTTTTTAAAAAATCAAGATCATAATGACAGGCATATTGTTAAGAATTAATCCTTTTAATACCTAAGTATTAGTCATGCAGGAAACTTTTGACACAAATGGTTAGTGGAGAATTATCTGCGGCTCCTATGGCTTGAATAAAAAAAAAAAAAAAAAAGCTCAATCACCAGTCTATTTGTGCAGCAAGCTCCAACTCCTGTTATAACGGACATTAGTCCGAACAAACCGTTCTCACCTGCTTGACTCGGTAAGAACTTCAGGAAACTGAAGTGTGAACATTCAAGGTGAACAGGAGTTTTTCTGCAACATGTCAGAGAAGACAATCTGTGGAAAGGACAGACCCACAGGGGCCTGAACCGACCTGCTGCCTCTTTCCAATAATAAGCTGGCAAGGGATTACTTCAGATTATTTCAGTATGGTATATATATTATTTTCAGATGAGTGAGGTGAGAAAGTTTTACAAAGCAAAGAATGAAGAGTTGTAGAAATAATTTTGCAAGGTGCTGTATAATTATAATTTGTGTGTTTTTAATGTGATATCAGTGTGGAAATATATACATCAATTTACACTGACATTTATATATAAAATGCCTTTATTTCTAATAGAAAGTCTGGACAAAGATCAATGAAATTTCTGCAGATTAGCCTTTTACATAGACATTTTTTTAACTAGATACTAGATGAGTATGTCCCTGATAAATTAAAGAAATCTGACCATTTCTCAACTTCAGTCATAATAATTAAAGGAAGTAACATAGAACATTTTTTATATTACCCCCTTGGGATATTAAACTAATCATTTGTGGACCATATGTTTCTAGCAGTTTTAAAACTGAAAGAATTCAGTCATTTTATTCAAGTTTAAGCCTGTCAGTAGCAACACATACTCGAATTCTTCAGAGACTGATGAATATATTTCTACCTGAATCATGTCACATATTGCCACACAGTTGTGGCTGTTTAATGGTGTAGACAACAACTCCCATGATCCCGTGCTACTTCAAGACATCAACATACTACATCTTTCAATTATTTTTTATTATTGTTTTGAGTAAGGGACCTCTAGTGGAAGAAACTACACAACTTGCAAGTTAAATTGTTTAGGTCTGTCTTCCTAAAGTTTAATGCTGACATGTCTCATTTTAATATATGATCAATTATAATCTATTGTAACATTTTTTGTGTGATTTGTGGGTTGTGTCATTTTGGATAAAAACACTCTGCTTCGATGTGCAATAAAATAAAAAATATTACAAAATAGCCACTGAGCTTTTTACTCTACGTGAGTCCGTAATTAACCAAAGTTCAAACAAATCAAACTGAGACCCAGTGGAAAAAAAGGACATTAATATTTCAATTTTTCTCTTATTAATTTAATCACATTTCATATGCTGATTTGAATTGGCCACGCTCCTCCACTCAGAGTTGACTCTAATCCCAATCTAATTACTAATTATACGGTTGGAGGTTGATTGGACCAATCCTCCCAGCCAAGGCCAATTTGACTCCCTCTGATGTCGAGCACCTTTCATGTGCGATGTCTCCCAGGTTTTCAGGACACAGTGTGTGTGTGTGTGTGTGTGTACACATGTCTGTGTTTTAATCACATCATTATTTCAACCCTCAGCTGACTAAAAATACGAAACAACAAACTTTCAGACCTGACCCCAAGTTATTTGTATTATTGATCTAAAAAACTCACAGGTTTTGGTTTAATGATGCCCAGTTTTTTTTTTATTATATTATTATTTTTTTTATTACAAGGAATTTAAATGCAACCTTCAACAAAAATGACTTGACATATTTTGATTTGGATCATTATAGATAATTTAGATTTAGTCAACTTCTTATTTGCTGATGTTTAACTCACATAAATTCTTTGTGAATTTGCCTAGAAGAGTTTTCACAGTTATGAATACAGAAAATCCTAATACTAAATATAATTTAGTTACTTGTAAATAAGTAAAAACTAATATTTACAGCCCTGAAACCAGTTAAAATGAATATGTTAATGCAATTGATTATAAAGAATTGTGAAATAAGATGGACTCATAAGACTCATTTGGATTATTTGTTAGGAATTGGGAATGTTCCATTATTGATTAAGCTAATCAGCCCGGTTCCCAATGATTTTGTTATTGATTAGCAAGTTTTCAGCAACACAGACACGCCAGTTTGACTTTAATGTTTGCAACGAGCAACTGTCATAAACACATGCAGGCATTGATGAAGAAACTGATAAGATTGGATATATATCATTCCAATGGATCTGACTGAAATCTGTTTTTGAGTGAAACCAGTTTTTGATTCTTTTCCTTAGTTGTTATAATATATGTTAATGTTATTATAGGGCCTTATTTTAAAATTCTGCACAAAGATGTATCATCATCAGTGTTGTCCGGTAGCTTTTATAGCTCATTCCTCTTAGCACTGTAGTGTGATGTAGTTTTGATTCAGGCTTTGAGTTTAGGTCTTTTTCAGAGCAAAAAGAAAAACACCAGGCTGCAGCACAGATGGGAAGACTATGAGGTCTTGACATCACTGCTGAATGGAACAAATAATACAAATAATATGTGTCATCTATAAATCACTGCCTAGAGTAAACAGTCTTCCTATTAAGACTTTTTCCGCTGCTGATCTGTGTGTTTCTAACATGATCTTTGCAGTTGATGAGGACTGAATCATTTTCTGGATGTATGACAACACCGACTGTATTTCAGTCCTCCTGAAACAAGCTGGGCTTCACTTTGAATCCTTTAACTGTGCTGCAATGATTGAAATTCAGTGAATGGAAACAGAAAAACAGTATTTCACTGTGCTGAAGTTTCACTGTGAGGAGCCTGCAAGAAAGCATATTGCCAGGCAATGAAGAAAATACTTGACGAGTTAAATGTGAAGAAAGTTAAATGTATGACAACTTGTGGATATGCTGTTTATTTAATGTGGCATGAACCTCTTCTTTAACCCACCCAGCAGCCGTACATGGTCTCTTTTATTGGTGGATCACTTTGTTTAAACACATGCTGAGGGTTCTGGGAATTCTCTGCTTGCTGACTGACACATGACACTGGAAATAGCAGACTCTCATGCTGCTGCCAAGACAAGAAAACAAAACTTAAAATCTCTGCAAGATATTCAAATCATAATGAAATGAATAAAAACCAAATGGAGGAAAATATTTTCCAGAAACACAGCAGAACACAACAACGTCCTTTGTTATGTAAAATCTGTTATTATCAAAATAGCAACTAAAAACACAGCCACTTTACAGTATGAACGCTGAATTAAATCTGTGTAGTAACCACTTTGCTCTCTCTGCAAAGTTGGATTAAAGAAGATATAAAAGGGGGCATAAAAATATTTTTTAAAACCCTAAATGTGCCAAAACAGTTGTTTCTTAGGGATTTTTTTTTCTTTTGGAAATAACAACTTTATTTGGTGTTGGCTATGGTTAAAATAGCAAATTTTGACACAAATTCACATCCTGCAGTGAAACTGGACTGGAAGGCTCATGCCAAAGTACTTGGATCCTATAAATTCAACTTCATGAATATTTTAAGAGAAGCAGTGATACTTTGTTGTTATAGTATATATTTTTATTTTGTACGTCTTCTCTCCAGTGATGAGGTTTTGAAGGTCAAGCTTGAGCTGTATGCAGTAATACAGACAACACTATTCTGAACTCAAGAAAACACCATTAACTGTGTAAAAAAGTGCAATTCTTTGGGAAAATAAATTGATCTTCTGTCTGTTTCACTCCTGCGTCTTTATCCCCTAAAGCTGATTTCTCAACATCTCATCTTAAAACACTTTGGATTTTTGATTAAAAGAGAATCTAAAAATAAAGAGAATTTCCAAAACTTTAAGACACGAATCCAGTGAAGGGGCAAAAAGTGAAAAATGTTGCAACACTGTTCGTCCACTCTGTTGGCAAACCCTCGTTTTAAGGTTTTATGTCACTGCATGAGTGTATGGGACTCTGTGTGTATTTGGTGTGTGTGATTATGACTGTAACCACTCGTTGGTCATAGCTGTGTTGAGTGTGTGTGTGTGTGTGTGTGTGTGTGTATTTGGAAATGTCATCTCAATTAGTTGTTGAGCCCTGAGTCGTGAGAGCTCTGACAGGGCAGTAATGAATGGCATCACACTGGGACTAAAATACACCCAGAGCGAGGAATGACCAGAATATTCTATTTCCTCTTAACAAATTCTTTGCGAGTGATTGTGTGCAAGACAGAATAATAACAATGTGGGTGGTTGCCGTGTGTGTCACTGGGAAACAGAAAGGAGTGCAGCTGTTGTTGCCGTGAAAACATCTTCAATCTTTTACCTTAGCTGCTGTGTTTTGAGGTGCAGGGGCCACAGATAAGACATTCCCTCCATCTCCATCCCTTCTGTTTCCTGCTCTGGCGACTATTTTGAATTTCTACCTATAAAAATCTCCTGTCGTGTCATTGTTTGTGGCCCCGCAGGCAACATTTACCTCACATTGTAAGGAAGCTGTAATGGCCTATCAGCTGTCTGACGAGGACTTCAAATTATCCTT